>OY660884.1:20225263-20825263 GCA_962446985.1 Xyrichtys novacula | reverse complement strand
GGTATAAAGTCCACTGTCATAACTGGTGGTGTGTTTCTGAAGTGTGTGACAGTCAAAAAGGGAAAGTGACAAAGTGACAGAAGTAAAAGGATGCAGGAAACTTGAGCACCCAGAGGAGGTCTCTTTTGTTTGCACCTGTGCTTTAGAAAAAGGGGCAGCCTGCTGAGCTGGCTCTGCTCTTTCAGACAGTTAGGGGCCAAAGACTTTCTTTTGCTTCATACTTGCTTGCTGCATGACAAAGCTGAACTTCTTTCCACCTGGAGAAAGGTAGACCAAGCCAGAAAAACAGAGATCAGTGAAGCTGACAATCATTTTCAGTCACTCTAGGGCTCTTTGTCTCGGACTCTTTGTCCCCTTCCTCACCTCACTGCTCTCTCATTGCCAGGAGTGTAAGGTAGAGACCAAGTTAATGAAGGTGCCACTGGGGCAATGAATAATGTATCATCAGTGTGATCAAACTACACTGTCTTATTTGTAGTGCAGTCTTCGAATAAATACATATTTCCTTTAAATTGCTGGTGGCAAGGGGACACCAAAAGTTACTGCTAGACTTTTGCTGATAAGGATAATTTAATGCTTTTGTTTGTTATGAATTGCAGTCATGAGTAAGGGTAGTATCATAGGTAGAGTTTAATAATGACATGCCATGTTTTTATCGGGTATTGTCTGATGACTGTCAATACATTTGATTCTTCTTTGTCACTTAGTTAAACATACAACTCAAACAACAAAACAACTGTGCAAAAATGGATTGGCCAGGAAATAAGTATATTATGAAGTATTTTGTGTACACTTTCATGTATTAATAAAACTATTTCATTTGGTTTTATTTTTATCTTGAGTTCTGAGGTCTTGAAGAGAATATATTGAGGCTCAAATCATTCCTTAAAAAAAATGATTGTAATGTTCCTTAAAAAGTAAGGTCACATTTCTACAAAGCAGAGTGCAGGGAATCTACATTTGGTGGAATATCTCTTTTCTTTAACACTTGAGGAAAGGTGAAATATCCATACAACCAACATAATACACCTCGATGACACCCAAGGATGGAAACAGCACCAAAATATTCTTATTTGTTATAACGTGTTACAAAAAAGGGCTTAAAATGTTAAAAAATGTTTATTCAATTAAAATGTAAATTAAGATTAATGTTTAAATTTACAGTATGGCTTAAATTAAGAGCAACATGATATTCAGACTAGATGAAAGGAGTACACTGTGAGAATAGACATCATTCAATCATCTGGCTGTCATACAGATGGAAAGCTTGTATTTTTAGCACTTTTTAAACTTTAAAACTAACGTATATAAAAGTACAATAGTTTTCACTCAAGAAAAAATAGGTCTAATGGTTATGAAAATACAAGAAAGTACAATTACACAAAAAAGCTACTCAAATACAGTAAAGAGAGAAAATGTGATTAGTTGTTTTCCACCCTAATAACACCTTTACCTGGGTGACGGGCTGGATTTTGGAGAGAGAATTTTCCCCGTAAAATAGACTGTTTGAATATTTCACCGTGGCATATATGAGTATGATATATTAAATGAAAATGTGTTAAAATATTCATCTATTTGGATCAGTCAACCGTGATAATCGTTGCATTTGTGTCCGTCAATCAGTCACGGGTGTGTTTCTGCGTCATCACTCCCCGGCCAATCACGTCGCGACGTCCAGAAACGGGGCACCCGAGACACAAACCTCGCAAACATGGCGACGCTCCGAGGAGAGTACGGAGATTGGAAATACGACCGTTTTTAACCGAGAAAACAACCTCCTCCTCGCATGATAGGATGTGGTGGGGTTAGCCAAAGCCGCCGCACGCTCAGCCTTTGAGACGATGTTTGCAGAGGTAAGCTCACACCGGGGAAAGAGACGTGTGTACGGTGACAGTAGTTTGTTTTCCAGTGACAGACACAGCTAGTTAGCTTGTAGCAGCTAGCGCCCGAGCCCTAGCCCCGCAGGTAAACACACAGCAGCAGCCTGACAGAGACCGGACGGCTCCAGAAAGCCTGACTGCTAAAAGTGGCATTCAGCATGGGATTACACAGGTAACGCCGAGTTAATTCGCTGAGCCGAAGATATTCCCAACCATAACCGCCGTCCTGGAATTAGCTCAACGCGGGCAATGTCGTTATTATGCGTTTAGATTATGGGTAACATCCTCCAACAACGAATTTCCACACAAGAAGAAGAAGAAACACAGGTGAGCTGGGCGTCAGCTGCTAACGCTGCTAAACCTACTGATGTTAACTGTGACACAAAGTAACCTTTGTGGGATCAGGAAGGATGATGAAAAGCACAGTTGTGCGCTTCTGTTTGGCACCTGTCTGCTCAGGTTAACTCGTATTTTTGCAAACAAACACTCGCAGCTCCCTGCAGGTGTGAGATGGATGTTCAGGCGTTTCCTTCCTTTATTTCTTCTACTTCAGGGAAAGTCTGACACATGCAAAAACAGCTGTTTATGGATATGTTTGTGAAGGCTTTCATTCCCAGACTTCCCACAGACACTAACAACTGGCCTAATAAAGGCTCCTATTAAAATATTCATAGGGCGCCTTCGGTCCATTGTTGCTCATCAGTAGTTGTAGAGATTAAGCCTTTGCTATGTGATCACTCAATCTGATAAGCATTCTTTTTTTACTGCAACTTGTGGTGACATTGTAGTTTTTCTACAGCTCTCACATGATGCAGTTTCTCAATGCTGGTTGCCTAACTTCATTTAGATAAATGGCAAAACTACTGGTCATTACATCTGTTGAACTGCACTGTCCACCTCACCTGAGAGGCAGGTGACCTGACCACATCTAGGCACCTCTCCAGCAGTTTAAGTACAGGTTTAGCTTCGGTAATAAGGCTTTAGCCTCCCCTGCACTATTCTGCATGGCTGACACAGAGTACTGACTTCTGTGTAATGTGCAGTCAGGTGTTGAATTGAAGTGTAGTAGCTCTTTGTTAAATGTTGCCCCCTGCTAGCCTTCAGTCTGAAGTAAATTATGAGCTGGCATTGCACCGTGCTGTAATGGGGTTTGGCTTTAAAGCAGCAAAGTAGTGCCATCTTTGTCTGTATTATGGATTTAAGTAGTGAAGCGAGTTAAAATGCATGCTAATAGTTGTAGGAATTGACTAGCAGGTTTAATACAGTCAATATTGTAGGGCTTTTGGGATGTTATTAAATCACAAGGTTTACATGATGTGGCATCTTATTTAAGACATTTGTTGAAAGTCTTCAACAATTTGATTTTGATCTAATTTAGCGGCCCAAGATGATTATTAGATAATGTCAGATTATTTAAGGACCACTTGCATTCATACAAACTCATGAACAAGTACAGTGTTATTCAACAACTTTACTTTGAATTGTAACCCAAAAAAATGTGACCGAGGAAAAATATGTCAAGAGAATATCAGCCGGAAAATGACTCATTTACACCTAAAGTCTATTTAGATAAACACCTATGTATCTGAAATATAACAACATAGTCTCATTGAATTAGTTTGGATGATTCTCAAACATCAATTTTATGGATGTATGTGTGACCCAGGATCTACATATAAAGCTGTTAACTCTAATGGTAAACCACTTCCTTCAGTCTGTTTAACTAGTAACCACAGTAACCAGTAACCTTTTGGGTCTGTCCACATCCGTGTCATTTTATATAGGTTATTTGTTGACTGCAAGGATTTGGACTCATGTCCTATTTTGTTGTACATGTATTTTTACAGGGTAAATAATCACTCTTCTTTTTCACATCCGGGAGAATGGTCAAGACTCTTCCTGTCCGACTTTGCTTCCCTTCTGTTAAGTAAATGGCTTACCCATTGAGCTTACGAATACACTGGGTTAGTTTGTTGTGAGTGCCTTGTGTGTTCGCCCTCGGGCACCCAAAGTTATCTCAGTGCTTTTCAACTGTGTCTTAATCTCATTAGGTCGTCTTAATTAAAGCTTGATGGACATATAGGCCAGGGCTATGTCACATCAGGTCTGCTTGTCATCTAGTACCCCTCTCTCCCTTTCCTTAAAGGTCCCATATTATACTCCTTTTCAGCAGGTTCACATAGGTCTCAGAGGTCCCAGAACAGTCAATTTGAAGTTTGTTGTCTAAAAACCCAGTCTCTAGTGAGCTCTACTGAGAACACGCTGTTTCTGTGTGCAGCGCCTGTCTGCGCCTCCTTCAGACCTATATGTAACATTAGCTGCCTAATATTATAAGTATAGTTATCTCTGGTGACTATGTTCTTGCAGTGTATGGAAACAGACTCCTGTGCTGCTTCATGCAGCCAACAACAGAGCAACCTTGCTCGTACCTTCGCCATTTTGAACCAGCGTTTGCAAGGGAGAAAAATCGTGTTTGAGTGGAAATTTCCTGGGGGCAGAACAAACATCTTGGGCAGGGTCACCAACATGGAGGGAAGGAGTTATCACTGTCCATGACCTCATGGAAGGCGATAGTTTCAATCTACCTGTTTGAGCAGACATTGTCTGAAAGGTGAGGGAGAGGATGGAATTTTCTTATTTTGGGAGGTTTGTAGACAGGCTGGAGATACATATTATTGTTAGCAAACCATTCTAAGGGGAATTCTGTGTAATATGGGACCTTTAAGTCAGTAAAAGCTGTTGTGCCTAACAAGCTGACACATTTTGAGAGTGATGCTCAGTACAGACCTCTGTTTTGTACCCTGATATATCCACACTGTGGCTACATCACACAGAAGTATTGACTGTAAAGTGCAACAGCTTCTGAGTGAGGAAAAGTTTGGCCTATAGACACAGACTGTTTCCTAAAACGGGGTTTGTCTTCTCATAGCTGCCTTAAGGTTGGTTATGCGGTCTGGTTGGAGGGATGCTGCTCGCCCAGTGATCTCTGTTTGTTTGCTGGGTTCCTGGGTGACTCACATGGCAGAAATCAGTCCCTCCACAACACTCCTGGTACATAAGGTTTTCATTAAGAGCCAAAAATCCGAATGTCCAGTGACGAGGCTTCCAGTCTAGCTGCTCCAACCTACTGTTGTTTTTACTAACAGTTTCCTAATCTTTGGGGGGCCACAGATGTACACTTTCACAGGGGCTTTGGTGCCCTTTGGTTCCACTAGTTGGTATGTTATCTACACTAGTGTGCACTTTGTGTGGAAGCAAAACATACAGCGTGTCCAGCTGTTTCTGCTTTTTCTTATTTCCTTACAATAGCATGTATACAGGGTTCCAACACAAGTATGGAAATAAATTTGATCAGTTTCCAGGTCTTAAAAAGTATAGAAAATGAAAAATAAAGTATGGAAAAATATTTATGTCAGACTATTACCACAGTTCTAAAATAGAAAAGAGGGTATTTCCAGAAATGATTCTAAAGATCAGGGTATGGAAAAGTATGGAAATTCCAACTGTGTAGGAACCCTGTGTTTATCCCATCTGTATCAAGCAGAAATGCCCAAAGTCATTCAGCATTAGTGGCTCAGATATGTTGGTGAACCCCTGTTTGGATTGTTTAATTGATCAGAGAGGGAAAAAAATAGTAAGAGGCTAAATTTGTACCAAAGGAGTCTGACTCCACCTTCCTCATACAGGGTAAAAGTGGAGTTAATGCACGACAGGGAGCTGGCCACACCAACTTGGACAGAAAACAGGGAACAAATCAGTGCTCAGTCAGAGAGCCAAGGAGTCGACGGCTAATTGGAGCTTCACCTTGGCCACAGAGTGTGTTTGTGGGATGAATCTGATACAGCTGGATGGATGACAACATTAAGTATCTTAGTGAGGTGTTCTTCCACTGCAAACTGGCGGAGAGGAACAGCGCTCCTCTGCCTGGATTGTATGAGTTGATAGAGCTGTACAGACAACATGAGCGCCATTACCCAAGAGCTATCCTCCAAGTCAGTGTTCTGCACAAGTGATGTTTGTCCATTTAACTTGTACTTTACAATACTGCATGCATTAAATGAATGCTTTACAGCTTCATTATGTCTGGTGCTATTTTGCACAAATGCGATCACTCATACAGGATTCACACAGTATGGAAGAACTAAAGATAACAGCATAGTCAAGCATTATCAGAGAATGTGCCCCCACTCTGACGTTTTTATCACCTCTGTGCAGCGACTGTAAACAGGGGCTAACTCAAACTTTATTGTGCAAACATACTCTCACACACTTCCCCTTTTAAACTCTAACTTGTATGCTTGATGTTTGCTTGGGAAAGTGCTCTGCTGGTGGATCATGTTTTCAGTGTTTAAGCAGCCAAACCAGGAGTTTCAGATTATATTTTATACTGTCTTTATAACATGACAATTTGCCTGTTATTGGGTGTATAATTTTGGGTTGCCTCCCCTAAAGTTTCTTAAGTGTAGATGTTGAAGTTTTGAATTGTCAAGTGCGATCTGCTCTGCTCTGAGCCCCACGTTGATGTTTGTTTGTGAGCTGTCAGTGATGTGTCAGCCGAACCACCTTCAAATGACAGAGAAGGTCAGACACGCGGGTGAGGATGCAGCCAAACTTTGAAGAAGAGCAAATTTTTACAGTTAGATTTGTAGTTGAACATTTGAGCACAATGTCATTATTTCCCAAAGGCAATAACACGCTACAACCGATTACCAGATGCAAACGCAACAAGAGAAATGCAAGGACGAGTGACCGCCCCAAGCAATGTGACTTGCTTTCATTGAATTGAGTCTTTTCAAGAAAAAGAATAGGCCAGCACAGTTTTATTTGATAATCTAGTTTGTTATTTTGATGATTGATCACTCTCTTGAAGGCCTTCACTTTCTGGATTGTTTCAGGCTCTCCCAGGCCCTGACAGTTCAGGCCTTTCACACATCACCTTGCAGTGGGAGATTGACTGTCTCAGACACACTCTTAGCACTGGAGATAGTGTGTGCTGGGTAGGACATGCAGAAGTGGAGGAAGTCTTTCATAACAATGACTGTTACACGCTACTATCACTTAAACATGCACAAGGACACTTCCCCAGATAATCGCAGCAATGGAAACATGAGACAGCAAACAGAGGTGAAGAGTGAAGACTGGAGAAGTCTTCTCAATCTGAACGCTGTCATCATTTCACCTAATTACTCACAGTGAATCAGGGTCCAAATTTAACACCTGCCACTCATCCAAACATACATTTTCCTTTTGGACAGTAAATTTCAGAGAGCTATGTCACTTGGATGATTAATAATAGTACAGAAATACTCTTTGAGTCCTAGTCTTGTGGCAGTCTTAGAAATGTACGGTGATGCACACGCATGCGCACAGGGGCACCGGGTAGCCACCCCCGTCATTGTTTACTATGACATCGACAGACCTGCTGCAACCATTGTTTTGCATCAATTCTCCATTTATGCTTCTCTACTTGATCTAAAACAGTTACTTTGCTCTTGCTTTGTCTTAACGTTTGTATTCAACTTGTCAGCGTCTCAAAGAAATGCCCTGCAACAAATGACGAGCTGGAAAGTTCAAAAGTTGTGTCGTTTTATTCTCAAGTTTCTACAAATATCACAAGATTGTAGATTAAGATTATCTTGATATTTTATGGCTATTTTATGATCATAATGAGGTGAAAGTCTTGGATTGTGACAGTCCTAGTCTGGCCCTTTCAGTCTCCTTATCATCTTAATGTAATTTTTTATGGCCCTCTTTTTAAATACATCTTCCTCTCTTGTCCTCTCTGAATAAATCAGAATTACTGGTGCGGTTATTAAATCAGTTTCACTTACACACTCTTCCTGAGGCTAATATTCTGTCTGTTTTGGTGGTCATGCTGGATTAGACCTCCATGATCAGTCAGTCCCACTCACTTTCTCTCCCTCTGGCATTAACCGTGGATCTCCCACAGGAGGGCTGAGTTACCCTCACGCCCAGAGGCCACACTTATTAACGCCTCGGCTTGTGAATCCGTGCACTGGTCACAAAAATAGCAATAGCATTTCTTTTTTTTTTTTTTTAGCATTTCTACCTCTATGTACACTCACCGGCCACTTTATTAGGTACACCTGTCCAACTGCTCGTTAACACTTAATTTCTAATCAGCCAATCACATGGCGGCAACTTAGTGCATTTAGGCATGTAGACATGGTCAAGACAATCTCCTGCAGTTCAAACCGAGCATCAGTATGGGGAAGAAAGGTGATTTGAGTGACTTTGAACGTGGCATGGTTGTTGGTGCCAGAAGGGCTGGTCTGAGTATTTCAGAAACTGCTGATCTACTGGGATTTTCACGCACAACCATCTCTAGGGTTTACAGAGAATGGTTCGAAAAAGAAAAAATATCCAGTGAGCGGCAGTTCTGTGGGCGGAAATGCCTTGTTGATGCCAGAGGTCAGAGGAGAATGGCCAGACTGGTTCGAGCTGATAGAAAGGCAACAGTGACTCAAATAACCACCCGTTACAACCAAGGTAGGCAGAAGAGCATCTCTGAACGCACAGTACGTCAAACTTTGAGGCAGATGGGCTACAGCAGCAGAAGACCACGCCGGGTGCCACTCCTTTCAGCTAAGAACAGGAAACTGAGGCTACAATTTGCACAAGCTCATCGAAATTGGACAATAGAAGATTGGAAAAACGTTGCCTGGTCTGATGAGTCTCGATTTCTGCTGCGACATTCAGATGGTAGGGTCAGAATTTGGCGTCAACAACATGAAAGCATGGATCCATCCTGCCTTGTATCAACGGTTCAGGCTGGTGGTGGTGGTGTCATGGTGTGGGGAATATTTTCTTGGCACTCTTTGGGCCCCTTGGTACCAATTGAGCATCGTTGCAACGCCACGGCCTACCTGAGTATTGTTGCTGACCATGTCCATCCCTGTATGACCACAATGTACCCAACTTCTGATGGCTACTTTCAGCAGGATAATGCGCCATGTCATAAAGCTGGAATCATCTCAGACTGGTTTCTTGAACATGACAATGAGTTCACTGTACTCAAATGGCCTCCACAGTCACCAGATCTCAATCCAATAGAGCATCTTTGGGATGTGGTGGAACGGGAGATTCGCATCATGGATGTGCAGCCGACAAATCTGCGGCAACTGTGTGATGCCATCATGTCAATATGGACCAAGCTCTCTGAGGAATGCTTCCAGCACCTTGTTGAATCTATGCCACGAAGAATTGAGGCAGTTCTGAAGGCAAAAGGGGGTCCAACCCGTTACTAGCATGGTGTACCTAATAAAGTGGCCGGTGAGTGTATGTGCGTGCATTTACGGTGCAGGATGTGTGTAGTTGTACAGCATCTGGGAAATGATCATCTCTAAGTCACTGATAAGAGGTTGTGTGTGTTTGTGTGTCTGAATTTGCCTGAAGCCAAAAAGTGTGAGAATAATATGGTGTGGTTATTTGTGGCCTTGATGTTTGTACGGTTTATCATTTTTATCATGTCTTTTTCGTATTTTATCTTGCATTTCCTTAGTCCATAGATGTCTGCTTACATCTGGTCTAGAGACTAAAGTATTGTTACACACATACACACGCTATTATTTGTGACTGTTTGGCGTGGGCTGTGCCAGGAATTGCCTGGATGTTTAGATGTGTGTGTTCCTGACGGGCTGCGGGTGTTAATCACTGGAACAGATGGTTCATGTTTAAAGCCCTGTGTAAGCTGTAATGACTCAAGAGTGTCAGTTATCATCTCTCCTCCAGAGCCAAGCCTCCACAGCCTCAGCACCTCGTAACACAGACCTACTGATAGCTTCCATGTTCACTGCTGCTCACTACAACTACTGACGTCAAACTGTGCTTATGTTACCTGTTTAAACTATATTCAAGTATTTTTCCAGTAATGAAAACATGTGGGAGGATAGGCTGAGATGATATCTACGCCATAGAAAAACCTAATGTCCAAACTGGAACCCTTAACATGTTTACGCACGGCTACTTTTTAAAAATAACTTCAATCACCAGACAGGGATTTTAACTCCACAATGATTGTTTTGTAACTTTTATCAAGGAATCAATGTTCAATTTTTTACCGTCCAGCTGTCGGAAGAGAAATCTAGCTTGTTTAGTCTTTTTTAGGTGAGTGCAGATGTTTTACAAATTACTAACTCAGTGCTTGTCCAGTTCAAACAAGTTCAACAAGGATATCAGATCTGGGTGATTATGTTGAAAACACCCTAAAAGTGGGACCACAATAACTACCGAGAGAGATAGAGATAGAGGAGGTGATGGTGTTGCAAAGCTACAGTAAACATTGTAGACCCTGAGGCGACTGTTAGGTAGCTTCTGCTGTTGACAACAAACTAGAACATTCGGTCTTGAACCAGTTTTTGCAGAAAAACAACGAACCTGTGTTGATAATGCCCCCCAGGGGATTTTCACAATGAGACTTTATAACCTTTTAACCAAAGCATCACTGCAGCAGGCCATTGTCAGTCACTGTTGTGTTTACTTCCTTGAACAGCAGCACAGCATATTGCAGTTTTCTTGTAATGACTCTGTGAGCACTTGCGGTAAACACGAAAGAGTTCAAATGTATTGCACAGAATTTAAAAGGACATTTGTAGATGAGCTGTCAAGGCTTTACTGTTAGTAGATGGATGGAGACCTCATCAGCCATGCTTTCAAACGGTCTTGGTGCATTTGCATGAAGCTCAAGCGAGCTGTTAGCTTTGGTGCCAAGTGAAATCAGGAGCAACATGTTGAAAGCAGGCATAGGAATGGTGAGTAAAGGTTATTTTGCATTCTTGACAGTCAGTTCATAAAATTGTTTGTGTTTCTTATATGTAGATCTGGTTTATATATATATATATATATATATATATATATATATATATATATATATATATATTACACACTTTTTTGCATTTATCTACTATATATGGTTCTTTACTTCTGCCAGCACACATAATAACCTGAAGAGTGTTCTGCTGTGAGCTTGTTGCAAAACTTAGGTGCTCACGTTTGATTTAGAGAGAAGACTATATGTTAGTTTTTTTTCTCAGTGTTGACACCAAACCGCATGTCTGAGTGAAGTCAAAGTCAAATCTCTGTTACATTTAAGTATCTGTGTAGCTCTCTGGACAGTAATGTTACTCACCTTATACCTACCTGTAAGAATATGATCGTGTACAATGAGAGCGATCATATCAGGAGCAGTTTTGTCACCATTTCAAGATACTGTCCAGCCCAGCTGTAGAAGTTTGATTGGGATTTGTGCTTCAGGTTAGCTCAGAGTCATCCGCATTGCCAGCCTGTATCTTGGGCCTGGTGGAGATCATGTAAGTACTAGTAATGACTGCAGTGAGCTGCTGGGAGCTCCTGAACTTCTCTAACAGTGCCGGCGTCTGTACACTGTGTGGGTGACGGGTAAACAGAGCAGCTGTGTTACTACAGTCCAAACAGTCTGCATGGATATTGTTATCTTTAAGTTTCATTGAGTTTTCTTGTGAATGGTGACAGTCGCTGAGGCGGATAACTGTGTCATAGCTGTCATAGATAGTTTCCCAGTTCAGGATACAGCAGCTCCTGTGAGATAGTCAAAGTTTGTGGATTGTTACCGGACGCTCTAAAAGAAACGCTCCTTTGTGTTTCCACCACTCCTGTCTAAATGTAATAATAGGTCTTTCTTTTCTTTGACCAGCTTTAGTCACTTCCCAAAGTCTTTACCCTGTTATTAGTGACTTTGTTTCTGCCAGTTGTGACTTGGTGGAGACGAGGTAGTAAAGCCAGTTTGGACACATTCTGCAGCACGGACAATGGTGTGTTCACTGGCACTGGGAATACTCAATTAGATACAGATTCATAGATGAGCCTGAACTCAACATCTAGAGAGAAACTTAACATGGGTGCGTCTTAAGATCTGATTGTAATGAGTGAAAATGACTTGCTGGCTTTAGTAAAAAAAAAAAAAAACTCTTGCTAAGGTGCAAATGATTCAATTTGAAAGTCTGGTGATGGCCTTACTGGATTAAACCAGGTTTAAAAATGACCCTAATGTCTGCCATGAGTCTCATTCAAATTCTGTTTTTTTCTTAAAAGTAACAATATTTTGTAAAACCTGTTTTTCTGCCCTGTCTCAACAGGCTGTTTTGTTGTTTGGTTAAGTTGAAGTAAATAAACTCAGGGTCAACAAGTCCTTATTGACAGCCTCAGGCATCAGGTTTTTACCGTTACAGTCTGCCCGCTCCTTACCTGGTGTGGTCAGTTATTTTATTTATTTGATCAGGACAAGGCACATTGATCATCATATCAGCAAAAAGCCTCCAAGTAAATATGCCAGAGTTAACACTAGGGCCCGACCAATTTATCGGCGAGCCGATTAAATCGGCCAATTTTCACCCATTTGAGACTAATCGGTAATTGGCCAAAACTTGCCAATATTTTCAGAAATAAAATGCGAAGAATAGGATTCGGTTTCACTTCAAATTGTTTCGCCATTTGAAAAGTTCCCCGACTAATCGTGTAGATGGCGCAGGGACCTCATGACAATCTTCATCCACTAACTACCTCACAGCACAGCAGAGTGACGGATCTAGTTGAAAACGCTTGTATAGTTTGATCAGTCGGTCTTCCTGTCGGTGTGAAGAGCAGTAGCCTACAGTATATCTACAGTATATTGTATACTGTAGATATCTACAGTATATTTTTATAATTTAAAAAAAAAAATTAAAAATCGGCTGATTAATCGGTAATCAGATTTTTTTCCCCCCTAACAATCGGTATCGGCATCGGCCCCAAAAAATCCATATCGGTCGGGCACTAGTTAACACAGTTGCTAAACTTCATAGATTTTATGCTTCCGTTCAAAGCTGTGAACATGTTTATTTTTGCTGTAAAGGCAGGCCTTTTTGAATGGGTGTGTATGTGGCTTCAGGGGCTTTCGGGGGGCAGCCTCAAGTGGACACTCAAGGAACTGCAGCTTTTTGCACTTCAGTATTAGCACTACTTCTTGAGACTGAAGGTTGCTGCTTCCTTAGAAAGGCCAGAACAGCTGCAAGAACATGAGTGCAGAGGCACAGACATGAGCTCGCTCAGAAGCTGCTCAAATAACAGACTTGTAAATTGAAGTCACAGAGCCGCTGTTTGCACATTGCAGATCTTGCAAATGTATTTTCACTGATTTATATGTGAACTTAATTTTATAATCTTCTGTGCGCTGAACACAGTAGCAGATCTTATGTGTGTCATGGGCTTGTCCCCGGCAGAGAGAACAATGTCTCAGTGTCCTGAGGAAGCTCACTCTGTCCCTATCTGGCAGCATCAGAGGGAGCTGATTATCTAAAGAACTCTGGTATGAATGTAGGGCAGCAGAAGATCATCACTGCTGATCATCATGAAGTCTGTCAAGGACTCTATCTGATGACCCCGCGCCCAGAGTGTGACACAGTGTTTTCCACATTAATCCACCTTTATGTGGATAACTGCATTTTTCATTCACATTATCACATGACTCTGATCCATCACAGTGCTCTGCTGAGGTGTGTGTGGCCTGGTTTCATTCGGCCGTATTGGTGGCGCTATTTTTATAAGAGTTCAAACAAAGTAAGGGTGTTATTTCTGCTCTGCAAGTGTTGATCGGGATAATTCTACTGCTTCTTTACCAGCAGAGGAAATTCTCCTTTTTTTAGGGGTGGATGGGAGTCAGTGTTGAATTTATCTGTCTTTCAATGAGTGAGAGAACCACACAATAGGGCTGGGCGATATGGCCTACAATCAATATGACGATATATTGAGCAGTTCATCTCGATAACAATAAATGGACGATAACTTATCCACAAGCTGCTCACCCCGGCCCACATTAACTTTGTCTACTTCAGGATTATTGTCCTAAATTTCGGTATCAGTAAATTTTCGGTTTATCGCCCAGCCCTACCACACAATATTGTGATAAAAATGCATCACTTGGTTTGTTTAAATTAGCAGCCATGGTGGATTCAACAAACCCTCCAGTGGTCTTGTGTCCTGGCTCATCTTAAAGAAACGTCTATGATTGGTTTGGTAAATCTGACGCCACAGGAAAACATTCAGAATGCAGACTTACACACCCAAGGAAAATGAGTATGAGCTGGCTGATGGGTCTGGCAAGTCCAGACTAGTCTTACACGGCATGTGCCTGCAAGGTGGACAGCCTGGATGATACCAAGTCAGCTTCATCTTTACTTATTTGAGGATTACAAGAGTCCAACAATGCTGTAGCACCGACCTCTTTTTAAAAAATAAACAATTTTCCTGTTTTTTTTTTTTTGGTTGAGTTTGACCAAGAAGAGCATTTTGTCCTTTTTTCAATTTGATTTGATTAGTCATTATCGAGGCCACTTCCAGCTTTGAAATCCCTCAGCCTGCAGTGAGCTGACCCGTTTGAGCTTCAGTCCTACTGTCTACAAAGCCAAAGCAGCTCCAGGTCTCCCTCTCTGGCCCTGCTCCCCAGGACTCACATAGTTAGAGGCCAATGGCAGCTCTGCTTTTGGACGTTCTAGGCAGTCTGTAGTCATGCCATCTTTTGCGTTATGGTAGCATAGCATAGCTGGGACTAGAAAATAAAGCCAGTAGGCCAGCTCATTTAGAAAACTGGGACAGAGTTTTTAGCTAGAAATGAGAGCGTTGTTTCCTGAACTGACAATAACAGGAAAACCATAGGATGTGTCACAGAAGTATGCACACACACACGCAGTCTATCCCTGATACTTTCTAACAATGCAACACACGACCACGGTGTGAGTGAGTATTTAAATAATCGTTTCCTGTGCCGACATCCAAAGGTCAGAGATGTGTTTCTTCAGGGTGACGTCATTGTACAGTATTGTTGTCTAATCTTTTCAAGTTTGTATCAGAGTGCTGTTCATTTATTTGATCACAGTGAGCGAGCTGAGGAGCCTGAACTGTTTTAAGCAGAGGATTAGTAATTAATCTGGGAGGGGAAATCAAGAAACAACAGCACTTAAGAAGAAACAGGATGTTTTTTGGTGCATAGACCGCATGTTCGATTAGATCCGGTATCTTTTAAAATGTCTCCATCAGTCAGGAGGACGTGTTTCATCCTAATACCATCTGTGTTTATTTGTGTTTCAGGCCAGTCTGTCCATCTGGGGATGGGGGGGTCTTGGAGTCGTGCTGTTCCTCGTCACCTTTGGACCCTTTGCCATATTCTACCTGGCCTTTTATATCTTCTGCTTTATTGGAGGGTGAGCAGGAAGACCTCTGAATCATCATGCTACTTTTGCACAAGCGCTCTCCCACGTTAACCGCAGCTTTGGGCACGGATCAGGTTTTAGCTGTCCTCTCACTCTCACTTCTGTTTTCCAGGGGCTTTGCGGTCACACTGCTCTACGGGAAGATCAACTCCGAGAAACACCTGGAAAAGTGCGAGCACTCGTACCTACCACCCACGCAAATTGGTATACTCAAGGTAAAAGCATGCTGAAATCCATATCTTGGCAGAGAAGTTAGAAAACTTTTGAAGGTGTAGTTTACTCCCAAAACTTTCTTTAATTTGATTGGTCTGATGTCACTCTCGTCTGTCTGTTTCTCTCCCTAACCCTCAGACGTTGGATGAGATGAAGCTGGAGTTGAAGCCAATAAAGATTGACAGGAGATTAACGGGCTCCAGTTTCATAGATGAACCACTACAGCAGGTGCGTGTCCGAGTGTTTGAGACATGTACAGTATGCAGTTCACTGAGTATTTGGCGACCATGGTGAATTCATCAGGGGTTTGCAGGCAAATCTGCCAGAGTAGATAGGGAAACACTGAATTATCAGGTTTCATAACTAGAGATAAATAAAGGACATCATGTTCTCTATTTAGAGTCACTCTGTTTTGGTTTATTTCTTGTTCTTTGTAGAGGTGGTATCAGCTCAGGTATGTGCTGGCACTGCTGAGTAATCGGTCACAAAAAGCCAAGCGCACATGAACTGGCTAAGCAGAGAAGCATCTAAAAGATAACAGGATTATTACTGGCTGACAAATACTAACACGGCAGGCCTTTTGGACGCAGGCCCAGTTAAGTAACAGTCTGACCTGTCAGCTGGTCCAGGTCAGCAGCTTCATGGCCGCAAGGCATAAAGTAGTCATCGCTGTCAAACACTGACCGATCCCCTGAGTCCTGCGTGTCTCACGGTCACTGGACGACGGTTCCTTGTGGTTAGTGTCAACGGTTTGTCTAAAATAGGCTGGCGGTTAGCGGATGCATACAACAAAATCAAGTTATATTAAACTGAAAACGTGGTAAAATGAACGAAGTTATAGCTTCATGTAATCGCAGCTTTCCTTCTTCACTTCATAACATTTCAGTTCTGCCTTCTTTTAAGGATGAGAGAGAAGGCTCTTCTTTTGAATTTAAAATAAAGTGTACCGCACGCTTGTTAGTATTTTTAAACCCTTGAGAAAGACCTTTTTTGACTTCTTTAATTTCAAATAAGATAAACTATTGTTTTTGATCCATGTTTGTCATTGTGGATCACTGTGAATGCTTTAAATGTACTCTAAATCAAGCAGATAATGCACGTCTTTGGCCTCTAAAAATTTGATCGCTCTAGAAAATCTAATTCATCTTGAGAGATGAGCTGTGTCCGAACGGAAAGTAGAACTGAAACCCTCTGACAGTGTTGCAGTAACGCAGCTCATGTGCCTCAAACAAAAGATACGTTGAAATGTCATATTTTTAGTCTTCTTTCAGCAAAATGCACACCCGAACACATCCTCCAAATTACTGTTTTGTCTGACTGTCAAAAAGCACAAAGAGCTGGAGAGCTTAGTGGCTTTTGTCCGATTGGCCAGTGTCTTTTTTCTTTCCACCCTGGTCCTGTGGTTACAGCACTTGGAGAAGAAAACAAGCTTTAAGCACGCTGGCCTGAGTAAAGCAGCGTGGCCGGCAGAGTTAGCTGCAGACACAGCAGATTGTGACAGTCAGATGACACTGACTGCTCTGCTGTGCTGCTCTCCGTCTGTCCTCCCCCCCCCTGCAGGAATGCACACTAATCATTTCAGCCACATAGGAAACCTTGAGATCTTGCACAGCTGAATGTGACAACATGTTAACCTGCACCGCTTTAAAAAACACACTTCTCTTACTCTTGATGTTCAACAGTTAGTGATAAAAGCCCTCCTGCCTGTTCAGCTGATGGTATCAGATGACTGTAACAGTAGCATGAAAGTACAATAAATTGATGTAATGATGCTACTTATCTGAGTTGTTACTGTGAGTAACAGAGTGAAACTAAAGTACATGACTTATTCTTACCCCCCATTGTTTCACGCTGACAGTCAACAGACTCAAATGTGTTTCAAAAACGTTTATTTTCCTGCGTCAAACTTCAATCCTGTGCGACATTCGAGTCCAGTCGTTGCTTTTCATTAGTCAGTGGAATCTGGTTAAGTTGTTTAAACAAACCTTTGGCTGCACTTCCCTGTCTTTGATGTCAGCATCAAACTCCCGTGTCACAGCGTGAAGAGTCTTGTGTTTTACCTCAAAGATACTCGTGAGATTTTAACCACATGTGCTCAATGTCAGCAGGATCAGAACTAATACTGACTCAGTACTTAAAATCATATCACTGTTATTTGAAACTTTATCTCTAAACCCAGGGTTTCTGCTGGGTCTTAAAAAAGTCTTAAAATGTCTAAAATCCAGTAATTTGAATCCAAGGCCTTAAAATGTCTAAAATTCTCTTAAAACCTCATAAAATGTCTTAAATACAAATTTAAAAGGTCTTAAAATGTATTAATGTTACTGACAAATAAAGATTGATTTGAAGTCAGTTCAAAATGTTCTGATTTCCCTTCATGTCTTTTGTTCTTTTTTGCCAGTATGGATCTTAAATTGCATTCATTATGGTCTTTAAAAAGTCTTAAATTTGACTTGTTGCAACCTGCAGAAACACTGAAACTGAAAGACAGATTTTTGTGAGCTCCTGAGCTATAGTTAGCAGCCTCTCTCTTACACACTATAAAAAAAAAAAACACCCAAAAGGAGTGAAGAAACCAAGATTTTTGAATTTGAAATGCTGTACTCTGTTATTTTGCCAGTTTCAACTGCTAGCTGAAGTCCTCTGCCAATAATTAAGCTTCAAGCGAAAACTTTGACCCCAACAAACAAGCAGGTAGCACCTCCTCACTCCCAACTCTTCTCTGTTTTCCTCCTCTCCTCCTCCTCCTCTATATCTTTGTCTCTGCAGGTGATCCAGTTTGCTCTAAGAGACTACATCCAGTACTGGTACTACACTCTGAGCGAGGATGAGTCTTTCTTACTGGAGATCAGACAGACGCTGCAGAATGCCCTCGTTCAGTTTTCTACACGGTACAAAACTCGTTGTCACATGGACATATTCTGCATTAGTGCTAAAGCTGTGACAATATCAGATATCAGCCATATTTATTTTTAGTTTTACTCACATATTAGATTGTTTAACCTCTTTTGGGTGTATAATCTTTTTTTCAAGGTCCAAAGAGGTGGACTGGCAGCCTTACTTCACCACCCGCCTGGTGGACGACTTTGCCACCCATTTACGTGTCTTCAGAAAAGCCCAAGATCGCCTCGCAGACAGAGAAGACAAGCAAAGTGAGTCGAGAAATCCACGATTGCCACAACACTGATTATGAAGCTGTCTTGATGAGCGACACAATAAGATTTTGATTGTAATTATGTGGTGGAAAAACTGTCAGCTAGCAGAGCTTTGAATTATCATGCGAAGTAAAAATGTTGAAAATGAAAATGAGTGATGTCTGCACAGGGGACATCACAGAGGAGCTGGTGGACTCCTTCTTCGAGGCCGAGGTGGAGATGGAGAGGAAGATCTGTCGAGACGTGGTGTGCACTTCACACAAAGATGAAGAAGGTAAACACGCCGGTGCGACGTGTCTGACCTTACAGATCACACCGCCACGAAGAGCTCGTTCACACAAACATGCAGAAAACTAAACATACTGCTCTTGTGATTGTCAGGTTTCCTTCGGGACTTGTGCGAGCTGCTCCTGTATCTGTTACTACCTCCTGGAGATTTCCATAACAAGAACATGAGATACTTCCTGAGGGTGAGTTCATAAAGAAGACAAACAAACACTAAACTGAACGCTCACTTAGCCTGTCAAAGGATCACAGTCGGTGTCACTTTGTCAGTCTGACTGAATCCCATGTGCGAGCAAACATTATGTCACACCGCCTGTGTTTGTCATGGTTAAGCCACCAGCCAAATGCCTCTTTGGCTGCTATTCAGACTTGAGTATTATTTTCTTACAACACAATGCTACTGGTTCGAGGTACACCGCCGTGCCAGACCATGTGACCCAAATGTTATGACTGCACCTGTGATGTTGTTTTAGGAGGTGCTGGCACGTGGAGTGCTGCTTCCTCTGATCAACCAGCTGAGCGACCCGGACTACATCAACCAGTTTGTCATCTGGATGGTGAGAGCTGACACTTACTTCCTTAATTACCGCCTGTTAATTAGCTGCTGGCTGAACATTTCTGTGTGTGTGATATACACTCACCGGCCACTTTATTAGGTACACCATGCTAGTAACGGGTTGGACCCCCTTTTGCCTTCAGAACTGCCTCAATTCTTCGTGGCATAGATTCAACAAGGTGCTGGAAGCATTCCTCAGAGAGCTTGATCCATATTGACATGATGGCATCACACAGTTGCCGCAGATTTGTCGGCTGCACATCCATGATGCGAATCTCCCGTTCCACCACATCCCAAAGATGCTCTATTGGATTGAGATCTGGTGACTGTGGAGGCCATTTGAGTACAGTGAACTCATTGTCATGTTCAAGAAACCAGTCTGAGATGATTCCAGCTTCATGACATGGCGCATTATCTTGCTGAAAGTAGCCATCAGAAGTTGGGTACATTGTGGTCATTAAGGGATGGACATGGTCAGCAACAATACTCAGGTAGGCTGTGGCGTTGCAACGATGCTCAATTGGTACCAAGGGGCCCAAAGAGTGCCAAGAAAATATTCCCCACACCATGACACCACCACCACCAGCCTGAACCGTTGATACAAGGCAGGATGGATCCATGCTTTCATGTTGTTGACGCCAAATTCTGACCCTACCATCCGAATGTCGCAGCAGAAATCGAGACTCATCAGACCAGGCAACGTTTTTCCAATCTTCTATTGTCCAATTTCGATGAGCTTGTGCAAATTGTAGCCTCAGTTTCCTGTTCTTAGCTGAAAGGAGTGGCACCCGGCGTGGTCTTCTGCTGCTGTAGCCCATCTGCCTCAAAGTTCGACGTACTGTGCGTTCAGAGATGCTCTTCTGCCTACCTTGGTTGTAACGGGTGGTTATTTGAGTCACTGTTGCCTTTCTATCAGCTCGAACCAGTCTGGCCATTCTCCTCTGACCTCTGGCATCAACAAGGCATTTCCGCCCACAGAACTGCCGCTCACTGGCTATTTTTTCTTTTTCGGACCATTCTCTGTAAACCCTAGAGATGGTTGTGCGTGAAAATCCCAGTAGATCAGCAGTTTCTGAAATACTCAGACCAGCCCTTCTGGCACCAACAACCATGCCACGTTCAAAGTCACTCAAATCACCTTTCTTCCCCATACTGATGCTCGGTTTGAACTGCAGGAGATTGTCTTGACCATGTCTACATGCCTAAATGCACTAAGTTGCCGCCATGTGATTGGCTGATTAGAAATTAAGTGTTAACGAGCAGTTGGACAGGTGTACCTAATAAAGTGGCCGGTGAGTGTAGAAGCTGTTGAAAAGAAAAATGTAACATCATGTACATGTAGTAGTGGTGCAACGGATCATCATTGATCCGTAGATCCGGGACACCAGCTGTAACTACGAAGCCTTCATGAACATCCTGAAGCTAACAGACAAGCCTGCAGAGCTGGAGGCCGTCAAAGACAAGGTGCTGGAGGAGCTGCAGTACCTCCGCTCCTTGGACACTGCAGGAGATGGTGGGCAACAACTTTTCTTCTTATTTACAAACACCTCTGTGCTTAAACCTAGAGGGTGCATATGTGCTGTTTTGCCCCCCTCATTTGATGACCTTGTGTGTCTGTCTATTAGATATCAACGTGATCAAGAACCAGATTAACAGTCTACTGTTTGTGAAGAAGGTGTGTGAGACCAGGATCCAGAGACTACACTCTGGCAAGGTGAGAAACAGTCTTACTGTATAGAGGTGTACTTGGGTATAAACTGTACAGAAAGCTGTCCAGGTAGAGAGCATTATATTTTCGGGACAGCAATATTCCAGTTGGAGTTGTCAAATAAGATACCTGACCACAAATTTGAGTGGTCGGTTATGGAGAAAACTAATGACATCAAACAAGTCTCAGATGTAAAAACATTTTGTTGAAAACTTTTATTGCACAGAGTGAACAGCAGCAGATCCACTGTCCAATGTCAGGCATACCTGACTGCACTCATCTTGAAGGAAAACCCTCATGTGGAGCCTCGTTTAGCAACAAGCTGCTCAAAAACGTCTTCTTCATCACCTTCGGCCATATTTATTTGTTATTCCGCTCTGTGTGGGCTTTGGCTGCGAGTCCGTCGTTCACACTCACGTCATCAACTTGCGTTTGTTGTATCTATCACGAGATGGCAAATATTTATCATGTAGGATTTTTCTGACTTTATGTCGTGAGCGATAATTTATTGTCCATCCCTACTGTATAGTATTTACAGTGAGGGAACCAGTAAAACATTTCCACTCTCTGTGGCTAACTTGACTTACTATCCCTCCTGTGTCATGCAGGAAGTGGACGCCTTAAAGCTGGCCGCCAACTTTGGAAAGCTGTGTGTTATCCCGCTGGATCACATCCTCGTCCACAACATCGCCCTGCAGTTCTTCATGGGTAATTAAAGGAAAATGCAACATCACGCATATGTAGACCCACATACCTGAGTTCTTCTGACTGTAGCCCATCTGAAGGCCTTAACCCTGAACACACCTGTGACTGGTCTGTATAATCCATCACTTACTCGACCACAACCTGTCTCAGTCACACTCCTGTTAAATCCCACCTGACCTCCTCAGAGATTATTCAAGGTTATTCCATGTTACAGATCAGATTATGATAAAGTTAATGTGTCTGTTTGCTGTTTGTGCATGTGTGTGGGTGTGTGTTTGTGTGTGTGTTGCTGTGTACATAATAGGAGCAAACCGAGTTGCATCAGCATAGATTTAGAAAACATGAGAGTGCCAACAGCTACATTTACATTTATTCTGCAGGTCAACCAGTCCCCACAAGCTTCACGCTCCTCTTATCGCTCATGTATTTGTATGTCGGTTCAAAGTGCTGCAGTACGCAGACCCCATTCGGACTAAGTCTTGTCTATCTGTCCACCCAGACTTCATGCAGGCAGCGGGGGCCCAGGCGGAGCTCTTCTTCTGGCTCACTGTGGAGGGCTACAGGGTGACGGCGCAGCAGCAGCTGGAGGCCATGCTGGGCTGGCAGAAAGATGGCAAGAAGCAGCCCAGCGCCACCAAGGGGCTGTTGAAGGCTGCTGCACTGGGCGTGTTTGAACAGTACCTCTCTGAGAAGGTAGGCGGTTGATGTCTAATTATTATATCGAGTCGTTATCTTATGGAAGTTAATGAACATGTCGGTCCTTCTCGTTGAATTACACACACAAAAACATCCTTACTGGCAGCTGTTTGAGCTCAAGACGCTCTCAGTTGAAAATAGTTTAACTTCTGGGACACGATAGAGGGAGTATTATTCCAGGTCTGAAGTTGCTTCTAATGTCAAAAAATGAGGCAAGGCAGCATAAGTAACCATAGCAACAGTAAGTAGTGGTGGTAGTGGGTACTGACGCTGAAAAAAAAAAAATTTATTGACATAGGCCTTTAAAACACTGTTACATTCATGTAATTTGAATGTAAATCTACCTGCATCTGTCTTTTTTCCACCCGACAGGCATCTCCCAGGGTGCAGGTGGACGAGGCGTCTGTTACGAAACTGTGGGAGAAGCTGCAGAAAGACGACCCCACCCCAGAGATATTTGATGAAATTCAGAGAAAGGTACTCCATCCTCTTTACAGAGTAACTATTAGGAATAACGCCAATGCTCTTGAGAAATTTTCTGTCAGATAGCTGCATAGTTTTTGTTATAATGGTTTGGATTATATGTGCTTTCCACTGCCTGTTTTCTAAATATGAACAACTTATCGACTCACTTTTCCCTCAGGTCTATGACATGATGCTCCGCGATGAGCGCTTCTACCCTTCCTTCAAGCAGAGTCCTCTCTACGTGCGCATGCTGGCAGAGCTGGACATGCTGAAAGAGCCGAGCTACAGAGGCTCTGATGACGGTGACGGAGAATCCTTCAACGGCTCTCCTACAGGAAGCATAAACTTGGTAAGAATTTTCCTCTTCCTGGTACTAGACGTAAAAAAATGTGCAGGAATGTTGTACGCGCAGCGGTTATTCTTAAGAAAGTGCACCGTCATATGCTGGTTTGTGTCCTGTACTTTCAGTCCTTGGACGACTTGTCCAACTCCTGCCATGATGAAACTATGCACCTACATGCCTTCATCTCCGACACAGGTACACACACACACACACATACACGTTTAATCTAGACTGATTTAAACCTGAAATGGGACTCTGTGAGAAGACTGAGTGCTTTTGTTGACTTTATTTGGTATCTTTTAGCCTTCGTTCGCCCTCCCTTGCATGTTTTTTCTCTCTCCTAGCTCCATTCATTACTTCTGCTGTGACTTTTCATACTTTTCCAGTATTCTTTATTTCTCTCATTCCATCACCTTCACTTTGTTTCTTTTCCTTTTCTCCCTCCCTTGCTTTTTCCTGCTATTCTGTCACGACCCCCTCCCGTCTCCTTGCGCTCTCTGCACTTGTTTCCTTTGCTTTCTTTTCTTCCGTTCCACACATTCTTTTTCTCCTTTTCCTTTTCTCCCCTGCCGTTCACCCACCCCTCCTCATCTTCCGTTCCCATTTTGGATATATTGCGGGGCGGGGTAGCTGATACTTCTCTCCCCGGCTTTTGGGGTGCTGCAGGGGTTTGCAATGACCATGGTAAGACCTACGCACTGTACGCCATCACCGTGTTCAGACGCAGCCAGGACGGCAGCGAGGACTGCTGGAAGACATATCGCCGCTACTCCGACTTTCATGACTTCCATATGAGGATCACAGAGCAGGTGTGTGTAAGTCATAATTAAGGGTTTAATTCTTCTCCTTTTCTGCCATAATAGTCAAAAAGAAGAAACTCATAAACTTGACGGTCATTTTCTGTGGTTCGTGTGTTTACGTTCTGTTTTAGTTTGAGAATCTGGCGTCAATCCTCAAGCTGCCAGGGAAGAAGACATTTAACAACATGGACAGAGATTTCTTGGAAAAGAGGAAAAAAGACCTCAATGCTTACTTACAGGTAGGAGTTGAATGTCATTTTGAAAACCTTTGCAGTCCTGTGTCACTCTGAGAGTACCAAAACTCCTGGTTTGTGTTGCAGCTGCTGCTTAACCCAGAGATGGTGAAGGCCTGTCCAACTCTGATTCCTTACGTCTACGACTTCCTTGAAAACAAGGCCTACAGCAAGGGCAAGGGAGAGTTTGCACGAAAGGTAGCTACGGACTTCCTTTTGTTCATTGCATCCCCTTGTGCGTCTGTCAGTGTCAGACTGTGGCTGTTGTAAATCATTTTAAAGGTACATTTCATCCTTTATTCCTCCCATCAGATTGACACATTTGTAAATCCTCTGAGGAGCTCCATGAGAAACATGTCCAATGCGGTGAAGGCACTTCCTGACAGTCTGGCTGAGGGCATGACCAAGGTCTCCGACAACATGGGCCGCATGTCCGAAAGATTGGGACAGGATTTTAAACAGTCCATACTTAAGGTGACCACATTAAAACAAGCTACTACTTTGTTTCTTTTTAAAGAGCATCTGTCTGTTTGATACTTCGCCCTTCTGGGATCTTTCAGTTTTCAGTCCAACAAAAAAGGAGAACCAGCTGATCCAGAGGAGGCAGTGTGTTAAATCTGCACCAAAAAGATCCGTGTGAAATGAGGAAAAGCATCCAATTTGAGGTCTCACATAAAAAGTTAACATTCAGCTGTCAGCGCTAAACCGCTGCCTCCTCCAGCTCAGAGCTCGTATCGGTGCCAGTTGACAGCTCGGAGTCGGTGAAGCCTCCAACCAAGTTGTCAATAAAACACTGAAAATGACAGACGTAAGCGCACCGTATCAAGTTGAAGAGTTGGTGCTGTCAGTGCTTCAGAAATGTAGTCATAGGAGTTTCACGGAAAACCTGTGAAAAAATCAATGGAAGTTGACATTAACATCAAGACCTGTTGAAAGTCTGATGCCCGAGCCCCCCTCCTGCTGCAACATGATCCAACTCCGGCAATAGATTTAGTCTCAACACATTATACTGACTGAGATCCACAAATTGACAAGTCTTTAGATTAGATTAGATATAACTTTATCTTTTTGGGAAGGTTCCCTCAAGGAAATTTAAAGATCAAGACTAAATGATCCTGCTCAAGTTGTCTATGATCCATCTTACCGTGTAAGATCAGGGTTCAAATCCTTCTTCTCTATCAGGTAAACAACCTCAGAATAAATATTCATAGTGATGGAAAATCAGGCTTATTTCGTGACCCAGATCCTTTGGCTCAGCAGGAACTGGCTCTGTCGGCTCTCAAACAGCTTCTAGAGCCAGTTTTCAGTCCTTGGCGGCTGACACATACTCCCCTCTTCATCATCTCTACTGTTTGCTGTCACTGTGCTGCATTGCTGTAATGATGTCAGTTGCCGTGAAAATTATAACTTTGAAGAAAACTGTTCAAACATCTCTGACATAGAAATGTCCTTTTCTTTTTTCCAGGTGCCTCCACTCCTTCCCAAGACAGAAATCGACCCCGAACACTGTCGAGTCTCTGCTCAGCTGGATGATAATGTGAGTCAGGGCGCCTGTCGTCGTCTTGCCATCTGTTTCATCCCTTTTGCTCTCTTTCTTGGTTTATTCATTTAAAACTCCATAAAAATGTGTTTTTTTTCCTCTAAGGTGGATGATAACATCCCTCTGAGGGTTATGCTGCTACTAATGGACGAGGTGTTTGACCTGAAGGAGAAGAACCAGTGGCTGCGTAGGAACATTAAGAACCTGTTGCAGCAGCTCATTAGAGCCACTTATGGAGACACCATCAACAGGTCAGAGACACCAGATCTTCAGAGAGTCTAGTTCACAGACCTCGGAGACAGAAACCACAGATATGGAGTGATATCAACAGTGATATGGAGCTTGTGGTGCAGAGTGATGATTATCCAGACCTTGTAAATAAGTGATAATAGAGAAAGCTGTTTTGAAAAGAGGACGTTTGTTTGTCAAACACAGACCAAAAAACAAAATTTCAGACAAACAGGTTAAAACAGTCCACAACCCCCTCTGTAGAAACCGTTCAAACAGGAAAATAGGACAGAATGTGAGCTAATATTTGAAGTGCATGCACAATAAACACATGTTCACATCACCAAATGTACACAAAAACAAGAACCAGTAAATAACCTCCAGGCTGATACTTTTTTCTCTTTGACCCTGAAGGAAAATTGTGGATCATGTGGACTACTTGACCTCACCTGAGCAGGTTGCAGACTACGTCAAGAAGTTCAGGTATCCTATCACGGTCTTGTTTTTTCGATCTCACAGCTTTGATCAATCAGAAGAATTATGAGTAACTCTGTGTGATTGTGTTTCTATAAAGGGACTCCTACTGGCCTAATGGTATTCTGGCTGAGTCACCACCCCGCCGGGACAAGAACATCCGGATGAGAACCAGAGTAGCTGCCAAGACCAGCCTGCTCGGCATCATGCCAGGTGAAAACACCCCCCCTTCTTCATCCTATTGTTGGCTGGGCCTGTTTATGATGACATCACCTACTTTGACCATCCTTTAACCCTCTTCACGTCATGTGGATCTGACTGTTTGAAACACAAGTTCAGGTTTAGCCTTTGTGAGGCTTAGAGAGGTTAGAGTGGGAAACCACAAATTTGTTGGTGTTGTCAGAGTTTTGTTTTCCTGACCTCAGAGGGGCAGCATGTTCCAACTGTGGAAAAAAATATGATACAGAAGAAGTTATATCTGCAACAGCAGCGACACGGAGACCCTTCTGAAAATGTTCATACACCTTCCTCCTACACACTCCCACTCTGTCTGCATGGTTGGGTGGAGGGTCTGCCGCACTGGGTGCGGTCCAAACCTCTTGAGTGTGGAGTGGGAGTAGGTTGTTGGACCCCCCCTGAGCAAGGAGTCTGCACAGATACCGACTTTGGGTTTCAAAGTTTATAATATACTCAGGAGGATCTCAAAGACCTCTTACCACATGTGTTTGGAGCCCTTTGTTGACATTTTCCAAAGCAAAGATTCACAGTAAAGTGATGTATTAGCTGCCTGGCTGTAAAGAAAACATGACTTTTGCATGTGCAGGACACGAATAAAGACTCCTACTTTGTCCACTGGGGGGCGCCAAAATCAGCCCCACCTCTAAGTTCCTCATAGAAGCTTTCATATAGTAATTGTATTGAAATTTCTGGCCTTTTATCAATTTATCTCTCCTCTTCTTTTGTTTTTGAAAATAAAAAATTGATTTATTTTTATTTTTCTTAGTTTTAGGTCTTAATTTCACTAGAAAGTTTTATGCTTTTTCGTCAGTTGTGCCTTTTCAAGAACCTCAAAATTCAAAATAATTTCCAGTTTTCGAGTCACAATTTCATCCAATATCAATACAGTACTAATCAATATGCTACAAAATCAATTCAGAAATATCCCCATTACTCATTACAAAACCATCTAACATGCATTGAATATAGAATAATAAAATAATTTAAATGAAATACGTGCCCTGATTATATAGGATTAGACAAAAGTGACTCCAAAATGATCATCTCTGTTGAGTTATTACTAGAATTAAACAAAAGCACAGTCCGTTATAAGTGAAGTGCACTGCCCTGTCTGTGTCAAAAGTCTGGACGTCCCCTTGTGTAGCAGCAATAATAAACAAGTTTGCTGAACAGCAAAAGCTGCAGACTAACATCAGTTCCTTAAATCAAAAACAATGAAGAGAAACCTGGATGAGCTTAAGCTTCAGAAAGACAGTAAAAAAGGTGACTCTCATTCTGGCAGATTAACCGGAGCCGAATGTGCATGAGTGAATCCACAGTGAATTAAAGCAGCTGAAGTTAAAAGGGAATTTAAATCACAGTGATGCACAAGGGTCTCTTTCTGATCTCCCCTCTGTGTTGTCTTTCTGTTGTAGATGAGTTGAAGCACATCATCGGAGCAGACACCACCAGAAAAGGCATCCTCCGAGTCTTCGACATGTTTCAGTACCAACCCATGAACCGTCGGCTGGTCTACGTTTTCCTGGAGGGCTTCTTGGAGACAATGTTCCCCCAGTACAAGTTCCCTGAGCTCTTTGTCAAACTACACTCCCGCTCGCCACGCATCCACAGATTTAGCCAGAAAGTCAAATCGTCTTCTCTGAAGAGGTGACAGGAGAGCACAGAGGCATCGGGACATCAGCCGACTTGACACACACACTTGGACTTAAGAGCCGGGGGTAAAGGTGGGGGACTTGATGTGAATGTTACGGTGTGTTTGCCTAATTTCTGCCCCTCCAGTTCCTTCACACACTCTTTTTAGTGAAAACACTCCAGTCATCCAGCTGAAACTGAAGGATGAGCAGCACACACACGGCCCTCCTCATGCGCAAACACAAATCCTGTATTTGCACCGAGACTGATCATCACAGTCATGTCTTAGTTCAACATTTATCTTCTTTTTTTTGTGTTTTAGTTATGTTTAGCTTTATCCTGGGCCAGTTGATGCTGCTTTCTCATGGTCCAGAGAGCAGACCACAAATACTGTATTGTTTTTTAACTGCAGAAGCAGACAGCAGAGACCCACACTTTGCCTTACCTTCCCGCTTCTGTGTTTAAACTGACGCAGCGCATCGTCCGAGTGACGTGGCCGGTCAGCTGTAGTCAAGCTAACCCTCAAGCTATAGACATCTGATCTGCGAAAGCTGCACACTTGCTAACACGCAAACGATTCTGTTGTCATAGTAACCAAATATGTCAATAGCACTGGGTTAAAAGGCGCTGTTTTTTTTAAATGTGACTGAACAAAAAGTGGGTCGAAAGAATGATTTGACACTTTATTGTCTGCATATTTTTTTGCCTCTAATCCTCAAAGAATAAGCCACACCCCCTTTAATGCTACTGTCAAAACACGGGAAGACCAAAGCTCATGCTGTTCCATACTTGTGCGTGTGTGCGCGCGCCTGTGTGTGTGTGTATAAGTGTGTGTAAGTGTGTGCACTGGCTGGGTGTTGGGGTGCCCTGAACATTACTGTGCTCCATATCTTTAATCATGCGAGGGAAGAGAACGGCACAGTCGTGAGTCACTCAGCGCACCAATCAAAGAATGTACTCTCTGGTCTGGCCTGTGTTTGGCTTGTGTAGAGGTGTGTGTGAATGGGAGTGTGTGTGAGTGTGTATGTGTCTGTTTTAGCATGAAGATGCTCTTCAGTCAGAAAACTGTGCCAGTGTGAGCGAGTGAACCAGCCTTAAAAACTACATACAGGAGAAACTGACCAAGAGACGCACGCTAAAGGTGGCGCTCCCTCACACGACTGAACGTTACAAGGAAATCAAGATAGAGATACGGAGATATATCCCTAATCACTTTATTCAGAGAAGATGTGTTTAATTTTGTGCAATATTTTGTTTCTTCAATGCATGTGCATTTTGAATCATTGTATACTGAAAGAAATAATCCATATAGTTTTAATAGTGAAAACAAAACAGAGGTTCCCTGAGAAATATCTTCTTATCCCAACAACTTAACATTCCGTTGTTGTAAAAGTACAATGTTTATTTTACAGACTTGTTTTATAAGTCTGGGTTTTTATTTCTTTGGCGTGTGGGGGATTTTTTCCACTTTTCCCACCCACTCCATCAGAATCCGAGTTGTGGCGATCAGCTGGGGGCGTGGCAGGGGGTCTCACTGTCTAATGATTAGCTCATCGGGCTATAGCTAGCTCAGAGGCGGCCTCATAAAACTGCTTCGTTTGAACTCATAAGTGGCATTTTTATGCATTCAAGCCTGTCCTGTTGAGTGTGAACATATCTTCATCATGATAAACTGACATCTGGAGGGACCGCCTCCCTCTTTCTCCTGTCCAATAGGCTCACAGGAGAGCCTTGCCCTGTGACCATTGGAATCACTGCGTATGAGCACTTACCGTAGCAACTGTGGGAGGGCTGGATGGAGCTCCATTCTACCGCAATCATCGAATGGACTTTCTTTGTCTGCTTCCATTGCTTTGTACTGAGCAGCTTTAGTGGACTCTGATTGGTCGAGCAGGAGGACATGTGCCAGAGCCTGCCACTCTGAGGTGGATATTTGGTCCCCATAGTGGAGCAGGTGTCATTTTTAACTTTGTGCACACCTCTCCAAACAGGAAGGCTTGTCTCTTTTTTTTTTAACCCCAGTATTTATGAATCTATGATAATGAAAATTGTGCATATCTGTGTACAGTATGTGTTAATAGTGTGCCTAAATGTACTGTCAACTCTATTTTCATATTTTTCTTTAACCTAAAAAAGAAATCAATCAGAATGTCATGATCATTTTACGTGACTGAAAATGACTTTAGGGTGTTTTTTTGCATCATGCTTATCAAACTCTTCCTTGTGAGCGATTGTGCTCGGATCAGTATAACACTAATAAAAGGTAACTCAGACTAACTGACCAACAGTACCAATGTTGTCTTCAGTGTGTATTTGCTGCACGAAAGGTTCCCAGGACTGTTTCCAAGCACTCATATCTACCTTAAAATACTCAGCCTACCACCTGCTGAGAGTCCAACACTCCTGGTCCAGTATTGATATTAGCAAAGACACTTCGTGATGAGGCAGGTCTGCACTGCAGCTCGGCAGATATGAAGTGAAATCCAGCATTTCAGGCGGTGTTTAAGTATTTAATACATGATAAGCTTAGGTTAGGACAAGGGTTGCACAATGTCAGATACAAACTCATGTTGGTTGATACCATAGACTGTATAAACTATATATACAGTCTATGGCTGATACAGATACTGATATATATAAGAACCCAGTGTTTCTCCTGTAATAGAATTGATCTGTTACTCTTATTGTGACAGTCTTTTTTAGAAACTGACTTAATTCAGGACATTAAATTCAAACAGAAATGATAAAGCTATTCTTTTTTTAAACTATTTAGTTTTATATCTATTGATGCAGATAGCATTGTTCATCTCTAGTTATCATCTATAGCTCAAGGCTAAAACCTAAACTTAAAGTATGTCACCTGCAGACTAATACAGTATTTTGGTTAAATCATTTTTAGCGTAAACTTACTGTCAGCAGTCATCAACATTTCCTCTCCTCTGAAAACATATAGAGGCCATATCAGTATTCCTGCAAATGGGTAATATACAGTATACAAATTGATTAACCATTCATATAAGAATAAGAGGAACTTTATTGATCCCTGAAGCAAAATTTAATTGTCTGTCATCTCATTTGTCATGTCTCCAAAAGTCATCCACTATTTACAGAAGAGTTATAAAGTCTGATGGCTGTTGGTACAAAAGATCTTCTGAATCTTTCTGTCCTGCAGCGAAGAGAGAGGAGCCGTCCACCACCATTGGCCCTTTGGTCCATCAAGGTGTTGTGAAGTGTGTGATCCATGTTCTTTAGAATAGACTCCACCTTCCTCAGTGTAGATCTCTCCACCACATCCTCCAATAAATCCAGCTTGAGTCCAACCACAGAGCCAACCAGTTTGTTAAGACGTCTTGCATCTTTGTGTTTGATGCTTCCTCCCCAGCAGACTGCAGCGTAGAACAGAACACTTGCCACCACAGACTGATAAAACATCTGCAGCGTCTTACTACAGATGTCTATTGATCGGAGTCTTCTCAGGCAAAAGAGGCGGCTCTGCCCCTTTCTGTAGATGAAGTCTATATTCTTAGACCAGTCCAACTTATTATCCTGATGTACACCTAGGTATTTATATGATGTCACCACTTCGATGTCCACTCCACAGGTGTTCACTGGCTGAAGAGGGGGTTTGGATCTATGGAAGTCTATGACCATCTTCTTTGTCTTTGAGGTGTTGAGGAGGAGGCAGTTTTTGTGACTCCAGTCACTGAAGGCTCTTATCAGATCTCTGTATTCAGCTTCTTGTCCATTTCTGATACATGCCACAATAGCATGTCATCTCAATATTTCTGGATGTGGCAGGACTCAATGCTGTATTTGAAGTCTGACATATATAGAGTGAACAAGAACGTCGCTGGCACTGTCCCCTGTGGAGTTCCTGTACTGCTCATTATTGTCCCAGAAACACAGTTCCCCAGCCTGACAAACTGTGGCCTTCCTGTCAGGTAATCTGTGATCCAGGAAACACAGGAGGGATCCACTCCAATCTCTGTGAGCTTGTCTTTGAGTATAGTGGGTTGGATGGTGTTGAACGCACTTGAAAAGTCGAAGAACGAGATTCTCACATAAACATCAGGTTCCTCCAGATGAGAAAGGGCACGGTGAAGCATGTAGAGGAGAGATGAAGCTAAGGCCTAATTCACCCACAATTTTCATAACCTTTGACATCTTTGTAACTGTTTAAATTACATGAGCTCAGATTTGAATTTAATAAAATTACATTTTACCACAGGAAATCCAAGTTAATAAAATTCAACAGTACCCAAATGTGTTAAATATTTTATTCCAATTGGTTATATCTCTGAGTCATTTAATTTTTTCAGCAATAGGTACCTTAAAGAAAACCTGATCATATTCAATCAATCCAACATGAGAAGAAGTCCAGCACATTTCTCCTCTGCTGTGGCAAAGACTGTAGTCTCCATCTCTCCTTAGTCCTTGGTAAATAATGAAAGTGACTCGACACAGATGTGAAAGCTGTCTGATGATATATCAGGTCTGTCATTGAATTGAAAAGTCATGTGTACATAGTTTTACTGTTGCAATAACATTGGGTTATGTAGGATATTAACCAGAATTTCTCTTCCCTCCTCTATGAGTGCGTCTGCGTTACCAGTATTTTACATGTTAATTAACCACCTGTTATTTTTATGTAAATTAAAACTCCCTAAGAGGCTTTGTAAGGGGTAGTGCTTTCACCCCAGAGGACCCTGGTTCCTGGGTGAAGGTGCAGAGATGTCCTGGAGAAAGTTCCTGCTGTCAAAAAGCACCCTCTGATGGAGAAGTGGAGCAAGGTGCTGTCCTGCAATCTAGGCTTCTGCCTTGCTGAATGCTGGAATCTTTACGGTGATAGTGAAGACAGTGACAATATTAAAATTTATGAGATACACATATTTTGTGTCAACTTGTTTGTCTTTATTTAGTGAAGGATTTCTTAGCTGGATAACCACCTGATCATTATAGCCTACATCACAGGTGTCAAACTCAAGGCCCGGGGGCCAAATCTGGCCTGTGGAACAATTATATCTGGCCCACAAAATCATATCATATTTGTATCATTATTGGCCCACCAGTATGAAGTCTGCAGATTTCCTCCACCATTTAAAATGTCCTACGCCATGAAAATCTGGGAAATTAAAGAGTAAGGAAGATTTGATAAATAGTCAAGAATGTAGGGGAAAAATATTTGGTGCTTTATTTCATGTTTTCAATTTTGCATTTCAAGATTACAAGTCAAAAATGATAGGATTTTTTATTTCATGCTTTGATTTTGTTCAACTCAGTATTTGGACTTGTGTCATTTCTATACTGTAGATTCCAATTTTAAATTTAAGGTCACATTTTGACCTTTTAAACCTGATTTCAACATTCTCCTCGTGTATTTGCTCTTTAAAAGCATTATTTTTCTATTTATAATATCATGCTCTGATCTTTTGAACTAGTAATTAAAAACAGAATAAAAATAAAATATTTTTTCTATCTCAGATTGCCTTTAAACGTATCTATTTTTCTTTTTTGAATTTCCAAATGATTTATAATCATTTCTGTTTTTGTAACATATTTTTTGAAAAGGAGGTTGACAGTTTTGGTGAGATGTTGACCCTCTTTGGCCCTCAGGTTAAAGCTAAATCCAGATTATGGCCCTTGCTGTGGCTGAGTTTGACACCTCTGGCCTACATGATTCTTTATGACCACATGTCCACTCAGGGCTTCTGTAATCTAGAGGATGTAACACGGCATCTAGACATAACAGATGTTTGTTCGCGTACTTTCTTAAGCATGAGAGAAGTGCATTTGTTTTCTTGATAAAATAAATGAATCTCTGTCATTTTTATTGTTCTATAAATTAACAGTCTGCAGGACATTGTGCCAACTAAAGTCTGCACTGATTTTTCTCAGCACAATCTGCACAAACACTTTTCCTGCACACTCAAGGACATCCTTTTCGGCTCGGTGTCATCCTGCAGTCCATGATTGAGGCTTTTCAGACACACATTCATGCCCCCCTCAGGTTTATCCGTTCAGCTCTTCTTCTCACTTCCCTGCATCCTTCCCACCGGGTCCACGAGGAAAACAAACCCCATCGAAGCCAAAACTGAAAGACAGAAACAGATGCGCATTCATCACATTGGCTTCAGATGGAAACTGCGCCACAGTGCTATAGGTTACAGTTACTTACGAAAAGCAAACGTTATCTGAGCCATCGTGCCCATGGACACCGCACAGCCGGGCCGCATCCTTGCCCTGGCTGCACTGTAAACATAAGCTCCGGCTGCCATCAGACCTCCGCCGGAGAGGAGCCGACAGCTATCGCACTCCTTCAGCGACCGATCGAGTTTTTCATCCAGTTCTCCCCTTAGACGGCGTCCAGGCTCCGGCGGCATGGCAGAGGAGGGTCGCTGCTGACGCTAATGCTCAGAAACGTCTTCGTGAGCACGGAAAAACGAGCAAACCAATCTGGAAAATATGAAACAATCAATAAAAATAAAGGACTCCGTGTAGATACGGCTCACTTATCGCTGCAAAAACAGCTGACTTACTGCTAAGATGAATACCCGCGCCCTTCCAATGTTGACTGCGGAAATCTGTATAATTATTTCCGGGCAAAATACTAACGCTTCCTGTTGAGCATTTCAAAGTAAAAGTTTCATCCGTCTTAGGTAAACTCGACTCCCCCAACCCTCAAACAAATATGTATTTCTGATTTAACTATTTCAATTCAATTTATGGGATGTATGTTTTGTGTAATAAATGTATAAAGTTTGTCCACAGCCCCATAAGCCCTTGCTGGAGGGGGTGGGATTTATGACCTATTAATCCATTCTAAGTCCATTCTATACACAGTCTATGGTCTCAATACCCTCCCCCCGCCATACGGATGGATGAGTATCAGGTCACAAACGTGTCTTTGGGAATGTCACTACTTCTATTTCCAGTTGTTGTTTTCATCTGGCAAATACAATATTGAGCATTATTCTTCTACTGCATCCAAATTAAACGGAACACCCAGCGACACAAAAACTGCACTTTTCAATTTTTATTTTCAAAGCTGGACATAGGGTTGCAACCAAAATAATGCAAAATTGATAAGAGTCTGATTTTATGGAAATCGGGCTTCACTTTACAATAATGAATAATTCGTTTTGCAGATATCAGATTTGCTGGATGATTCGTAAAAATCTGCTCCGTAAATTACCATCCAGAGCTGTCATCAGATTATGAACCACAGCTGTAAAAGTAGTAGCTAATACCAAATAACTAACACAGTCCTTTCGCCTGCATTCAAACCCAAAAACAGAGATGCATTCGTTATTTTTTATCTCTTTTTTTCTACCTCAGAATCTAAATATGTCAAAGTCATGGGCTGTGTGAAACAAGGATGTATCTTGTCACCCTCTTGTTCCTGTTGAAGTATTTTTAGATTAGCTTATATTTCATATTCTGTCAAATCTCTTTTTCAGCCAAACATCTTTTATTATTTATGCCAATTTAGAAAGATTTTTCAAGTTAATAAAAGCATGTGATGACTTCAATCTATGTGTGAATTAGTATTAAGTACCATCACAGGAAAATAGTCCTCTTTTTACTCAAGTGAAAAGGTATTTTGGCTCAGAGCTGATATGATATTTTTATTTTTTTAAAGTTCAAAATTCTATATCTTTATGGCCTTTTTGATGCCTTATAATGGGCTTTGTCAAATAACAATGATCAACTTTAAGTGTTTTTTAAAACAGGGCGACAAAGTGCTTTACAGATGTAGTTACTGCTCTAAAATATTGATATGATAGGAGTATATATAGACTATTTTTAGTAGCCTTCTAAAGAAAATCGACTGAATTTAATTGAAGTAAAGGCTTCAGTGGAAATTATAATGAAACATAAAGTTTCCGGTTTTGTCGGGTTACCTATGACACATAGGCCTACTAAGCTATAGTTTTCAAAAAGGGGTCGTTTTGTACTGAAATAAGGAAGTTTTTTTTTTAAATGCTTTTTAAACTCTTAAACTATTTGACGAAAAATAACCTCCACTTTACTTCGAGATATTCATATTCCATTGAGATTAAAGTAAATTAAAGTTAATATTAAACTTTTAGATATAATCTTCCAGTATAAGTGTTTTCTAAAGTAAACCGCATTTTAAATCTCCACGGTAACCTGTGACGATGTCAAAACTGTGAAGCATTACAAGCCAAAGAGAGTGGTCATTTCTGAAGATCAAATCTGAAGAGAACAGCACGAAAAACTTGTGGCTTACAAACCTACAACTTTTGACGGCTTCATCGAAAATAAAATCTCACCAGACGACTAAGGATTCCGACAAACACCTCTGACCAACACCTGAACAAAGAGGACAACATCTCCGACAAACACCTGAACAAAGAGGACAACATCTACGACAAACATCTCTGACCAACACCTGAACAAAGAGGACAACATCTACGATATGGAGACCGGAAGATTTCATGACAATATTATCATACAAACTTGTGTTACTGTCGAGACTTTGGTGATGGTTAAGCGATGCATCAACAAGGATTAAATGTGTGCATGGATATTTACAGTGTTTATGACTTTAATGTGACAGGCATGATCAAAATTAACTGAAAATAAGTGAAAATATGCGTTTTTTGTGTGTGTATTACTGTCGAGACGTTCGGATGGTTTTCATAAAAGTGATGCATTGACATCGTATGAAAGTCCTGCCCACCATGTAAAAGACTCTATGTGCTTAAGAGCAGAAAAGCTCATGTTATTGTGAGAAATCTCCGTAACAGATTTTTTATGTCTTCTGGGCTATTTAAAGCCGTCAGTCTGAAACTTATTTGACAGTTTCTTTTATACTAACCAATGCTATCAGGTGAAAACTATAAACACAAGCTATTTTCACTCTTATTACAGCGAAAGAGGCGCATTAAAGCAGTGAAATGTAGTGTTAAAATAAGGGACACCTTCATAACTTTAAAGAATTGTCAGTCATCATAAAATTCAACAAAATAAACTAAAAAGGCATAATAGTTAGACCTATTTATAAGTGCTCTAATAGGCCTGAGTAACCAAAAAAATCCTATGAATTATATTTGAACCTATTTAAAAAGTTACAAAAACAGACTGAATTTAAGTTCAAAGAAATGTCTTACGTACAGCCTTTAAAATGAAAGAGTTCGATAATGTTCCACTGAAATATGTTTTCATGTTTTCATGGATCAAGTGTGATTTTTTTTTCCACAATATTAAAAATTTCAATTATGGGAAAAATTCACCAAGTGTAATCGAAACAGTGTCCTTTTGTGGAAGTCAGTTTTTTATAAAACTGAAAACAGAGGATTTTCTTATTTAATCCTGAAAAAGTCTTTTTCCCAATAAAACAAAATGACTGAAATAGACATACCAAAAATATAAATTCTTAATGGAGGGTGTTGCATTGATGTTAATCTATTTCTGTTGCACAATTAACCTGCTGATTAAAGACTAAATTCAAAATAAAATGTATTGACTGTCTCTTCTTGATGATACTGATGTTACAGATGCTTCCTTCATGACCTTGACCACACAGTCAAATGTTACAGCTTGTTTAATTTAAATGTCTGCATTGTTTCTGTCTTCAGACCAGCCGATGCTTCACATGGACCTCGGTCCTTGTGCACAGCTCTGACTGGTCCTGTCCCAGGCTGATCTTGAGGAGGGTCGCGGCAACACCCATGTCCAGTTCCAAGCCTCGCTTGGTAAGTAGGAAACTACACTGACAACATAGATAGGCCATTAGCATGCCTTCAAAACAACATACAAAACTTTTATAGTCTGAATGATTTTAATTACAGAAATGTGTTTATGAATTCGTCTTTTTTAATTTAAAATTTCTTTAACTGAATTATATTCATTAATTTATTTCAAAGATGTGAAACCTTCCCCTGGAAAAATCACTTCTGCAGACTTCAGATTTTATAATTTGTCCGTTTTTCTGTCTCAGGTCCCAGTGGAGCAGTATAGCCTCGTCCAGAACCAGGATGAGTCCACTAGGCTGTTACTGAGGAAGGTCCCACCGATGGACGGCCCTCCACATTTCTCCTCCACCAAGCTCATCTCCACCGGTCCTGAGCCCAGGTGGAAGGAGAATCTTCGGCGCCTCATGAAACCAGGTTCTAGCGTTCCCTCTTTCTCTCCCTCTTTCTCTCCCTCTCCTCCTGTCACTCCCTCTTTCTCTCCTTCCTCTCCCTCTCCTCCTGTCTCTCCCTCTTTCTCTCGTACATTCGCTCCCTGTTTTTCTCCCACGTTCTCTCCTCCTGTCTCTCCTCCAGTCCCTCCTCCTGTCTCTGAGCCTGAGGACCCAGAGGAGCTCTCCAGACGGAAGAGACGGTGGATGGCCCCACTGAGGACCACTCAGGAGGAACCTGCGACCCCTTCATCCACCAAGCGCATCTCCACCGGTCCTGAGCCCAGGTGGAAGAAGAATCTTCGGCGCCTCATGAGATCAGGTTCCAGCGGTCTAACATGACTCACAAGAGGCCTGCTGGACGGATGAAAAACAACCGTCCAAGCAAGAGTCCTTTTGGGGGTCATGTTGTGCCGTAGTTTAATTTAGTTATTAAGCTGTAGCACAGTAAAAGATCATTTTAGTTGTTTGCTAAGTTAGATAAGTTAAGTTAGAGTTAGTTAAGTTGTTTAGTTATGATAAGTTAAGTTAGAATAAGTTAAGTTGTTTAGTTATAAGTTAAGTTAGAATAAGTTAAGTTGTTTAGTTAAGATAAGTTAAGTTAGAATAAGTTAAGTTGTTTAGTTATGATAAGTTAAGTTAGAATAAGTTAAGTTGTTTAGTTATAAGTTAAGTTAGAGTAAGTTAAGTTTAAGTTAAGATAAGTTAGTTGAGTTAAGATTAGTTAGCCTCCAGTTCCTCAGCAGCATCTCCTCTCCTCCTCCAATAAAAGCCTCTATCATCCTGCTCTGCTATAAAGTCAATAACAACGAAACCCCTGCTCCTCTCCAGCTCTTCCTCTCGCACTGGCTCCAAAAAAAAACCAAATAAGGTTGTTCGGTAATTCAATATTAGTTAGTCTCCAGCTCCTCAGCAGCATCTCCTCTCCTCCTCCAATAAAAGCCTCCATCATCCTGCTCTGCTATAAAGTCAATAACAACGAATCCCTCACTCCGCTCCAGCTCCTCCTCCCGCACTGGCTCCTAAAAAAACAAAAAAGCTTCAATTAAAGGCAGAAAAAAACGACTTCACCTCGGACTCATTGGGCAGAACTTCAAGAGTCCTTGGTTGTGTTGTGTGGTTATTTATTTTGATGTTATGTGTTGAGATGTTTTGTGTAGTGGCGCAGTTTTAGTATAGTGTCTTGTGATGTGTTGTTTTGTTTCATGGGTTGTGTTGTCATGCATGTGTTTATGTTGTGATGTCTTGTTTTTTAATGTGTTGTGTCGTCATGTTTGATGTTATGTGTCGTTATGTGCTCTGTTACCTCGTATTGTGATGGGTTGTTTTCTTCTGTGTGGTGTGTCGTGTGTGTGTGTGTGTGTGTTTGTGTTGTGATGTGTTGTGTTGTATCATGTCCTTTCGCGTGACCTCTTTACTTGATTTATTCACTTAGTGGGTAAGTGAGTCTAAAGGTGAGTTTGGTTCCTCCAGAGTCATTGTTAACATGAAACAAAGTCAGTGTAGGACCCATTTTCTTTTTGTTTTTTTTAGGGAAAGGACATCCATTGAGAAGAAACCCCCAGAAGAGCCGAGCACGAGACAGAAGACGTAGGAGGACCAAACATACGAGAGACAAGCCCATGAAGAGAGCGACGAAGAAAAGATGAATGATGGATCTACTGTGTGTTTCTGGGAATTTGAAGGTAAATAACTCTATAGATACTTAACAGGTTCGGCTTTTAAGAAAAAAAACAACACAATTTTAACTGAAGGGCTGAAATTCATGTTTGTTTCAGGTAACTTCAAAGAGTCAAACGCCTAAAATGACTCCAGAGTAGGCCAAAGATGACGACCAACTATAAGTAAGGTAAGTAAAGTTTGATGAATGTGTTTGTTTCATTAAACTGTTGTCTTTATGTGCTGCTCTATTGACCTGCATTTTCTTCATCTTTCATCTCCTTATATTTATCTCTATACAATAGACACTCGCAAGGATGAGAGTAAAGATGATAAGCAGCCGAAAGAAGAAGATAAGATGAGAACAGCAGCAAAGATGGTGAACATGGACAAGAGTTTCAGTGCATGAAGGTACACTGACTGCATCCTCTGCTCTTTTCTTTCAGAATGTGATCACTTCCTAAAGATTGGTCTCTACATACTTTGGTGGATATCTGTTAAAGGATATTGTATTTTAATATTTTTGTCTTTTCATTATAGTTTAACAAGTGTAAGAGTGGCCTCCTAACGCAGCAGTTATCCAGCTGGTGACTGAAAAGGAAAGAAGAAACTCTGGAAGGGGAGCAGCCATGTTGACACGGAGGCTGCACCACATTTTGAACATGCAAATAAATTGTGACATTTTATTTTAAACCATGTCTTAAGTTGTGTTTTCGAAAGATGAAAGTTCTTGAACCCTTTGCACACACTTACAGCCTGTCTCCTCATAGCATTTTAAATTATTTGTATTGGATACCATATCATATGTGCAGAGAAGAAGAAAAGAAGAATTCAGAAAAACACAAGATTTGTAAAATATTAAGACTGATGAGGCTGTAAAACAAAGTTCTTAAATACAAACTGATTTATTCCCGTGGTTTGTTACAGCCACTAGAGGGCGCTTTATGTTTAGTGCTGAGTATGCTTTTAAACAGTCATTATTATGTCAGCACTGTGGGTCAGCTCAGGTGAAAAGAAAAACTCGTCATAGTTCTCAGGTGTGTAAGGGGTAAAAAAGACTCCTTTGTTGGTTGAAACCACAACAGGAGTTACTAAAAGAAAGAAAGAAAGACCTTTTAATCGTGTTTGATTTATTAACAGTATTGTGTGAAGGGAAAAAAAAGTCTTTTTAGGGATGCCGCCTGATTTCATGGTTTTATTCATGCTGATCTGACTGAATTTTGATAAAAGCAGTGATGGATTCTTGTATCAGAGCTGAAAAACATCAATCCTGCTGAGTTTTCCTGGTTTTCCTTCAAGCTGTTTTTCACTGGAATTGGTTCACAGCCTGGTCTCTGTACGTTTTATTGCCTATTTTGGAGGCTTGTTGTTAGCTGGAATAGGTGTGCTGATACAAAATTGTTTAGTAAATCACATTCTAAGTAACTGCACAATTATAATTTAGAAAAATAAGAGTAAAGTGGGAAATTTATGTAAAATATTCATATTACTTGACTGAATTAAATGTTATTTTTATGCAGCTGTCATCCTTATTCACATATCTGTATGCAAGTGGAGTTATAAATCAGTACTATGTCATGCCAATATCACTGTAGCATAAGATTAATTCTCATCTTATATAATAAGTCTCAGTCTTATCTTAATGTACCATAAGCAGAGCACCTTTCAGCATTTAGATAGTGAAAGTAGCACAGAAGAAACCTTCTCACTAAGAAGGCAGAAAACCTGGAGAAGACCCAGACCCCTGCTAAAAAGCCATAAGATAGAGACAAAAACAAAGGAGAAATGGTTCAAAGTTCCTCAGCATCCCTGGGTCTACCAGAGAGTTATCTTGAACACATAGAGTTAAGTCAATTGTTTTTCTGATTGGAGCAGCTGGTCCAGCTCAAAGGCCACTGGGACATATTGGCCTTTCACACCAATCAGACTATCAGTGATTGTACACAGGTGCTTTAGGGTAATCTGAAATTGGCCTGGTAAGTTGCTGTAGTTGTTAAAAGTACAACCTTTTTCTCCATGTGCACGGTGTATGTAGAAGTTACAACTATAATTCTCTGTGTATTTGTTCAGTCAACATTTCGCAAAATGGGTGTCCCAAGCGACTCTACAAACCATCCAAAAATAAAAAATAAAAAACAAACAAACAGAAAAAAAAACTGACTCACTCCTCATTACTGTAGACTCGAGTTGGACTCCTGACCCCTCAAGAGCTATAATAGACCGAATTGATCTTATTGACTTCATTTCTGTCTTTGTGGAGAGACGCAATGAAACTTTTCAGTGTCATAGTCGGTATCTATTTGACAGTGGCTGTTGGTCAAACACAGCCAGCAATGGAGTCCTCATACATCGCTGCTGTGTATGAGCACAATTTAATCACCAACCCAGACCCTCGTGTCACGGTGTCGCGGCAGGCTGCCCTTCAACACATGCAGAAAAACTTGGATATCTACGAAGTGCAGGCTGCACGAGCCGCTCAGCAGGTATGATTTGTTGGAAAGTTACAAATGTTTGGTAGCAACTCATAAAAAGGGTTACTTATTGCTCTACTAAAAATCAATGAGCCACCATGTGCCAGGTTTTTTCTATTGCGTAACCAGTAAGTGTATTATTCAATAAAAGGGTCATACCTTATATGACAGCAAATGACTGTGCATTCAGTATCCTGGCATGTTTATTCAGTCCTGTCTTCTCTTGTCTTTATCAGGGGGCCCAGATCCTGGTGTTTCCAGAAGATGGTCTACATGGATTTAACTTCACCCGCACATCCATCGTAGGTTATCTTGAAACAATTCCTGACCCCCAGCAGGAGAGCTGGAACCCCTGCACAGAGCCAGAGAAACACAACAACACTGAGGTGCACAGATATACATCATGTTTGATGTCTATCTTGATTTAAAGATACTCATGAACAGCCAACACTGGTCTGTTATTATGGATTACATTTCAGAATGGTTGTTTTACAGGTTCTCCAGCGGTTGAGCTGTATGGCTCGTCGGAATAACATCTACATTGTAGCTAATATGCCTGACCGGCAGCCCTGCCCCCTGTCTACAGATCCCACCTCCTCCTGTCCATCCGATGGACGCTGGCAGTTCAACACCAATATTGCCTTTAGGTGAAGTTGAGATCTTAAAATGGAGACATCTGGCTAAACTCCAGCAAATGCATCAACACATGAATTCTTAATTTCATTATCTTCTAGGTCTGATGGCCTGCTGGTGGCACGCTACCATAAATACAACCTTTTCCATGAGGAGTCCTTTGACACTCCACCACAGCCTGAGATCATCACATTTGATACTCCTTTTGCTGGAAAATTTGGCCTGCTGATATGCTTTGACATCCTATTTTACAAGCCCACTATAGCACTGGTGGAAAAGGTAAAAACACTCACAATTGTGTACTTAGCTCTATGTCCCTGTGTCGGATCTCTTTTTTAAAAGCAGACTCTCTTCCCGCTGCTTTCAGGGTGTTCGTCAGCTGATCTTCCCTACAGCTTGGTTAAACACCCTCCCCCTGCTTGACTCTGTCCAGTACCATCGATCATTAAGCCGAATCACCAATGTCACCCTGCTAGCAGCCAACCTCCGCCATGATAATAAGAACATGGCTGGGAGTGGTATCTACACACCTTTTTCATCCATCTACCATCACTCAAAGAGGGGAGACCCAGAGGAGGGCAAGCTGCTGGTGGCCAGGGTGCCGGTCTTAGACCCAGAGTGGTCGGGGCAGAGGGTGGCCACAGAGGAGGAGAAATTGCAGTCCGAGTCTTTGTCATCCCCTGTTACAGACTCTGGTTTCTGTCACAGTGACAGCTGCTCTGATGGATCTTCAGTCCCTTCATCATCAGCCACATTCACATCATTCGTGACTGGTGACCCGTTCACATTTGTCCTCCTAAATGAAAAAGAGGGTAGGGTGAAGGTGTGCAATGGCTCCTTTTGCTGTCACCTGCAGTACAAGCGAATTTCACAGGGGGACAGTGAGGAGCTGTATGCATTTGGTGCGTTTGCTGGGCTGCACACTTTGGATGGAGACCTATCCCTGCAGGTATGAACTAAAGGGTTTATGGATATAGACACTGTCCTTTACAACATGTCTCACCTGTATCCTTCCTTCTGCAGGTGTGTGCACTCATCCGTTGTGCAGGGTCGGACCAGAGCTCCTGTGGGCAGATAGTAGAAGAAGCTGAGACCAAAATGGACTTTGTGATGGAGGGGAAGTTTGGAACCAGATATGTGTACCCATCAGTTTTGGCGAGTGAAATGGTTATAGAGGAAGTAAAGCATTTTGACAAATCTGCAGATGGAAGAGTGACTTTAAAACACTCAGACATGACTGCTGGACTGGTGACCGCCTGTCTGTACGGACGGATGTATCACCTGGACCACGAATGAAATGCTATTGAAAAGGTGTGATGAAATATTGTATCTGATTAAAAAAAATAATGTACACAGTCGTAAAAAAGTTTTATCTAGTGTAACAAATCAGCTGTGCTGATCACACACTACAGTGAATTGGAAATGAATTGTTTGATTATTTTGTTAAAGAAATCAAAATAAATCTTTACGATCATTTGGTTTTCCTCTGTGTTTCAGTGGTATCAATCCTAAATATCTCTTGTTTCTTTGAATTTTTTTTTTTTTACATTTTATTTTGTCCCTAGATATGTTTGCAGTTTTCACCTGAATTTAGACACCCGTGTGCTAAAATTTTACATGGTGTGTGCTGTGTCCAGATCATGAAAACAAAAAAGGCTGCTTTATGTCATTATTTTAGAGAAAAAAGGATATTATTTTTATACTGAATATTCCTTTAAAGCTAAGACACCAATCTCTGAACACAGAAAAACTGGGAAGAATGTTTTTTTTTTTAATTAGATTTAATCTTTTAATTCTAACATGATTGTTTTGGTTAACTATATATAAAAAGAACTTTTTTCCCCCGAAAATGTTTTAGTTAATTCTGAGATATAATTCTTGTTAATTCAGGAAACAAGAGCAGTTTTATCCTCAAAGAAATGCAGTACACCTCTGTGTTGAAGAACTCTACATTTCTGTCAAACATTAATCTCAAATATACCTCAAGGTAGGTAAAAAAAATATGTTAAAAATAACTTTGACTGCATTAATCAGGTAAAAATTTGAGATTTTATGGCGTTTCCGGGTTAAAATTGTGTAATTTCCTGTGGTTTTAGTCAACATCAAAGCATTGTTGACGTCCAGTTGCCACGTTACCGCCGCCCTGGCACATATCCCTCCGCCATAGCCCAGCAGATCCAAACAACAGAAAATATGCAGCATTTCACTGACTTTTGACGCACATGTGGACTCAATATGTTACTAAAGAGTCTAGATCTGAGCTTCTTATCAGCTCTAAAGTTGAAGATTACCCTGCTCTGGTTGCTCTGTTTTCCCACTCCGCAAGGAGGACTTCAGACCCCTCAGGTCCTGTGATGTAACTCCTCGTATTTCGGACCACATTTTAAGTCATATGTAGGGAATTCAACGATGTTCCGCTTCAATGTTATTTTTGTCTGTTTTTCTTTAATTACGGCTGTCGTCGAAATGGAGCCCGGCGCGGACCCTTGGTATGTGGCTGCAGTGTATGAGCACAGAGTAGTCCTGAACCCGGAGCCCTACGTCCCCCTGTCCCGCCACGCCGCCCTGGAGCACCTCCAGAGGAACCTGGACATATACGAGGAGCAGGCTGCACGCGCCGCCCAGCAGGTAAAGACAGCACGGGTCAAACATGTAGACCCGCGAGCTCTGAGTCTGCCATAAATGTACAGTTTGGACGCATTCTTGAAAATAGGATAGGCGGCCCAAAAGTTAAATAATTACACCTTATCAGATCTGGCACACCACGTGTCCCCACGTTTGCCCCCTTGAAAAAAACATTTGATGTAGTTAATTTTTAACACAGGAAGTTTACTAAAAACTAAACTATGAAAGAGCTGCCCCAGCTCTGACACTAGAGAATGAAGAATAACAAGTATGTCTGATAAGCAGGATAAAAAAAGCACTGTAACAACCCTAACACATGAATTGGAAGTTTTTTTAACATGGATAGCAGATAAATAATACCAATATCACATTACCTTTTTTTGTTGGACATAATAGTACTATCAAATGAGAAAAATGCTGAATTTTAGTAGATGTATTGTGAAATAAATGAAGACTAAGTGAAAAATATTTGGCTCAGTAAAATATAATTACATTGGACTTTTAGATTGCTATCCAGCTATCTGAAATAATTAAAAAACACAAGACAAATATTAACATTGTTAATGACCTGCATTATTCTATACATCAAGATTTATATTAAAAACTAGCTGGTGACTATTTCAGAGTTGACATGCTAGATCAATGGACAGATAATGTTAATATCAGCTTTGTGAGGGCCGATCAAAATCTAATTTATGCACACGATTTATTGGTTTGTCTCTATAGTGTACCCAAGTGGTACCAGTGATGTTCAGGATGAGTTGTATGACTGAGTTTGCTATCATTTATACGTAAAACTACGAAGAGAACAACTGCAGTACTAATAGATTCTGTCTCACATACCTTCAATCAGAAGGCCCTGTGTATATATATGTCAATAAAAGGGTCGTACCTTATATGACAGCAAATGACTGTGCATTCAGAATCCTGGCATGTTTATTCAGTCCTGTCTTCTCTTGTCTTTATCAGGGTGCCCAGATCCTGGTGTTTCCAGAAGATGGTCTACATGGGTTTAACTTCACCCGCACATCGATCGTAGGTTATCTTGAAACAATTCCTGACCCCCAGCAGGAGAGCTGGAACCCCTGCACAGAGCCGGAGAAACACGTCAACACTGAGGTGCACAGATATACCTCATGTATGATGTCTATCTTGATTTAAAGATACCCACGAGCAGCCAACACTGGTCTGTTATTATGAATTACATTTCAGAATGGTTGTTTTACAGGTTCTCCGGCGGTTGAGCTGTATGGCTCGTCGGCATAACATCTACATTGTGGCTAATATGCCTGACCGACAGCCCTGCCCCCTGTCTACAGATCCCACCTCCTCCTGTCCATCCGATGGACGCTGGCAGTTCAACACTAATGTGGTTTTCAGGTGATCTGAGATCTGTAAAGAGGGAAATTGCACAAGCTCCCAGTTTAAACAAACTGCTACATTCATTCTCCTTCTTTCAGCTCTGATGGCCTGCTGGTGGCACGCTACCATAAGTACAACCTCTACTTTGAGCGAGCATTTGACACTCCACCGCAGCCTGAGATCATCACATTTGATACTCCTTTTGCTGGAAAATTTGGCCTCCTGATATGCTTTGACATCCTCTTCAAGGAGCCGACAGTTACTCTTCTGGAAAAGGTAAAAAAAACAACACTGCTGTTTTTTTGGTTTTGTCTTTCTCCCTTTTTCTTCCCTTTCCTGACGTGTACCTCACTTTTAACACTTTTCAGGGTGTGCGTCAGCTGATCTACCCCACAGCCTGGATGAACCAACTCCCCCTTCTTGACACAATCCAGTTCCAGCGAGCAGTGAGCTTAGGCGCCAATGTCACCCTGCTAGCAGCCAACATTCGAAGTGATCCACTCATAATGACAGGGAGTGGCATCTACACCCCTTTTTCTGCTACCTACCACCACGCACAGAAAGGAGACCCAGAGGAGGGGAAGCTGCTGGTGGCCAGAGTGCCAGTCTTAGACCCAGAGTGGTCAGGGCAGAGGGTGGCCACAGAAGAGGAGTTAAAGTCTGAGTCCATTTCATCTGTAGTTGCAGACTCTGGATTCTGCCACAGCGAGAGCTGCTCTGATGCATCTTCAGTCCCTCCATCATTCACCACTTTTACTTCATCTATGATGTACGACACATCAACATTTGTGCTCCTAAATGACACAAGAGGAAAAGTTCATGTGTGTGATGGCACCTTTTGCTGTCACCTGCAGTACTTGAAATTACCACAGAATGGCAGTAGAGAGTTATACGCATTAGGAGCATTTGCAGGAACCCACCTTGTCAATGGACGCTATGCCCTGCAGGTACAAACTAAAGGCTTTATGGACAAATAAAACTGCTTTACAACATTTCTGTCACCTTTAACGTTTTCCTTTTTTTGCAGGTGTGTGCCCTCGTCCGTTGTGCTGGGTCGGACCAGAGCTCCTGTGGGCAGATAGTAGAAGAAGCTGAGACTAAAATGGACTTTATATTGGAGGGACAGTTTGAAACCAAACATGTGTACCCATCAGTTTTGGCAAGTAAGATGGTTTTGGAGGATCCAGAGCATTTTAGAAAATCTGCAGATGGAAGAGTGACTTTAAAACACTCAGACATGACTGCTGGACTGGTGACCGCCTGTCTGTACGGACGGATGTATCACCTGGACTAGAAATAAAATGCAAAGTGATTCTTTAAGAAGCTGCTCTCTTTTCTTTCATTTACACTCTGCAATAAATTCAAAACAAATACCTTTATTCATTCGTTTCTCCATCTTTATAAACATTGCACCAAGTAGTTCATCCTCTGAAAGTTGCTAATTCCTAAAAAGGCAATTATTATTCATGTTTCCATTTTTCTGCCACACACACACTCACACCACATCTCTTGCACACACACACAATCACACACATATCCACAGTGTTAGCCACCTTCCCCTATCTCCAGTACAGTACACAGACATCGAGTAGTTACAGCATTGCAAGTTTAAAGTTCCTCGGGCTGCTCATTTGGGTGGTCATCCATCAATGGTTTGTACATCCACCTGCTGTCAGAATCCGCTCCCTTGGATTCGCCACACCTCTAAAAAAATCTGTAGTGTTCAACAATCATTTTCTACCCTAGAATTAAGGATGGGTCAAAACAATGAGGCAGCATCACTAAGAAGGATGAGGGGTTTCAGACATCATGATAGCTCAGAAGAAAGGGTAAAAACTGAAAAAGAAGTGGGGGAAACAGCATTCAGTGTCCTGGTCCCATAAGATTGTCCCTTCATTTCAAGACAATCCTGCTTAGAAAAAAAATCTCCTCTGAGCTCCTCTCCAGATTCTCTGTCAGGAAAAGTTGAAGGAAAACCTGTGAACATGATTAAAACCACTCCAGGAAGTAACTGCTAAGATTATGAGCTTAATTTAAAAGGAAAAATGTTGCTTAAAGTTTAAAAAAGACAATATCCTGATACTGTCTAAAAGAGATGTAGTGTTTTCTCCTTATTCTATATGTGAGCACATTAAGCTAAGGATCCACCCAATCATTATGCACCTGAACGAAACACACATCTGGCTCACAACAAGGGTTATATTTAGATTTGAGGAAGCTTGTCTAAAAATAACCCACACACTGGCTCATTTTCTCCCCTGTTGCTGTTTCAGAGTTCTTGTCAGTGATCTTTTAAGGCTCCTGAGTAGCTGGCAGACCTGCCAGTATTATGTCAATGTGTCCAATAGCAGTCACATGTCCTCCTCAGTATGTCTCTGAATCGGAGTCATTCAGTTCATCGTCCACAGAGACGGACGACAGCGGGCGCTCTGGCCTGCAGTAGGAGGCGTGGTCAGGCCTCAGAGGGGGCGGGGTGTCAAAGGCCACACCCTTAGAGACGTGGTTATTAGTGGGGTGGTGGTTGATGACAGTCTGAGTTAGGGAAAGTGCAGGTAAAGCTGCTATAGTGACCATCGGGGAGGTGGGCATCATGGAGTTGAGGATGAGCGCCAGGCAGTCGGCCACGTCCCGGTTAGGAGCGCAGGCAAGAGCTGGAGTGTAACCTGGGGGGAACAACAGGAAGAGAGTGAAAAACAGGAAGTCATTTCAACAGGAAGAATGTAAGAGGTGTGAGTTCTGCTGACCGTTTTCATCCACTGCTAACACACTCGCTCCTTTCCCCAGCAACTCCTGGACCACCACTGTCAGTCCCTTTCTGGCTGCTACATGCAAGGGCCTGCAGAAAGATGGAGGGAGTTACATTATTATATTTATAAGTTGATACGCTGGAATAGTGTGCATGCAGTATTGAAATACTACATACGTCTGGAGAGAAGCATTGGTGCAGTTAATGACGTTCCTGTCGCTGACCTTCTCCAGAATCAACAAGGCACTCGTCTCATGACCCTTAAAGAAACGCACAATGTTAGCTATGAACACCACAAAAAACAGGTACATGTCTATAAGAGACAAGATGATGTCCTCCCAGTCCACTGCAGTGCAAAACATAGAAATATCCAGACCAAACCTATACATCCAACAGACAGAGTCAGTCCAAGTTCAGACAGTCTGTCCATTCTTTTGATGTGTAATTAGCATTTTGCTAATCTCACAGCTCTCTAAAACCAATGAGTGATTGTAAATTACCTCAACTTGAGATCCTATCTCTGACAACTTAATTCAAATTCAAATTCAACTATTTATATGAAAGAGCTACCTTTGGGAAACACTGGAGATAAAAAGATAAAAAAAGAAAGAGTAAAACCTGATAAACTAAAACAAGAAAATAATATAAAACGAACAAGTAAGTCAGAGCTCTTTACCATGTGAAAGGGGTAAAAGAAGTAAAAACCTCGGTGGTGAGAGTTAAGAAAAGAACTAAGAACAGAGATAATGAATAAAATGACATAAAAGAAACATTAAGAACTTCGATTAAAATGAACATTTGCCATAAGAGAAATATGAAAAGGCAATCAGTGAAAATCCTGGTTAAAAAGGTGAGTCTTGAGCCTCTTCTTAAAAACATCAACAGTCTCTGTGGCCCTGAGGCTCTCCGGCAGGCTGTTTCACAACCGGGGCCATAACCTAATGCCTATAAAACTCATTCCTATCTCTGTGATTGGCTGTTACCTTGCTGCAAGCCAGGTGTAACGCTGTGTCTCTTTGTGCATCCTGCAGTGTCAAGTCCGCTTTGGCGCTGCTCACCATCACCTCTAAAACAAGTAAACAGAGACAGTTATGAATGAAAAGATGTGGTGCCAAAATGCTGAAAGTCTTTCTGTGTGTCAGAGAGTGAACTGACCCACAGTGTTGGTTTGCCCGTTCAGAGCTGCCATCATCAGAGGTGATCTGCGCATGTGTGTGTCCACAATGTTTGCCTGAGCTCCGTGGCTCAGCAGCAGGGAGACACACTCCACGTGGTCGGAAAAAGCTGCGGCGTGAAGAGGAGTCCTGAGAAAAGAAAAAAAAAAAAACCCCAATCACAGCCGATGGTTGAGAACTTTCAAAATAAAAGAATCAAATTATGGGGAGAGAGCACCTCTCACCTGCCCTTTGAGTCCATGGTGTTGACGATAGCTGCTCCCAGTGAGTCGATTAACATTTCAGCCACTCCCTCATTATCGTTCATTCTGAAACACAGCACACATGCTATCATGCACCCTCAGACCACTGGCTACAAACATGAACTGTGATTGATATAAATGTTGTCTTACACAGCGCAGTGCAGCGGGCTGAAAGAATTTCCCTTAACCTTCTTGAACACCTCCTGATCAAGCAGCACCTCCACACATGCATCATATCCTGGGAGACAAAAAGTAACCTCTGCTTTGTAACGGCTTCACACAGAGCAGACAAGTGTGTCATGTAGTGTGTGTTTTAGTACCATTATAGCAGGCCCAGTGCAGCGGTGTGTAGCCCTGGTTGTCAGTGAGGTGTGTTTGAGCATGTGATGTGTTTGTGGCCTGCAGCAGAGCACCCAAGGCACCCACACGACCACAAGCAGATGCCAGGTGAAGAGGGGAGCGGCCGCGGATGTCTCCTACACACACACTGGCCCCCCGCTGAAGAAGAGCCTCCACACACTCCTCCTGACCGGTCACAGCCTGTGTCGGAAAAGTCAGAAACATCTCTATAACTGATTTGATCATTTCGTTTTATATTGCAGGGGGATGTCAGCAGGTGTGTGAATGTCTCACCCCTCGATGTAGCGCCGTTCTCCCCCAGCGGTCCTGATTCTCCACACTGGCTCCCTGACTGAGGAGAGAGTACACACACTCTGTGTGTCCATTCAGCACAGCTAACATGAGCGGAGTCCTGTGCACAGAGTGGAAACATCACATGACATTCAACACTGTTTATTTGATTTTGTGGTTAAACCAGTTGATGTTATCTCCTCAAACTACAACAGCAAGATCATCTCAGTGGGAGCCTTCAGTCTAGTGTCCATCAACACACACACACTCACTGTCCGTTGCTGTCTTGTGCGTCCACATTAATGTGTAGGTTGTTGTTGCTCATGAGCAAGCGCAGGCACTCTGGGTGGCCATTCATAGCTACAGAAGACAGACAAACACAAATTTACAAGAACGTGACTGACAAGATTAGATACAACTTCATTCATCCTTTCGTGAAGGTTCCCTAAAGGAAATTAAAAATGGATTATTCTCAAAAAAAGTGTTTGCAACATCAAGAATCTAGAAATGTGTCCTTTTTTGTATGTTGTAATGTTACTTTGTGCCCGTGTGTGTACCTGCAGCATGTAGGGCTGTCTTTTTGTTGGTGTAGTCCAGCGTCATGGGCGACGATCCGTGGTGAAGCAGCAGGGAGACGCACTCCTGATGACCCCTGGAACAGGCTAGGCTAAGAGGGGTGCGACCCTCCGGGCTGCAAACATCCACCTCCAGCAGGGACGACAAAAGGACCTCTAGAGCTCCACAGTGACCGTGGTAAGCCTGAGGACACAACAGACACCATTTGTGTGTTTTCGACCACAGCAGTGTTACAGTATTTAAGACAAACAGCCGTCCCTGTGGTAATAAATCAATGAACTCACCGCCAAGTGGAGTGGACTGATGGGGGCCTGGCTCTCTGAGTCGTTCAACATGTCTGTTCCTGATGTCTCCATTAACTGAAACACAGACATGTTTGAAGATCACTCATTTCAGATTCAAGTGTTTTCACATTAAATGCTGCTAGCACACTTGACTAAACATGAGAGTTCATTCCTAATGTGTGCAGGATATTTGTCAAGACAAGAGTAAACAACTCCACAAGGTTTTCAGTGTGCTCTGCAGCCACAGGAGTTAAAGTTTAAAGAACTTTTTGTGCAAATAAACCTGCCCATTGTTATCCAGCCAACATACGGATGGAAAATCTTTAGAAAGGCATCATCTGGCCAACAGATGACTAACCACCGTATTTCCCATCTGGCCAACAGAGGGAGCCACATGAACAGACTCATTGTGTAACAGTGGATGATGGAAATATTTCTCTTACCACATCAAGAGGAGTCTCACTCGCCATCTGAAAGCAAAGCAGACAAAGACTGTTTACAATACCATAATACCATGCTCTAGTGTATTATTTACTTTTCTCTACAGCTCTGAAAACTATCCACAGATATATATTAATGTACACCCAGCTGTACACACCAGTTCCAGGCAGAGTGTGCGTCCGTAGGCTGAGGCGTAGTGCACTGGGCTGTAACCCTGTTTGTCTCTCACTCCTGGATCAGCATCGTTCCTCAGCAGGTACTCCACACACCTGACACAAAAAAAATGTTCAAAATTCTTCCTTTGGTGCGTGTTTATACTTTACTTTAAACTCAAGCTTTACTTACTTTCCATCAGTGTCAGCCGCAGCTGCATAGTGCAGGGAGCTGCAGCCCCTCTGGTCCCTTTCATTGACGCTTGCCCCGGAGCCCACCAAGGCAAACACACACTGGTAGTTGCAGTTGGCTGATGCATAGTGTAGTGGAGTCCTGCAGGGTCAAAATCAAAGACTTTTTGAGGACTTACCCTCTCTCAGGATCTCTCCAGGTTTCAACAAGTCAAATTTAAGACTTTTTTAAGACCATAATGAGTACAATTTAAGACCCATTAAACATCCATACTGGACACAAAAAAAGACATGAAGGGAAATCAGAACATTTTACACTACTTAAAATCAATCTTTGTTCCTATGGCACATTATTCATTTGTAAGTAACATCAATACATGTTCCAGACCTTTCAAAATCATATTTAAGACATATTATGAGATTTTAAGAGAATTTTAGACATTTTAAGGGCTTAAATTCAAATTATTGGACGTCAGACATTTTAAGACTTTTTAAGACCATGCAGATACCCTGCACTCTATACATCCTCAAATGTGTTTACCACTTTCTTCAAACCTTGTTTTATTTCTGTTCCATGCTTTACTAGAGCATCAGCTCAGCATCAGCCTCAGATCCTCTAGTGAAGGCCTCCTGGTTGTTCCAAAGTCGAGGCTCAAAACTAAAGGTGATAGAGCTTTCTCCATGAGAGCTCCTCGACTTTGAAACAACCTGCCAGAGGAGATTAGGCGTACAGCAGAGACAGTCACTTCTTTTCAGTCAAATTTAAAAATTAACTTTTGCAGACTTGCTTTTATGTGATGCCATCTTCCATCTTTTTTACCGCTATCTTATTTTGGCTTTACTGTCTTTTTAGCTTTTGTCAAACTTGTACTTTTTTCTTAATTAATCATTTAGGCTTTTATTGTTTTATCCATCGCTCATTTCTGTTGCTCTATTTTATCATTACTATTATTATCATTATTATTTTATTATCATTATTGATATTGTCCTTTATATTTACTATCCTGTTTTCCGCTTACAACCCCCGTTTTTACTGCATTTTCTTTTTATTACCTATTTTATGTTTTCATGTTGGTCCTCATGGTCTCATTTTATGTTGCATGGTTCTTGTATTGTCTGGGTTCCTTTAGACATATGACAATGGCCTTCACTTCCGTTTTAACTGAGTTTTTTGTTTTTAATTGTCCTTTCCATGTGCTTTATGACTATTTGTCAAAGCACTTTGTAAACTTCTGTTTTTAAAAGTGCTATAAAAATAAAGTTATTATCATTATCATTAGAATTGCACACACCTTCCAAAGTTGTCTTTCCTGTTGAAGTCTGCACCGATGTTTAACAGCAAGTTCAGACACTCCAGGTTCCTGTTGGAAGAAAAAGCTTCAACAATGATTGTTTTCTTTTTGTTCTGCCAATCATGAACAAGGTTAAGTGTGCTTTCTGTTTGTTCATGCAAAACAAAACAGCCTACTGAAAAGACAGATAAGCAAAGACAACAAAAGGCTGATTCAATCTGTTCAATAAAGAACGAGGAAAAGCAGAAAAATTGGTGGAAAAATAAAACAATAGGGGCAGAGATGATGACTCACCCTCCAGCTGCAGCAGCATGTAGGCAGGTCCTTCCAAAGTCGTCAGGGGTGTCTATGTCAAACCCTGCGCAAACATGTATCAGCAACAATTAGGATGTCAACTAGGTGATTCGAACAGCAAGAACAGCATCGGTGTGAGTGTACCTGAGGACAGCAGCTTCCTGCAGCAATCGGAGAAGCCGCTGAGAGCTGCCAGGTGCAGAGGGAACATCCCATGAATGCCTCTCCTGAAAAGATCCCGGGCAGATGGGCAAGTCGTCACAGGTGACAGAGGGTAGGGTGTGAAAGAGACAGAAAATAAAAGAAAGAGAAAAAAAAAAAGAGTCTTTTATCTGGAGTTTTACATTTCCCAGACAGCGGGTTGCTCTTTTCTTTGTAAGGCGTCTCATAATCGAGGCACAGATTATACTGACAGATGGGTAAATGTCAGTCTTCACTAACTTGGTGGTGTTGGCTCCATGTTTGATGAGTGCTGTGATGATGAGCTCATGGCCGTAGCGGGCGGCGATGTGAAGGGCGGTGTTTCTGCTCTTGTCCTCACAATCAATCTCAGCTCCTACACAATTCAAGATTTCACGTGTGTTTAATCATATGTGCTACATTTACAGTGTAACGTTAACATGATCTCTACAAGGGCATGCAAACAGACAGCATACTGTTTGAGCTCTGACCATTTTGAATGAGTGCCTGTGAGCAGGAGAACCTTCCATGGGTAGCTGCCATGTGGAGGGGGGTTTTACCGTCCTTACTCTAAACAGATGGAGGGAGAAACAGTGGAAAGAGACAAAGAGTACGGTTTGTTAGCTTATATTTCAGCACTCAGTGACGACTGAGGTGCATTTAGTGAGTGTGTAGGCAGCTGAATCAAATCTAAGTGTAAAGCTGTAATTTTAGGAAGCTTAAAAAGAACAGGAGCCATCTTCAACCCCCTTGTGGACCACAAAAACACCCACACACACATTCCCTGAGCAGATTGCAGCCTCAGGGAGCCCCCCCCTCCCCTGTTATCTTCCATATGTCGTTGCATCTTGGGGCTGTTGGGACCTAATATCAGTTTCCATCATTGCTACCCGAGTGTTAAAAACACTGTCAGATTCCTGCAGCAGCTACATTAGTCACTTTCATTCCTGAGTCAGTTTTTGTGTCTACCTTCTTTTTATTTGTGCCAAAATGAATCCAGTGCTAGTACTCAAATTCTTAACAGAGAGGGTCTGAAACAAAAAAAATGTATGAGAGTGTATCTACAAATGCACACACCCGCATGTTGATGTGGGCTCCGTGGGCCAACAGCAGCTCCTGGCACAGCGCCCCCTGTCGTGATGAGGAGGCAAAGTGTAGAGCAGAAAAGCCTCTCTCATTCACCTAAAGCGAGGAAACAAACATTACCATAAAAAATCTGATAACCTCACATACCAGTTAATACGGGGAGGCGCACACACACACACCTGGTTGACATGAGCTCCTGCGTCTAAGAGCTCACTGACCACCACATCCTGTCCGTTGTAACAGGCTAAATGGAGAGGAGTGTTGCCATAAGCATTCGCCTCATTGACCTATGTAAGGAGAGGAGAAATCTTCATTACCGTCTACACATAAAGGGGTTTTCTTTAGCATCATATTGATCCAATACCAAGTCTTATTATAATCCAAGTAAGTAAATTATTGTTTGATAATATACTTACATGGATTCCCAGGCCCAGCAGGTAGTGTACTGTGCTGCTCATGCCGCTGGAGGCAGCTGCATGGAGCGGTGTGTAGGCTTTCTTGTCTTTACAGTCGACTTCTGCTCCGCTGGCTACCAACAACTTCACCACCTCCAGGTGACCTGATACAGCGGAGGAAGAGGAGGAGAGAGGATTTAGCTTTTGAAGGATGCAGGATGAGGCAGACGCTGATTAGACGTTAAGTCTGGTAGAAACTGTGTTTGCATCAGAACCTCACACACACACACACACACACACACACACACACACACACACACACACACACACACACACACACACACACACACACACACACAATAACAGCCTCACCCATGTAGGCTCCCCAGTGAATTGCTCTCCGGTCCTTTTTGTCAAATGAGTTGATGTTGGCTCCTCTGGACAGCAGCAGCTTCACCATCTATCACACAAAAGGAGTTGAACTAAAAACCCGCATGCACACATAAGTGTCTGTGTATATGTGTGTGTGAGACTGACCTCTACATGTCCACTGAAGGCAGCGTGGTGCAGGGCAGTGCGTCCCGCCCGGTCAGACACGTTAACATTGCTAAGCAGTGGGACCAAAGCCTCGGCGCAGCGGACTGCCTTGTTGCTAGCTGCGACGTGGAGCGGTGTCTGCCAGTTTTTGTCCCGGGCGTTCACATCTGCGCTGTGCTTCAGCAGCACTGCCACTGCATCCTATGTGAAGAGGAGGAGTGAGTCGGAGTAGTTGTTTATTTTCTAATGCGCCCACACTGTTCCTACAAAGACCACGCCGGGACGTGCAGGTGGCTGTGTGGGGGGCGGTTATAAAATTCTTTGCTATTCTTAGGAAGCCGACAACAGCTCTGAGAGGGAGAAACTGCGCAAAGGGGCTGTGTTAATGCGGGCACGCTGCCCGGGGCCAAGTCGAATAAATAAGAGATTTGAAGGCTTATCAAACACCGACACACGGCACTGTGCTGACTGCATTCAGGCCACATTGTACAAACATTTTCTCAGCAGCAGTAATTATACCTATCGCATGCTGCCATGGTAGCTACAAGATATCTTATCTGGCTGGTGTGTTGCTGCAGTAACTTGTAAATCCTCTGAAATATAAGACTTCTGCATTTTTGTTGCAGTGCTATTGTCAGAGGGGAATCCCCCACTGAATTTGTCTCCTTCCTCCAAGGTCTGAAAAAAATCGGTTAATTTGCAGTGATTGTGAGACTTATTTTCTTGCTCATTACAGAGGACAATTCGGCCACTACAGAGCAGTGAAGTTGACACAGTAAACATTCGAACACGTGCTCATGCAAAGTGTTACCTCGCTACAAGAGGCGACGGCTCGGTGAAGAGGAGTCAGCCACTTGTTGTCTTTGGCATTAACTCGGGCTCCTTGGATGGGAGAAAGAGAGAGTGAGAGAGGTCACACAAATCCAGTATGTCAACAATGACACACACACGCACGCACGCACACACACACACAGCAAAGAGAAACATGGTGAGAAAGAGTTTAATACATTAAAGGGATATTCTGGTGTAAAATTAAGTTAGGGTCAAACACGCCATAACACAGCGTTAGACACCTCCTGGAGAGATGAATGTTGCTGACTGTTTGCTTCTCTAATTAAACCAACTTCAGTAACGACCGCACAATAGCAATACACAGCGGTCTATGTATGCATGTGCAAACCTGAACCAAAAAGCCACTCCATAGCCACAAATAATGCTCAGAACAGCACCTAACTTCATCAACAACACAAATAAGGTCCCAGCCATAGTACTAGCCATCAAACATCTTTTAGCTTTGCTTGACTTCTTTAGCAAAGAGACCAAACACAACTCACCCACTCTCCTCCAGCAGCCGCTTGTTTGTAGGGGAGCCCTGACGAGTCGAGACGTAGACCGCTGCTTATTGCTATCATGCGGTCGTTACTAAAGTTGGTATTACTAAAGAAGCAAGCAGTCGGCAACATTCATCTCTCCAGGGGGTGTCTAACTCTGTGTTAAGGTGTGTTTGACCCTAACTTAATTTTTTGCCGTAATATCCCTTTAAGAAAAACGAATCTGCCATATGTTGCCTTTCTGCAATGTTGAAAGCAACATATACAGAAAAGTTCAGAAGTTAACTCTTGAACTTTTCCTCTTATAAAACAGAATGTATGGTTATTTTTACCACACTTGGCTCAGCACTATAAATCTGAAATGTAAATGAATATTATGATACAAAGTTGAAGGTTTCATTTGATTTACTGGGCCATACAGGGACATCAGGGCTTATTTCAGTCTGTTTGTACAGATAAAATCTCCTCACAGGAGCTTTAAAAGGCACAGGAGAACTCCTTGAATGGAGTAGTGTGAGGAGTAAAAGAAAGTGAAACTGAGGGTCTAAAGGGTGCCGGTCATAACTTGTGGTTTGTGGTTGTTGTGAGCCAACAGTGTCCAGAAGATATAAAACTCCCATGATCCATTTTGGCACAGCTCAGGGGTTAAAATAGCCCTGAAAGCTGCACCTGTTGCACGCTCTTCACGTTATTGAGAAACAGTTAACACACTACACTTGTAATGCTACAGGGTTGGCTGTACTTCCCTGCGTGCTCAGCTGACCTTACAGAAAGTCAAGCAGATATAGACGCTATCAGATGATTGATGAATCACCAATCAGAGTAAGAGGGTGACAACCGCAGAGGAGTGAGACACGCAGGCATGGAAACTGCTGAGTGAACAGGGAACAACGTGTTTGAAAAGTTTGGGAAAGGATGGCAGGACTGAATCAAAATAAAGTAGAAAATATGTCATGTCATGAGGGTATAATAGATCAAATATCGACAAGGAACAAGATTTGTTTGAATATTTGTTTAAAAATAGATTCACTGAGGACTTGGCAGTGTGGGTATTACTAATGAATGAGCAGTTTAATGTAAAAAAGGGCTTAATAGACTGTGACAAATTAAAGAGGAGCCAGTTTGGTTGCAGAGATGAAAAACAGAACGAGATGGATGCACACAGGGATTGCAACTGACGGCCAGTGTGGATGGATGAGTAAGCTTTCAAGAAGAACTGGTACAAGAGGTGGATGGGTGGAGATTGAATCAAACAGAAGAGTGGATACAGCAGGGAAAACTTGGCTGTAATGTTCACCTGAGAGGATGAGCAGTTCAATGATCTCAGCGTCCCCCAGGTAGGCTGCAGCGTGCAGAGGCGTTCGCTTTTCATTGTCCTGGTGGGAAAATCCAGAAACACAGAGCGAGAAATTTAAGTATGTGTGTTTTTTTTTACACTCAGGCTGACACACAAAGACACATCGTATCATGATGGGTGGCACAGCCCTGACAAAATCTATAGACCTCACACTGTTGCAGACCACAGGCAACATGAGACCAGGGCCACAAGGAGAACAACGTCCATCACTTGTATTTTTCTCTGCGCTCCATCACTTCAACTCTTGGCTGCTTTACCTCCATCTCCAACCTTCCTCTCTCTCTCTCTCTCCTCTCTCTCTCTCTCTCTCTGTCAGTGCAGCAGAGAGCAATCAACAGAGTGCAGGCTATAAACAAAGGTCATGTGACTGCAATAGGTCTAGGCCAGTGTTGCTGACTCGAGAAGACTGAGTGTGATGACCCCAGCAATATAGAGCTACAGAAACAAACAAAGAGACACAAAGGGTGCATGTCTAAACTGAAGATATACTGTAGGTTCTGAAAAGAGGGAGGGAAATCAAGTTAAGGTGAAGCCCAAAGAGGAAAAGAGGGAGTGGTGTTTTTGTGTCTCAGCATTGCTGACAGCAGCATATGATGAAGAAGCTGCCAGCAGTTACTCAAAGTCATTCAGTCGATCGATAGAAACCTGGATCAATCCGTCACGTCGACCAACTGCTGCTTTCCCTCATGGTTCCTGTGAGAAGCTGCAGTCTCAGAAGACTCACATACACGGAGGTATACCAAAACATACAAAATGAGAGAAAACCAGGCAGAACAGGAGTCAAAGTGAGACTCACCTGAATGTTGACATCCTCCTTCTTGAATATAAGCGAGCGGACTTCATCTGGTTCCAGGTTAAAGATGGCTCTCAACAGAGACGGCTACAGAGTCGGGAGAAAAAGAGGAAATGCTGATGCTCACTAGCAGCACCACACTTGATTTGCAAGGCAGTAATTTTCTATGCTGACAACTGTGTTATCAGTCAGAGTTATGAGCCGTACCGAGAAGAAAGTCGCACACACAGGCGCCATGATCTCCACAAGCTACAGGTCAAAAACGACTGCGTACCATCTATTTTGTTTATGACAGTAGCAGCTGCAGCAAATATCATATCAACACATGCATGCAAACAGAGTTACGTAAACGCTGGAGCCTATGGTGCAAGGCCCTGTGATAAGAACATATACACACATGTACAAGGTATGTGGGAAATAGGGAAAAAAATGACATGGTTGGTCATGAAGGCTAAAGCATTTCAACTATTTATCACCACCTGTTTAGAGCGGGTTATACAAGGAGTGCAGGAAGAGATGACAGTTTTCCCAGAAGGAGGAAACGAACAAGAGATATAAAAATACACACCGAGCAGCAGACCCTGATATTAAAACAATAGCTCTGAGTGCAGTTTTACTGACATTATTAAGAGTGCATGAGTTTTCGCTTTTGGAGTGAGCATGAGAGTCTGATACTGACGTGAGTAAACAATCAACCCTGAGTCCATTCAGATAGAAAGGTTAGGGGAAGTTTCACTATATTAAGCTCACAATTCAAAGTAAAGTTCTCTCATTATGGTGGTGTATTTGTAGTTTGTTTATTTATATATGGCTTAAATGTTGTCGAGGATATCAAGTAGAGGTGTATTTCTCAAAGGAAGCCTGCGATGCACTGCATACACTCTTCATTTTATGATTTTATAGCAAACTTTGAGCTTAATTCATCATGTTTTGATGTGAAATAAGTCTAAAAATCTAGCTTAACTGCAAGGACGATTCCTGAGTCAAAGTGCTGCACTTCATTCTGCTGCATTATGAAACAGTAAGGTCTGATGAGGGTTCACATTTAGAGAGTCAAGCTGATCACCAGTCAGTTGTTTCAAATATTTTAAGCACTTTAAAGTCACAGTTTGTCACATGTACACCTTCTTCCCCAAGTCATCCCATTCATTTGCAAGAGTACTACGATGTGTAACTACTCCTCTCACTCTGTTTTCCCCATCCCCTCTCCGGTTTTGCCCCTACTAAAAATAAGCGGGGTCGTCAGGCGTGCCGACTCCTGTCTCCTGCCTACAACACAAATAATCACTGGGACGATGTCGGAAAAAGGAGAAGGCAGACACGGAATAAGGGGGCGAACTCTGTCATCAGAGCCGGCTCATCTTCTCTGGCTTTCCCCAGTCTGAGTGTCCATTTCAAAGAGGAGCTTTCAAAAGGATGAAACGACTTATTACCATCTTTCAATGGTAGGCTTGGCCTTTGTACAGCCAGAGCTGGAGACTACAAAGGCCCAGGCTTTGCTGATAATCTATACAAACCAGCAGTCATCTCACATGACAGGACTACATTTGTGATTGTAATGGTACTAAATTTAGACTTGGAGCAGTTACACTGTATTTTTATGTAATAATAGTGGTACATAGTGTCAGTATTCAGAGGGTTAAAATCTCAGGTGTATGCTGTCACTTCCACAAACAACAAACTAGTCATCAATGTTTCACGAAGCAAACCTCAGATCAGTCAACCCAACAGAAGGACCGTCTCACCTTGTCCTCCTGAGCAGCGGCAGCCTTTCGAGAGGCATGATGGGATCTGCGGTCTGGGGATGATTTGGGCCGAGGAGGTGGGGGTGAAGAAGAGGGCTCATCTTCCTCCACCTCCTCCAGCACCACGATACACACACGGCTTGCCCGCTCTGACCGCATCAGGAACGAACACTCTCACGCACTCCGACACAATCACTTACACATCCTCTCACTCACAAACACACACACACACACGCACACATCCATAAATACACAGTGTTCCCTCTTACATATGTGCGTAATCCGGGAACACAGAGGTCAGCAATGAATCCAAAAACCCGAGCAGTCTCCTCGTAAACAAACACGGCTCATCTTCATGAAACATCCAAAGTCAAATCCAGCTCTGTCCTCTATCTGTCAATGTCGCTTTTTCTGCATGTCTCCTCCTCTCCTTTCTCCTTCCTTTAACCCACTCGCAGTCTCTCTGTGAGCAGCAGCAGCAGCAGCAGTGGAGACAGCAGGGAATTCCTCTGCGTAATGGTGGCAGTAAGCGGCATGCGGCAGAATGAGCTTGGGCTGCCTAGCAGCACACAGGAAGCTAGATATCCTCACTGCTGTGCTGCAGCCAGGAGCGGACACACACACATAAACACATACGTCACACGCAGACACACACAGAGTCCCTGTGATTAGTGTGGACAGGGGGGCCGTAGCAGCCTGTGTATGTGTGGGCATGCGTCGCTCTTTTCAGGCAGACTGCTGAAGCCAGCTCTTTCAAACGGAGAGAGGCAGAGAGAAAGTGAAAGGGAAAGGGAGGGGAGAAGGGATGGGATGGGAGGAGGGGGCAGGGGGAGAGGGAGAGGATGAATGTAGGCAGGTAGAGCGCTATGAGAAGAAGAAACCTGAAGATGAATTGAGATAGAAAGGAGCAGGGGCTAAGAATGATCGCAGACTGGTCATAGAGTGTGAATAAAAGAGAGGACAAACATTCATGTGGACTCTTCTGAAAGACAGAATATTACCTAGATAACTCGTTTTTATCAGTTCACTCTTTGTTTAATGCAAATCCACAAAGAGGCCTGCTTAAAGCTCCAGCGTGGATCTTATTTGGCAGTAATGAAACTGTCAAAAACTCATATTGATGCTTTTCTTTATATAAACAAAAGCAAACAAGACCATCAGCAACACGGTTGGTTGTTTCTATTTTCTGATTTCTGCTCAAAAACAGTAGAGAGCCATGCAGCTAAAAAAAAAGAGCTCTGTTTTTACCAAAAACTGTATATAGAATTGACACCATCTGCCTCCTCGCTTGGTGAAGCCACCGCAAGAACAGCACCCTCTGGTGACTGGCTGCAGTATAGGTCATAAATTTTGCCTCCTCCAGCAATCCCTATGGAGCTGTTGACAAACTTTAGAAGTTTATAACACAGAATATACATTTTTCTCCCCCCTGCTTGTGATGTTGACATGTAGTTACTGTAAAACTAGTTTGTGCTCAAGTCCTCTTTTTTCTGTGAAGCTCCATTTTTAAAAGTTATTTGGGGGTTCATGTTTTCTATGATTGACACTTGATACAGCCTATGGGTGTACGAAGATTGCGTAGCTCACCCGGGGGATACGCTGTTTGAGCCGAGCATCATCACAGCGACTCTCCGACTCTCCCGCTGAATGCGTACAATGCTACTGCGCAAGTGGTGGAGCGTGTACAACGCTACTGCGCAATGTTGGTTTCAGGAAGTGGAGAAAAAACACGGAATTACCGAGAGCTTTTCGGCTTCAAATCCGTATACTATAATAAAATAAATGATCCAATTGACAGTCAAAGTCAGCAGGATGAGTCGATGGTGCTACGATTGGAGACTGATAATTGAAAGCCCTCCAATCTAAAGTGAAAAATGGCATGATCTTTTATTTAGAGCTGAGATAATCTGTAACTGAATTTCCCCCTTTGGGTTAATTAAAGTTCTTCTTATTTTAATTCAGAACAACTTTAAGGTTTTTTTTTTTCTGTTTTTCGACTCATGCTGTAAAAGTTTTGTGCAGACTCAATTACTTCAACTGAACCTATGTGCACTTACAATACTGTGTTGTTTTTAGATTTGGCTCAATCAAACCTGAGAGGTCACCATTTCCATAAAGTTGGTGCTAAAATAGACGTGCTCTTTCCATTATGATGTGAAAGAATAGACAGAGGAAAGAAAATGGATTCCAGATCAGTGTGAGTGTGTGTGTGTGTGTGTGTGTGTGTGTGTGTGTGTGTGTGTGTGTGTGTGTGTGTGTGTGTGTGTGTGTGTTACACTATCCTCTTTGGTGTATCCGTGGCATGGCTTCAAAAGTCCCGATCTCCTCATTATAAAACTGGAACAAACTGCCTTTGCCAGAGAATGTGAGGGTAGCTAACAAGACCACTCTGTACGTGCATGTCTGAGAGTGTGTGTCTGCCTTCTTCATATTCAACACAGATCCTAAAAAGAGCAATCTTGCCAAGCCACACAACCCCATTAACTCAGAGGGAGGGACGGAGCCAGGGAGGGCAAACGAGGAACAGAGAGATTTGGTTGGATGGAGCCTCTATGTAGGCCTAAATTTTGAGTAATTGCCTTGCCATTTACAAACTTAATATGAAACACAGCCTAACACGGTTTTTCTGCTCTGTGAGTGAGCTGATATAAGAGAGATTCACCACAAAGGCTCAAATACTGAATGAAATTTAGGAAGGGAAGCATACAAACAACAATCAATGTTTTCCACTCGCTAGCACCGGGGAGGCTCTCAGGAGCGTAGCCCTAAGATGTTTACAGAGGAGATTTGGTGCCATTTCCCAGACAGGCTCGAGCGTTTCTGGTGACTGCAGTGCAGACGTGGATTCATGTGTTTGGAGAAGCAAGCAGGACTCTTTAACATATGCAAACAAGGCAAGCATGTGAAGCAGGCGAGTTTACATACAGTAGAGCAGAAGAGCAACAACTTTGGTGAGCTGTCTTAAAAACAAGCGACACATAAGTCCTCAAAAGGGTAACATACAGAGGATGATCCTGATATCAACGCATTTACAACAGAATGAAGATGCAATGTCAGCAGCAATTAAATCCAAGTACAACCTTTGAGGTGTACTCCATAGGAAAGGCCAAGCATGGCATTGCACATGTAGCAGTGAAAGTATGCAGCTTGCAGTGACCTCTGCTCTGACCCTGCGACAGGATGCTCGGTGCGTAATGTAATCCCAGTCCATAAAACACAAAGGCCAGCACGTGGTGTGTGTGTGTGTATGTGTGTGCGTGTGTGGGCGGGGGGCTGCTCAGGCTCTCAGTCCCACAGACAGAGAATTCAAAGCCTTACGGGATCGAAAGATGTTATAAAGCTTTGCCATCTTTACATAATATAGATGGTATGCACACTCTCACCACCACCAGGACGTGCAATACAGTGAATGAGATGTTCTCACTGACTGGATGAGTCTGTAATGACACGTGAATCCAGAGTGACAGACGTTTCAATGCAAGGCTGTGCAAAGAATTGCAACTCCATCATGATCGCCATGTGCAAAAGATTACCATTACTATGAAGAGTAAAAGAAACTATTTTACATAGACTGACTTTCCACATTTGACCTGTTTAGATTGAGCCTCTGATATATGGATTCATATCATATTAGTGCCAGCTAGCCCAGCAGCCATCTCTGATTAACTGATCTAAATTTGCTTACACCATGGTAAGACAGCCAGAAGGAGAAAAGAGTGAGGAAAATGTGGTCGATGAAGACCTTTAAGTGAAAAAGAAAGCACTTCTGGTAATGGAAACATTTGAGATTGAGGATAGATGACTGGTTGGAGACACAGGTACGGTGAAAACATGCTGAACATCAGCAGGATGAAGAAATGCGATGAGACTCTGACAAAGGCCTACATCTTCAAATAGCTTTCTTTGGATGAAGGTGCTACATGTATTGTATTTTATTTGATTATATCAGCATTTCTATGCTGTGAAATATTTGTTTAACTGTTGCCATAAACAAGTGTTTTACTTTAGTTCAAGAATTACAGGGCCTTGAACACTCTCTTTGTTTCCTGGCAGGAACTCCGTCTTCATACACCAATCCATCAGCCATAAATCATGACAACCTGCCTCTTATGGTGTAGCCCCCCCCCCCCTTTCTGATGCTAAACAGCCCTGACCCCTAAAGGCACTGGGTGTTCAAACACATTTCTATTAAAACGGTTTCTACAAGAGTTTGACAAACATTGCCGCTCTCGTTGGTACTGACCACTTAGGTCGACCACATAGAGCCTTGGCTGCCCAGTTAACCATTTTCCTTCCTTGTACCTAGGTCTGGGCGATAAAACGATAACAATATCGAAAATGATTTTCCCTCAATATCGGTTTAAAACATGGTCAATATCCTTTTTGATAGTCAGCATTCTGCCATGTTTTGGTAGACTATACGAATAGCCAATGAAAAGGGGAGTTGCTTTGGGTCCGCTTCATGTTGAACCAATCATGTGCTGAATTAAAACCAAGTAGCAAACAACTGCGTAGTAGCAGGCTGCAGCTACACGCAACCATAGCACTTTAAAACATGAAGTCAACAGCACTATCAGTGAGAAGAAAAGAAACTGAAAATGAGTGCTACCCCTGGCAGAAACGCAGATGAAGGCCCAACAGATGATGACATCGTCGACAACACTGGCACGAAAACGTTGGTGGTGTGGAGGTATTTTGGTTTTTTGAGGTCGGACATGAAGCAGAGTAATGTGCACTGCAAATTATGTCAAGTACATGTTCTTGCAAAGTCGGGGAATACCTCAAATCTTTTTTTCACCACCTGAAGCAGTGCCACGCAACAGAGCACGCGCAATGCTAAAGGTTACAAACCCTGAGCCGAGCAAGGAGCCCATGGCACCTGTGCAGCCGAAACAGGCAACCATTCAGTCTGCTTCCTCTAGTGCAATGCCTTACGACAAAATGACAAAGAGACTCAAAGACCTCACAGATGCAGTAGCTTATTGTATTGCAAAAGACATGCTACCAATAAGCACTATTGCATTTCGTTGAAGAGTAACAGGGACCATTTATGATTGAAAAATGATTTTTTTATATTTATATCGATATTTACTGATATGAAAAAAATATATCGTGATAAACTTTTTCCCATATCGCCCAGCCCTACTTGGACCACTTCTGCATCGATCACTACAGACTGGGTACCCCTGAAAACCAACCCAAATATGGCCTCAGACATCGCTCACATCCTTATTTCTGCACATTTTTCCTCTTTTCAACTCATCAACTTTTAGAGCAAAAGGATCATTCACTGTCCAACATATACCACCCACTGAGAGGAGCAGCTGTATCAAGATGAGCAGTTATTTACTGTGAATAAGACACTACAGTACTGTATATATTATGATACACTAGAGCACAATTCAGATGTTGCATAGAAACTCGCTGGCTAAAAACCTCACGAAAGTTAGCAAAAACCTGCCTTTGTACTCTCTTGTATGCTCTCTGAGTATGTTCTCTCATATGTCTCTACCATCCTCTCTTTCACCACAGCCTTGTTAGGATGCTTGGCATGCTTGAAGGCTATAGGACGCCCTCTAGAGGACAAACAGAGGTCATAGCCAAAAGTTACACTCGCTCCCGTCTCTGGTCCAGACCTTGGCTCTGTGACTGAAACTATTTTTGTCCCTTTGTCCAGTTTTCTGTCAGCAAGCTCCATGGAGAACAATGAAGAATAGAGAGGGGAATCTAATCACACGCACTCTTCCCGTTTGTCGAGTGCCTGCTCACTGCCCGGAAGAGCAGTCAGACCAGGACAGGCTACAGAGCTGCACACTCAGGGACCCACTTTGACTGAAGTTCATATTGCAGCTGAAATCATTTGTGTTAAGATCAGTATCTGTCAGCGTTCATGCAGGCCAATCCTGAGGCAGCACAGGTTTTCAAAGTACCTGCCTGCCATTATAACTTCAGAGAGACTATATCGATAAATCAACTTAGGAAGGCCAAAGTTGCTTCATACTTCTAATTTTTGAAAGACTAGCAGCCACACAATTAATTTAGTCCACCATCAAGTTAATGGGAAGAAACGTTTCAAATGCTGTGATTAAGCGAAAAACAAGACAAAACAAAACAAAACAAACAACCTGTCAAATTCCTTCATGATCAAATTTACCTCTGACAGAATCTCTTCTTTTGGTCATCCAATACCATTTTTAACAGCTGATGTCAGTGCAAATGATTAGAGCAGACTGGCCAGTATATGATAATTGATACCAGGTTGTTGTTATTGTTGTTGCGTTTGATAAATACAATAATCAAATAAGAAATGAGAGAGTCATGTCATGTAAAATTCCATTGTTCCATGCATTTATGACCAAATATACAAGCTTGGCTAAGCCAGTAACATGTCTTAGATTTATTTCCAATGATTTTATAAAACTAATAAAATTGGGTAGATTTCAAAAGATTATTAATGTCAAAAGCAACTTTTAATTGAATTATTCTATATGGCATAAGAAAGTTTTCATTGAACAAAAGCAAGTAGATGTTTCAGATTTGGTCGTCTGCTATTTAGAATAAGACAAATGTGTTATTGTGTAGAAAAGACCACGGTGACTGAGAATAGTCAGGTAAGCATTTATAGGTACATAAATCAGAGTTTCCACCATCTTCTCTAAACTTCCCCAGAGTTGATTGCTTATTTACATCCATTGACATTTCTAGTTCTCAAGCTAAACAGGTAATCTAAGTGAACACGTGAAATATAATAACTTTACTTACTCCTACTGTGCTTATCCTGCTCATCATCTCATCTACGACTGGAGGCAGCTTTTCAAAAGCTTCTTGCAGTCTCTGTAGACATTATTGTTTATCTTTTAATTGACTTAATGTGTGCAGACATCAGGGAACTATTTAAAAATGCCATTAATGAACCCGATCACATGCCTGATGGATTGATCTGTTTATCTGTAATGTTTCCATAATCTTTAAACTTCCTTCAACTTTGACATCCATAATAAGACTGTCTGGACTTCAGTATTCTGGAAATGGTCTGTAAGGTTTAATGCAACATACAAACCTGGGACTGGGACTGGCTACACCTTGCAACAAAAAAGTAAAATTTTTATGAGCTAGTATCTTGATGCCCAACAAAAAGCCATGGCTTAAACTCCCAGGAGGATTCATAACAGCAGATTGGAGCTTGTAAAGATTTCTAATTCAAGCCCACAGCTGGAGGCTTTAGGACCAGCACCACCTGCTATTTCAGTCTGACAGCCTTTCTTATTTCCAGCAACAGGTGACTGCCCACAACTAACCCTGAGAGAATGTGCGAGGGGCAGAGCTGGACAGCTGACAAAGCTGAACGCTCCGTGGGTGGCGAAGCAGTCTGTGAATGCGAGCCAAATCACCATAATACGTTTCCCAAGTTCATAATTGTACTATCCCCGTCTTAAGTTAGCGGGGTAATGGAGTTAGCCACCCTGTTAACGTCGAAGCTATCCAGCTGTGTTTACCAGTCCATCACCACCAGAGAAAAAGCAACAACAGCAACAGTTCAAAACACCCAAGAAAACGGACAATTAGACATTGAACCGCGATTTTGACATGAAACTAGTCATTTGTACTTGACTACACATCCTAAAGTACCATTTGGCTTCACCTCATAGCGGTTTTTTGTTGACTGGTAACCGCTAGCTAGTTAGCTTAACTGTCAGATGTCAGTAGACTTAACCGTCGGCGAACCTCGGCATCGTTAACTTAACCGTTGGACCAATATCATTTAAAGTTTCATTTCCGAGAAAGACTCGGGTTATCGTGGACACATTTAGCTGTTTGAGGTGATGAGTTGAAGTTAAGCTTTAGTTCTGACACCGCGATGACTAAGGTTACAAAGATACTCTGACCCAAAGTAGCTTTAACATATCTTCAAAAAGCGACACCAATGAGTTTAATGGAAATGAAGGTTTATCTTAATAGATAGAAAACAGTACCTGTTCTTGTATCCTCAACACAGCCATATTCTCCGTTTAAAACCAAAGGGAATTAGTAACTCGCCTGGGAGTTACGGTAAATAAGCCGGGAGAAACTGAATAAGGATGGACTAATCCGGAGTGGAGTCAAATGGAGCAGCGTCCCCCCTCTTCCTTCCTGCCATGGAGGGAGTCATCAACACATCATGGGTCAGAAATGACACACCGGGAGAGTAAGGACCACAACACACTGTATAATCCTCGCCAACAGCTCATTCAACAGGGAGGATTTCATGTAACCGCATTAAGTCCCTAATCCTAACATATTCATTGACATTTAAGCAACCACTACGCCTGTAATAGCCCACACTCAATGCTGGATTCAGTGCGTCCATCATACTTTACTATAACTATCATTATAAAACTAGGAACTTTTATAATGAATCTCAAGTCAGTGACAATGAAAACTGAAGTAACAGTAGGAGAATAGATTATTATTGATCAAAAAAGAACAAAAATAACTAAATAGCTAAGGGATTAGGAAGATTGAGGCACATTTATACTAAAGACAGTTTGAAATATTGCTTTATGGTAGCTTGATCTGAGAAACAAAAATTTCAATATATATGTATTTTTATTTTTGCATTATTTAAGCTGTACTGCTTTATTTTTAGTTGGCAGTGTTGAAAAAATGACTTGAGAAACTAAGTGGCAAATCATCTTCCAAACATGAAATCTCAATAGGTATCACTAGTTCTACCCATTTCATTAATTCACTATTTAAGTATATTTCAAAACACCAAAATGTGTGAATATGTGCATAGAAACAGTGTTAGGAGTCTGTAGCAGGGACTGTACTCCCATACCACAGTTACTTTTTGTATTTGCTTTTCCTCAATCCGTACTTGCCTCTAGCTATGCAACTCCGTCTGACTCACCATCGATAAAAGAAAAACATTTCAGTTGTTCGCATCACAAGTTTATACATGCAGGGACAGTAAAGTTCTGCATGCCATGCTCTCTCATAAGACCTCGTAATAACATTTCCTTTCCTGTCCCAGATTTTTGCAGTAAAGTCATGAAGCCTGCAGGCCTCCTGGTCCAGACTGATCCTCCTTCGACCACTGTGTTCAAGATTCAGGCACTTTGGTAAAGGTTAGCCTCCTGGTGAATCCATCTGTAAGAAATCCTGTAACTTTAAAAGACATCACACTGTTATCATTTCACCAAAGAAAGAGTTAAGTGAAGGTTTATCTTTATAACAAAAGAAGAGGCGGAAATACAAAGAGGCAGCCAAGAATCTGTAAAGCACATGTCGAGTCCATGTGTCACTCAAAGTTAAGGATCTCTCTCAATATGGGCCTTGATTTCCTCTTTCTACCCTCTACGACAACCAAGGATAGAGTAAATACTACTTTAAAACTTCTAATACTTGATGGAAACTTTTAAACCTGAAATTTCCTCAGGAAACTTGTTTACATTTATCACATAATACAGCACATAGATAACCCCTATTACCATTTGTTTCAGGGGCTTTAATAGCTGCTTGAAAAGTCACTTTCAGCTGAAAATGTAAAGTTCTTGCAGGGAGTAGGACAAAGTGAAAGCCTTGCATAAAAATTTGTGTTTTAAAAATTTCAAACCGGGTTATTTATTTATCAATAAGGTCCCAGAGGCAAAATGGTATGTTTCAATAATACGATGCATGGCTGATTTTGCTGCTGGAGTTTAGTATGGGACAGCAGTAGGTGCTTTTCCTCCTTCAGAAATCAAAATGTATGGCATCACAGCAATTATAACTTTTTTTCCCCCCAATAATACGAACATTTGAGTGCCCCTCATGTCAGAAAGGATGCTGCTTCATGTGAAGTGGCTGTCATGTGCAAAAGGTCAGACCCGCTCATGGTACACTTGCACGCCAGCCAACATGACACACCAGTGCGTCACAGCTGCAGGAACCTGCCAGCAGTAGTCAATAACAATTTGGCATGTCATGACTTTGGTGTCATATAATGGTCGTTCTTTTTATCAACTCTCAGTCATGTTTCTAAAGTTGGTGATTGTTTCTCACTTTATTCAGAAGCCATCATCTTTTTATCAGGACTGTACCAGTTCTTTATGATGCCAGTGCCACACATGAATAGGAATGAGTATTAAAGCTCCTGTTGGGAGTTTTTGACATTTATCAACTGGAACAAATCCCAGTTATGTTGAGCTAGATTATGTATAACATATATTTATGAATAAACTGGTCAGCTACCATAGTAATAACCATTAAACAACTTCACTTTATTTTATTTTTTCATTCTTTTATTGAAAAATGTTACAAATACTTGTAACTAGTTCTGTTTCATATGAGAAAACAAACAAAAGATTTTGATTTAAAGCTGAAATGAAGTGGCCTTGATTTGTCTCTTTTAAATTATTATAAGACTGAATTTCCTCAATGTTTTCAGAAAGCAAAGACTCATGATAATGCAGGAATTTTTTCCAATCTAATGTTGATGATAATTCCTCTACTTGTGCAATGATTATTTATTTAGCAAAATATTCAAAAATCTGTGACAGCGCTCACACTTCGACAACATGTCCTCAGACTGATTTGGCTGGTTCCTGCTCCCTTGAAGGGACCTGGTAAAAGCCCGCTTTGCAAGACATGGAGGAGGCATCACAGGTTTGTCCGTACCGACAGCAGTGCCGACCGTCCGCACAACACGTGCCCTAAAGCATGAGGAGGTCTGATGTTACAAAAACTTACTAGAACTGATAGGCCAAATCTTTTTAAATGGTTTAATTCAGTATTTGATGCATACCAGGCTGTAAGGACAGCAGCTCCACTGGCCTGTGGGTCCTTTGCAGCAGGACATCGATGAAGCGCAGAAAAACTTGGAATCACACCGAATAACGTTGGCATCACTGGTGCCAACTCTGGCTTCTGTGAGGCCTGTCATCGGTGTCTGCAAACAGTCAAACCACAAAATAATCATTACTCCTAGGCAGTCATTTCAAAGTTTATCATGGTTATAATTCTTTTATAACAGGTTTTAAAGTAAAATGCCCCACTTTTAAATATTTTTATAGCCCTGAGATCTGATTTCTGATCATTATCGTTCCTCTGAAACCCAAATGACTCATAACACTTTTAGATATTTTTAAAGCCCTTATATCTGATTTCTGATCATTATCATTCCTCTGAAACCCAAATGACTCATAACAAAATAAGCATTTCATCTGTGTTTGGCTCTATTTGACTCAGCGTCAACTCCTGGGGTAAATATCTGGCAAAACTGCTTCACTGTGAAATTCTGCTGACAAATCAAAGCTTTCTGTCTATGATGGCGCTGCATCTGTGAAAGAGATCAATCAGGGATGTGATTGGCATCTGATAAAAAGCAGGAAGCAGTATGTTCAGTGATATAATGTCTGATATGCTAATATGTGAATTGGTCACTAGATGGCGTGACAAACTGGTCTTGAAGTTGTAGAAAGTATACACATTAAAAATACACAGTTGATTATAATGAGCTCTCTAAGCCATTCCAGTATAGGAATTATTTTTGAAGATTTCATAACATTGGCATGACCCAGGACAGAGCCGCAGCCCTCTTCAAGTGTTTCTGGACCAAATTTTGAACTCTCAATACCTGTGTGGTCCCAATGTTTTATTCTGAGACTGTTTGCAAATAAGATATGAGATAGTGATATACCTGGAAGAGAACTGATTGTAGCTGACATGCCCAGTTAAGTTTGGAAACATTTTAACACAGCATCATTTCTATAGCTGCAGGCTCCACAAATTAGTCAGTGCTCATAAGGTTAGTTTATTATGTGACTGAATTCTAGTTTTGTGAATTAAATACAGAAAAAGATGGAGTTTGTTTAGATACTTGAAAATCCGACATTTTTTGCTATCACACAAAAAATCGGGATAGTGCTATGATGCTGCCATCTATTTTGAAATATTTTGGATAGGGGTAGTAGGAAATCAATGAGGCTCAAAAGGTACGGTTTCCTGTTTATACCAGAGAATACATGTGGGTACAACCATTTATACCTTGGATGCAAAAAATAAATGGGAATTGTAGACAAATTCAGCCATCTCAGATGATGAACGGCAAGGGTCTTGGATGTCTTGGTATAAATGTTTAAGTAGCCCCAACTGGAGAGAATTTGGTTGGAAGTTAAGGATGTGTTCTCTCAAAACTCCCCTGGTTATAGCTAGTTATGATAAAAATTATAGCCCCCTCTGTTGGAGAGGATGTGGTATAAGTGGGACTTCTGGGAACGCCCAGTGATACAACCCTTCATGGACAAAGTGAAGAGAGAGTTTGGAGGGATTTTACATGTTGGTAAATTATCAGAGCATATCATCTTGGAAAGGCTAGGACAAAACAGAAGATACACACTCAGAGCTCTTCTCTTAAAAGCTCATTAAAGGATTTTAAATGTGTTTTTCTGTGGTTTTCAAGACTCACATGGTTCACCACTTTGGATCGAAAAACCTGGGAAGAACCACATCCCTGATGAATAAAAGCAGGGAGACTAAAAATAAATGCTGGCTGTAAGAGCAAAACAATGAGTTGGGGATACTTCTGTATTCAAAGGGATGTCCTTACACAAATTAAAATTATTCATACATTATCAAACAAATATCCAATTGTGGTTCCTGTGCGATTGAGAGTGCTGGATCTTCATTGGTGTATGCAGGGACCTTTGCTTGCTAAGCCTCACCTACTTCAAATCAGTGAAAAAATCAAGAAACAGGAAACAAATGCAGATGACTCACTTTCTTCCTTTGTTGGAAATCCATGATTTCATAAGGGACTTCATGGACCATTTAGACGTTTAAACTATATACAAAAAGACACATTTTCAGCCGCATTCATACCTCTTTCAAGCTGCTTTCATCCTCCTTGGTTGAAGTGAGAATAGCTGGGATCGAGGCTTGTTTTGGGGTGAAAGGGTATCTCAGACCTGTTCTCACACAGTGTGTGTAGGTGTAGTCACAGTCATAGCCATATGGACAACAGTGGTAGCCATCCAGACAACACCTGCCCTGCAAATCAAAGTGCCAAACAGGATCATTCATTCTGAAAGTTATGGGACAGCAGCGAAATAAAGGAAGAGAGTGTTTTGAAATCAAGCTTGAGTCTGATGAACTCAAGGAAATTCATCACAGTCATGTGTTTTATTACACAAGTTTACGAGTCAACTCACAGGAGAGTACGGGCAGCAGAACCAGGCTCCTTTAGGGTGCCTGCAGCAGGTGGTGGCATCAGGACATGTATAATAGTTGTCACAGTGGACCACTGAACTCTTTTGTTGCTCTGGGATTTCAAGTTCCTGAAGGGGAGATAAAGGCTGAAGAGGAGCACTTGGTGTCTCCACAGCCTCCCTCTTTACCATAGGGATGTTCAACCAGGGCTGGTCCAATTTCTCACACATCTGGGTCACCAGGTTACAGCGGTATCCTGAAGGGCAGCAGTGGGCCATGTCAGAGCAGCACACAGCCTGAAGAGAAAACACACAGAATCAGGAGGAGCTTCCTATTTTCCACCAGGTGAATTATACTAAATCATGTGACTTACATTGGGATAAGGACAGCAGCTGTATCCACGTGGAGTTTTGCAGCAGGTGTTGAAATTGGGACAGACGTTTCCATCAGGACATGTTACGGAGCAGGACGCAAAACCCACCACAAGGAAACACAGAGTTAGCCTCAACATCTGCAGGGGAAAAAGGAGATTACATTTGAATGAAGGATTTTTAGTTACGAACCAAAGTGATGTAGTAACACGACCATCTTTAAAACGCAACGTCGTGAGCGCATTTTGGCGGACGGACTTTCAGTTTCGTTTTATCCAGTTCACAGACCGTTACTCAAATCAATGCCACGGATTAGTCAGATAGTCATCTTTAGGTGTTAAAAATGATATAGTAGGGTTTAGATGCACTGATTTTTTGTCTTCAATAGAGAGATAGTGTTTCTTACCTTGAGTAACTTATTGAACCGTCTCAGTAGGTCCCACACTTCCTTTAATATGATCAACAGACTCACCTCTCTTTATAAGACAGTGATAAACACTCCTCCCACTGTACAAAACCAGTCAACCCAAACGGTGAACTTTACATTCCCGTCCCTCCCCTGTGTCCCGTGACCGTTCGATTAAAACGGTGCGTGTTAGTGGGTCGTTGGTCATCTGTATATTTTATAGGAGGTAATCATTGTAAGAGGCTGCTGCAAACAACAAATACAGACACGGAGTCCTTTACGAGCTTGACTCAACCTTTGATACCTGAAGACAGTTTTCATCACATGATGCGCCTCTATGAACCCTTTCAGAGAGGACAAAAATAGAAACTTTGAAGAGATCAAACTTTATTAAACAGGTTGCTGTATGGGAAAGAAGAACAACAAAGTTATAAAAACGATCAGATTTTATGGTAGATCATTCTATGTAATGTTTTAACCTATTAAGACCAATTTTTTGCATCTTTCTCACCATCTTCTAAAACTTTATCATACCAGAAATCCATGAAGCACCTGTAGTTTGGGTCTTTTCAGTTATTGCTGTTTTCTCTATTGTTTTTTTTTTTTTTGTGAAGCACACTGCAACTTTGAGCAGAAAAATACAGTTCTTTACTGTAAAATACTTGACATGCATTTCAATTCCTTGCAAAGATGTTTTAAGCAGGGCAGCATGGCAATATGTGAATTAAAAATTGTAAAAATTTGGCCCACAGCTCCACTAAAATACTGCTCACTTTATTTATCCTGCTATAACTGATGTGAATGCTTTCACAATGTCATATTTTCTGTTGCCGAACTGATACCCTCACCACTTTTACTGAACACCTCAAGTCATGGCTGTTGGAAAACCAGACCTGCCATCATAATCATGTCGAAAATTGTTCGTCATGTCTAACTGGCCAGTTGTTTTGGGGTACTACTCTTAATTTGTTCTGGTATACATATTTTCATTCATTTACGCAAATTTGTTACTAAAGGTTACACATAGTACATTTATTTATACAAACCATGTGCAATTTTAGACACTCATCTGCTAGTGTAATTGTGTGCTATGGGCATTGTGCAATTCAATTCAATCTTGCACTTATGCACTCATCACTTTAACTAACTGTACTGTAGGAAATGGCACTTTAAACACCTTTAGCGTATGACAATTTTATTAGCACTTTACAATTCTCTTTTAATGTTTCTAGTCCCCTTACGATTGGTCACCTAGTTTTTGGTCTGTGTATGTTGTCAGTGCATTGTTTTACTGTCTTCGTCATGTTGTATGTACTTTTAACATTATTGCTTTAATGTTTAACATCAACCTGCCAATGGGACTGGGGATGGAAATTAGCCATTCGGCTACAATTCCACATATTTACATGTAAATGTTTATCAATATGTACTGTTCCCATTTTTAAAAATAAATAAAACCTGTACCTGTATAGAAGTGCTTCTCCACAAATATGTTAATTTCATTCTTATTCAAAGCAGTGGATGATAATTGAGTTGGAAATATTCAGGCAATCAGACAATTAATGCTAAAGGGGAACCTGAAATAAGACGTGATATTAAAGAAGTAGCCTGATTGCCCCTGTTTTTTTGTTTTTTTTGGTTGGAGGGGGAGGGGTTAACAGTAAAATCAACCTCAAGTCTAGATTTAAGGAAGTAAGATAATGCAGATGTGTGTGATGGTTCAAATAAAGCATAGTGGTTGGCAGTAAAGCAAATTCAGTGGGTGATGGTGGTTTGGCTGTGCAAATGTTTGATTTCCATCTGTACAAACCAAAAAAAAAAAAAAAAAAAAAAAAAGAGAAAAAAGTCACGGCAGAGGCTGTAACTATAGTACCAGCTATAAAGGCTAAAACAATACTTTATTAATGAATTCCCATAGTTTATACATTTACACAGCAGTGTAACTTATTGAACAGTTATCCCTTGTATAAATGACGACTGTGAAGCTCACATTTCCAATAGTTCCAACTTCAATATGAGGCTGGCGAGACATCAGATCCATCAGGTCTACATGCATGACTCAGGCACTAGCACAACAGCCTCATCTCGCCGCTAGAAATGTGAAACGTTGTGTATGAAGCAGAGAGTCGCTCCGAGAGGGCCAGCATACCGACAGTGAAAGGAAGCGCCTGCCACATTAAGATCTCTGATATAAGCAGGGGAGAAAAAAATCACTTCGGTCCTGAAGCTGAGATTAACTCAAAGAGCGATCTTCTACAAAAAGTATGGTGGTAAAAATCAACAGAGGATATGTACCAGTAGTTGCCACTTTGGGGGACAGAGGCCTCCCCCTCAGTTTCTCTTCACTCACAGAACTCCAGCATTGGAAGTGTGTTGGTGTCAGGCTGGGCGGGAGAAGTTTTAAAGTCAAAGGCAATAATAGCACTACTAGAGAACTGTCAGGACGATGAGAGAACTGTACAGCTACTGTCGTTAGTCGAGCTCAGAGTCTGAATGTGACGCTGCCTTCTTTTTCTTTTTTCGGCCGTGCTTCTTGTGCTTCTTTTTCCTCTTCTTCTTCGATTTGTCCTGTGAACACAAAACATAAGAGTTAAAGCACCAGAAGTTTTTTTTTTTTTTTTTACAAATGTTGATTCAATTTCTGTCTTTGTACCATATTTCAGTTGAGAGTCTGTTCTACCACAAGATTTATCACACACTCATTTGAAAATCAATCAATCAATGATGAGAAAAGTGAGCAGGCTTTCATAGCTGCCACCAAAAATCGATTTGCACAATTAGGCTGCAAATGCCCGCTGCCTAAAATGGACTCCACTCACCACCAATATCTATTGAAATCTGTAGCCTCACAAAGTCATTTCATATTAACTGACTATGGCAGCATCCTGTGGTCTTTCTGTCTTTGAAGTAAGAGTGTATGAGCTTATTTTAGTGATTACAAATGCTCTCTTTATGACATCTCTCAACTTTTTTGCCCCATTGAGTGCAGAATTCAGGATTTTTGTATAGAAGCTCAAAATTACATAGACAAGACTTTATTGACCACTGGGAGAAACTTTGAAGAAACGCAGTCATAATGATCATTTCTGTTGTCCTCGATGTGCAATTATAAGGGGGGTATCAAATTTAGCTACAAAATTCTGTTTTTTATCTCATGTTGGTGTTATCACGCTGATCTGATTTGAACAATTACGTCAAAGTTGAAATCCTGCTGAGTGCTCACTTGGGAGTGTCAAATCCTGATTTCTCAACTCTTGAATTCCAGCATCACTATTCTGCACTCTTGGACATGAATATGACCTTAATTTTTATACAAAATTTAAACTCTGAAACTTACTGCATCTCTGTGATCGTCTCCATTTGCCATTTTCTGCAAATCAAACTACTGTATTCTATAATGTCTTTTTACACAAACACAAACCCAAAACAGGAGAACCAGAGAGAACATGTTTGCAGAGGTCTCTTAATTTTCCAGAGCTGTGTTACCTTCCACCCTGACTGAACTACAACAGCAAAAATCAAAATCTTTTCTGTACTCTTTCACCATTTCTACATTCTTTGTTTTACTCTGTAGTAATGACACTCACTGTAATTTTCTCTTTTTCCTCACTACTTCTCCTTTTCTTCTTAGCCTCAGCCTGTGGAAATAAAAAGTTGAAGTGAGAACAAGTAAAACGAAAGTCTTCATTTGCAAAAGGATTTTAAGGCCCACTTTTTGCAACTGTCTTCATAATTACACAACTCGTTTATTTCTAAAAGCGCTTGCAGCAGAACCACTTAAGTTTCAAATCTGATGCAGATATTTGAGCCAATTTTACCTCTCTTGAAAGTTCTGTGTAGTAATGGATAGTACGCTCTGCTGCTCTGTTCCAACACTTTGTTACTGTTGGCTTTTGCTGCATCTATTTTCTCCTGTTATCTTACCTTCTGTAGGCAGGGAAAACAGCCTCAGTCTTGGAGGGAAAAACTCGTACATTTGCCAATTATCATGTTAATATCTGAAACTGGCAGGAGGTCTTTTAATTTTATGTTGATTAAAATAAAAAAAGTAATCTGATTTTAATCACTGCAAGCATTCTAAAGAGAGAAAAAAAACCTTTGTGTAGATCCTTTCATGAGTTAGAGTGCGCTTATTTCCATGTTAAATGTATCAGACTGGAATTTTACTACAACACAAGTTCTGTCCCATTTCCCAAGTTAAGATTTTTATTCCTAAACCTTGCTGCTCTGTTTTGAAGGGCCACTTCTCCCCTAAAGATACTCCAAACCTGGTTTTAGAACCAGTAAGGGGGGCAGAGTTTGGCCTGGGCCTCAGAGTTTGGCCTGGGCCTCTCTCTTCTCTTTCATTCTCTCAGGCACAGAGAGAAGTCTGACTCATGTGACGTTAACGGCGACCCAAGCTGAACTGACAGTATTTGTCAATCGAAGGGTTAACCTGAGGTCAAAGCTTTTGCAGAATTCGGTTGAACATACGGGTGAATCTTTTTGAACAGCTAACGGTCCAGGAAAGTTTTCTATTATATTCTTTGTTTGAATCATCAAGAAAAAGAGGGCATAAAAAAGGAAGTAGGAAGATGCGGGATGGTTGTGTAATCATTAACAGTGTAATCAGTGTATGAGTGAATAAAAGCAGTTAGAACTGACTACCTCTTCTCCCTCAGAGTCCACAGAGGACTCAGATGATGAGTCTTTGTAGCTTCGCTCAGCCTTCCTTTTTCTTTTACGGCTCCTGTCGTCCTGGAGAACACAAATCTGTCATCACAAATGTGTCTGTTTGTTTAAAATACCTGCACTAAAAGGGTGTTAATGGAGGAAAAAGGCAAAGATTGCAAGAGCATTACAGATACAATAATTCACCTTGTCTTTGTCCACTTCTTCCTTGATTCTTTTTTTTTTCTTCTTGGAAAGAAAAGTAGCATGAAGATCAATGTATGAGAATTAAAAGGCCATTTATTTTGGCTTCACATTTTCAATAAACACAACCAGACTATTAAGAGTGTCAAGAAACAGAGGAATGAATGTTGCTACAGGAGAATAAAACAAGAGAAAAACCTTGCTGTCAGTGTCGGATTCTTCCTCTGAGCTGTCTGATGCTCTCCTGACCGATGACTTTTTTCGCTTACGCTTTTTCTTCACACTTTTCTTTTCATCCTAAACACAAACAAAAAAAAAAAACTCAACGTTAACCCTGCCTGCTGTGTCAAACACATATATCGAGATGAGGGTCTGATAGATCTGTAGCTTCACAATAGGAGCTCTTCAATGGATATTTTGACCATGCAGCGCGTAAAGACTCACCTCGTCTTCAGATTCTGAGGAGGAGCTGCTGGAGGAATCAGAACTCGATGAGGAGGAGGAAGATGAAGAATGCTTGACCAAAACACAATGAAAGCAGGGTTCATTAGACTTAAGGTTATTCACTTGTCATTTGAAATGGATCGCCAACATCCCAAAAAGAGACGATCTCTGGAGAGGCTGTGTGTGTGTGTGTGTGTGTGTGTGTGTGTGTGTGTGTGTGTGTGTGTGAGGGTATCAAAACAGTGGAGGTCTCTCCTCACCCTACTGGATTTCTTCTTCTCTTTCTTCTTTTTCTGAACACAAATAGAAAAAAAGAAGTGAGGAACATTTCCAGACAGAGAGAGAGGAAGATCATTTAAATGTCTACGATTTGAGTCGCAACACACCTCCTTTTTCTCTTTCTTCTCCTCCTTTTCCTTGTCCACAATCTTTTTCTCCTTTTCTTTGTCTTTTTCACTTCCTCCTAAAAGCTTCTCTCTGTTCTTCGCCAGTTCTCGCCTCCATTTCTGAAAACAACAGTGAAAAAAGCCTCCAGTTGTTAATGCAGTGACACTTTTGTACAGAAATAGAAAAATAGAGGGAAAAAGACAGATTCCACTGAACAAAGCGCTTAAAACTGCGTAACTTGCATAACAGCCACAGAAATCAAGTCAGTTAACAGGTAACCACATTTGAAGATAAGAATGTCAGACTAACAGATAAAAACATACGTCATTCATTTTGTCCTCAAAGTCAGCCAGGGCTCGAGAGCCCTTCTTCTTCTTCTCCAGCTGCTCCTTTAACTCCTCCCTGATGGAGAGACAATAAATCAGCAGCAGTGAAGACGAGGTTGTTAAGTTTGTCAGCACATATTTGACCCAAACCAGAGCATATGATTTCATAAAGATCCTCTAGTACAAAGATTTCCAGTCTTCTTCCATAAAGGAGGTGATGTATTGACATGTTTATTTGATAGGACAGTGAGGAGGGACAGGAAATGTGGAGAGATGATGGGGGATGACTGCCATCATAATCTGTCCCGGGTAAGAGTTGATCCTTCAGTCTATGCAACAGGGACTTCTGCTTCTGCACATTGAACACCTGCTCTGCCACCTGAGCTACACCAGCTCTTAAGGTATAAGATTTTTAAGGTACGTAGGTAGTAGAAGTGTAGTACCAGAATTCAAGATCAGACTGTACTGGTCTGTGGCACCCTGGATCTTTCAAATAGTATAAATCAGTTAATGGACCTGTTTCAAAAAGGGGATCCAGTTGACTGCAAGTTTGCTGCAGTTTTTTCTATGCACAGTATCTTCAACCCCTCAAGAAATGGATATAAACAACAACCTTAATATAGTCAAAAGTAATGAGTTATAAAAAAAAAAAAAAACTTACCCATCCTACAGTCTTTGCCAGTACAGAATTGAGCTATCATGCCCCAAATCATTTCTGTACCTGGCTGAGGGTGCAGGGAAGATTTCTGAACTAGTTATAATACATTTTCATATCTCATAACCGGTCACAGTGATATATCTGTGCATAAATGTATGTTAAGACTTGAGTGTACTGCTTCATCTTTGCAGATTGTACAGTAGGCCTTGTATTTTGTCTCTTGGATCAGCAATGAACATATGGATTCTTTATGAGATGTACGAAGTTGTGATGTTGTGAGAGGGTCCTCTACTGGAGAAATGCTTAAGTACACTTCAGATCAATTAAAGGGAGCATGTCAAATTTCTGTACAAATTGTATGATACAATACCACAGACCAAGAGCAGCTTGATGCTCCTGTGCACTGGACAATAGTGCAGAGTAGATTATTATTGGGTCAATGACGTGACGCCTAAATATTCTGCCCGGTTGTATTTTTTTTTAAGTTAAAAAAAGTTTAAATGCACAAAAATATACTTTCTATATGTAGTTTCTCTCTCATATATGTAGTCACTTCAACATTCAAAAATCAGGTCTTATTTGTAATTTTTCTGAACTTCAAAGTGTCAAAATATCATGTGTTGTGACTTGTGACCAATAATGACATTAATTGTATTAAATACAAACTAAAATATCTAATTTCTGTAACCAAAACATTAATACCTGATACAATATGCTTAAGTGAAAGGTAGTTTTAAAACATTTTTATCAGTATTATGCAATTTAAAGAAAAAAATTGTCAGTTAACTACATTTAATTTAGTGACCATGACATTATAGAGCTAAAATGTGAGATCATTATTTACAAAAACTCAAATGAAAGGCAAACACTTTGTTTCTATCTACTTGATATTACTGACAATTTGTAAAAAACTATTAAGTGTGTTGAAAAAATTTACTAATTTTGAGATAAATTATGGTCACACCACATAACATTTTTCAAGGCCACGGGCAATTCATCTAAATAAATAAATAAAAAACTAAAATTGCGTAATTTAAAAATTTAACATTAATTTTTGGATACACAACATCCTCAGTGTTTAAACTTTTGAAAAATATGATCAGCCGTTGGTCAGCTTCAAAAGTCCACACATCACTTCTGTATTCATAATCAGATGAATGCAACTCTGAGGTTGCTGTTACTTGCTGGCAGCAAACACCAATAAGTCAGTCACTGACTCACCATGTTGGTCGAGGTCTGCTTAGATAATCTTGTATAGATGGTCCGGCGTTCTGTACCGGTCCTCTGGCTCGTGCTGCAGCAATGGGGTTAATGTAAGCCTGGACACCAAACAGAGGGAAGATTTTTGAACATTACTCAATCTGTGGATGGAAACGCTCCCAAAAGCCAGGGTATTAGACACTGCAGTTAAGAGTGAGTGTACATTTATTGAAGCTATTGATGTAAGGTGAAAACACATTTTGTGTAAGTATTGTGCATTATCATCATGGCCATCCTAGAAATCAAAAGATTACTGCAAAGAAGACCCTAAATAACACCCTTACACCCAGGAGTGCAATTCTGTTCTCCTCATTAACTAAGCAAATACTAAAACGACAACGACAGACAGGACAAATACATCAATAAATGTTATTTAAAATAGCGTTTCTTTTCCAGCAGATAAGAAACCATTATACTAGTAGAGTAATTGTTTAGGTGTAATTTCTTTTTTAACTTAAAGGCCGTTTATAGTTCAACGGAAACAAAAACACTGCGCAACAACACCGCGTCACAGCACTCAATTCCCTGATACAGGCTGAGTTGCAAAACCTAATTAGTTAGAAGAGACTAAATATATTCAATACTGCAAAGTGACCCAAGCAGCATTAACATGGAATCTGTAAGTTGAATAAAAGAAGACAAAATACAGAAATATGTTACAAGTGGCGGTAAACAGTCCAGGCCTGGCTACAGTGCATACGCGGAGGAATACATCACCTAGCCAGCTAAGCTAACGCTAGGTACAGCTTTTATTTAGCTTACCAAGCGATAGCGTGCAGATAAACAACTTTCTCACATTTACAATCACTTACCACTCGATTGTCTCTTTTTCCCATGACGAATTAGTAATTTGGAGAAATATCCTACGCTATTGAGAACCATTAGTGTTACCTTGCTATCATTTACCTAGCCACATCAGACTTTGTTAATGGAGCCCCACAGCTCTTGTTCTCCGGGTTGTTTTCTGGCAGCTTGTAAAGACAGGTATTTAGCGCCAGCGCCATCAACTGGTGTGGAGTGTGAAACAGCGCAAACAAACAAACAAAAAAAAAAAAAAACAAGTGCAGAGCAGCAACTAGTTTTCTCTCCCGTAGTAGTTTTCTATCGTTATTGGTAAGATGATGAAAGAGAAGTATAAAAAAATGGCAAAAAAATTTGATTTCTTACTGTTGTGGGTTTGAATCACAATGAGGCACTACTTATTTCATGAACACTTCAAAGTCCAACACTTTTAAGCAAGTCTTGCCTCTTTTGGCTCTTTTCCCCTTATTAAAATCTATCAACTCTTTGAATGTGTTCTCTTTAGTCTCTCAGGACATTGTTTAAAACTAGCTGGATGCATTATAGTTTTGTTGAGTCTAACAAAAAGGTATTCAGATTATTACCACCAAAAGGATTTTACTCTTGGTAGCCTACATTGTTGATAGACCTCTGTCTGTGTTCAGTGTATTAGAGTGGTGTCTAATGCTGTTGCTTCTATAGCTTTTTGTTCTTTTTCTACAACATCAGTGGTATTTTTGCATCTAATATTCATTAAGTGCTTACCAGAATATTCACAAGTATTAATAGGTTGAAATAAGTCCAAAAAACATTCTCAAAAAGCGTTTTATTCAATTGGTGTAACACAATAATAGGACACCAATGCCAGCAATCATACAGAAGTATAATGCCATGATTTTGTTTTTCTAGCATCCATTTCCATTTGCTAAAAACAAATGTGAAATAGCAAGATGTGTAATTTGAGTTGGATTTGTTTAACAGTTGAATTCAGTTTTTATCTTTCATGATTGATTTGCATTTAAACTTGGTTAGTTTATGACAGAAGTGTTCAGTGATTGTATCAAGTGTAATGAAACTTCACAAGTTATTTCACTGTAAACCCCCCAGGTTAAGAGTGTATGGAGCTTTTGTTGCATTGAATGCATCACCGACACCAGGTATGAGTCATTAGTTATCAAATGGAAAATTCACACAGTGCTAAGTCAAGCAGACAATTACACATGATCTATACTGTGTTTGCCACCTTACAATTAAAAGCAGCTGGCAAAAACAAGTAATACAGGCAGTTATCTTTAGACAGTAATGACTACAGTAACATAAGTTGATAAATAGGAATGACAGTAGACTGGGATCATTGATATGATCGTAGAACAGCTCGAAAGGAAACCTGAAGGAGTAGTGATGTGGTCAGTTAGTAGCCCAGAGATGTGCAAACTGTGTCCGAAAGTCTCGGACGTCTGTAAAAAGAACCTGAGAAAGTCAGAGTGTGTGTCTGTGTGTGTGCTAGCAGCACTACCTGTTAAGAAAAAACGTAAACCAGTGTTAAAATATGTTACTGTTCTGCAAGAACTACTAGATACAAAAATACAACTCTGCATAACTTGCTCTCTCTGTGCTGGTTATAACTAAATACGACGGGACATGATTGTAAAATAAAAGCGTAAAAATTGTACACAAAATATTTGTGCAATACTGTAAAAATCGTAGTCACTCTCAATCCGAAGCAAATTAAATTCAACACGCACCCACAGAGCCCACCTAACATTTCCAAAAGACAAATTACTCTTGCCATTCAACGTTCCTCTGACCCACACTACTCTACCTCTATCCATTTTTACAACGTGTGTAAAGGCTGACGATGCACGTATCAAAAATATTCTATCATTATAGCTTGAACTCAGGACTCTCTACTGTACAGTACCAAAGCCTATCCTTTTTTTTTTTTTTTTACATTCCTCACTTTCTTACACATCTTCTAACATCATCTAGAGTCGGTGGAATTGTTGTAGGAATGTTGAATTCCCCAGCATCTTTAAAAATATAAAAATCAAGTAACAACTTGATAACAAGTATATAAGACTTGTCAATAAAATTAAAATTAAATACACAATATTGGCAACACTGTTCTGTGCCAGTTGTATTAATGTGGAATAGTGCTGGGGGGACTTTCTCCACCCGTTGCAAGCCTGTGCATTACTGTATTATTAGGATAGTAAATAATCACTGTATTTAAAACAATAAAAGCCCACATGAAGTGAAAATAAAACTGGGTGAGTGGCAGGAAGGATTTCTAGAAAAGCTTTTTTCATCATTGTCTCAGCACTAACATCAGCCCGGTATCAAAAGTCCCTTGAAGAGTGCAGAAACCATTAGAATCCCGCTACTGGTCTGCAGTTACTCAAGACAACCTCAAGGTGGCAGTTATAAAACACACAAAGAACTGGAATGATAAGACACAACATGGCAGTGAGTGGCTGGCTTATGATGCCCAATTATGTTTCAGTACGGTGTATACGTGAGTGTGCTTCTGACAGTGATGGTGCACACGCTAAATGTGGCGCACGTATCTGTGAGCGGGCAACTCCTGTGGGTCTGCTCGCTGCACGAACACACACATACAGTTTGCAACAAAAGCAGGCAAGGTCCATGATGTTCACGCAGGCTCCTCATGAGTATGGTCCGATCCCCTCTAAGCAAAGAGGGCACCTGCAGGTCTGAACACCAGTCACTGGCCTCCTGCTCAATTCTAGCAGTCAATGTCTCTTTGCATTGTTTACAGTCAGTCTTTACCTTTCAACAACCTAAAAGCAGCAATTACAATCCATCAGTTCATGGAAGGAGAGCTTTTGTGCATTTTCCGGGGGATTGAGAGCATCGGTATCTTGTTATTGACACCTTTTCTAGCCTCTCTTTTGCTCCTCTAGCTTTGAATGTTGACTATAAAAAGATAATTTGCCCGTTTGGTGCGTCTCATGTTTGTTTTTATGGTCACTCACAGTTGATTAAGCTTTTTTTGACACCGATTCAACCAAAGTTATCTGTAAGGTTCAAGGAAAACACATCCACAGATAAGTTTTACCCTTTCGAACTGTAACGCACATTTTATCTCTAAACCAGCCTGTATCTTTTGAAAGAGTTGGATTAATAGGCAGTTATGTATCTGTATCTGCAGGGCCAAACACCAGACTTGCTCTAAAGTAATCACTAACCGGTTATTAAAGTTATCAAAAGCAAAAAGGCTTCAAGTAAAATAATGGAGTTCCCTTTCTGGGGGCCTGAGCCTACAGAGACTGCTGCACGGGCACTTTTCCAGCTTTAAGGCCGACAAAGTGAAAAAAACAGTCAAAATCGTTCATGACTTTTCAGTTGTATTTATCTGAACACATTCAGGGTTAAAAGTAGACTCTGTAGCAGCAGATGTAGCAGCTTTGAGAGCAGTCCTGTGTGACAAATGTGACAAAATTACAGAGGAATGTGAAGGAAAAATCTGCTGCCATGTTGAGGAGTGGCTTTTCCAAAGCCAATCCAGACCTCAATTCAATCAAGACTGCGTGGAAGCTGTCGTTCAGTGAGGCCAACAATGCAACTTGACATGAGGCTAGCTTTTTGCAAGAAAGACTATGTGCAAAGCTGCTGCAGGTTAACTAAACATGGTTCATGCAGCCTCTACCAAACGCTGACATAAGGTTTGTTTCACTTTGATATCTGTTCATCAGTGTCAAAGAAGCTTAATAAACAACAAGACATGGAAAACACCACCACCACAGGGCGTTGGGAATACTCTTTATAGACACTGCATGGGATGATTTAAGGTGAAAGATGGTGATCAGGCGCTCCTTTCCTCCATGGTGGGCTTGTTGCTAGGGATTGGTTGGGCCGCGTACACACTCCTACTGAGGCTGTCCACGCTTTGAAAATACGGGTGGCTTAATGCTGCGAAGGCTGATATCCTCCTGGAGGGGTTGAAGGCGAGGAATTGCTACGAAAACAAGCAGAGAAAGAAAAGGTAAGAGATTGTATGGTGACAGATGATGATCGGGGCGCTGTCTGAATGGAGGTTCAAACTACCCACCATTAAAAGAGCCCGTCCCTGCTCGTCCATGTCTGGGACTAAGTCCTCTATTGGCTTCGGGGGCCGGGGGGTGAAGGCACTCTGTGGAAGGGCCACTTCTTGGGGCCAGTCTTCTGCTGAAGGTACCCCAACAACACTGTAAGAGAATGAGTAGATGGTTAGAGTCCCGTTTCTCCATTCACTGAAGCAACAGAGCAACTTATCGACACATTTTACACCGCTTAAGGAGCTGTAATAGGAAAGCAAACAGGTGATACTTACTCAAATATCTTTCCCAGCTGATCAACATCTGAGTTTCCTCGAAATAGCGGTCTGGAAAAGAGAAAAACAAAAGAATATTTTGAGCGCTACTGAAACATTTACGTTTGAACAACTTTATTTAGATCTAAACTCTAATTCCCACACAGCAGGACTGCGGACAGTCAGCCCTACGATATAAACTTTTCAGGTCGAGCCAAAGAGGAATGTGTGACTCTGATGTGAGCGTTTGAAGAAGCCACGCTCTCCCAGCTCCATCACATGTCAGGATTGTGGAGCAGTGTTGGTAGTACCACTGAGGAGGGGAGCAAGGGGGAGGGAGGGAGGGATGAAAGGAGGGAGGAGAGCGGCAGCAGGCCTGCTGGTGGTTCCTGTGGCTTTTGGGCCGTCTTTGGATGCCCGTGGGCGGCCATGCCTGCGCTGGCACCCGCACAAATTCCAGTAGTCATCATCGGCACAAGGCTGCCGGCCGCCGCACAGCACAGAAAAAGGCTTTTTATCCCTCTCATGTGTGTGTGTGTGTGTGTGTCTGTTTTTTGCTGTGTGTGGAAAGTGGGAGGGAGAGCCGTGTGAAAGAAAAGTTGGATTATTCTGAGGGAGAAAGAGTCTGAGAATGAGTCCTTCCTGCTGAAGCACCTCTGCAAAGAAACGAGGAGGTGTTGCTGTTACAAGACTTCCTTCTTACTGCAACGATGCTCTAAGAATATGTCTCTAAATGTGTTACTTCCAAAGTTAACAAAAGTAAGGTAGACAAAGGCTCTTTTTAAAAAAAATTTCTACTTGTTTCAAATAATCAGTCACCAGCAGATGTCAATATCGTACAGGACAATGTCACAAAGGTGTGCTGGTGTGTTTCCAGGCCTCAGCAGAGTTGAAGTGCTCTCAGCTGAAGTCAACAGACTGGCCAGCCACCATGTGCTCCCTGTGTTTTCCCACTTGCAGGAAGCTTTGCATAGCTCAACACCCACACTTTCCTACAGACACACAGACTGGGGAAATTACTCACACGGTTATTTTTTCACATTTTCACTGAGATAGCAAACTCTTTTGTCACATGCTTCAGTTAGGAAGTGGAATTGACAAACAGAGTTTGTTCAGATTACTCTCAACTGCTGTCCTTAACAAATTGATCCGTGTGTTCCTGCGCTGCTAAAACTCTGCTTTAAACGTCTGACTGTGAGCGAGGATCACGCCACTCATGCAGGTCTTTTGGGGTGAAGGACTGCGCGGAGGTTTTTAAAAGCCATTTAAGATCAGACCAAACCAGTTCTGACTGTTGCATTAGACGAAGAAGAAAAAAAATTCACCTACAGCAAAGTCATCCTGCCAAAACAAGTAGAGCTGATAATTCCAAGAGGTCCATTTTTAAACCTGGAGTGGTTTGTTGGTTTGTTGGAGGGGGATAACTGGATTCACATGGAGCCAGCCACTGGCATGCACACAGTCAACAGAGGAGTGCAAACGCTCATGTACACATACTAAAGAAAGTAAGGTTGGATGAATGTGCACACACACGCTTTAGGAGAGATTTGCATGTTCACATGTATATTCACACACACACACACACACACACACACACACACACACACACACACACACACAAATAAAGTGGTGCGAGTGGAAAAGGCTGAGACAGGGCTGGGACAGGCAGCTGAGTCACGTTTCCCTCAGTGCCAACTCTGTCCCCCATTCCACTGAGACGACCTCTGGAATGTGTGTGTGCATGTTTGCACGTGAGAGTGTCAATCAGTCTGGGTGGAAAACAGAGAGAGAGAGAGAGAGAGAGAGAGAAAGAGAGAGGAAAAAAGTGTGTTTCAGTGTGTCTCCATTACTCTGTGCCAGTTTGAACAGTGCAGACATAAAAGTGTGTCAAGTTTGGATTTGCTGTGTGCGTTACTGTAAAGAACACACTCTACATGCGTGTGTGTGTGTGTGTGTGTGTGTGTGTGTTTGAGGATTTATCAATCGAGTTGCAAACTGTGAGAAAGTCAACACGGATGTGGGGCCTGTCCCGGACCATTAACACAACTCGTTCAACCTTTTCGATTGGAGGAATGTCAACAAGCAGGCGCTCTCTCTCTTTCTCTCCCTTTCTCTCTCTCCCATTCAGTCTGACTGTGACTCACCCCGACACCATCCCAGTCATGCAGATGCAGACTTGCATGATATTTGCTCAAATTCCTTTGACGACAAGTTCCCAACAACTCTGGCTACAGTAGAAACTGAAGACATTTTTCTTCTTTTTTTTTTAAAAAATGCTGGTTAGACGATGAAAGTGGAAAGCTGAGAGGTCGGTGCTCGGGGAGATCTTTGAAGTTTTTGTGAGTCAGAGGAGAAAAAGTTCTGGGGTTGGATTTGCACTTTTTTGACCTGCAGCATGAGGTGACAGGGTGAACTGGGGTTGTCCCTTGCAGATAAACATGCAGATGCCCTCTTTCACTTTAGATACAAGCTACTCTCAAAGTGATCAAACCACCTGTGGGCATGTCTGGTTCGCTGTTCCTGAGCTGTCAACGATTATAATCTCCAATTCAACAGAGTTGCAGACCAATAAACAGTGTTTTCTCGTCCTCTCTTGTTCTGCACTTTCCCTCAATCATGCTTTCTCCTGCCTTCATTCACCGCTTCTCCCAGGTGCCCTTTAATCTCTAACAGGTGGCCTTTTAAAAGGCCATCTTAATCACCTGCAGAGAGAGAGAGAGAGAGAGAGAGAGTGAGAGAGAGAGAGAGAGAGAGAGAGAGAGAGAGAGAGAGAGAGAGAGAGAGAGAGAGAGAGAGAGAGAGCATGTTCTGTTTGTGGCCATCAAAGGACTCCTTCCGCCTCAAGGCGAAGTTGGACAGGTGCCAGATTGTGAAAACACACACACACACACACACACACACACACACACACACACACACACACACACACACACACACACACAAAGACAAAGCTTACCGCTATCAGAGAAGGTACTGTAAACCTCTGATTGTGTCTGCTTTAAAGGATAATTCAGCCCATTGTTACATTATATTAAATAAAATCTATTTGTGTCGTTAGTCAGACTGAAACTGGATTTGAAAACACACGTGAACAAGTTAAGTCGACTGAAATGTTGAATTTTCTAAAATCAGATCAACATGCCTTGATAATACTTTTCGGGATTGATTCTCTCACTTGTTTACACAGAAATCAGACCCAAACTGAACCAGGTGTTCTGCCTGTTCTCCAAAGTTTGCATGCTGGGCTTTGACCTGGACGTCATACATCATAAATGCCTAGAAGAAATCTGGATTTAAAAATATATTGATAGGAAGAACAAAATAGCACACCTCAGTAACGTAAAGCTGGTGAAACATGACAGACACACAGAAACAGAGCCTTTATAAAAACAACACCTCACTTCACTAACACTACTCCGTTAACCTCGGCACTCCACTTATCTCCACTTAGGCGTTACTTACTTCTGGCTTTCTTGGTCACTTGTTTTAATACCAATAACCTGAAAATTGTATTTTTTTCAGCGAGGAAAAGCGATTTTATTACCACAGCAGATAAACCAAAAGCAGCAAATCTTCATAACAGAGTGGCTATTAATAGAAGACCTGTGATTTGCTGCATGTGTTGAAATTGACTAACGAAAATATGACAAAAATAGCTGTTGATTTGCTTACTAATAGGCTTCTCAGCTGTGATCCCAAGAAACAGAAAGTAAAATGAGCCAGAAAAGGAGCAGTGAGAAATGATTGGAGAACGAACGCTGATCAGAGAGCACCTGAGAGGTTGGAGTGAAACCATCAGTACTACGTCTCATGGACACCGGCACCGAGGGGAGGAAAAAGGTGGTTACCTCTTCATCAATTAGAGCTGGTTTCAACAGTACAAAAGAAGCCGTGTGAAGGAGACACCGAGTATTCCAAGCGTTTTCACAGTCTTCTATAAAATCCCAAATTCTGATGCTGAGTGAAGTGATAAAAACAGGGTGGTGGTATGTAAATATTTAAACCCTATATTTAATTGGAAATAAGATAAAGTAAACATCAAGAACGTCTCCAACTAATCAGGTTAATATGCAAAAGGTTCGTGTCATGACTGGGTTTCAAAAAAGGCATTCAACAGAGGCCGAGGACTCTTAGAAGAGAGGAGAGGTTCACCACTCTGTGAGAAACAGTGGGAGAAAAATGATCAACCATTTCAAAATTCGGTTAGATTGTGTAAAAATCCAAATGATTTAAGAAACAGAAGTCTCTGAAGAAAAAAAGACAAGGCCTCACACCATTGCTGTGACCTTTGGCCCCTCTGGCAACAGTGCATTTAAAAAAACAGACATGACTTTATAATGGTAATCACGACATGAACTCCTCAGGAAATGAAAAAAGAAAACCATATAAACATGATCCACAAATACTAACAACTTGTCTCATTCTGCACTGATTTCAGATGGACTGAGTCAAAGTGAAAAACCGTCCCATAGCCTGACTGAGTTGGACTTTCTTTTTAAAAAATCATGGATGCTGCGCCCTGTGCAGGATCGCAAACCATCAAAATCAGCTACAGTTCACACCTCTACAAAGATCATATCTAGATGCATATGTGGTCAAAAGTACAGATCTTATCTTACACTTTCATAAATACCCATGTGTCACCATAGTACTCTGCTAAATGCATCTTGAACACATGACCTGGAGCTGACATTTACAGACTCTTTCTCTGAAAGACATTCAGCCACACTGGGGGTGGGGGGTTACACTGCAACAGTCTCTTCACCCCGCGTCACCCTTGTGTCACCACAACCTTTATACTCCCCCTGCATCACCCCGTGGGTTGCTGTGCATGTTGGGGTTTGAGGACGGTTAAGGAAGGAAGCATAAATTACAGGCAAGGCTGCTCCTCTTGGCACCCTGCCTTACCTCAGAAACGCTGTTCTTATCTCCACCGAAGCACACGACAACAGGCTGGCTTGAACCCAGTTAACTGATCCTTACAAGACAGTTATATGCGACATGGAGCATTAATTATTTGTAATATCAATGTGATGTGCTGATGATTTAAAATGCCCTCATGTGCTCTTCCTTCTAAACGCAGACGGTTCAACCCTTCTTCTTTGTGTAGAAATAGTCTGTTATTAGGTTGGCTCTCCAGCGTGCAAAGTTCGTTAGACCACAAACTGACAAATACCTACACAGAGACGCAGAATCTTGTCATGTACCCTGCAACCACAGCAAGCTGCCTGTCATTACTGTAATGGTTTGATAAGCTAACGGAAATGTGATCGTTCACAAAGCATCTGACAGGTGTTATTGGAGGAGAATGTCAGGAAACGCCCAAATAACTGGTACCTACTGTTACACAAACTTATATAAATCACTGAAAGTTAACTTTACTTTGGATTTTTTCGGCAAAATTACTCCAGGGAAAGAACACCAACCCTAAAACATCTCATCCAACTTCATGTTTTGCATCCATTTAAAAAAAAACAAAAAACCTACAAGTTACTAAATAAAGAATCGGCTTTAGCTAAAAATACACCTGGTCACAAGGATGCAAGCATGTGAATGTGTGTGGATGCTATGTTTACATCCCTGTAGGTCACTGATTATTATCTGCTCTTTAAATAGTTAATGTGCTAAAGCCATCACTAAAGGGGCCAGGTATTTGATGCATGACCTGTGAAAACCTCTGCAGAGGGAAAAAAGGCCAAAGCAGGGACACCAGTGCGTGGTACAAGGTTAAACACGCACATCAAACAGTTATACTGGCTTGTTTATTTCATTTTCCCAGCTTATAGTTCCTACACACAACACAAGCACAGTGAGATTAAGATGGTTCTTAAGGGGTCAGTTTGTCTCGAGCATAGACATAGTGCTGATGCAGGACTGAGTGTGCAACCGTTTTTGAAGCACGTTACGCCGCACAAGCCAGTGAGTGAGGTGCGATGTTAAGTGTGATTTACAGTGTTAACAGAGTGAACAAAATAAGCGATTGAAATTATAACCATTTGAAGCCATCCCTGCTCATATGACCATTTAGATAACCACGTTAGGTGTAAAGCTCATAAAACTATGATTTTTTGGGGGTTGGAAACATAAATGGCTTTACTTGTCACTTTTTTTTGTCTCCATTGCCTGTTCGTACTATATATATATATGTGTGTGTGTGTGTGTGTGTGTGTGTGTGTGTGTGTGTGTGTGTGTGTGTGTGTGTGTGTACATATGTTGTCAAACACCTGTCATAATCTGTCTTGCATCACCTAATAAAAAAAAAGAAAAAGGAAACATAAATAAGGCGAGATCGGATGTCTGATTAAAAAAAGACTGTCAGCTTGTGGTCAGTTTTGTTGACAGCAGAAAAACTGACACAAAGATGGCAATGAGGATGTAATAGAGACACGTGGCAGCACAAAATGTTGCGAGTCAGCATAAAAAAATAACTCAAAACCTCAAAGTCCTCAATTAATGCAGCAGATTATGTACAATGAATAACTGTATATGTTATAGTTTTGGATTAACTCTGTGTCGCTTTGCTCATGGAGATCCTCTGGTCACTAAATATGTGGCTTTTGATTTAAGTTCCTCTGTATTTTGTACTCGCTCATAGACAAAGCATTCTGTGCAGTTCTCACCGTCTTCTGAACATCTCTGCAAAGATGCAGCCAACGCTCCACAGGTCCACTGGTGTGGCGTAACTGGACTGGAGCAGCACCTCAGGGGCTCTGTACCACAATGTAACCACCTGTAACACACGCATGCAAAAACAGAAAAACTTTAGGTTCAATTAAAGCACATGATCTACAACATGTAGTTTGACTGCTGCTGAGTAAATTGTCTCCAAAATGTTCCTCCTCCTTTCTCATGCTCATGCATGCTTATGTGGATATAGGTGCAGTTTATTTTTTTTTTTTTTTACCACTGCCTGAAGTAATCTTTTAAAACTACATTTCCTGTCATGCATTACCAGCCTTGCCCCCACCTGAGCTTCAACAGTCGCCATTTTGCACCTTTCCACATAAGTCACGGTTTCCAACTTTGTCCCTGTGAACTCTAATGGGAGCTGTAAGCGCATGTGTGCAGTCATAACCTGCAGGAAAGCAGCGGCATTGTTAACAGCTACAGTAGGGAAAGCCTCCAGACAAAACTCAGTGACCCTTAGTGAGAGAGTGGACTGGTTCCAGGTGCTTTCCTTAACTCCAGATTTTTCCAACAGCTTTTGGCTGCAGTTCCCCTCACAGGCACTGTAGAGCGCTTATCAGGACCTGAAGAGTCTGAGGCAAACGTTTGCGAGCAGAGAGTGTGCTGTCACCTAGATATCTTTATTAACTGGACTGGACTCAGTGTAGGAGGACTTGGAAATGATACACTGAGCTTTTAGATGTTGTTCATGAGTCTGTAAGTGAAACAGGAGAGCTTTGATCTTTATGGGGTTTAGACAGCCAAAAATGAGCAATAAAAATGGAATCAGATCTTCACTTAGGTGCAGACTCCTCCAAGGTTATTTCAGTTTTACATTTTAATCAGTCATCTTGATCCCTTTTTCATTACTGTATTTTAGCATGTGCACAGGTGGGCTAATGCTGGTCCGTCAGCCAGTTTAATGTTTGATTCTTGACTAAATTATTCCCATAAATTTGCTTCACAATTTGGTACAAGCATGTATGTTTCCAAGAGTATATAACTTTTTCTCTACCTCCTCCATGAGGTTTACAACAAGGTTTATATGTTATAAATGTCTTAACAACTATTGAACATTTTTACTATCATATTGGTCAAAAACATTAATAGTCAAAGACATTCAGCGAATCTAAGTCTGTTATAATGTAAGACTGAGCTGTCAGGGCGGAACACCACAGTGTGTGTTTGTGTGTGGCGCTCCTATTCCCATGTTTACACGCTGTGGATCTTGTGCTTTGCAACACCACAATGCATTATAAAAACTTTCACTAGAACATGGCGTTGTGGGATTCAATGTGAAAGTACATGTAAGTGGCTTCTGGTTACTTTTTCTACTGTTTCATTTTCAGGTCTAAAGGTACTTTTCAACGAAAACGAAAAGTACCCCAAACTTCTCTTCCATGAACAAATCTGTTCCTGCAGCCTGCTGTTGTCTGTATTTCAACCAGGGTCTGGAGATCAGTTGTTTGATAAATGAAGAAACTTTTCCTCCATTTGAGTCTTTGCTGAACTTTGGCACCAAAAAAAAAACTGCCATAACTCAACAGGAACTTTTTTGCTTTTGTGCTACTACCCTTAGCTTAGCTGGTATTTGTTAATAAAGCACTGAATTGAATAGACTTACTCCCGGAACTACTGCTGATATGGGGAAAAAATGACACAAAAGGAAGTCAAAGTTCATGTATGCACATCATTTCACAAAGTAAATGACATTATGTGGGATATGATCCACAATCTTTCCCGCTCCTTCATCTGCGTACGTGCAAAGCTACTCGTTTTTTTTAACAATATAAATCAAGGACCTATTTTATTAATTCAAGTGAGATGTCTTCAAGCCCTGCCCCCCAAAGTTTCTGTTCCTTCAAATCACAGACTTGAATGCCAGTGGAAAACCCACAAACTGACCAGACTTTACCCCAAGCTGGAACTCTTTAAACAGATCAGTCAACTGATACTAAGAGGAATAAAAAGTTCAGTCACATTTTCTCCACTTAACTCAATGACACTATTAATAGAGCTTGGGGCCGCTCTTGCAGATGTGTGATACTTTCACATCTCTCCTGCTTCCTGCTTAAGTGGAAATGTAAAGGAAGTTGAGGCTAGTTGGCTCAGATGCGTCAGCTGAGCAATGTGACCAGAAATGAGACATGCACCAAGAATGAACAGGCTGACTGTTTGGGTCATTGAAGATTTTTAGAACAGAGAAACCTCAGAGAAAATCATGAATGGAAGTTGCACAGCTGCCGATACGGTCAGGGCAACAAAATGTCACTCTTTTTTCCCTCTCTGGCAAAATTGGAAAATTCAGCGCTGCATTTCTGTCCCGTCTTGTAGGAATTAACTCCAACTTTCTTCATTTAGAGTTTTCTACATTTGTGCAGCCACTAATCATCTTAACACATCACATTTCAAACTGTGCACTAATGCATTAGTGACAAATAGCCCAATAAGCTTCTTCCTGCAGCTGCAAACTCATGCACATGTGACTTCAGTCTGCTGCATTGAGTTTATATAGACACCCTCTTACACACACATGCACTCCCACACATGCACATGCACATACACATACACGCACAGATGTGAAGCCTTCTAGGAAGAACCACAGACCTAGAGCTCAAGGTACATCTGCTGCAGTGCAATACAGAGTTATTCGAAAACCTGCCCACAAGTGCAGATTAAGACATTCGTATCACACATTTATGCACGAAAAGACACACAGGAAGGAAGATGATTTAAGGTGATATTCAAACTTAAATGAGACCTGGACTATATGCACCCTGGAGAACTAATTTAAGTATATATTAAAAAGTAGTCTCTCTTGTTTCGTTTGCTTTACTGATTAAAAGTATTGTTATTTTTTATTTATTTTTTTGTCAATGAATATTGAAAAACAATCCCAAACTAACAACACACTAGTCAGCCTTTCAGGACTTTCTCACTTCCCTACTTTGTCTGTGACACATACACACTCAACTCACACTGCTTCATGATTTTCTCTTTGAGAAAGTGACACAAAAATATTTACTTTCACCTGTTTAAATTCAGCGTTAAAATTGCTCTCCTAAATGTGTAAGCGATTCATATTTTAGTCACTTACTCACTCCCTTACCACCAAGTATGCTGGATTTTTAACTGTGCGCTAAAAGCAGGGTAGGTCCGTCACCTTTTAAGAGCATCTGAGATCACGCTTATTGTAAGTTTCCTCTTTCATTCAAATCACATTTAATCATCCAGTCTTTCAGAACGTTACAAACTTCTTTCCCTCTCGACTTTGTTAAACCTGGTGTCTCTGAGGAGCCTTTTTTAAAATACCCAGTTATGTTATTAAGTGGTTGCAAATGAACCTTATTAGTTGTGAGGTGTTCCCCCTGGTGCTTTTCTGGTATCGCATGTCTTTTCAGAGTTCAGTTAACCCTGTCTCAACTTTTGAAAAAGTGTTTCTGGAATCAAATTCGAAATAAGATTATATTTTTTATAACAAAACAACATATTTCTTTTTCAACATCTGATGTTTAAATATTGGGCAACTATTTGATATTTTATGGCCAATCATCCCCTGCAAAAGTGTAAGGGTACTGTCTATTTTACTTTTATTGTTTACTCCAAACTCTGTCATACTCAATATTACATTTCTATGTAACTCCTCTAAAGGAACATGCTTCAAAGTCATGGTGTAAACTTGACTGTTGACTGTTTCTCAGAGATAAGACTGATTCATAGGCTGCAGTAAAAAGAGAGTAAAGGACATTCCCAGATTGTAATGTTGTTCAGCAGAGCTTTTTTTCAGCCCTTTCCTTTCCTTCTCTTCCGACCACGTTTGCATTCCTTCTTTCTTAGACTCTCTTTCTCACCCTTCTCATTCTCTGTTTTGCTTCACATATCCCCTCATTACACACTCCTGCACTCTCTCTCCTCTCTACAGGCTGAATGGAAACAGAGATACAAGCACAGGAAAAGTAAGTCGCCCCCTAAACTGTGCAATGCACAGTTTTCAAACTTCTGCAATGCAATGCACAGTTTTCCCCCTAGGTCAGCTGCCTTGCATTTTCAATCTGTCTCTGCCTATCTCACACCCCTCTTCCCTTCCGCATGGTAACAGAAAAGCCAGAGGAGGTCAGATAAAGCAGAGGGAGAAAAAAACGAGAGTGTGTGTGAGGCTGACTCCAGATTAAAGGACAACATTCTGAGAATTCCTCTCTGCTGAGAGCATCCTCCCCCTCACCACCCTCCTCCTCCTACTCCTCCTCCTTCTCACTGCTGCTCTCTGCCCCCTGCTCCGCTTCAGGGAGGAAATGGCTTCCTCTGCCTCAGAGGACCTCCAGACCTCCTGGGCTGGACCTCCAGGACTGTCTTACTTGCAACATCCGGAACTGTGCCACCAGTGCGCCGCATGCACAGCCGAGGAGAATGACAATAGGGTGCATGCATGTGAGCGTGGGGGTGTTTGGTTTGTGTTATGTGTGAGTACTTGCACGTGACACAGTGAGCACCTGCTTTTGCCTGGATTCACGTGCTCCATTGCCTAGTGCTTTTAAGTGTGTGTGTGTGTGTGTGTGTGTGTGAGTGTGTGTGTGCAAATGTATGCAAGATATCCGCAGCATGTGTTTCATGTTTAAAGGATAATTCCGGTATATTCAATCTTGGTCTTATTTTTATTTTGTGTTAGCCATGGGGATCTGTACTTTCTGGGTCGGAGGTCACTCAAAAGGCAAGCTTACCTGGATGGATTGAAATGATACAAGATTCAAACCTCCAGAATTTAACTTTAATTGTTTCATGTTACCTTTAAAACCTGCAGAAGTTTCAAACCTTTCAAACCTGCAGAAGAGTTGGTATAGTCAAACTGAGAGGGACGACTTGTTCTCGCGTGTGCTTTTTCTGTCACAATGCTGAACTACTACTAGGAGGAACTACTGCTAACTTTTAAGCTATGCACTTTCATGGCTAGTGTAAATGTTTCAGATCATCTGGTTCAAGAAGCATTTTGGGAAAAATTTTGATGCGATTTCTTGCCGAAAGATTAGAAACTTTTCAAGCATATGCTTATTATTTTTGATGCTCTGACAAGAAGATTGCTAGCGGTGACGCACCACAATTAAGATAAATAGGTTATCCAATAAACACAGCTGATCAAAGGGGTTTTCACCCACTCTAAACATGCCTTCACAGTCGGACACATTAGGGAAGCTAGCTGCCATCATAAACTGACTATATAAGATGTTGCGAAACAAGCTAATTGAAAAAGTAATATTGGTTATGATTCAATTTTGCAAAATGTCCTGCAAGAAAGTAGGAAAACAACTAAAATGTGTTAAAACACAAGGAAGTTTATGCCTAAGGTGTGAATCTAGTCTGATGCCTGGTTCACACAGGAAGCCGACGCGCTGCGCGCTTTTGGCTCTTCACACATAAAGCGTTTTCTGCTGCGCTCTGATGCGCCGGTCAGACATTGACTGAGCCCGGCAGTGCTCGACTGTTTCCGTCTGCCCTCAGTTTTCCACACTTACGAGCGCTTTAAACATGGGTAAATCAATATTTATTTACGTTTGTATTACGTATTACATAAATTAAATATTAGTAGCATCTTCAAGTATTGTTTTAAATTATTACATGGGGTAAACAACGAATGAATTGGGGAGTCTGTTGACTCCGTTGTATGTGTAGCCTTGTTAGCTCCAGTCTATTGACTATCGTAATAAAGTCCCCCTCCTTTGTCTCAATAACATCACTGAATCTCTGCAGCTCTCCCTCCGTCTGTATGTGTGTGTTTGTGTGTGTGTGTGTGTGTATGCGCGCGCATGCATGCGTGTTCATTGGGAAAAAATAGCCCGACAAGCAACACTGTAAATCCTTTTTTTCTAATTTATTGAAATATATTTTAATTTTAAAATTGACCGGATTCTCTCACATCTCCTGTTCCCGACTTCCTGTCTGGTCCGATCTGCTCTGTCCAGCTTTACAACTGGCTCGCGCAAAAAGTAGAGAGAAGTGGAGCGGCCGCGCTCCAGAGCGCGAGCCGTTCCGCGCGTGGCACTCCCCCGCGCGCGCTGTGTGAACAATCACATAGGTTAACATGGGCGCCGATCCTAAACTCGGTGCGCGGCGCTTCCTGTGTGAACCAGGCGTAAGGCTCTTTTCCTACATGTTCCTCCCTACACTCTCCTCCCATTTCCTGCTCAGTGCAACGTCCTGTCTTCTGTCAATAAAGGCAATAGAAAATCACAAAATTTAACTTAAAGGCCACCAGCGACTAGACTAAAAATGCTGCTATGGTCATTTTTTATGCCTGAAACTGCTGAGGTGAGTAGACTTCAGACCAGATGATTGACAGCAGACTGAAGAAACAGGTGAGGTCTTGGTCAGACTATACTATTTCTGAATAGACGAAGCAAAAGGACTCAAGTTCTCTTTTTGTCCACAGGGGGCGCCAGATTCACCAAAACTAAAAGTTCCTCACAGGAGCTTTAAATGAACCCCACAGAGGTTGTGTAAAAGTGCCATACTGTTGCTATGGGAACAGCAGAAAGTTGACCTGAGACAATTGAAAAGCTAAAATATTTGATGACATTATTGAGCTTTGAATGCGCCCAACTATATACAACTACATAATAAATCCCAAGTTACAACACATCAGCAAATGATACAGTCATCACCAGCGCCCTCCTCTGCTGCCATGACACAGACGTCTTCTCCTCACTCCCCATGTGCACTTCCAAGTAGGATGCTCACAGCGACCTGAGGCCATGAGGATGACTGAGGCCGCTTGAGGCTGTAGAGCCAGAGGCACTGAGGCTGATGGGACTTGGCTGGTGGCCTGTATTTACATTCTCTCTCACTGAGGAAGTCCAGGATGAAGGAGCAGCACAGCACCCACAGACACACACCTTCTGCACACACATAAGTACTGTGGATGCACTCGAGGCCAAATAACTGATCTAATTGAATGAACAAGAGCATGATTGGAGGTTTTACCATTCAGCGATTACGGACTAAAGAAGAATAAGCATGCAGTGCAGTTGAGTCTCTCAGGTAAATGTTTGGCCTGCTTAATGCTTTAAGTCCTGAGCTAGAATTTGATTACATTCCTGAAAGCAATCCACCACAAATTAAAGCCTTCCTTTGTGAATCTACGGAAGGAAAACAGATAAAGGCTGCAGAGTGTACATGCAGGCCACATATGGGAGAAGCAGAGCGGATGTTATAATAATAAAATGAACAAAACTATGCACTCTGAGAGTACGGTGGAGCTGGAGCTGTAATGTTGTGTCTCCAGAGAGGCCCCCTTTCGAAGCTCTAGCTCGAGCAGTCAGTTGTTGTAAACACCATTATTTAACTCCTCCCTCACTTTCCCTCTTTCTTGCTCTTGTTCTGTAAAAAAAGGACAATTTACAGTCCCAACAATGGACCTTCACAAAGCCAAGAAAGGAAATAAGGAAGGAGAGACAGGAGAGGTTTAAAGGAGGGATGAGGGGGAGAGGGAGGGGCAGAGCTAGAGCTACAGGAGTCTGAAAGAAAAGTGCAAGAGCAGCACACAAACTGTATACAGTAAAACAGAAAAAAAACGGGCAGTACAACTGTTGCCAAAGTATGCACAGTGTACAGGAATGCAGCATGGGGCCCTCGGCGAGCGAAACAAAGACAGCACAGTCAGTGGCTCTCTCTCTCCAGTGCTACCACATCCGCACATCATTAGCTGGAAAATTCCTGATATATGCTGTAATTTTTTTCTCTTTTTTCCCTCCTCTTCCTCTTGCTGGTACAGACAAGGCTTCAATATCCAGATGCCGGTGTGTGCGCGCATGCGAGACACACAAACCGATCGCTGCCCCCTTTTCCCTACCTGGAGGGATGCCAAGAGGCCATCAACAATTAATATGGTGAAGTGCGGAGGAGTGTGTGTTTATAGGTGCTACAACTGTCTTGTAGGACCCACTCTAGAGGGGGTACACAGAGGAAAAGTCACACTTTCTCTGCGATGGTGAAGGTGTGCAATCAAAGTCTGTGTGTACAGTATATTTCTGTTCATATGTGTGTGTGTGTGTGCGCTGTGTGTGTTTGCTTATGTCAAATCGGGGCCAACCCCCCCTCCTCCTCTCGGGTTCAGCCGGCTGCAGTCAAAGCACTGAGCATGACTTTTCCTTTTTTTTCCCATGCGGAGCCGTTTGAGGAGATATCTAAACATTCCCAGAGTGCGCTGCACGTGCTCTCCTGCGTGCAGTGAGAGGGTTTTCCCCCACTCCCTTTCCCTGCCGCTGCGCTCTCTCCTCATCCTGTCTGTGGAAACCTATTGTCTGGGAAAATAGGAGCATCACAGACATAACTCTTTAATTCTTGGTCATTGTCAGAAATACGTTTAACCAGATTCTTCTGTTGAACCAGTGACAGTGTGCGACCCATGTACTTTAAAAACTGTGGGATACCAGGAAAGCAGCTGAGTATTAACATCAGCTGATACTTGTCCTATTGATGGATGTCTGTTCATGACGAAGATTTAGCCCTCATACTCTGCAGGAGACACTAATATCTGTTTCTAATTGCACTAGTTTAATGTCAGAAAGCTCTGAAGCCTCATGTTTCAGCTGACTGTAGAGGTTTTGCAAGTACAATTTTTTGCATATAAAAAATGAGTGAGCAAATTAAAGTATCTTTGTTTGTCATTATTCCCTTTTTTGAGATTTAATCAAATTGTATATAACTACCTTAAGATCCATTAAATATTGGTACTGACTGATATTTCTCTTGTGACAGAGATTAACTCCCTGGCAAGTAAAGGTCCAGGTCCAAACATCACTGATGCTTACAGCAGGGTGACTTTATTCTGAATCCCCAAAAAGAGGACACTACTACACGGGGCGGAGTCAAGGAGTCGTGCATAGTAAATTTTAAGAGTTTTTTTGGGTCGGGTCAAGTGTGTATTGCGCAATTCTAACTCAGTTAGTCCACATGACACAAACTCAAAACTTCCATGCAATACCCCTGACATTTGAAGGATTATAAACTCTCCCAGACAAGGCAGGACAGCCCCCCAAAAAGAAGACATGTCCGTGTAAAAGAGGATGTATGGTCACCCTACTTACAAGCAAACAGGACAGAAATAGCTGAGCTTGAATAAGGATTTCTCAAATAAAGAAACAGTAAACTCAGTAAAATATAAAATATTAGGCAAAAGACTTTTAATCGTTGATCATTAACATTGATGAAAGACTGTTATCGTTAAAAAGGATGGTGATTTTATCAGCCTCATGAACATAGAGTCAGATATGACATTAAAGACTGGACGGCCAACGGATTGTGATTTGACAAGACAAGTCCATATGATAGAATGGGATACGATGAGATGATAGATAATGTGATAGGATACGACATGACACGATACAGCAGGATGCTTGGTTGTTGCAGCGTCACAAAGGCAGAGTAAGAAGATAAGTAGATTCAACAAAAAATAAGGTAGACAAACCTATACAGTAGACAGAATAAAATGAGCGGTAAATACAACTGGCATATAAAGAAAAGAGAAAAAAATGCTCTTTAGAGGACAGGTTAGATGTGAGGAAAGTGACAAGTTAAGGTGAAAGTTAGTAAAAGGGGTTATGGTCTGATATACTGAAATCAGCTGAGAGTTCAATGAGGACAATCTAACCTCATGAGGCGACAAGTGAGAAAAAGTTCAAAGAAGTGATATATGAAATATGAAGTGACAAGAAGAAGTGCAACAGTTGGAACAGAACGACTCATAGATAATCATATGATAGAAATAATAAAATATCTTTGTTAGTATGCAATAGATTTTATTATCTGAGAAGATCTCTTTTCTTTACTACTTAACGTGTTCTTAGAAGTCTTTAAACTGTAATTATGACGTGTTTCGGCCAAAATCACATTACCAATGTCATTTTCAAGGGCTTTTCTTCTGCAGAGCTCCAGTAGCTCATCAGCACAACCGGAATAGTGTGTTAGATGAGATACATTTATACACTAAAGTATCACATATCATTCAGTTGATGTGGTACGATTGATAAAAGAAATGCCGTAAAGGCCACGATATTATACACAGCTAGTAATAATGCAAATAACAGGAATAAAATACTGTATCCATATATTTCATACAAAAAATTATTCACTTATAGTAAAATCTCATGCAGTCATGAGATTGTAGTGATATTGTATATTTCATGTGGATTAATCTCTAGTCTGAACGTGACATGAATGGGTGATTGTGATATGTCCTGTAGTGTACGAGTATCGTGTTTATTTCTAAAATTTACATTTTAAAATTAGAAACAGTGAATATCAAGAAACTCTTGATTTACTAACTAAAAGAAATTGAATCTGACTTTAAAAAGAGGGACCAGAGATGGAAAACTCTTTCATCGTGAACATAAAAACAAACCGATTTGGAGGAGTGTGACTGCTCCTGAAAGCTTTTATTGTGAAGTGTCATAATCAGTTTGAGCGCTGGCAGAAAATCTGTTTCCAATTTGTTTGATGTCATTCGAGATATGTGCGTCTGACTGGTGTCATTTTAGTGGGAGGACTTTATGCAGGAGGGGGAGAATTAGAGGAAAACTTCTGATCAGGTGAAAGTTTCCCTCATTTGCATGTCATAGACTGTTGGGAGATGCTTACGTAAGCCAGCGACAGCTCGTGTAATGATAATTGGTTAATTTTATCATTTAAAAAGAGATCCAGAGAGTATTTATCAGCTGGGAGAGACTTGAAAGGAGCCAGCTTAAAGGCTCATAAAACTCCCTTTGGCTGCTGTGTAACTCAATAACAGCCTGTCTTATAATAAGCTCAGAGGAAGGACGCAAAAACATTTTCCCCAGTCATAAGCTTATCTTGTCATCTTCTGTAAATCATGGCACCCCCTCCGTTTATTTTGCTTTTGAACTAGAAAAACAAGAGTTCAACAACAAGAGATAACTGAAAAGTCTGGTGGCATTCCCCTTCAGTTTTCCAAATCCAATTGGACAAGCAACAACATGCGCATGACATCCATGAGAGCGGAAGCTAATGGGCTTCATGGGACAATCCTGCTAACCTCCAACAACAATGGCTGCCAATGTGTGGCTGGAAAAACCACCATGGTAAGGTCACTGAAGGTTACTGCACCTTACCTATTACTCTGTTTTCTGTTACCTTCAGGGATGCTAACATATTCTTTTTAAGACCCACTTCGATGAAAATCATGTTTTTATTGTTGTCTACATGTTCATGTGGCATTTTTCTAATGCTACAGGACATATCATGAGGAAAGTAAGTGCGATATTGCATTTCTGGGTATTTCTGCATTCAAAGTGCTGTGAATCTCTGGCAGACCCAAACGGCAGGTTCAGACACAGTGGGATTTCTTACGTCACAATTGCAAGCTCCGCCCCTGGAGCTCCACGATACAGACCAGACTCGGAAAAGCAGGACAATCGCGGAACAAGCGTGTTTTCGCTAGCAAATGCAATGCTTGTAAGAAAGCTAATTATGATACAAACTTTCATTGTGTCCCCAAAGACATTAGTGTCCAGGGGGTGAATAGCTTCTATGTTACGTGCCACTTCTGCTGCACCCACGATGTTAGGCTGCAAGCTAGCGTCAAGAGGAGTGTGCAGAGCAGCGCTGTCTCTGCCCACGACTCAGATTTTGGCTAAAAACTTCATAATCACAATTTAAAGACCACTGAGAACACTTTAAGTTGTAAAAAAAGAAAAACAATCAGAGTGGGACTTTAAGGAACATTATCACTATGAGAAGAAGGTATCACTGTTACGGATGTATACTGAGGAAAATGTCGGCGTTGACGAAAAAAAAGTTTATCTACGGTCCATCTGTCATGAGGGTTGAGACGAAAAGAATGAGATCGCAGGTACAAGTGGCTGAAATGAGTGTCCTCCAAAGGGTGGATCGGCTGGTGTTAGGAGCTCGGGCAAACAGGAGACGCTCAGAGTAGAGAAGCTGCTCCTTCACACTGAAATGAGTCAGTTTAGGGGGTTTTTAGGGGGGCATTCAACAAGGATGCCTCCCTCTAGATGTGTTCTGGGCATCTCCAACTGGGAGAAGACCCTGTGGTAGACCCACAGCCCACTGGAGAGGAAAGAGTTGCTGGGGAGAGGGAGATTTTGGCTGACAGGCTTGACACCGCTGCCCTCTGACTCGACCCCGGATAAGCAGAAGCAAATGAATGGATGGATGGATTGACAATCTTTAGAAAGAGATGAATACCATTATGATCGGAAAATTGTCTCGTTAACATAAACGGTCTGGATATATCCTTTTTCAGATATGACAGAATTTATATTCGTCTGTTTGTCTGTGGCTTTGTTTCTTTTTCAGCTTGTTTGAAAGAGAAAATGCAATTCAATTTAACTCAACGCAATTCACAATTTACATTTCACTGAGTCATTATTATTTTTTCTTTACACAAAGCAGTTTTAGTGTCGCTGCAGACTCTTGGGTTTTATTGCGCTGCAGCATTTCTTCCATATTCAAACAGCCTCAGTAGAAACTGTTGCCCCTGAAGCGCTTTGGCAGAAACAGGATCTGAATGAGGTGGACAGGAAAAAAAAGCCCCCTCTCCACTCCTTTCTGGTTTGTCAGATTAACCCATCAGCTTTTCCCATCTGCCTGTCACTCAAGCCAGTACAATGAGCCCTCAGCCTGAACGGGGTCATTAAAAAACCATCAACAAAGCAACAGATCTCCAGGGACTGCCAGGGGCAGCCTAATCTGGACCCCAGTACCGACCCAATGGGTGGTCTCCCTCCTTTTCTCTCTCCAAGTCTCTCCCTCTCTCTCTAAGTCTCTCTCTCTCCCTCTGTCTCTCTCTTTGAGGGTGAAATATTTGCCACATGGTAGGTGGGTGATGCCGGCGGGGCCATCAGTCACATGCAGCCATGCATGTGCAAATGCAGCCAGACTCCATCATAGTTTTTCTTTCTTTAAACACACATTGAGCACATTTTTTGTCAATGACATATTAACAGCCCTGCATGTTGCTAGGTGAGAAAGCAAACTCACAGCAAAAAGAGAAGTTTGAGCAGTGCTGGTAAATCATCAGCAGAAAGTACAAGAGTGCGACTTTCAGTAAGTGACACTGGGAGGGAAGAGAGGAGCTATAGGGGCTCTTTTTGACGACTTTATGCAAATGGTAGTCACTGCAATCTTGTCATACTAGAAGTGCTAAATGAATCACTTTGAAAGTGAGAGAGGAGTGTCCTGTTCTCTTAAGCAACAGCAGTTCTCTAAAGCCCATCTGTCTGCCAGTAACAGTGGCATTAAGTGACTAAAGAAGCAACTGCTTATCTGTGGCAGGTCTGTTGAGCAAAGGGGAAGATCCTCTTAAACTGTGTGTTTGTGAGCATGTGCGCAGCGTTCAGTTTAGATTATCTGCTTTTATTAGCAAGAGGAAGAGCTGACTGGATGAATGGACATGGTGTGTGTGTGTGTGTGTATGTGTGTGTGTGTGTGTGTGTGTGTGCTAAAAGGGGGGATTCCAGACAGAGGGGTATGAATCTAGAAGTGTTCACATCTATTACTTCAGCTCATGCACGCGCACTCTCCTTCTCATTTTTGTACCCTGATATGTATAACCCAGGAAGGAAATGAGTATGTGAGTGTGTATGCATGAGTAGTTTCAGGCACTTGGTTTTCTACCACTTGTATTTACAGGTGATTTCCCCGATAATAATTCTTCCTCCGACAAACAAAAAAGTATCTTAGTTGAGTCATACTGAAGAGCAGCATCAACACAAAAAAAAGACAAAAACCTACAGTAAAACCACACTCTCAATATTGTGTAATATCTCAACATTTTGGTGCGAATTACCTCTTCCCCTTAAGAGTGAGCTGAATGTTATTAACATTCAAAATGACACAGCACAGAAAATGGGGAAAAACAACACGTTTGATCTAATCCAGAGAAAAATCCCCCAAAAAGTACAGACAGTGTTCAGAAGATGGTCTGACACAACATCCCCTACAAGTCAAACAGAGAGCGCTTCTGTCTCCTGACATCTCCATCAGACATTCATCAGTGTTTCCTCAAAAGGCTGCCTTAACAGGGAGATCGTGATATAATAATTTTATCATTTAATTTCATTCACTGGTGATCAAATAGCTTCAAGTCAACATGCTTTTTTAAAATAACTTGACCTTTCTTTTGAATGTGCTGTTTTGTTGAGGGATCTACAAGCGTGATATACTGTTTGTATGAAGAGTGTTCAATACCAGACATAACAGAGGTTTGATTATTAGAATGACAGCACAAAAAATAAAAAATAAAAAATCAGTCATATTTTTCTTCTCTGTGATATATTTGCAAGATAAAAATAAGGGAATTTTTACCGGATAAATTTAAAGATGAGAATAAAATTCATATTGATATTTTTTTTCATATCATCCAAAAGTGAAAGAGACTGATTTTTGCGAAACTGTTCACAATAAATAAACATATTTTTCTGTCAAAAGTCAGCAGGATTAAATCTTTTAGTTAACAATTTCTACTCAAGCATGTGAAGGATAAGACGACAAAGATTGGGGTGCTAAAACTGACAAAAACCAAAATTTCCAATAATCAAAAACTAATAATAGATAAATTCAGGAGGACATGCTCATATACCAACTGCAATATGCAAATGATTTATTCTTCAGCCTGTAATGATAAAAGACTTTATATTAGTCTATAATAAATGCATTTTTGCAAACCTTAACTAACAAATAAGTCGATGCTTCTGCTGATTACCTAAGTGAAATACTGAGATATGCAACAGACTTTGAAACTCAATTTTTAGTCTGAATTGTCAGTGACAGCCTCTGTAGAAGATGGTTGAGATCATCTGGTTTTGTATGGTGCAATAAAGTAAAAGGGAAATGACTTGGGTGGGCTTGCTGGACTGTGAATATTTCCATCACTCCTGGACTTCTTGTGACAAAGCAGTTGTTGCTTATCTTGGAGTAATGATTTTGATCAAAAATCTCATTCTGCTGATCTTTGGTCGTCAAATTCACCCTTTAAGAAAATAGCGCTGTTCCCTTTCAGTCGATTCACTCGGTACAACACATATAGTATGGGACATCACGCCCCTGCGTGACCTGACTGAAGACACCTTTATTCACGCCTTTAAGGCAGATGATCTGTGGTGACGTCTGGGAGGCTCCGCCTGCACATATATACGTGTAACACCACAGTCATCCTTCAGTTCTTACGCTCTTCACCTCGCTGAGAACACCTACACCGAGTCGGGCTAACTAGCTGCTGCTAAATTAGCCTGGTCTTGTCTCTGGCTACTGCTTGATCGACTTTAGCTCAACTGCCCCTGTTGGTGTTAGCCTACGGCTACCCGCGGAGCGCTAATTTCGTTCAGCTTTTGAGTCTCGTTATGAGCTCTAAGCCCATGAAGGTGAAGGCGAAGTCTTCTGTTCGCCCCTGTCCTCAGGGGTGCGGCTTCTCCCTTCACGAGAAGGATCTTCACGAGGCTTGTCCCGTTTGCCTGGGGATTGTCCACGCCAGGAGGGCGTTGACTGAGCCCGAGTCGTGTGAGTCCTGTCACCGGCTTCGGAGCTCAACCCTGGGAAGGCGGGTCAAGTTTGTGGAGAAAATTCTTGGAAAAACCGCTGTTGCGCTGCACGACCCCCTCCTTTCCGAGTCCAGAGACCCGGCTTCGTCCGAGTCCGGTGGTGAGGACTTTCTGGTCGAAGGCTCAGTTGGAAGCTGGGCAGACCATGTGGAGTGTGCTGACGGGTCAGCTGGGTTTGAGCCGGGCCCCTCCGAGGGCGCTGGCCAGCCGCTATCCGGGCTAGCTTGTTACCAGGAGGACGATGACGTGCTGGACATCGGCCTGGACGTGCAGGGTTTTTCGGAAGATGAGCTGGAGCCGTTGTCTTCAGGTCAGTATGCCGCCGCTGCTGCGCCGGTTGATCTGGACGACACATCCTTCCTCTCACTGTACCGCCGTGCAGCTGAGAAACTGGAGGTAGAATGGCCCTCTCCTCCACCAGCTCAAAAACCGTCGCGGTTCACAGGGTTTTTTCTCCCACCCGAACCGACGACTGTTAAGAACAGTTTGCCTATGTTCCCGGATTTTGTCGCGGAACTAACCTCGACATGGAACAAGCCGCTGTCCACCCGCGCCACAGTGCCCGGTTGTGGACAGTTTCTCGATCTAGATGGAGCTGAAAAAGCTGGATTGGTGAACCCTCCGCCTATGGAGGCGTCCCTGGCAGCTTATCTGGCCCCGGCCCAGAATCACGGTGTCGGTGGCCCCATCACGCTCCCATCCAAGCACTGTAGATTTTCAGCGTCACAGCTGGATAAAATTTACAGGACACAGGCAAATACGGCTCGTGCACTGAGCTCCGTCACTATGCTTCAGACATATCAAGCTATGTGTCTGGCAGAACTCGGCTCGCGTATGCCTCCTGACAGTCCGCTTACTCCTCTCCTCAATGAAGCTAGAGTCGCCACAGATTACATCCTCCGTGTGTCCCGCTGTGCAGCGCTGTCTCTCGGTAGAGGCATGGCTTCCACGGTGGTGGCGCAGAGGCACCTGTGGCTGACTCTCTCCGACGTTCCGGAGAGGGACAGAGCGGTTTATCTGGACGAGCCTGTGTCGGCCAGCGGTTTGTTTGGGCAGTCCCTCGACGACATTCAAGCTAAGTTTGAGCTGAGGAAAAAACAAACCGAAGCTTTGAGAAGCATCATCCCCAGGCGTGATGCGAGGCCCAAACAACAGGGTTATCCGCACAAACCGGCACCAGCGCCTCCCCCTAAGAGGACTGCAGCGCCCGCCAGCTTGGGGCCCCAGCCGGTGAAGCGACATGTACCCGGTCAGAACCCACGCCCTTCGGCTTGGAACAAGGGTCCGCCACCGAGCTTCCGGAGGGACTCGGCGCCCAGGAAGAAGAAGCAGCAGTCATCCTAGCTTCGGGATCGACTCGAGAGGGCCAGCAGCACGGAGACACTGCCGCCCTTCATTTTCTGCCGCCAAAGAGGCCGCGTTTAAAGTTCGTTCAGGGGTCCGGTCCCGAGAGGCGCTGCACTCCCTTAACACAGTCTCCCAAGCACAACCCCCCCTCACATACACATGCCCCAATAATGGCGCCTGTTGTTCACTGTGTGAATGCCACAAATGTACGTTCTTTGAATCAAATAAAGGTTTCGTTTTGTTCTCAAAACATCATGAATCAATCAAGTCTGGGCGAGAAAGTGTTGCCGTTCCCAGCCGGCACGCTAGGGGGCGACAACCCCTCCCCCACAGTACTGGAGGTCAGTCGACTGACTGTTCGTCTCTCTCGGTGGCGCGCATGCGCAGTCTCACCGTGGGTAGAGAGAACTGTTGCCATCGGCTACCGCTTACAGTTCAGGGTCCGGCCGCCTCGCTTTCACTCTGTAATACACACAGTTGTAGCAGAGGAAGCAGCAGCAGTGCTGAGGGAAGAAATAAACAACTTGTTGAACAAGAGAGCGATACGAGTTGTTCCCGCTTCGGAAACGAACAAAGGTTGGTACAGCCGCTATTTCGTTGTTCCGAAAAAAGGAGGAGGGCTCCGTCCTATCCTAGACTTGCGAGTGTTAAACAAATACCTACGAACCTACAGGTTCAAGATGCTAACACTCAGACAGCTACTGGGCGCGATCAGACCGGGAGATTGGTTTACAACTATCGATCTGACAGATGCTTACTTTCACGTAGCAATTCATCCGGACCACAGGCAGTTTCTAAGGTTTGCATTCGAGGGCATAGCCTACGAATACCTGGTGCTGCCGTTCGGCTTATCACTCGCCCCCGAACATTCACCAAATGTGTCGAGGCGGCATTAGCTCCGCTACGGGAGAAAGGTGTTCGCATCTTAGCCTATCTGGACGATTGGGTGCTAATCGCGAGCTCCAGAGAGCGAGCAGCGGCTCAGCTGTCATTGACCCTATCGCACATCCAAACACTGGGCTTTTCAGTAAATTTACAGAAAAGTTCACTGACTCCGAGTCAACAGGTATCATTTCTCGGGCTGGAAATATGCTCCGTTTCAAGCCGAGCACGTCTGTCAGAACGCAGGGTGGCTGCGTTTCACCGCTGCCTTGCACAATTTCAGTTGGGACGCAAACTGTGTTTCCGGACGATTTTACAGCTGACAGGCATGATGGCATCTATGATCGCTGTAGTGCCGCTCGGACTGTTAAAAATGAGAGCGTTTCAACGCTGGACTCAGTCTCACCGGCTGTGCGCGCAGCGTCACCTCCAGAGGAGGCTGACGATAACTCAGTCTTGCATGTCGGCTCTTCTCCCGTGGAGAGAACCCGGTTTTCTACAACAGGGATCTCCGATAGGGAGGGTGTCTTTTCGCAAGGTGGTGTCCACAGACGCATCCCTGAGGGGTTGGGGGGCTCTGTGCGAGGGCGCAGCAGTGAGAGGTGTGTGGACGCCAGCACAATGCAAACTCCACATCAATTACCTGGAGCTACTAGCTACCCTTTTAGCTCTGAAGCACTTTCGTCCCGTTCTGACAGGCCATCATGTTCTGATCAGGACGGACAACACAACCGTGGTTTCTTACGTAAACAAGCAGGGAGGGACACGCTCTCTTCCCCTGTTAAAACTGTCTCACTATCTGTTGCTATGGTGCAGTGTTCATTTTCTGTCCCTCAGAGCCACACATATTCCGGGTCACTTAAACCTTGGACCAGACCTTCTCTCCAGGGGGGTCCTCTTGTGAGAGAGTGGAGATTGCACCCACTAGTGGTGGCTCAGATATGGGACCGCTTCGGCAAGGCAGAAGTAGATCTTTTTGCCTCCAGAGCAAATACTCATTGCCCCCTGTTCTTTTCCATAACAGACTGCAATGCTCCCCTGGGGATGGATGCGCTAGCTCACCCATGGCCCAACACGCTGCTATATGCTTTTCCCCCAGTGGAAATGATTCTGCCCATTCTGGAGAGGGTGCGCCAGCAGGGGCTCTCCCTGATCCTGGTGGCTCCTCGCTGGCCGGCGAAGTCGTGGTACGCAGAGATAATCAGTCTGCTGGTAGCGAGGCCCTGGCAGCTCCCTTTTTGCAGGGACCTCCTCTCCCAGGCGGGAGGAGAGGTGATTCACCCGCGCCCAGAACTGTGGAAACTACATGCTTACCTGTTGAAAGGTCCAACTTAATGGCTCAGGGTCTGCCCCCAAATGTGGTGGCAACAATCCAGAGTGCAAGGGCATCATCTACTAGGGGCCTATATGCCTATAAATGGCGGGCGTTTGAGCAGTGGTGTCAGGACCGAAATGTACTCCCATTTCAGAGTTCTATTGTGGATGTTTTAACATTCCTTCAGGACCTGCTGGATAAGGGTCTCTCTTTCTCAACAATTAAGGTCTATTTGGCGGCTATATCTGCATGCCATGTTGGCTTTGATGGTGTGACGCCAGGCGCTCACCCTCTTGCTATGCGCTTCCTAAAGGGAGTCCGCAGGCTAAGACCTGTTCTTAAACCCAGTGTTCCCTCATGGGATTTAGGGTTGGTGCTTGAGGCTCTTGGTGGACCCCCATTTGAGCCTATTGAGTCAGCAGACATGAAATTTCTTTCATACAAGACTGCACTGCTATTTGCTTTGACGTCTGCAAAGCGAGTGGGCGACCTTCATGCTTTGTCTGTGCATCCCTCTTGTACCCAGTTCACTCCGGATGGATCTAAGGCTACATTGCGTCCAAACGCGGCGTATTTACCTAAGATTATCCCCACAGCCTATAGCTCTATGAGTTTTGAACTGCTGAGCTTCTGCCCCCCTCCATTTGCATCTGAGGAGCAGAGGAGGTTGCATTCCTTGTGCCCTGTGCGTGCACTACGCACTTACATAGACCGCACTCAGAGTGTGCGTTTATGTGACCAGTTGTTTGTCTGTTTTGCTAATCCAGCCAAGGGCAAGGCGCTGTCTAAGCAGCGGCTTTCCCACTGGATTGTGGAGGCTATCTCCTTAGCATACGGCAGCAGGGGTCTCCCGTTGCCCCAAGGTGTGAGGGCACATTCAACCAGGGGAATGGCGGCCTCTTGGGCCTTGTTTAAAGGGGTTTCTGTGAGTGATATCTGCACTGCAGCCAGTTGGTCATCACCGCACACTTTTGTTCGGTTTTACCGTTTGGATGTGACAGCACCTTCGGTGGCTCACGCTGTCCTTTCTGCTGGGTCTACAATGCACTAAAAGTTTTGGAGGTTTTGACTTCGGTTCGGTGGCTGCTCTGCGGGGCGTGTATATATGTCCCATACTATATGTGTTGTACCGAGTGAATCGACTGAAAGGGAACGAAATGTTATGAATATAACTTCTGTTCCCTGAAGGAGAGGAACGAGGTACAACACTGGGTTGCCCCGCTGCGCGGCAGAGCTCGGTGAAGAGCGGCTATCGAACTGAAGGATGACTGTGGTGTTACACGTATATATGTGCAGGCGGAGCCTCCCAGACGTCACCACAGATCATCTGCCTTAAAGGCGTGAATAAAGGTGTCTTCAGTCAGGTCACGCAGGGGCGTGATGTCCCATACTATATGTGTTGTACCTCGTTCCTCTCCTTCAGGGAACAGAAGTTATATTCATAACATTTCGTTTCCTAGGCTGCTTGGCTGACACCTACCCCCTCACGCTATTTTAAAGAGTTTAAAACTTGAATATAGAAATCATCAGTCTCATCGCTGATGGTTTTATTTTCTTTTGACATCAATTTAAATTTTAGCCAATTTCAAACTTCCCCCAGGAGCTTTAAGCTCTTGCTATGACAGAAGAATTGACTAAATGAACATAAAACTAGATTCAATGGCTTGAATAAAATACTGCAGCACACGTCCCTTTAGCATGACATACAGATGAGAAGTCAGCTCTAGTTTGTATGAGGGGAGGAGCACCTGCACGTGTCCACTGGTCTGGCTTTTCATTTCTTACTGTGCAGTGATGAAGCCACAGAAGCGTGTGCCGGTCTCTTCTTCTCAGAGCTCAGAATAAAGGTTTGCATTCTTTCCTGGAGGATGTTTATGTTTAGAGGAGGACATGCTGCACGAGTCTGCCTTAAATTCCCATGTCAACTTAACATCACAAAAGTTTCACGGCTCCTCTGACTTCTGCTGCTTTCAATTTTTCTGATGCTTCATCAGCACATTTGGTGAGTCATGTTTTATTTCAGTATTCTTAGCTCGGTTATGTCTCCACTTTTTTGACTTAACACTTTGAGGAAAAATGAACTAAGCCTGTTGGGATAAGCCAAACGAACTGTGCAAAACCAAGTCCAAACACCAGCCTGATGCGGCCTCCGCAGATTTATGAGCAGCGATGCTGATGCAGACGTCTGAGTGAATGTGAAGTATCAGGAATTTGGTAATTAAAGCTTGTAACAAGGTACCGAGCTACTGTTGTCTGCTTCCTTAATCTCAAAAGTCTCATCTCTCCCTATTTCAAAGTCCTCCACAGACTCCTTTCAGTCTCTCTTTCTATTTTATCTGGTCATCAGAGCCCACAGCTCAACAGTTGGACATCAAAGTCCCGACAGTGGGAAGGGAGGGGTGTCCGTCTCTACTCATCTGTCCCATCCCTGTCTGCAGCGGCCACGGAGGGATTCCTGAGACAGACCGCGGGGGCCCTCGGCTCTCACTTTACACAGAGAAACTCTATCATTTGGCCCCGGCGCTGCGGAGCGGCTCGCTGATGCCCTGTTAAGTGCCCGCTGCATCACTTCAGCCGCTATTCATCTAAGTCTCTGGAGATGGGAAGGTAGTTCAAGGCCGTGTGTTGATGTGTATACTTGTGTGTGTCATCGTCTTGGAGGTAGACCACTTCACATAAAAGAGAGTTGCACTTCAAATTTCTCTCGATAAAAGAATATATAAGTATTATGTTGACGCTTTGGCTTTCACATCGGAGAGCAAGATAATAAAGTTCTAGTTTGTAAGACGCCTCTCAGTTTGGCATCAAGTTTACCTGAAACTACAGGTTGAAAAGGGTTGGTCTCTTCTTACATCACTGCCTGAGCTCTACATGACATCACAAACTTAAACTTAAGGTCACATCCCTCTATCCAGGTCTATTTCTGTCTGTGACCCACTTTTAACATCCTGCGACCCACTTTTTTCGCTCCCTCCTCATCAGCTGGCCTCCCTCTGTTTGTTTTGAGTCACTCTGCTTTAAGAAACTTCAGGATGAGACAAACTGAGTTCAGAGGGACAAACTTTGTAACTCACCACAGAGGTGAGCGCCATCTGGAAGCTGTAGATTCGAGCCAGACCGAAGTCCGCCAGTTTGATCTGTCCTGCGCTGGTCACCAGGATGTTCTGGGGCTTTAGGTCACGGTGAACCACGCGGTGCGAGTGCAGGAAGTCTAGCCCCTGGAGCAGCTGGTACATCATATCCTGTGGGATGACAAAATGGGGAAAAAGAGAGACAGAGGGACTTATTTTTAGCAAGAGACAGACAGCAATAAAATAGAAAAGGAGGAATCTGAGTTTTGGGATATTGGTGTCATGAAACAGTGATTCTTGTGGCAGTCAGAGTGAGCAAACAGAGCAGAATATGGTTTCTTAAACCAAAAACAACATCACAAAATGATGTTGGAGAAACTTTGACGACAGATGGCTTCACGACTCCACATCTCTGTGTCAAGAGCTGAATTAATTCTTCCTGCAACAAAAGGCCTGAATGACAAGAGGAGGCACTGTGGCATGAGGGGAGTTAAATAGAGGAGGCCCGTGACTTTTCTTGTCGACTGTAGCAGATGTTTGATAACTGACACACACACACACACACACACACACACACACACACACACACACACACACACACACACACACACACACACACACACACACACACACACACACACACAGATAGGAGCAGAGAGGCCCTGCTCTGTATAAGCATGGCCCTCTGTTTCTCAGCAGCTGTCCTGCTTCAGTGTTTTTTTATTCCTCAAATCTGACCCCAGAAACGGCCAAAAACACTGACTGCCTTCCTGTCACACGAGTTGAAGCGTCTATACCGGCGTGAACAGTACTGAACTATGCAGAAACCAGCTTAGACTTGTTCTTTTCAAACTGAAATACTCTCAAACAGGTCCTGCACCTGTAAACAAACATAAGTCATTAACAAGGGACTGAGGCCAGGTGGTTTTGGCAGGGCTTGGGCTGGGATTGTTGGGTTCAAATCATGTCTGGGAGAGGTATTTCAGGTCAAGGCTCAATCGCAGATAAAACTGTATCAACTGCTGAGGTAGAAATGTAACTCGCTCCAGTCATTTAATTTGTTAGAAAGTTAAAAACCATCATGGTGGTGAGAAAAACAGATATTTGTGAAAAGTTTAAAGCAATGCTGGTGGTGGTTTGTAGCAGTCTGCGCAGTACAGCCCCCTCCAAAACACACACACACTCCCTCCGCCAAGACCTCACAAGTGACATGGACCTGAGCCCGCAGCGCTATTCACTGGCTGACCAGCTGGTGAGTGAGTCAAAGGGGTCTGCACACTCAAGCAGAAAACATTAGCAAACGGCGCAGGGCTGGCTGCTGTGCTGGCCATAGAAGAAGGGACCGGGCGCCACACACACGCACATGCACATGCACACTCACAACGCTGTTGAAATGGGGTGTGATGTGTGTGTGTGTGTGTGTGTGTGTGTGCTGTCTGTGTGTTTGTATACACTTGTTGTCCCCCTGGGTAGATGTTAATGCAAGATGTGTGTGTTTACACTTCTATTTGTGCACCTCAGATTGTGTATGGGTGCATCAGTGTGTGTGTGTGTGTGTGTGTGTGTGTGTGTGTGTGTGTGTGTGTGTGCCCTTTGACCAAGGGCGGCAGGATGCATAAACAGACCTTCCTTTTTACATCTCCATCCAGCCATGACCCAGCGAGGAGGGCAGCAGACAGACAGGGCCATAGGACAGAGGCAGGCGGTTGGTTATTTTGTGTGTGTGTGTGTGTGTGTTTGTGCACACATGTGTGTATGTGTGTGTTCTAATGGGGTTGGGGGCTGACACAATAGCAGCCCCCACCACCACCAGTTCCTCTCTGCTTTAAATAGCCATTTCACCATGCTTCCTTTCAGCAGCATTTCCTAGTAAACACCAATTATCTCAGAAGTGTGACTCCTGGACAAACACACAAACAATCTTGGCCCCCTTTGGCCTGGGTGTCATCTCCTCTGCTGTATCAATTACTGTCACAACAGAGTAATATTTATGATTTTAAATTAAATAAATGACTAATTATCAGCTATCACCAGCTTTAGGGGGAGAAATCCAGAGTGAAGATAGGAGGCCAAACCAATACCCTGACAAAGCTCACGCAGCTCCTCTGAATCTTTTTCAGCCACTTCTCAGCCTCAAAAAGTTCATTCTTGCTGCAAGAAACCTCGCAATAGTTCCCCCCAACACAGAACTTTTTAGCAGCCAAAGCTTTAACATTTAATCTCCACCTAAAAGTTGGCCATGCAGACACAAAATCACAGAACAGGGCAACAGATATGACCTTAAAAAAGCCGAAAGGACCAAGAAAAAAGTAGTCAGCCCTCTGCGAGATGCAGTCAAAACATGGCTTTCTGAGTGAGTCTCCTTTTCTAATGCAAATGCACCAGAGGCAGCCATATTGTTTATTGTAGCCAGGCACAATATGGGACATCTGCCGGTTAGCGTTAGTGTAATTCCCTCCCCATGCTTCATTAACCTCCCCCTTTATGGGCCCAGAGAATAGAGCTGTGGAAGCTTGGACGGTGGTGGCGGAGGAGGGTGGGTGAGACCCAAGCGCTGGCCTCGGCGGCGGCGGAGCGCTGAGGCCCGGCAGGCCAGCCGCTTGATGTCCTTCCAGCTCATTTGATTCCTGGAGGAGGACCTCTTTCATCAATGACCATGTGGTGGGTCTTGAGTCCGAGTACGGCGGAGTGGGTGGTGGAGGGAGGGTGAGGAGAGTCTGGTTTTGAGGAAAAGTATGCCTGTCGTCTTAAGTCCAGGGTCTTTGGCAGAGAGAATGACTCGCTTTTTTCTCTTGGTATTCAAAGTTCACGCTGTTGAATAGGTGAGCATTTAATCTGGTGGACACAGGTATGCTTCAGTTTGACAGCTGGACCGGGATCCACCATGTAGATTCACAGGGGGGAGACTGAGGGCAGATCAAGCTGTTGGGCAGGGGGGTGCGTGGGGGTTACTGTGCAGTGTCCACTGTCCTAGAAATAACAGGAGACGGTGCCTGTGTCATCCTGTCCATCTTTGTCCTTTTGTTTCATCCAAAGACTGGAGACATATGGATGTTAGGAGAAAGCTGAAGGAGGAGGGGGTCTATAGGGGTCGGTACGCTTCTTAACAAAGTACTTGTTTGTAATTGTTGGAACAACTTCCTTTACATTTTCCCCCTTAAGCTGCTCCAACATCACGATTCAAGAGGGCAACCAACAATTTTCTCAAACATACAACCAGACCAACAAGCCAAAGGCATGTTTCTTTGTGTGCTAAAGAAAACACACACAAAAGAAGCTAGTAAACAAAATCTGGATTACTCTCCTGGATCAGCCTTTCAGCATAAAAATCTCAGTTTAGAAGTTTAACAAACAAATTATCTCTTTTTGTGTGCATAACCAAGCACCGCACCATGAACACCTCCAAAAAAGAGACCATGAAATGTGGGACAGGGAGGGAAAAGTAAGATTCCTAAAGCTTGAGGTGAGGTCTTGAAATTGCTTTCTTCGTCTTGAACATGATCCAAACCAGATGATTTTTAATTCAGCGGTTTAAAAGTAAAATCGAATGACTGACTATATTTGATTTTACAAGATGGGTGTTTAAACTGTAAATATAACCTCGGGGGCAACTATGTTGAATGATTGCGATGATGCATTTTACTATTAATTGTGCTCAAAAATCAAGCTAGGTTAAGAATATTAGTTTGAGCCGTGTCTAGGTTGCATCAGCCTAAGTGACACTTGACGTGCACCAGCTCAGCGTGTCGTGCTAATCAAGACACATGGAAGCTATTCTACATCAGTGTAGCCGTGTCTGAGGGACCAAGCAGCTAAGTTTGAATGACTGCAAAACCTTCTGCAAAAAAAGGTTGAAAACTTGATGTTAGATGTGCAGGGATAGCCTCCAATATGGATATCGCTTTTTATTCATAATTTAAGAGGCCTTTCTCACCCAAAGTCTGCTTTGAAAGTCAGGATCAGGGAAAAAATGTTTACATTGTTGCATTTTGCATTTGGTCTGGTAAGCGTTCACAGGGGACTTTTGCTAAGCGAACCAAATGGTTAAAAAAAAGGGAAAATTACAAGGGAAAATCACTGCCTGTCACCTGCTCATTTGGGGCACAATCTTCATTGTCCCACAACGTACAGAAAGTAGCCGACCAGAGAGAAAAACAGGCGTCTTCTCCTCACACGATTCACCAGAGGTGGCCGAGATGTTATGCGAGGAGACGCCGGCAATTAATGCAGAGGAATGCCTTTAACACATTATCAGAGTGTTTGTTGAACAGAAGAACACCCAGGTATTTAATATTTATCCCCGGACTATTATATTAGAACACAAACCCTCTGCCATTTATCCTGTTTTATGGACAGTTCAGTGTTTTGTCCATCTGTTCTCTGTCTGCTGCAGCCTCTGGCCGGGCATAATTTCCTAACTTTATCACAGTGCAGGGCTGCATTCACACCCGCCGCGGACCGGACCATGGCTCGTTTGGAAGGGGACAGAGTTTGGCATTTTCAAGAGGACCATAGTCCGTTTGTTTGACACAGACAATGGTTCGCTTACATGTTCATACAACCCAGACCAAAGGAGTAAGGGGACCAAACACACCAGGTGTGAATGTGCTCTTAGCATTTCTTCAAACTTGAGGGAAAAAAGTTTGAATTCAGTCCCAAGTGGCTTCCTGTTTGATCCAGCAGAGGGCTTTCTCACTGTCACCTGACTATTGCAGGGCACTCTTAACCTCAGTCTAACGCAATAATATTTTCTGCAGAAATGAAGGATGTATGATGCAATCAAAGCCGTCCCTTGTGAACAGTAATAGACTAAAAAAAAAAAAAAAAACATCTCGTGGAAGAATTTTGTTTCTTCACTACAGATGGCAAGTTTGTGACAAAGATGGGCTGTATGTCAATTTTGTACAAAGCTGCTATTTCACTCACCAATAACTACGAACCTGCAGGCTCACCTGCGAGGCAGCAGAGGACACACCTCCATGCTCCATGAGCAAAAACAGTAGGCAATAGTAAAGAGAGAGCTGCACTCAGTTGGATCATAACGCAGACTTGTGTTATTAAAAAATTAGTCATTGGGTCAAAAGGCACTTGGTTTTATGGGAATATTATTGTGGTTTCAGTTCAAGTTATCTATATCCTCTTTTGTCTGCTTTGACATACAGCAGAAGTTGTTTTCACTTTAAGTTTTGTTGGGCTGACATTTTTACTTTTTTGTGTAACTGATCATAACACTGTAAAATGATGCAGTGGCAGGAGTTGGGAATGCATGTGAACACTGGCATGTCGAGCAAAACAACAGCGGTTAGTTATTTCATGAATAAGTTGCATAGTGTGAAATATTGGGCTTCTTGTGCAAATGAAGAAAGACATTAATTTGACTGTTAATTATCTTTTAACGACTTCATCTTTTAATTTTAGAGTATGAGCTCGGACAATTAAACGATTATTACTATCTCAACAATTTAGGGCTGTAAAATCCTACTCTACTGGTCGACTTATTGGTCAATACGTGCTGAGTAAGCCAAAATTCTGATTTGTTGACTTCATTTTTTTCCGTGTCAATTTACAGTCTATGGTTAATTTTATCAGGAGGAACGTTCCAAGTGCCAATGGGGGTGATTTCAAAGCGCGCCTGTCTCACAGGTAACAGCCTGTCTCAGAACACCCCCCTTGTTTTTACGATTCAGGATTCCCCCAACCCAATTAAGACCGGTTTGAGACAGGAAGATTGAAGAGCGTCCACGTTAATCAATGTCCAGTGGTTTGCTGAATATTTATATTTTAGCCTTTTGTGTTTAATTGCCTTCTTGCACTGATATCAGTTTGTTTTCACTCCACCCTTTAGTTGATTTTCACTCCAAAATTTCAGGGTTTTAGTCGACCAACAATTTGATTACAGCCCTAAAACAATTACATCATGTCTTTGAAATTATGTGTAATTGTTCAAATCCTGTGTTAACATTGGTTGTAAAATGCATGGAGCCTGCACACATGATGACCATAATCATCCAGCAGGTAAGACACCCACAGAAACTACTGTCCCACACACTGTATCAGCTTCAGTGAAAACCCTGGGAAAGCCTCAGGTGCGATCTACCTGACTCGTCTACGCTTGCACAGCATCCCTCCAACTTTACAGCTCCACACAAATCTTTCACACATAAACCCAGCCCTGGGGTTGAAAAGCAGCCGTTACTGTAGCTTCCAAAACTTCTCTGTTTCAAATATGACACTCTAAACTGTGAGGCCCCTCGGTCCAAAAATAGAGATTTCCCTTTCCAATACTGTCTACAATACATTCACAGACCTTGGGGTGAAACTCGATAGAGAGATTTTGAAAAGCATTGAGTGTGGGAAAGATTTCAATAAAAAAAAGGAAAGGACTGGTGACACATCCATTTCCGACCTTTTGGCAAAGTGGAAATGAACACTCAAGTTTATTTCATGGATTGGATAAATTGGTATTATGAGTGTCTTTAAGTAGATTCTTTAGACTTGTTTTTCATGCAGAGACACTTCTTTCTTGTCTCCATCTGTTAATACAGAGTGGACTTGGAGAGAAAAGCGCAGAGTGAAAATAGAGAAGGCGGGAAGCCTCTAATTTAGAGCCCATCTGCCACATGTGCTGCCCTCCAGAGAGCTCTGATACCTCTGATGTTTGAGGGATCTTTACTCTGTCCTGAGTCTCGGGCCAAGAAAACTCACTTAGGAATCGCACAGACACAGCTGTGGTCATGCGATGTTCAACCACGGAGGATTAGCAAATAGCTTCCTTTAAATTTGGAATAGAAACTGCAAGCAACAGAGCAGCAACTTCTGGTCCTTTTTTTCTTTTGTTTTGGAAAACTTTTGTAATTAAAGCATCCTCTAAAGTTTATTTTCATGCTTTGTGTCTTTATCTGGAGATGATAGGATAGCAGATGGAGCAAGAAAATGGAGAGAGAGTGGGGAGTCACATGTGGGAAAGGGGCTGCAGTTTGGGCTGTCCAACCAGGGACTGCTGCCTGGGGTTGTAAAATGACCTGACCACCAGGCCAAACTGACGCCCCTATGAAAAGTATTCTTACCAGATTTCACAGTGTGTCAGTGTGCATCAAACAGCATTTGTCCTGCACTTTAATTCTACAAAACTATCAGTGGTTACCTTGATGGTCTCAGGTGGTACACCGGGATCAGGGGCCTTCTCCAGGTAGGTAGTCAGGTCCTGGTCCACGTGCTCGAAGACCAGAGTGAGTTTGGTTTCTCGGTCAGTCCGAGACACTGTGCACACATCAAACAACCTAAAACCAGAGAAACAGGGGGAGGAGATCAATATCATTGATTTCATGTTGGTTCACTGTGCTGAGCCAGCTACAACAAAGAATCTGCCCGTGACAGCCAAGACCGAGTACAGAACTAATGCAGTTGCATTATCTCATAAGCACAGTCATAGTCTTGGCGGTGGAAAAAGTACCTGTGTCCTAAACCATTCTCTCTTTTCAGAGTTAATAACAGTTTTGACTGCATTCACAAAAACTTTGAAAATCAATTCACTACTTGTGTTTTACACATGGGTAATTTCACTCTGTAAGTCAAAGACATTTCAAGTTAAAGGATTATGTGATTGTACATAAGCACTTGTAATAGGTCTTGTAGGTACACCTGTGTAGTTGACAATGGGATATGAAAACTGACTTTGCATGGGTCGGTATGAGATTCTGCAGGTTTGATATCTGTAAGCGGCAAAAGCATTACAGTTTCCTGGTAATAAAGTACTGCAATCACAGCTCAAAAAAGAGTTATTTAGACATGTCTGGGACTCCAAGAACACTTATTTTTTATTGGACATGAACCATTTTAATTTCAAACAACACCAAGACTATTTGGAGCATCTGGTGACACTGACCTAATGTAAATAACTGATGAGTAGGTTTTATTCTAAAACTGACTAACTTCAAACTAGGATGATGAATAATATGATAATGAATAATGCTTTAGTGATCCCGATATTTCAACTTTAATGCACAAAAACTGGCCCAAAATTGAGCATCTCTGTCTCTGTCCTCTGACTATCAACTGGTTACCTTGGTGACAAGTCCTGCCCCATCTAGTTTGTGATTGGTCAGCATGAACATCAACACTCTCAATCATACATCTCATGCTTTAAAACTTGCACCAAGACTCCCAAATATGTATATTCACATACACTCATGACAATAATGAACATTGTTAAAGTTGAGAACAATAATGTAATGAAATTATATCCCTATAGATACACTACTTTAATTAAAAGCTTCTGAGGATTCTGGACTATCAACCCTCACAAAAAAAACAGGCGCTTATGGCTGTGTTTCACTAGGCAACAAACTAAGGCCAAGAATCCAGATTATGTCAGCAGACCTGCCAAAGCTGGCTTTGGTGAAAAGCTGAAAAAAGCTTTCCAGAATGTCCTCTTCAAAGAGCTGGGGACCACAAGCAGCATTCCTCCAGCAGCACTATGACAACTCCTGATGCTCTCTGGGAAGTCAAGTGGACCCTGCACATAGCTGCTGCAGAGGCGGAGGCAGCATCTTTACCATCACAGGAGACAATGCAGCCATTAAGGATCTCCACCAGATAAATATGTGTAAAGGTAAAAGATAACTATTTAGTATTCATCCATTATCATCATCATCATCAGTAAAGTGGTAAACATAACCCCTTGAGTGAGCGTACAAAGGAAGATTCTGCATCCCATAACTAAAACATTCCTACGTTTATGTTGCATTTATGACCTACCGATAAATATGAACTCTACCTGGAGCTTATAGGCCATAAAACCAATATGGATAATCTTTCAATTCATGTCATGGCAAGTTCATGATGGTCTGCTTTGCATCAGCTGTAACCTAACTTGGCTCATGGATTTACAACAAGTTTTGACATCCAAAAGAGGAGCTTCAATGATTATTGCTTCAAATTTTCCTTGATTAAAATTTTAAAGCACATGTGTCATGCTGCTGCTAACACATATGCATCTATCCTAAGGCTCGCTTATCTCCATAAGAGAATCAAAACGCACACAGGGTAAGAAATGACTGACCAGAAACACTTTCATTTAAATCCAGCTAAGGCGTAGTATGTCTGTGCCAGCACCCCTCTAATCGCTGGACTTGGAAACCCTGGAGTTAGTGCGGTGTGTGAGCCGCAATTCATTCACGGTATTAGTACTGTTCATGATGTCACAGCATAGACGGCGCCCTCCTCTCCAAGAGCTAGGGTTAAACGCCCCTCACAGCTCGATTGTCGGGCTACAATGGGGGCTCTCAGCAGACACTGAACATATGGAATGAATAATGGGCCTCATTACAAACATCCAGGGTTTGCCTGGAGTCACACAGAAGGCCCACAATGCACCCTTCCTGGTGGTGGGTTGAGTGGCTAGGCTATAGCTAGTGCTTAGCTGAACTACAAGAGAGTAGTTCCTCTGCTAAAATAAAGACATAAAAATGGCTTTAGGTACTTTTTGTACCAGCTGACACATTTCTTTCTTTCAGTGAGAACAAACCTCATTGTGACTCCATTCAGAGAAAACCATTATCCTACATTATTCCTTCATTCGCTGGGGATTTATTGTCAGAGGCACATGGGCTCTAGCTTTGCCTCTGAAACGTCCATTTAGAGCTTCCTCTCCAATCCCAAAGCTCTAAATATTCCATAATAAAACCGGCACCAAGGTCAGACCTCGGCTTGTGCCAACACTTGACGTAGATTCTGACTGCTGACCTCTGAGGGAACAATTCATTACAGAAGTGAAAGAAAATGGCCTCCACATGCACAACAGAGAGGACAAATGCTTCAAAACGGGTTTGATTCTGACTCGAGGACTTTCTGTAAATCCAGTTTGACTTACAGTACCCAAGCTGGGAAAGTGACTGTGTTTTTGCTCAAGGGCACCTCAACAGTACAACTGAGTATTCATGGGAAGTATTGTACAAATGCAGCCATAACGGACCAACAATGATTTACTATGCATCAAATGTGTCCAAACTGCTACTCTTTTTAGCTGGGAGTGTTTCCCAGGATTTAAAAATTGCCATCATGGAATTTAAACTACATTGGTTATTTTGCAGCAAAACTAATTTGAATATAAAAATTCATAACTACCGCCCTCTGAAGAGCATTATGGATCAATTTCTTGATTTGAAGGTCACTTAAAAGCAGTGGATGGGATGTCAGTGGGTAAAATAGAAGAGAAAAAGTTAAGATTTGATATTATTTATGATCCTTTCAATATATGAAATAAGTGAAAAAAAAAAAAGACTTTTACGGTGTTATATGTGGGAAAAGAACAAATCCATTAAACTATTCTGGTTTCTCAAAGACAAAATTTTCAAATCAGCTGCCGTGTTGGTTCTTTGAGTTTTCATTTGTGTCCCATTTTATACAGTAGTTAGTAATTTATTTGGGGAAAAGATGATTTGAACTTATTTAACAATATCAGAATTTTAAAGCTGGGTGACAAAACACTGCCCCAGTATTTGAGCAATTAAAATGGTGAAAGAGTAAGCTCGCAATTTTAACTGATTCATTCCACTATTCTGAACATGTCTTAGGAAACAGATGCATCATTTAAAGTTTAAGTAGTTTTTTTTTATGTGATCAGTTATTCAAATAATGAATAATATGGTTGAAAAATCATAATATATACAGCAACTTATTTGGTTGTTGTGTTACGCACACTTCTCAAAAACCATGTCATTAAATGAGCACCAAATTTTTTGGTCAATGGACATGCAGGAACTTTTTATTGGATGATTATTGACCAAAAAGTTTTGTGTTTTTCATCTTTTATATAAAGAAATTCTATTATTCCTGTTTCTTTACTGTTTGTGGCAGAAAATAGTGACTTACGCATGTTAATAATTTGCAGATTAGTGAAACTTCTTATTCGCAGCCCCATAAAGAAAACATCCTGGGCTTTAGAAAGTGTACTTGCAGACATTTTGGCTATGTTATCAGATATATAATCATTTTATCTTAATAGATCAGTGTATGTGAGATGATAATGGCGTTATCATTTCAATGTAAATGTTACAGGTAATGATTCACCTGTCCAAATGCTTGCAGTCAAATCAAACTTTAGCGCCGAGCTGATCAAATTCAGAGCTCTGTTTTTTTTTTACCAGCATGCGCATGTGCCAAGCAAGCATTTGAAATAGAAAATATATATATAAACACCGCTTCCTGTTCTGCAGAGGAGGAGTGGGTGGAGATATAGTTCTTAAAGAGAAGTGAATGGTGGGATGAGTGTGATCAGAGTGGACCAATGACAGGAGAGCACTGATAATGCATGCAGTTATGATTTGACAGGTGTGCAGCTCTCAACAGCTGGAGCAGCTGGCTTACTTATGCAACCTACAGAAAACAAGTCAAGGTTTCTGCAACATGAAATGGACAAGTATGAGTGAAGCCTCAAACTAAAGGTCAAATAAGGCAGCTAGGTTGCCACCACAGAACATCAAAAGGGAAGTTGCATGTCTTTGTCTTGTACAAAAGGTACTGCCAATCTGCCCCCTCTTCCTCCCTCTTAAACATACACAAAAAGGAAAACAAACACTCACACACACAAACACAGGTTTGTCCACCTCTCCCCCTCACTTACCTGACAACATTGGGGTGCTCGAAGGCCTCAAGCTGCCTCAGTACCGCCACCTCCCGGATGGTTGAGAGAGGCATCCCCTCTTCCTCCGTCTGGACTCGAACTCGTTTTAGGGCTACAAAGCGTCCCCCGTTCTTCAAATCTCTCGCCTTGTACACTTTCCCATAAGCGCCTTCCCCAATCTCGGCCACAGGCTCGTACTGAAGCCCAGCACCTTCTCTGTCCATTTTTGGCTGATCTTTCTTGTTCCTCGTCTCTTGTTGAAAATATTGCGGGGAATCCCGGCGAGGGTGACGAGCCAGAGAGTTTCTCACAAAGGCATATTCACAGAAAAAAGTTGGCACATGCAATGCCTAGATGACAAGGAGACACAGATGGAGGAAGACACCATCTTTGTCAAATCTGCTCAAATTGTGCTCCAGGTAAGCAAGAACAGGACTGTCATCATGTTTTATTCCGACAAACAACACAAGAGCCCCGTTGCGTCCCAACTTCCACTCCTCCTCCTATTACGCATATCATGTCCTCCTACCACTAACAAAAAAGTAAAAATAATCCAAAAAATATTTAAAAATTAGCCGATTTTCAAGCTGCATTTGCGTAAAACAAACTGACTCGCGCATTCAAAAAATAATACCCAATATGCGAGGTGTTAAGCTCGTGAGGGTTTGTCTTTCTGTCATAATGTAAATAAAACAAGAACATTTAAAGAGAACACGCACAAAATGAGCACAAAGGTATTACAACAAGCTGTTTAAAACTAACAATGTACGAGTCTAACTCTGTGCCGTCCTGTTTTATCAGTGTGCGTGCATGAGGCGACACAAACTTTGAGAGCACGTGGCTGTCTGATTGCATTGTCTGGACTTCCTACAGCAACAGTCCATTTAAAACATCGTAAAAGTCAACTTTCAGGCACGAAACCGATATAATTGTGTAAAACAGTATGCGAGTAGAGTTTTAAAGCCGTTTGCATTAACGCGTTTATTTTCCTTTATTTTTTTCTAACTTAATTGCGCGTGGGCTCAAATAAACTAATTAAAAGTGAGTCCTGGAAAGTCGGGAAACGCAATTTTCGGGTTTCATGATGTGAATGTATTGCAAAGTCACATTTCTTTTCATAAAACGCACCTTTTTTTTGTACAATATTCTGCATAAATATCCACACTTTGAAAAATTACCTTGGTTTATGTTGTCAAAATGTCGTAACGTTGGCATGTCCGATAAAACGCTGAGGAGACATTGGCGTCTCGGATAAAATGTCCTGCACCAAACGCATCACTGTCCACTGTCCTCCATGCGGGGGCCACACAGGTAGTTGGACGGTGCAGCCTCTAACCCCCCATCCCTCAGACTACACCAACCCAGGCAGAGAGACACTCAAACAAGGGAGGAGGAGGAGGAGGGGAGGAGGAGGTGGAGGTGGAGGGGGGCAGTAGCCTACGAAAACTCACACACACACTCTCACTGCAACTTTGTGGGTGGGGGGTGCGGAGGGGAAGGGGGTGTAGCATGTGGGGGGGTCATAGGACAAAGGCAAACGCGTGATACAGCCCTCCAAAACCACGCTCTTCTTTGGATTTTCTCCTCTCTTTCTTCTCCTTTTTTTTCTTCCATATATCCCCGGATAGGCCCATGCCACTGCAGCCCCGCTCGCCTGTGTGAGCTCCGTCTCTGCCTGGCTTTCCCACGCCGGCTGAATGTGGCCTGACCCCCTTCAGAGAGGTTTGACACGGAGCGGGGACATTTCCGCATTCCTCCCCGACTACAAAGGCTCACCGCCTCCTTTTTGCTCTCCCTCGGCCTCCTCGGTGCTTTACCATTCATAGTCCTCTCCGCGGGTTTTGTCTCCCGTGTCAAACCCAGGAGCACCGCGGGGATCGGAGAGGGGAGAGAGGAGGTGTGTTGGATAGACGGCCACACTATCTATCGCTCTCAAAGCATTGAGGAGCTCCTGCAGGAAACAATGCGCCAGCGGGGATGCGATGTGACAAGCTCGCCCTAGATGGACCTGAGGGGTCAGGTTCAAGGCCCGGAGGCTCGATCCGTGGCAGGGGGGAGTCCTCTGCTCGGGTGGTCGCTTGTATCTCGGATCCATGCTTCAGGAGTGGGGACCACGTGTTTCTACATGGCAAAGAATTTGGATAAAATAACTGAAGATTATCAACTCTGAACCCTTCACCTTGGATTGATTTCAAATTAAAATCGTAAATTCTGAAACTCTAATGTCAGATAAATTACAAAAATAACATTTAGCCTACTAACATAAATGAGTGATAGCATGCTTTTTAACGTTAAACTTTAACTCGTTAGATCAGCTACACTCAGTAAACTTATTTTGAAATTTGAGCTTCAATTATTAAAAAATAAACTTAAATTTAAAAAACTAAAATTGGCTTGGATAGACCCACATTTAAAAGTGTGTTAAAATCTATTTTAAGCAATTGTAATGTTTGATAGTTTTTAAACCTCAAACTGCAAATGGTTTTGTCTTTTTTGCATTTATAAAAATATATACAAACCTTCTTTTTTTCTTTGGTTTTTATTCTTTTTTGTTTACCTACATGTAGCATACCCTTTGTTCTTTTATTTCTTTCAACAGGCCCAAAACATTTTAGTCTATTGAAAACAGAATCAGGTCTGGACATTGAAACAACAATTCTTAAACTGCTTGAATAAAGTTTGTATTTCACTTTTTTCATCTCTTTCATGCTGGACACGGTTTAGACATGACAAGACTTGATGCCAGATTATCCCAATGAATAGCCAATTACAGGCGTGTAACCCAGCTCCATTATCATAACTTCATTGAAGGCGTATTTTAGAGAGGCACAGAGGATCAGAGGAAGGACATTCCTCCGGTGGTGAGATTTACATGCAAACCTCTCCTGCATGCTGCTTGTTGAAGCCTCTGATTAACACTGAAAAGGTTAATTTAGGGGACATAATGACATGGAAGAATGCATGCTAGTGCCCCCTGCCCAATTTAATAGGCAACCCCTCATCTGAAATATTTGCATCACAAAACAAAACAATGCAGACAGTAACCCCTCCAGCAATTACTCTAAATGTAATTTACATTTTTCACCATCAAGTGACATCAGCTTTTGAAGCTTCCACAGATTGCTCATTTAAATGTATTTTTGTTTGTTTGGAGAACAAGCTATGATCTGTTAAGAGCAGCATAGAAATATAGGCGCCGCACAGTCACTTAGAGACCCAGTCTGCAGAAGACATTGATTACTCAATTTCTGATACACAAAGGTTTGTTTTTTAGTTTCTACTAATCTGGGTGTGTGTGTGTGTCATGTGTCATGTGTTTATCTCTGTGAGGCAACTCTGGAGACTTATTTCAGAAAAGATGCAAGAACAGAATGATCAGATAGGGAACATCCTGTTCTGGAAACAACACAGTCACCAAATTATTTTATATTTAATCTTCTGCTTTTTTATTAAGCTAAGAAAAAAAAGATTGAACAAACTTATTCATCTGAAGTGATTCTATGAATCCACCTTATTTACCAACCAAATAATCCTCTGTCATTTAAGATAACGCTGACTCATTTCTTAAAATGACAAGTAATTATGTTACTGTAACTCGACACCCTCTTATCAAAGCAACCAGTAAATTTTGGTTTCCAGGCACCGACGTCTAAGATGTGCTGATGATTTTGAATTTCTAATGTTAATACTATTCTAAAAACAAGTTTATGATTCTGATTCTTCACAACTCCAACAAAAAGTTCTGTATTTTAAATACATTAAAGTTAAAAGAGACCACAACATCATCTGCAAACTTTAACACAAGGAGGAAAAGTGTCCATGTGTAAAACTTTTTTTTCTATAAATACAAGAAATTTTTTTATTATATTATATACAAACTATATAATTATTCTTAAATATTTTAATCAGAAAAGGAACATTTTATGAAGCGGTTGATCTTCCTTTGACACATTGGTGGAATCAGATCTTTTAGACTGGGGAGGCCAAACTCTTAGTCAGACTCTTGCAGGGGTGGCCAGACCTGTAGACCATGAGTTTACCCCAAACTGAGGAGGGTTATCTCTAGTAATGTCATTTGTAATTTTGATATAAAAGAATCTAAACGTTGGTATGCTCATGTCTGTCATTTAAACTTTGGTACAAACGTATCAACATTTAAATCTGCTGGATTTAGTTTTTTCAAGACTTTAAAAGAAAAAGTTCAACCAAAATTCTTATTTTAGGAACCAACTAAAAAACATATTTCACATAAAAATGCAAAGATGCCACTACAGTCTATGAACACAACCCAAATAGTTGATTTGACAAGACAAATAACCAATCACAGTTTAAGATTTGTTGGTGACTGCTGGGATTGCAGATCAAATTTTAGGGACCAGTCCTGGCTTTGCTTCTCCCACTGTCCCAAAAAAAAAGTCAATTTGTTGCGAAGAAAACTTAAAGTGAAGCAGTCATAGGCAAAGAAAAGCTGTGAATGTGTTCCCCAAATTTTATTCTTACCAAATTTACAAAAAGAAAGTTGAGCAGGTTATAAAAATTCAGGGTAAAAATTGATATAACTTAATGTTTCATTTGACAAAGGCAGACTTAGGAAGATAAGTGATAAAATAAATAATCAATCTCACAATTTATGTGCCTTTATTTTGTATTATCCCTTTATTCTGTTACTTTTTCTTAATCTTATAATACTCTAAAACTTTTAATCTCTATCACTGTCTTTTTATCTGAAGGAAATCATGTGGCTGGTGTGCACTCTTGTATCCATAACATGGCCCAAGGTCCCACAAAAGTCCTGATTTCCTCAGATGTTATTTTAGGAAAATATGGTGGTGAGCTGCTCGGAAATAGATATCCTCGTTTGTTGAGCATCTTCTTTTTCTTATAAAACAGAAAGAAAACTTAATGGGACAGAACAACAGCAAATTTACACCAGCATCCAACTTGGGCGCTGACACCTGGCACTTCATCTTCTATATCACACTGAAACTGTTGTAAACATGCACAGCTACTAACAGAATACCTCCACAATATTCAGGTTTCCTTAGCTTTATCTAACACCGAGAGAAAACCTCATATTTTTGCTGTCGGAAGACAGAATAAAGGGAAATCAACAGGTAATATAGACGTTTCCACAGGTCTGGACATCCAAAACGGTTCCTGGTGTTTGAGATGGAGCTGCTAGCCATTCATGTTGAAACAAAACAAGTTAAGGAGTCAAATAAAGCACAAAAGAAACCAAACTTAGTACCTGTAGACTTGGATTTGTGTCGATTACAGCTGAATAAATGTATCTCTTCCAATCTAAAATTCGTTTGTATACCCATTTAGAAGCAGCCAAAGAAGCTGTAAACACAAGCAAGACTTTCTCATGTATTTGCAAAAAGTTGCCGATCAGACACAGAGGCGTTGGTGCTTCGAGTTTGTGCCTTTTTTTTTCTTTTTTTGAATAGTGCGCCTCATTCTATAACTGAAATTTCTAGGGGGTGACTTTCACTCCGTGCGGTGTAGTGAAGTTATGTATTATGAACATGCACAATGCGGGAAGAAGAAAGCTGAGAGAAACTACCGCATCATTTGTGGGTTCATCACTAGGACCAGCACTTTGTTTGTTACGCTTAGTCATTGCAACTATATCGTAATATTACTAGTGCAGCTTTAATCACAGTCCCCCACTTTCTCACCTTGACCACTATGAGGTTTTAATGATTTTCAATTTCGTTTCGTAAAAGTCAAATCATGAGCCGAAGCCAGACATATACAGGGACTGTTTTTTTTCAGCAGACATATTTCATTCTGACTCTATATGAAATTAAAATGTGTCATGTTTCTGTCTGAATGTGTTTGCCTTTGTTTTTATGTGTGTGTGTGTATGTGTTTGTGTGCGCGTGGCAGCTGCTGATCAGACCAGCCAAGAGAATTAAGGCCCTCCTGAGGGGGACTAGAGAGGCCAACGAGGGACAGGTGACTCCCACTCTCTCCAGATCTCCTTACACCCATCCACCCACACTTTAACACACACACTCCCAGAAAGAGGAGAGATTGATTGAGGGTGTGTCTGAGGTTCATCAGCAGATGTCACACCTGGGCAGGAACCTGATATAGTTGGTGATACTGGAGTCTTCTCCATTGTCAAGATTACAAGCATCGTTTAGTCCACAGGTGTGACTCACTTCATAATCTTACCATATTTTGGGTGTGAAGACAGTTGACAGTCTGAGTCTGTTTTTTCTTCGATCCCCTGACTTGATTTCCTCTCTTCTTCTTCTTTCTTGTCAAGTCCATAGTGTGTGCATGGTGTGCAAGTAAAGCCCCTTCTCTCCTCGCTCTCTGTCTCCCTTGTCCTCCTCTTCTCCCTCCCGGCACCGGCCCCCCAGACACAAGCCTCTTTCTGTTGGGGCATCGCCATGGCAACCAAGCCACTAACTCGAGGAGGCGACATAAAAACCTGCTCTTTTAGGGGGACACAGGAACACCTGCCGCCTCCGCCCGATGGGGAGGGCCAGGGCTGGATGCCGGGCCACGTGCAGACACACACTGACTTCCAAATTCATGTGGTCACAAACACACACACACACACACATCCACAAAAACAGAGGATCAGTGTAACATTCAAATGAGACCTCTAGCTAACATCTGCTCCTCTTCGGAGGCTCATTTATCTTCCAATAACATCTCAGGTTGTTTGGAGGCTCTCTAAACTCATGTTCTCAGAAAAGGTTTTCCAGAAACAAAGATTTTATTGTCAATGAGGTTTATGGTTTCAGGCTCAAACACATAGTTTTCTTATTTTAACATCTCTCTTTGGTTTCTTCACACCAGTGACTCCTCTGATAAGTAATCTAAGAGGACCACCAGACACATGGTCAGCTGCTGAGTCATCAGCTCCTCTATTCAGCAGCCACTGTACCTGAGAGCCCTTTTTGTTGGATGCTGGTTTATGTAACCTATGATACTCTTTTTTTTTTCAGCAAAAAATTAGCCAGAAACTTTTATTTGATGTTGGGAAACTAAGCTAACCTCTGAACAAGATGGTTTACAGTCAGCCTTCTATGCAGATGAATTCACAAGAGATAAATTAGGAGAGGAGCAAAGTACTTCATTAATATTTAAAGCATTACATTTCTCTGTAATCGTTCTGTAATTGGCTTTTAGCTCTTGCCACCTTTAGCAGGTGAGTCGACTAGCAGCCAAACAGTAAATTTAATTCCAACTACGTAGCTAGCTAGCTAGCTACCTAACTAACTTACTAACTAGCTAGCTAATTAACTTACTAACTAGCTACCTAATTAACCAGTTAACTAACCAACAGCATCACCAGCCTCCAACCTTCCCTGCATATTAGCATCCACATGCTTGTGCTGGTTATCTACTGCGCCAGTTAAGTGAATACAAGCATGTTTCACTGAATATACATCCATTTTCTTCTGTGTTCAAATCCTGCCATGCTTTAAAATACCGTCTGCCATCTGTTCTTTAAAATAGAAAAAGTTTCTGGACTATGACTACAGTAGAGTAGGGTGAACATACGTCCTCTTTTACCTGGACATATCCTCCTTTTGGGGGGCTGCTCGGCCTTGTCTGGGGGGAGTTTATAAAATCCTTCAAATGTCTGGGGTTTTGTATAAAAGTTTTGAGTTTGTGTCGCATGGATTTACTGAGTTAATAGCACGTAAAAAACACTCGACCTGACCTGAAAACATCTCAAATTTTACAATGCGCGACTCTGTGACTGCACCATATTGTAGTGTCCTCTTTTCGGGGACTCAGAATATGGTCACCCTACTGTAGAGCCATTCCTATTGTGGCAGATGGTTGTCATCCCTCCTGATGTTGTTAGCTTACATTAGGTAAAGACTATATTTTCCCTAATGTCATATCTACTTTGGCTCTAATTTTACACTAATTTTAACATGGTTCCAAACAGAAGAATTTCCAACAACCACAAAGTGGTTTGATAAGAAAACAGTAAGATCCACACCTCTTCTTTCCATGTTTCTCATTTATTTTTCAATTCTCTCAACACTGACGGGTGAATCTTTACCAAACAGGCAATTAGTTTAAAGCTCCGACAGCCCTCTTTTAAAGGCCCCAATCAACAAGTGTCAGTTTGGGGTCAGCTGCCTGCCTCCTCCTGTCTAAGGCGGAATATTCTGGAGAGAGGCTGGTGAGTGAACCTCTGGTGCCTGGCTGCTGTTCATTAAGAGTATTAATGATTAACTGAGAGTGCTATTGTCCCCGCGGGCCCAGCTGTCCCTCCTCTGCCCGTTGATCCACTCTGATGCCTCTGGGCCACTAAACTGGCTCCATTCATGTGATAAAGTGACAGCTGCTCCTCACATTCCCTAGAAAATTAACCGCAGACACAGGAAACACAAATTCAGAGCATATAAGTAATGTTTGACAGATTTCTTTTGTTTATTTCTTATCCCACAGGGTTGTGCCACTGATTACAGAGTGGATCAGAGGGATTATATTGAGCCTGTGCTGTTAGGGGTTCTGACAATGTTTGCTGTACCAGGGCTTCAGGGGTTGTATGGCAAATAAACTGAGTTAAGGTAAAAGCCAATAAATACTTTGAATATTTAATATTCGATTGATTAAAGGTTAAATCTGTAAAATCAAACAATCTGCATTACAGCCAAGGATGATCACAGCTTTGTAAGGAGTCATTCAGCAACCAGTTATACTGATAGAGACGATATCTTATCAAAGTTTGTCACTTTCAGCAAGTTTTAAGATCATTGAATGTGATAACAAAGTGATGAAAGTAATCTTAATAGAGGCTATTGTGTTTAGCTGAAGAGGACTTTGATTACTGCTGTTAGGAAGAATAAAACTAAATAAATAATCATCTACATGATTGTGTGTCTATTGGATCAAATGGAAACCAAAGGAAATGCTGAACTTTTGCAGCCAAACTGGTGCAAAAGAGCTTGTAAAATTACTGATTTTTCTTGCTAGTAACACATAGGAAATAGGCATATGTATGCACATGCTTATTGCAATCCTGCTTGCATCCTTCCCAAGGATTTGTACATTAAGATTAAAATGAACAATACCAGCAGTTAGAACCTGTCACTGCGGGTGCGGCATTTTTTAATTACATCTGCAGTAAAGAAATCAAAGCTGTTTTATGATTCTGCGATAAAGACTTTAGTAGAACTTGAAAACGGGCCGCTGGTGTTTTCACTGCGGCTCTTGCAATGTGGGGATTTGTTATTGTGTCACCTGGTAACATTTACAGTGCCATCTTGCCTGTAATCAGTTGAGTGGTCACAGATACTGTATGCGCCCGCTGTGGGAATTGTGGGGCTGTGTTTCTGCACCGCACATGGTCTTAATCCGTGAGTGTACAGTCATCCTGGTACGCTCATGGAGACAGGTGGGATCTAATTACAGTTAACATGATGGTTGTTTTCCACCTCACTTCAATTAAAGGGTCTCTTTGTGTCTTTGTTTATGGTCTTTGAACGTGTAAACACATACTTCACATTCCACTTCTTGTCCTCTTGGATGTGGATATAGTAAGAGAAACATCAAATGATAAATTTCAATGTGTAAAGACTTATAATAGGCAGGTTTTTTTAGTAGGAAGACAAATGAATTAGTTTAATCCTACTTCCAGTTAAAGCTCCTGTGTAGAGCTTTTGGTTTGCATTGATTTTGTGTATCTGCTTTTATGGTAGGAGTTAAAAAGTTGTTGTGTGAAACTGATGCAGTGCTTGCAAACTTCAGCCAAAATCTGCCAGAGCTGAGAGGGACTCATATTTCTGACTTGGCTTTATGCATTTAAAAATATAACAGGGATTTCTGTAACAAAATGGATCAGAACATTTTTTGTCTGCATTTCAAAACGCAGAAAAACATGCAAATCATTTTAGCATTTTGGCAGTGTTGTGTAAGACACACCTGTTTAAACTGGCCTATCCATCCCACCCCTCCAACTCACTTTTTTAATTTAATTTTAATTGGTATTATTTATTTCTTTATTTATTCCTTTGCTGTTGAATGTTTTAATGTTGCTTTGTTGATTTTAACTGTTTTGATGATTGATGACTTTAATTGTTAATAGTGTTTTATTATTGTTTTTTATGTTCTATAAAGTGTACTTGAGTGACGTGAAAGGCGCTTCAAATAAAATGTATTATTATTTATTAACATTGGTGATGTATCAGGGTGGGACAACACGTATTTCTGCATCTGGGTACACAATAATGTTTTTTCACTAGGCGAGATAGATTGCATTGTTAGGGGCCCTTTGTCTTTTGGTTTAGGGGCCAAAATCCTGAAGCCTTTGTTTGAGTAACACTTAAACTTATATTTGGACACTCATTTAAGATGAAAGCAATCACTAATTGATAAAAGAAATATTACAACAACAACAACAATGAAACCCAAGCTAGCAAAGCCAAGCTCAATCAAAAGTTTGTGAAACAAAAAACCGGTTCACCATTCCTTTTTTCTCAAGAAACCAACAAACAGTTACTTGCTTGGCTTGTTTTTCTTCACACCTCTTACTGATTACATCACCTCTGTGGGTGGTTCGAGGGGGTATCACATCCAAATACCTTCAAACAAAGGAATGCCTCTATTCTCAGGGTGCGATAGGCCAAAACCAGCTGTTAAACTGCCCCTATCCTCAGCTCTTTCTTTTCTGACAGCAGCTATGTAATCTCATACTAGCACCACGCTCCAGTGGGAAACATTTTACCATGAAACCAGCAGATGTTTGGCACCACAGCGGGGTTGCGGGGCAGAGGACACGACTGGATGTGTCTGTAAAAAGTGGAGTCCGGCACAAAAGCATGCACCGGCTAGTTTGTGTGAAGTGATGAGGAACATTTGCACCTTCCAGGAGAGGAAAGAGGTGGCTGAGGCGGTCACTGTAGAGGCCAAAGGTGCGAGTGTGTGTTTGTGCGTGGTGGGGGTCTGGTGTTTTGACTTCCCAAAACACAAAACCCTGCTTTCAGGAAATGAGGGGTATACCTGCTGCCTCTGAGCGCCCCCTCTTCCTCTCAGGTAACTCAGTGCTGGTCAAATAAGGTTAATACACCCCCCCTTAACCTCAGTTTTGTGCGAGCGCTGTGTTGTTTTCCATATCCTGCGCTCTATGACTTTGTGGAGCAAAACGAACAAGCACAGACCTGAGCAAAGGGAGTACTGCCTTTCAGCCTGGGATCCTGGTCTGCATTAACAGCCAACAGTTTACTGCTGCAGAGAACATAGAGGCTGCTGTGTCCACCCGGCTCTGTATGCATGCACGTGCACCCACCCAGAAAAAACACACACTAGTTTGGTTTGTGGCGATGTAAACACCTTTTTCTCAAAGATGTGTGTGTGTGTGTGTGTGTGTGTGTGTGTGTGTGTGTGTGTGTGTGTGTGTTGGAAGAAATGCTGCTGGGGAATTAATCAAAGAGTCATTACAGCAGTGGAATAACTGCAAACTTTCATTTGTGTGGTAAATATGAGTTTTTTTACTGCAGGGACGTTTGACTTACTCATGTCTGGAGGAGACACTTTACATATCCAGAGTCTGGTATCTTTTTTTCTCTCCCCTTAGCAGCTTTCAGAGTGAGAATTTAATTTCTAATCTCTCTAAGGAACTCTAACAGGAATTGAGATAATACCTCTACATATTTGCATGGGTGTCAACTATGTAAACACAACTTCAGAGGAAAATTTTTATCAGTGCTGCACCTGCCATTCACAGATATGCTGTCACATGCAGCAAGGAATGCACAGTTTATATTTACATCTGTGGTTTTTTTTGATAAATACATGTATGAGTCTGTAAAGGTAAAGCAATGAGAAGAGAGAAAATAGATATTAATTATGTTGCTCTATTCCTGTAGATTTACATTGAGCTCTGCATATGTGGGCGTGTTTGGTTTTGTGCACACAAAGCCTCTGAGTCTCTGACTTGGAGCAGAAGAGGATCTGGGTTGCAAAGCAGCAGGATTTGACATAGGCTTATTTCCTGTCATTGACTGTGGGTCACATGGAGAGTGCGTGGGCGCAAGATAGTGGAATGCTTTAAAGGGGTGAGGCTCTTGCCACCACCACACACATAAAACACACATGCACACACACAGCAACTGTAGCCATGCTGCACTCAAAGAAGACTTTAAACAATAGAGTTTAAAACAAGCATGCTTGTGCATTTTGTCTTATTGGAGATCAGCTGTGCATAATAAACACATACGCACACACATATATACTGACACACACTGTTTAAAGTTCAGGACAGAGAATGCTGAGGCAGATTCACTTTGACTCCAAACCCACGCAGTCCAGGTCAAACACCCGGTCCATGCAGTCAACGTGCTCGTCAGATGCAAGGAGAGATAGAAGGGTTCAACGGTGCAACAGTAAAAAAAAAAAAAAAGAAGTTGCAAACACAAAAGAAAACATGCGCCTTTGTACACCCACACGCATGCATGCATGCAAACACTCACTCAGCCTTCACTGTGTGCGTCAAACATTCAATGTTTCCCACTGTTATAAATCTTTTTGTGTGAATGAAACTTCGTCATCCAATCAAATTACTCACAGGCCTTGTGGACATCCACACCTCCTTTCTTGGCTTTCTCACTTCTCCTCAACCCAGCTCTCTTTCTCTTTCTCTCTCTGGCCTCGATTTTCTCTCATTTATCATCATAAATAAAGTTAAAGAGCATTTCATGTCGTCATCAAAGTTGCACTATTCTCTTTCTGATGATAAAGGCAAGGGGAGTTGCAACAAATAAAAGCCTGGGCTGCTAATTGAAGCTCTATGGTATACTGAAGGTTTATCAAGTCCCAGACTTGTTGATGCTGCAGGTTGACTGTTACAGAGCTTGAAGACTTCTCTCAACCTCCTCCAAAAGCCAAACCTCTCCTCAGCAACAGGTGCTGAAACAGAGCATCTTCATGTACACTAGAGTTTAACTAATGATACCCATAAATCCCTCTGGTTGGCTCAGTCTGCAACAGAACAGCTTCATTTGAAGGAGACACTTTCAGATATGAAAAGTTCTGCATTAGCGGGTAGGCTGATACTCACTGCAGCCGGCCACCAGGGGGAGCTCTACCTGTTTTGGCCTCACTTTTAGGGAGTTGTCATGTTGCCTATCCTTTACATTTGCAGGCCCCTTAACTGAGCAAGCTGTGGCTGACTTTCATGTAAGATCTCAGCTTTGTGTTTTGGAGCCCACAGTATATCACAGCAGGCCTGCACCAACACCCTATATGGCCCCACTGTAACGACTGCACCAGACACACACACACACACACACACACACACACACACACACACGCACACGCACACACACACACATAAATGCACTTTCATGCACACAAGTTTGCCAATAGAGTGGCCTTGATGTGGGCTGGTGTGCTGTGTCTGCTCTGAGTGTCTGCAGCTGGAGGCCAAGGCTGCTGGAGGAGACGAGGAGAAATGAAGGAGGAGACGAGGAAGGATCAAAAAGAAGAAGAAGAAGAAACAGAAGAAGAAGAAGATACTGACGGGGAGAAAAAGATCAAGAGGAAGTTTGTGGAGACGTTCAGTTGGGAATAATTACATTTTTTTAAAATGTGACATACAAAAGGAGAACAAGTTAATAAGATGATTATGATGAGAAGGAGAATGAGGAGGAGGAGGCAAACAGTCCAGAGGATTAGAGTTGTGGTGAAATGTGGCAACAGTCTCAGACATGAGCTGTGAGCCTGAAGATGGAAAATGTGACATGTTTTAACGCACCAAGAGGGCCCCCACTTGAGGTTGTGTGTGCCTATGTGTGGGTATGTGTATGTGTGTGTCACTCAGCTGCTGTGTCCTGGTTTTGGTATAAAGCAGATCATAAAAGTTAAACCAGACAACACCCAACGGACTTGCTGGATGTTCAGAAACCAGGATGACCAGGTGAATAAAATCTACCAGATTGTGTCAGATATCTGCTGATTCATTCATAAAAACGTGAGAAGAAGAAGAACATCGACTGTGGACAGGGTTTGGGGATTGCAAAATTTGGTTCACTTTTTTCAGACTAAACCACATGCACAGGGCCAAGATAACAAAACTTCTGTGCTCCTAATAAGTGAACATCCAAACTAACAAATTATCCACTGGTTTCAGTCTGATCCTTTTCCATTTGTCTCTAAAAGCTCAAAGAGGCTTGATTTTGGAGCTCATCACTTACCGGACAATAGCTGTCGGGTTAAAAGGTCAACGTGTAAACCAAAACATCCTCTTCTGTTTGTCTTTCACAATACTCATCATTGTTATGACAATATGTTGTTCCCTTTTGAATGAAAACATTGAAAATTTCCCAAGATGTGCAGTTTTGCTTTTGTGACTGGACGTTGCGGCAACTGTTAACTGGAGGGACTGGTATTCAACTGGTGCCCAAAAATTCTAAAAAAAAAAGTTGAAAAAAGTTAGGTGTATTAGACAATACGCTCTACTACAGCCTGAATGTGTCAATAGAAAACAGCAGTTTCCATTAGCTGACTGTCTATTATTCTCATCCTGCAGTGAGGCCAAAATACTGCCTCTATGGGTGCTGATATATTAAACCAATAGAGGCAAGGCATGCTGATCTAGCTTTGATCAGATTCCAAAAAAAATGCTGCTTTGACAGGGATCATGGTTGAAAAAAAGTGATCTAAAATGTATTTTAATTTTCTAGTTTGGCCTTATAGTTCTTCTCTCATGGCTGAGGAGATACGCTTTATGACCTATACTGCTGCCGGTCACCAGGGGGAGCTCTGAGAGTTTTGGCTTTACCTGTTGTAACTGTTGCGCTGTTTATGATTATATACAGTCTACTATTGTTTGGTGGACACGGCTTTGATTTTAAAAGGTCAAGTCTGTAGAATTAGGAAACTTTTTTAGAACTTCCTCAGAGCTCCACTGCTCACCCCTTCTGGCAGCAAAGTGAAGAAAGCCTCTTGAGAACAATAAATTTTTTGTCTATTTGTGTAGTTTTTACCACCAAAAATAAGTATTAAAACACATTATTCTGCACATGACAACCTCTCCTCTTAGTCATCTTCCAGTTCACTCAAAAACACAGATATTTAGAAATATGGTGGCAGCCTGCATAAAAGTGGACCCACCCTTTGATATTAAATCTCACTTTTTGTTATTAAAAACAAAGGTGGTTAAATGTTAACTAAGACACACACACGGACATTATACTTCATTTTTGCCAAGTTTGAGTAATGCCAATAAATAACACACACTGTACCTTTAAGAGCCACAAGGCAAAAAGCTCAGTAGGAAATGCAATAAAAACAGGTAATAATTCTGGCGATTGAGAGAAAGCAGAAATCAAACAATGAACCTTTTTTTTTTGCAACCTGCTGCATAACTAAGGCCATAAGCCCACTAACAGTCTATACTTTATGGCTGAAGCAGTGGCTCCATCTACAGGTGGGAATTAAGAATTGCAGGTTTTGAGCCTGCTCTAAAGAAGAGGACAAATCTGAAACTTTACAGTAGTTAAAAGAAAGATTATCTTAAATTTTACAGTTATCACATCTGCTTTTGGCTTGGGGTTTTATAGTGTTTGCTTGGACTTGATTATTTCTAAAACCTAAGCTGAATCACTGAAATAAAGACTAAAAATTTACTTTCCAAAAACCTGAATAAACACTTTTGTGTGGAGCTGTCAGATCATGTGATGTGACCAACAGATACTGTATTCATACCTCGGTTTATACATGTCTCTTTATTGGTGCCATCACCAAACTGGGCACCCATTAATACAACTTACAATGGCCTAATTCATTCACTCATTCATTCACTGAGTCCCATGTAGCAGTTTCCTTTCAGAGGATGCAGAAAAAACACTCTACTGAAGAGGCATGTAGGGTACACAATGTCTCAGCAACTGTGTTGTTTTGCCATCATTTTGCTATATGCAAACTGTTTCCTGGTATTAATGACAAGATGATTCCATATAAAAATACAGGAATCAACACAGCTGTGCATGCCATTTTTTAAAATCTGAATTGGGTATAAAGTGTGCAAAATATTCTCACGTTAAAAATTTTTCAAATCTCACAAAAAGTTGAATCAAAAACACACATTGATTCCAAAACGATACTGTCTGTGTTTGTTAGACTGCAATACAAAAACTCAAATAACAGCAGATATTTGCTCCTCTAAGGCTGAAAAACAACCTAAAATTACTACCAATGCATGTCTGTCTGATCTGAAACCTGATCTGGTTGAAAGTGTGTCTCCTGCAGGCGTTTGACAAGTCAATGATTTGGGTGTCAGTGTCAGAACAATATTTCTCTGTGAGTGTCAGCCTGTGGGTTTTTGTCCTCCTATTTTCCAGTGATAACTCCCCACAGACAGAGTCAATGATTACTGACCATTAACGGTTTGTAACTTAACTAAGCTGTGAGACGTTTGTGGTCAAAATCTGTCCGTTTTCCTGCTTTTGTCTTTGTTTCACAGCCTGAGGGAGACAGACAGCTGGTGTCTTATCATGTAAAGAAACTGTTTCTGCTCTCTGCTATCCTTTTACAGCTCAGTTTCTCTATGACAGAGTGAAACCATCAGCCTAAGGGGAACTCTGTGTGTGTTTGTGTGTCTGCCAGGTGGACCTCATCTTCTTCTTCTTCTTTTTACTCCTCCTGGTGTCACATGGGAGGGGCCTGGGTTGCATGTAGGCTAAAGCTAGCTCTCTCTTATTTCCCTGGCAAATGTAGTCACCACAACCAGTCACACGTCTCTCCTCCTCCTCCTCCTCCTCCTCCTCCTCCTCCTCCTCCTACACTTGTTTCCTTACTTCATCCCTCTCTGCCGCCTGCCTGACACAAGCCCCACATATCCCAGGAGGATAAGATGCCATGGAGGCCACAGGAGGAACGGTGCTTAACGTCTGCTCTGTTCTCCTCTTCTTCTTCCTCACAGGTGAGCGCTGGGTTGTTGCTGTGGAGGGCTGTTCTGTTTGGGTTATCTGTGTTGTGTTGTTGCAGCTATTGCAGTTACTGTGGTTTCTGTGTTTGCTTGCCTTGCAGGGTGAGTTAGGGAAGTTTTTTTTCATGTGTGCTGTACAAAATGTACCTAAAACCTTGTAAAATTATGACTTTTTAAAGGTTAACACTGGAAAAAAGTGAAGAGGATTGGCTGCAGAGTAAAAAAAGGGAAAAAATGCATTGTGTTGGTACAAAAAGGGAATTTGAATACTTAAACAGCATGTTTTCTGTGTTGTGAGAAGAGATATTTTGTGAAATTCTTGTTTTTTGGATTCGAGCTGAAAAATATCACAAAACAAGCTGCAAAATCTAAAAAAAGACAAACAGTGCCTCAGTGGGAGACAAAATTCAAAGACTGCTTCATGTTTTTCCCGTTATCAAAAAATATTAAAAAAATTACTGTTGTTTGAGGGCTAAGGATGACAAATTATGGCTGCAAAATCAAAAAAGGACCAGAAATTGTATCAGATGAACTGGATTTTGCATGGTTTGAGTTTGAATGGGGTGACATGTTATGAAATCATTGTTTTTAAGTCTGGAGAAATAGTGACTGAACCAGGGAGATAAGAAAGAAAATGCATTGTAATCACCACAAATAGCAAATTTAAGGAATAATATGACTGGATGTTGATTTTTAAGACTCTGGCCAATAAATGTGTAAAGAAGGATGCAATTTAAAAAAACAAAAATAAGATCTCTGTGTTAAAAAATGCAACATGTGGCGCTCTTATGTCGAAAATCAACAGGCTACAGTGGCTATTCACTGAAGTTGGTCCCCTCATCCTTTTATGATGTAAATTTAAGCCCCTCAGAGAGCTGCTTTTGAGCATATTTGGTGTTTTTTGCATGTACTGTATCCTCCATAATCACTCTTGTGTGATTTTATAAGAGTAGCTCCTCTCTTGTTGGCGCATGTACTGAAGGACTTTAGGAGCAGGACACTGGAAAGCAGAAGTGGTTTTGGCCACAGCCGGGTGACTCAGTAATAACAGACATATGACCAGATATGTCTGACATGAGAAAAAGCCCCTAAAACATGAAGGTGGGCTCTGCTCCAGCTCTGTTTGTATCATCAACCTCCTTTGAGGAGCTGTTTGTCTTATCTCTAAGGAGGCGAGTGATGACGGCGTAAGGACATGCACCAGGACACTTTATTTAGTGTCTAAACATCTGGGATGTGTGTGTGAGGGTGATAAGAGGCAGGTGCATGTTGGTCTGTTTAAATGTGTTAGTGTGTATGTGTGTGTGTGTGGCCACTAAATGAAGTTATCCTCTCACCTCACACTCTATTGTCCTTCGCATCACCACAACAATATGTGCCTTGTTTTGGGGACAACAGTGAAGGAGCGGGCTCGGCACACTCCTCTTTCTGCCTTTTCACCAAGTCTCAGCTGGTGTAAACACAGGCACACTCCTGCTACTGATACACACACACACACACACACACACACACACACACACACACACACACACACACACACACACACACACAGAAAGTAGCCTGAGGGCTTGTAAGAGTGGAGCGTGTCGAAGGGCTGTCTGCCCTGTATGTTTTATTTAGGACATAACACCAGAGACACAGTGAGTCTATTGTGATGTACAACATGGTCAGAAGTAAGCAGGGACCTGGGTGACACCCGCTGGGTGTCCCCAGGGAGGAAATAGAGGTGGAGCGGTTAGAGGGTATGAGGGCAGAGGAGGGGGTAAAAATAAGTGATTCGAGGTGTAAATGCACAAAGACATCTGTCACACAGATGAGAGGCTGAGGCAATTCATCCGATATTTTCTCCTTTCCAATGTAAATTGAACGTGAAATGAGAGAAAAAGAGAGAAATAGATGCTACACAGACAGAAGTGAGACAAAAGGACACAAGGAAGAGGAGAGTGTGAGTTTTTAGTAAGTTTGCTCCACAGTAGTGCTGCCTACTCACAGGCTGCTGCTTCACTCAACCTGGCATCCAAACACAGTGGCTCACTTTTTAACTTCGAACTGTCAGAAAAACTCAGAACATGAAGTTTGAAGTTGTCAAAATGAACTGCGAAATTATCTGTCACAGTGGAAATGTCAGTGATATATATATATATAATGCTTGGACTGGATTTTTTCCACAGTCTGGTTGTACCCTTATCAAAAAGAAGTATGTTGAAGTGTACTTCAAGTATACTGTGTTTAAACTAAATATGATTTTACTTTACTTTTTATGCACTTTTCAGAGATATGCTTAACAAAGTTAATGTTAAGTAGACTTGGCTTGTACTAAGAATTATACTAAAAGTTTAATTATATTCAATCTATACTTATACATAAACTTTTGATCAAGATATACCTAAGGTTGCATTTGTGGTTTAAGTATACTTGGTCAGTGAATACTTCCATATATCTTTTTAAGAGTATGCTCTTAAAGACATAAGCAGTACAAGCCGAGTATTATTGAAATAATACCATACCAAGAGGTCATTTTAATTATGCCTCCAAATCAGTGTGCAGCTAGCTGAGTGGATTAAGGCACACCCCATGTTGGGGACTACATTAATAACAACCCATAATGTGCAAGCAATTTTACTTTTAAAGCTTCTATAGGAGATTTTTGACATTTATGAAATTCATATTGATACTTTTTTTTACAAACAATTTTACAACCCAAAGCAAACAAGACTAGCAGGGCAAACACTGATGATTTTAGAAATTGTTTTTTTTTTATGCCTGAAACAGGTGTAAGGGGATAGGTGTCCGCCCGCCAGCTCTGTTTTTGTAATTCTCAGATGAAACATTCAGAAAAAATGATACATTCAGTTCTCAAAGGTCAGTAGGATTACTATTGTCTTCAGAAGACACTATTTATACATGTAAACAACATGCTAAAGAAAGACAAAATTAATACAAAAGGAGAGTTTTCACAGGAGCTTTTAAGTAATGTTGTCAAAGAGAAAAATCTCATCCTCTTTCAAAGTCAAGTCATCTATCGTGGATTTCTTATTGGGAAAAAAAAAAAAAGGCTGCTTCTTCTTTGTCGACGCCTACCCCCTCACATTAATTTCAAGCACTAAAAGTTACAGTGCAGTACACAGTGGTCAATCTTGTTGATAATGGTCTCTTTTGCACAACATAAAAAAGCATCAATATGAATTCAAATCTATTCCATGAGTGTCAAAAACTCCTCACAGGTGCTTTAACTACTTTTTTCATATATGAAATAATACCTTTAATTTGAAATGAAAATAACTGCAGATGAACAACCTTGCCTCCTCCCACTCTTGGTGTTTGCGTTCCAAGTTGCCCCAGCAGGTTACTAGAGAATAAACCGTCTTAGCTGCAAGCCAGGGCTTTTAGAACAGACAACAAGGTGCTATAGATCAACAGTTATCGAGTGATTTAAGACTGACCCAGTGTTTGTTTTGGGACTAGTTAGGATCAAAGCGACAAGCCTCGTCCTTGTCTGACAAAAACAATCACACTGTGTGGTGTGCTGGGTCAATATTAACTCACCAGAGTTTCAGGACCTGCTCAGTGTGGGGACTAGGATGTAGATTATCGAAAGAATCTTGTTATGCAGCCTATACAAGGCATGATCATATCTTTGTTACTAGATATATTTCTAATAGTGATCAACCACGCATGAGCCTAAATATTGTTGGTTTAATACAGACTTGATCACAGATTGGTCATTAGCATTTACTGCCTTTGTTCAAAGGATTTGTACAGTGGACAGAAACCTGGAAACAGAGAGTGGGAGTTGACCATAGACTGAGTAAAACATGGATGGGATCTCAGTGATGTGCCTATTGATGGTGGAAATGCTCACTCAAAATAACTCCTGGTTAGCCCAGCAAGAGCTAACAGGGAGCTGAGGCAGGCCTGGAGCCTCCTGGCCAAACGCTAGAATGTGCCTGCATGTAAGTCAGATCAGTTACACAGCTTATGTCCTTTGTTATGCAAAACCCATTATCTTAAAAAGAATTTGTTGTACAAAAAGTCATCCCCTATGATAGGAAAATGGTCCATCAGTCCAAGACCATTTTTTGTATGCTGTAAATGAATCTAATCTTGCCTTAAAACGGGCTTTTTAACATGGGTATTGATGGGACTACCTTAGCTTCAGGAGCCAGCCTCAAGTGGACCCTTGAGGAATTGCAGATTTGAACACTTCCAGACTGGTTTCATTTTTCAACATTAGAGCCTGCAGCTTGAGGATGGCATTGGGTTAAGGGATTTGAGCCAGTGCTGTCCACTCAGAGAACTACAGCTTCTACACATGAAGCCCATGATGACTGGGGTCCTTTGGCTGCATGTAATTTGGTAAATGAGAAGAGTTAGCCAACATGTTTTCAGTTTTACAGACAGTGATAGGTCAAGGTCGTGTTTGTAGCTTTTTGTGCCACATTCAAGTGTCCAAAAAGCAGATTATTGGAGATCAAATTGTCACATCGTTGTTGCTCTCAGCATTTATAAAATAATAGGGTATAATAGCAGTTTACTTCTTTTGCACATCTCGTCAAATAAATTCCACAAGCACAAACTGCTATCCAATCAGAGGTTAATATTTGGCAAACAGTTGGCAAACAGCAAATAGTGAACCCACAATGATTTCACATCACTCTCCTGTTTTTGTCTTCCTCTTTCCAGAGGTGAGCTCTGAGTACATTCACATCCCCACACTAGTGCATCATGGTATTGAAGGGAAGTCCCTGCTCTTGTCTGTTGAGACCCACTTCTCCATGGACGAGGTGGAGATCCAGGGAACTTGGTCGCACACAAGGCCAAGCGGCACCAGAGCCACGTTGGTGACGTTCACCAAAGAGTCATCGATCACTGACATGATGTACAGAAACCACCTCCTCTTTAGAGAACCAAACGTTTCGCTGCTCATCAGGAAATTAAACCCAGACGATGAAGGGGATTATACGCTGGACCTCAACATCGAGTTTCATAACAAGACAGGATTGGTCATAAAGGAGAAGAGAACTGTGCATGTATCAGTTGATGGTAAGTGGTTTGGTGATTTGATGAGCAAACTGACTTTATCTGTTGCTTAAACTCCAAACTGACCTTCACTTCCTGCTTGTTTTTCCATAGTTCCTGTTTCGTCTCCAGTTATTGAGAAGAGCCCGTCGTCTGCAGTGATTGAGGACAAAGCAAATGTAACTTTGTCTTGTTCTGTTGAAAGAGGAACACGAGTTGTGTTTCAGTGGCTGAGGGACAACATTGCTCTTGGTCCTAACGACAGATACCACTTTTCCCAAGACAACTCCACCCTGTTTATCAGTCCTGTAAGAAAACAGGACAAGGGGATGTACCGCTGTGTGGCCAGCAACCCTGTCAGCCCGGACCGTCACAGCAGGGGTGTGGAGCTCAATGTCTATTGTAAGTATAAGCAAAATATAAATCTGTGTTGTCCTTGCACCAAAACCATTTGAGATTTCAGGTCTAATCCAGGATTTCTACTGCATCTGGAACAGTGGCGATTTTCACCGTCCGCCAATTCCTACCGAATTAGTTTGTGAGGCGAATTTCATGGCGGATTACAGACAGCAGGAATCACAAGAACTCACAAGAACCCGCGGATTCACATGCATTCACGCAATAACAAGTTGTCTTTAGCCACATAGACTAACCATATAAGCAGTAGATTGTGTCCTTCCAGAGGAGGAAATCTACTCCTAGGCCTCTAAAATCAGCATCCTCTCATCCATGGTGTCATCGGGGTGAAATGCTGTCTATAAACCTTTCACTTGTTTGTCCCTGCCCGTCTTCATGATGTGAAATATGGTCCGCCTGAAACATGGAGTGTTTTATTTTGAGAAGAAGCCAGATGTTTTATTTTGTGTCTGAGCTCGACTTCCTTTCCAGCACAGGTTAATCTGTGCTGAATTTATCCGGCATGCTCTGGCGTTTGGAAAAAATAGAACTCTTGCGATCAGCTGCGGAGTCTGATGATCTGTAGTGGAACGGAAAGAAGCCAGTGGAAATTGACACATTGACTTGAACGGTTACGATCAGCTACGATCAGGGGATACAGCCTTTTTGTAGCTGTTCTGGATGTAGTGGAAATTGGGGGTAAGCCTGCTATCTCTGATTGGACAGGAAGTCAAGCATATTACCTGTAAATTCAGAAATAACACAAAATGCCAACTTGCAACATAATATTAGATTGAATAGATTCAAATCAGACTGCAGTGTTTGGAAAGTGGGGGTCTGGTGGGACAACTTTTGTGTACTTGCAACAGCAAGCGCCACCGAGAAGTGCCCTGAACTCAAAGTAGTGGGCACTGCTAAAGACACAGGCCCTAAAATGGATTATTTCCTATGCATGATTCATGGAGGCACCTGTGGCCTGGATTTTAAGGTGACCATTCTCTTTGTCATGCCTTGTGATCTGAAAGAGATGGACTGGTTCTACCTACTTATTTTCCCAAATAACAGTGGCTGGATCATGGCAAATTTCTCTGAACTTACCATTCCTGCACAAACCTTTATCTGTTATCTAAAGGTGTGATTTCTTTTACATAACCCTTTTAATTTGGCACACACTAGGTCCAGATCAGTTTAAATTTATTCATCTTTTTGTAGGATGTATTCAGCGCTAACCTCCTGAACCTTGCCAAAACTAACTTTATAATAACCATCACTTGTCCACTCTCGTCTAGTTTTCACTCTTATCGCACTGTTCTCCCTGAGCCAGACTGCAAGATTGTATGTAAATGTGTATGAGGGCAAACTTCTTTCTGACTGAAAACACGTGGTTGATCGGGAACATTATTTGCATGGAGGCACATGTACCTCACAGAGCTCCACTGTTCTGCCCATAAAGTGTGTAGATGCTCTGATAAAAAGGTTCAGCTTTGAGTCTGAGGTTGTACTGAGAAAATAATCTTTCCATGAATTCATTTGAATGTGGCTCCACATAACTGACTTCTCTGGTTTGATGGGACGTAAAGGAGTTTATACATCCGTGTGAAAAACCTAAAATTTCATTTGTTTTTGTTTCTTAATTTCTCTGTATGAAAATGAGCAGTTTGGCTGTCGTTAATTTAACATTGCCATCATTAAACATTTGGCAGCATTCTGCTAAAAGTAATACTACTATCATCCATTCAGTTGATTACTTATTAAACCAATTTCAGTTTATGTTTTAGGCAGTCTGTGAAAATCTACTCACAGGAGCTTTAATTTATTAGCACTACTGAATTGACACCTTAGGTCTTTCTTAAAGCACATGTGGGGTACTTTTGGTTTTTGTGACCCATTTGGTAGCTCTTATCTCCTTGTGATTTTGCCCTCTATGCACTGAAGTGTTTTTTAACCAAAAACCCTAATAAAGCTTTGTCATAGCCGTCAAATGTGTTGAGTCACAAAGGTTTTTATCGTAGCAGTCAGTCTATCACTCTGTTTGACACCTACCCTGCAGCACTGGTTTTGAAAACAATAATATAGAAACCATTCTTCTTTTCATTAATTACAATCTTTGCTTGAGTCTAAAATTCATTCTGTTTTATAACCAGCTATAAATTCCTTACAGGAGCTTTGAAAACACATAACTGAGATTTACTGCCCAGTGTAGAGATAATAGTAAGAGACTCTCTCTTTGTCGCTACGTTGTTAAGTACTTCTTTTTTTGTTACATGTCTTCTCAAGCTCTTAATTTGAAGGGCAAGCAATGTTCAAGGCAATTTCAATCAGAGCAACAGTTGCCTACTATAACTATCATATCAACTTTGGGCTATCATATTTGACCCAATCTCGGTCCCCGCAGATGGCCCCTACAACCTGGAGGTGGACTCAGTCCAGAGCCTGCGGATAGGGGAAGTGTTCACCATCAACCCAGGAGAGCTGGTCTTCTTTGAATGCCGGGCTGATTCCAACCCACCCAACAGCTACGTCTGGATCTCCACGAGCCGGAATTCCACTCAGGTCATCACTGAAGGCCCACGGTTAGAGGTGCGCTTCTATCGACTTGCTCAGGCTGAGGAGTACCTGTGCCGAGCTTTCAACAACGTGACACAGAAGCAGGACGAAGCCCGGATTACTCTAGTGGTGGCCAGCTTTGGACCAGGTGGGTAGGAGGTGGAACATGGCAGGAGGGAGCTGAGCGTGGGTAGGTTTTGGGAATCCTCTGAGATAAACACTCTGTAAACAGTGTGTCATGCCAAAAACAACTGAGGTTTATAAGCTACAGAAGATATATCATTATCCTGACAATGACAGGCAAACACCATGGCCAGGTATGTAGAAAAAAAGCAAGTTTAACATTGTGTACACAACAGGTGAAAGGAAAATCTAGGCTATGGCTATAACATGAAATATACATGGCTATTGAGGGCATTATTTTTAATCTGTGTTGCTAGGTTTCTGAGCCTGCTGCTTGTATTAAAGATCAGTGGCTGGGAAAGCAAACAGTGGACGACAGCTGTTGTATTTGTTGACTAAGTTTTATAGCATGCAGTTTCTGTGTGCTGAATGTGACATTGATATGTTGTCTTGGTGATACAGAGAAAGGCTGATAGCCACTGCTGATACTGGCTATGATTTAAACTGCTGTTTACCGACTTACAGGACTCACTGAAGCCCCAGCCTTACCTGACATCAAAATCTGACATCAATCACATTAAATAACCTTCACACATACAAAAAAGTCTCACAATGACTATTCAAAATTGAACTGTACAAGTAGAACCTGAGATGTGCCGGTCCAGGTTTAAGTGCTGGACCATCATTGTTGTTTCTCAATTGAAGATTGCCTGGTAAAAATGTTCATACTGGTGTTCTTTATGCTTTTGCTTACAGGCAAAGAGAAACACATCCAGGACAGTGGCTCTGTTTCCCCTCTGGCGGCCATTACAGTCTGCTCCTTGTTTGTAATCGGCTGCATGCTGCTGTTTTTCCTCAGGAGAACGTGCCATCCTAAAAGAGGTTAGATAAATAGAGGTTCTTTTACTGCTTTGACAGATGTGGTTTTTCAGCAGTAGTCCATGCTAGCTCCTTAAGTCAGCTCTGCAACCTGTTTAACATGTTCTATGTTTGAATTTCACATACATGAGATGACACTTAACGGCTTAATGGAGTGAGAAATTGCATGTGGACGGTTAACATTTATGTAGGTAGCTTGAAACTGTAAGACAAACTGAAGGCAAACAAAGAAAAGTAACTTCTTTATTTGACTAAGACCAGGTTATTTTGAAAAGTAAAACCATGTTTTTCTCTCTTTCTCTTTGTCCCTTTAACCAACAGTGCTCATGAGTATCTATAACAGGTAAGTGCCCCTAAATTTCCAGGATTACAAATCTTTACTTCATCATTGTTATGACTGTATGCCAGGAGGCAATAACCTTTTTTATCTGGCTGTGTTTGTAGGCCACTTTCGGAGCAGAAGAGACCACATCGTTCAGGTAGGCTAACGTCTGAAAACGTGCTTTTACCTTCTTCTAAAGTTAAACAATGCAATAACTTATTGTAGCCATACTGCTTTGACGAATAGAGATGAACAGAGTAGATCTTGGTTTAGGGTCCTGTAAAAATTCATCATATGTCTCTTTTGAATCTTTAGGTCACGAGGATGCAACGGAAGACTTCGGCATCTATGAATTTGTGTCTATACCTGGGAAAATGGAATCAGCACAGGTGTGTAATGTAGCACAATAAAGGCTGTTGTTTGCCGTTGAGCTATTGTGAACATTAGCATTCATTTTCCTCCCGTCTGTCCCCCAGGCGTCGTGCAGGTCTCTGGCTCGTCTGGAGTCGGTTCAGGATATGCACACCACCATCTATGATGTGATCAGACACGTTCCTGAAACACCCAGCCACAGTTTGCTGAAGTAACCTCTGTTTTGGTGTTACTTGCAGTTGTTTGACTTGAAGACTCTTGTGTAGCTTTTTTCCCTTTAATCTCTGCTGTCAAAGCCTGAAACTGGATTTGATGGCCCTTTTTTGCACAAGGGATGAAGGAGACTTGTGACCTGATCGTGCACTGTTATCGCCCACACTTTGGGACGGATTTTAAATGTGTTTTCTTGACATTGTTGTGAGATGAAAGTGTATGTATGGCTTGAATTAAGTCTTTTTTTATGTGAATGTATATCTGAGCTTAAATTTTTTCTTCTTTTTTCATTCAGAAACAAAGATCACTGTTATCATATTCAACCAAGCAAAATAGCAGTGGCTAATTTTACACCATATCATTTTTACGGTGCCCTTAGTCTCCTCGGTTTGATTGTATTAACACATATTTAATTTAAAAGACTAAATTATATGAATATCAATAATATTAACGCCAAGGAGATTCAGTTTTGTGAGAAGACAAGTGTTATAATGAATGCATTTTCTTGTATGAAATATATATAAATAAGTGTAAATACTGTACATTGATGATGCTGCAGATTCTACTTATTCTATTTCTATGTTTTGTCTAAATCTATTTATTCGTATAGAAACACTCGCCCTTTTTCCTCACAAATGTAGCATTTCCTCTGCTCATCATAGATTTAATGAAATGCTGAAACAGAGAAAAACTGATTCTGTACAGTTTGCATCCAAATGTATGTTTTGTACTTTATTAAAATATATCTCTAATATTCAGGGTCATTCTTGAAATGGTGCATATCGCCCACAACCAGAAGAAGACACTGACTCTAACAGCTATTTCTGCATTTATATCAGTACTTTTTAATGTATTTTTTAACAAATTGGCAGCATGGCTTGAAATGAACACTTTCTCACTTGCAGATCCTGAAAAAAAGACAAAAAACAAATAACTAAAGCCAGCAAAGATGTCAGTTCTGCTGCTTCACAGTCAGTCTTTGTCTGATGTCTTGGCTGCAATCTCTCTTCCCACAAGTGTTGTGTTCAGAGTCTTGAAATTGCAGCACAGTGTTTGCCTCTCTCTCAGCTTTGCTGGATTGGTGTGCGATGTACCTGGCGAGATCTGGAGACGGGCAACAACAGACGGATGGTTCAGCATGTGGCAGAGTGCCCTCCACCTGCTCCTGCTGACACCTTGTCACGAGTAGATGAAAATGTGTGTGCTTGTTAGCTTCTTTGTGTGTTTACTTGAAAGAGAGATCAGGTGGAGGAATAAGGAGATGAACAAAAGCAGATAGATTCAAAACAAAATTTGGTTAAAAAATACAGAAAATTTGTCTCCAACAGCTAATGTATCACATTAAGAGAGCAACAGCTTGCTTTCTGCTGACTCAACAACGATTATGATTATGATTATTACCAAAACAATGTGTCATCCCCATTGTGCCATCTCTTCTGTTTGAATACATTTTAATGCTGTTGCACACAGATGTCTAGAATAAGTCATACTGAAGCTGCAAACTGACAGTTTTAAAATGAGATGGCTCTTTTTTTTCCCACACAGAACAGTGAGATAGAAAGGTTTTCAAAAATAAATTTCACTATTACAAAACTTATTTTCACTCTGAGTCATAAAGTGCTGCTTGTCATGATGCTCCCTTGCATAACAACAAGCAGTTTAATGAATCTTGCTCTAATTATAGTGCATGAAGTGACCGACTGAGTGTGCTATGTCTTAGTGATGGCATCTCCGGGTAGGGGTTGCCATCTGTTCCGTCTCTGTGTGTGCTTAAAGGGAGGCGCCGCTCTGTGGATGACTGCCTAACAAACAACAGCAGAGTAAATTCACCTGAGGAGAGCGGCCTCACCTTCATTTGACTGGGAAATAGCCTGAGGCATCATTAACCAGGAACTAGAGCTCTCAGTGCCTGCTGTCTGCTGCATGCTGTCTGCTTTTAACCAAACACAGCCAAAATAAAACACATGACAAGGCAATTAGAAGACACATGGGATGGAGGGCATGAGCCTTTTTGTCATTATTTTGATCAGCTGATAAAGCATAGCTGGGTCTAATTACATGGTAAACCTCGGGCTTTATGGCAATGAGCCATAAATGATATCATTCCATGTGACCTGGTTGACATGATGAAATGATAACTCTCACAAAAGTAAACAGTGGAAGTGGATAACTGAGCGCTGATGTCACACAAAAATTTGAAATACTGTATCTAAGCAGTTTTAGACGAAATGATATCAAGGCTATTCAATAATTGTATGTGCACAAAATGCTCTGATCAATACCAAATACCAAAAGTGCAAGAATAATTACTTTTAGAGAGAAAATTATAGATTCATTTGATCATTTAACTTTTGCACCAACTGTGGATCCAATCTCACAGATATTTTTGATGTAATCAGAGACCAGGTGTTTCTTTGAATATATATTTATTGAATAGTGATTTACTTGTTAATACATGTCCCTTTTCTGATATCACAGAAATATATCTTATCAACACCCACCTTCTCGGTGACTGATAAAACATAGTGGTGGAGTAACAGTTTTCATTTGTGGTCTACTTCAATACTGTCATGTTGAATTACTTCCACCTAGTGGGGCAAACCGGCAGTACATGTATTTAATACCAGAACAGAGCAGGTATGTGAATGGATTGATGCACGATTCGTTTTTTGAAATCTTAAACTGTATATGTATATATTTAAATATAGTTCAAATACCTCAGACTTTGTTTTATCTCTAACTAAGAACATTTGGCAATTACAGACAGCCACTTGATCGTATATACTACATTTCCCATGATACCATGAAACATTCCGGTGTTCACGTGACGGTCAACTATGGCTTCCCACTCATAGTGATGGAGGCGCTTCGTTGACAACAAAACAGGACTGTCACTTTGTTATAGCACCTATCTGTTGACACGAGTGGGATTTACAATGCAGAAAATCAAGTCTCTTATGGCCCGGCAGGTGAGTGAAACAGCTCTTCAGGTGAACAGAAAATAAGGTATCAACCGTTAGTCGGTAACAGCTGCCAGCAGCTAGCACGAGAGCTAGCAAAGCTAACAGGCTAATTTGACAGCTCACCGTGAAGCTGATAAAAGGACATATTTAACTCGAGAAAAAGCTCCTGTTTTAACCACTCTATCACAGAAACTAACTATTTGACTCGTATTAAAGATATTATATTTGTTGTGTTAGTTATACTCACGTCACTCCATCAGACAAGGACAATGATAGGGGAAACTGGGCGGTCAGGGAAGTTCTCAGTTTTCACTGCAGTAATGTAAAACTCACTTATTCACCAGTGAACACAACACAGTTTATCTATGACAGAAATCTGCCCACCAGTTCCACTTTTCACTGAATGGTGCAGTGTGTTGATAAGTGAAAAAGGGGAACGATTTTCAGCAGAGAAAGTGTAAACGTCTCTTCACACTATTGGGCAGCTTTCAGGTCTAACTTCGAGTCTTATTTTGACAGGGTCTCAAAAGCCCTCAAGAGAGCATGGCAGACCTCAGTCCTGTGGAGAACCTAAGGATTCCAAGCAAGGTAAACTCAATTACTAAGCGAAAACGGTATTTTGGCTGCATACGCTGTGTAATGATGTGTTAAATTAGATTTATTCGTAAACCTAACAGTCACATGTTTGACTTATTGTTTACAGCGAAACTGAGACCTACAAGAGTTTGCTCTATGGTAGTTTTGCTGCAACTATTTCATCACTTTCAACGCATGTTGGAATCTCAGGATATCTGCACATTTGCTGTTTTGCTCTTATACTGTCTCATGTGTGGAATTTAAGTGAGCTAAGCTGGTCTCAGGCGAGAGCAGTTGCACCACAAACTGAGATACAGAAAGTTTGAACATGTTATAGATTTAATCAGAATGTTTAATCTATGTTCATTTCGCACTTAGTGTAATGACATAACTATACACCAAAGCGGCTTCTATATGCCAGTGTACAGAGTTACTGTTCACATCAGTTGAGGGATTAAGTTCAGCACTAGAGTGAATTATGGTCTTCTACATATGTAACACTCTTTTTATCTAGCATTGTGACATTGCAAGATTTGAAAGTCAATCGGTCGTACTGGGTCACAGGAAACATCTGTTATTACTCTCCTGCACAAAAACAATTTATTAAGAGGAGGTAGAGCAATGCTGCAGATTGGCTCTATCAATGTAAGGTCACTTCCACTTCACTGGACTGCAATTTGGTGGCTTTGCTGCGACTTTGCAGTGTCCCGGTGACTTTCCTTAATTCAGGGGCAGGCAGAGCACAACTTGGAAGGTAACCAACTCTATTTATTCCCAGTGCAGAGTGATATTAGTAAGACTGATTTAACCTGACGTTCAATTTCTCCCTGAATGACTTTGCCTCTATTGGCTCATGTTGTTTGAATTGTCACCAAAGTTTGACTGCTATAGTGGTGGAAGTTTGGCTATAGTTTCCTTCAGTTGCAGACCAGTTCAGCATAGTTTCAGTCCATTTAGTTATATCTACTGAAGATAGGACTTAAAGGAAGTTGTTTTTGCGTGCTCATCGGTGTGAGTTGTGAAATATAAAGCTGTAAAAACTTATCTTTAAATCAGCTGTTCTTCCACTTTAAATTACAAAAAACACACAGTGTACTGTATAGTTGGTAAATTTTAGATCATTGTATTATATTTCTTCAATGTTGCTCAACCTGTTTTTGCAGTATACAATCCAGTGACACAGATTAATGTCAGATAAGATCAGCGGCTATTTGTTCTCCTGGCGTAACAAGAGCCTGAATGAAAGAAGACATAGAGGAGTGCCTACAGAAAGATGTTTCTTTCTTTCTCAGCCTACTGGCCTTTGAGTGCTGTATTAGGGGATGTGGTAAACAACATTCTCCTTTCTTTGCTCTAGATTAGATAAGATTAGATTAGATACAACTTTATTGATCCTATTGGGAAGGTTCCCTCAAAGAAATTAAGAATTTAATTTAAAACTACAATCTCTTTTCAATGATCCTGTATCAAAAGTGGAATCTGTGAGTAGGGGTCAGTGCCAGTATTTACTCCATCTCCTCATCTGGCTTTCCCTCTTTGTTATGCACTGAATGGAAAGAACAGTGTCTTAAAGGGACATGAGACCATATCCTACCTTCACACATCCAAAACCAACTTTTATTAATTTATTTATTGTTGACATGAATATATTGACATGGGCAAAATGACATCGGTTATTGTCGGAAATTTTGTTATCGGTAAATTTTCGGTTTATCGCTCAGCCCTAATAGAAAGGGCAGAAACTTTGGACTCAATAAGGAGGCGTGATGAGATCTACTGTAACTGTGCAGACCACTGAAGCGTTTTGTTAACTGTTGCTTTCTGACATTTGCTTAAGCATGTGATCACAGTCATCTCTACTCAACCCTATCTATAACATTAAACTCACTGCCATTCCTTGTTTGGAAAGCCTTTCGACTATTTGTCTGTATTTTCTGCTTTTTACTTCTCAGCTTGAGAAACTCTAGGTCCTATTGGAAGTCCTTCTCTCTGTGCTGAACTGTCCTTCACTGTAGCAGCTCTCTCAACAAGGATCTAATCTGAACTTGTATGGTAAACTCTGAGAAAATGTAATGATTTGAAGGATTTACTTTGAGTTTTGTCTTTAGGAGGAACCCCCTGTAGACTGGGAAGCTTTATGAATATGACCACTGTAGTTTAGTCTGACAAATGTTGTAGCTTCCCTTTGCAGTACGTTTGTTGCACAAGAATGATTTGCTAATCATGATCAGCAGACTCTGGTGCATGTTAAAAAAAACAGAAGAAAAGCAAGCACAGTGCAAACTGATGTAACAACTTCTTGGCTCCTATTGGGGGCATTTATGACTAAGGGCTAGACTGGTTAAAGCCTTGGCTGATTTTTAGACCAATATTGGCTCTTTTCAGACCATCTGTATTACTCTACAGATGGCTGATAAAATTACATAATTTGGCTCTGCTGCCAGTTTGTCCTACCCTCTGGGTCTGTTTTCTTGCACCTCTTTGTCTCACCTGTCCAGTAGGCCTGGACGATATAGAAAAAAAGCATATCGATAAAAAATAAATCATATTGATCGATATCGATAATTATCGATATAATTATTATAATTATTTAACATGTATTTTAATTGCAGCCCTGGATGTTTTATGCTATGTCTTAATGACCTACTTTTAATAAAGAACACACAAGCACTGAATTCAAATTCAAACCTTTATTCAACCACCTTTTTTTTTTCCACAACTGAAAGTTTTTTAAAAAAGAACTTAAAAAAAAAAAGAAATCAACTTAAGTGGCCTGAGTGATGTCAGTAAATACTGACAAACATAAAGACTTAAGTGACCAGAAAATCAGATAAATAAATATTCAAATAGTCTTTTGATGAAAATAAACAAAACAAATATATAAATAAACAGAATAGCTTTAGGTGGGAATAGCATACTACCAGTTTTAACTGTGTGGGAAACTGCCCACAGCCTGGTGTCTGAACACTGAAATATTTCTCCCGGGGTCGGGAGATTTATTTTTTTTAATTATCATGTGATTGACTTAATACGCAAACTGAGCACGAGAAGCAGGACTTATCCACGCCGGTGTTGTGTCGTAGAATGCACCCCTGCCGAATGCACCCCCTGCTAGTAGCCATGATCCAAATACTCGCGTCTTTGTAAAATATGAGCTAATTTTCTTCCACTTTAAGAAGCTAATGAGTGGACGGGATGCAGGGGTGCATTCTACAGCACAACACCGGAACGTATTTCCTCCGCATCCTTCTCACCTTTTCAACCCCTGACCCATTTTCATGCCTGAAGCGCTGTGTTTGAGAAATACTTGCGGCCAGGCACTTCATATCGCGGGTCGAGAGTGGCTAGAAGCTGGTCGAAGCCAGGCATTTCAACGGTAGTTATTGGCAGTATGTCCCTCGCTATGGAGCATGTTACTGCATGGGTGATGTCCTTATGCCGCTCGGACGCTTTGTCGTATTTTTGGCAAGAAACGAAGTCCAGTTTGGTCTGCTTCACTTGCTTTGTGCTGGTGCTAGCCGCGGTTCCAGAGGATTCCTCCTCCGACGACGACGACGTGGAGCCGCGGCGCGGCCGACACAGCTCGTACTCCTGCGGGTGCGACCGGTATAGATGGTAAAACAAGTTGGTTGTGTTACCAGACTTGGTTTTTACTAATTCTCTGCAAATTTTGCAAACGACCGCTGTTTGCTTTTTGTCAGACTTCTTAAAACCAAAACATTGCCATGCTGGTGAACTACTGAAACCTTTTTTCGGGACAATGTCCTCCGCTTCTCCTTGCTGTAACATTTTTTCTAATACACGTGCTGTCTGTTGTGGTTTGATAGGGGCTGGGCTTGGTGCCGTAGCATACCTGGGTCTGCGTTTGTGATTGGTGGGAGGAAGTAATGACTGTAGTAAAAGCTACATGATAGGCTATGATGAAAAAGAAAGGGAAACTGTGTTTTTCTATCGAACTTTTTATCGACCCGTTTTTTTTCTATCGCACCACACGTCTATCGATCGATATATATTGTTATCAAATTATCGGCCAGCACTACTGTCCAGCCTACAACACTAATCTGATTGTCTCAACACCATCTGACAGTGTGATGGAACAGTGCTGTGAGTGTAAATGGAAACCTGTTAACTCCTGTATATAGATGTGGTGCTGAAGGCTTTAGTTTTTTAGTTCCTTTGCTAAAAACAGTTAGGCAAAGTTTTGTGTTGGAGTTTAAATTCTGTCAGAAAGGTTTTCATTTTTCGAACAATGCTTATCAGCTCTTAAATACCAGTCATCAACCTCATGAACAGCTAATTACTGCTACGAGCATAGAAAACTCCTGTTAATGATGATTTATTCACCTCTGCAGATATCTTTATGCAAGTGCAACTAAAAATTTGCTCTAGGTTGGCCATCTATAGCATCTCTTAGAATCAAACAGCTCTGTTAGATTTCTGGAAGGCATCAGAAATCAACTAATTGACCTGGATTGCATTGTTACTTTTTCAAACCTGCATCATGTTTTTGAGAATCCTGCAGAGTTAAAGCTGCTTGGAGATTTTTTTGGTTTGAATAGATTTATTTGGCTCTTGTTGGCAGTGATGTACATTTTCGTTATATTTCTGATTTTGCTCTGTCAATTGGAAAGTGGTATTTTCTGATTTAAAAAACAAACAAACAAACAAACAAACAAACAAGCAATCAGTCAGTCTACTTTCTATGAATGGACAAGTATGTCACTCATTGTGGATATTTGCTCCTGAAACTGTAAAGAAACAGTGTGCTTGCTATCAGCTGATACCTTCTTGCTATGGTTTTTAGGCGCCAAAATTAGGATATTGAAATTGTTGGTCTTGTTGCTCATGATCTTGTTTGATTTTGAGGGTCAGAAAGAGGCATCACCATCAACAATGTTTCACAATCAGTTAAAAACACCCTATTGTAGCTTTAAGGCCTTAAATTTAAAGAAATCACAAGAAAATCTGCAGTTTTCATGTTTATATCTCTTGAATAAGCCAAACTGAAGCCTCTGTGTGTCTGAAGCCTTCAGACTGAAGCCTACCTGAATGATCCTATTAATCCCCGAAGGGAAATTAAAATGTCTGTTGTCTCACAAAATATGTCTCTAAAAGTTATCTGCTATTTACACAAGAGTTATAAAGTCTAATGGCTGTTGGTACAAAAGATCCTCTGAATCTTTCTGTCCTGCAGTAAAAAGAGAGGAGCTGTTCACCACCATTGGCCCTTTGGTCCATCAAGGTGTTGTGAAGTGGGTGATCCATGCTCTTGAGAACAGTCTCCACCTTCCTCAGTGTAGATCTCTCCACCACATCCTCCACTGAGTCCAGCTTGAATCCTACCTCAGAGCCAACCTTTTTCACAAGTTTGTTAAGACGCCTTACATCTATGTGTTTGATGGAAGGAATAAAATGCATGTGTTTGATGGAAGGAATAGAATGCAAGTTTTAAAATTAGATTCTTGAACAACTTTAAATTCTATTTCAACTATATTGGCTGATGTGATGATAAACAAATTTGTACCGGCTGATGGATAAACTAGAAGGGTTGGTGATGATGTTACGTTTGGATTACATGAATCTTAACCTGCTGCTTTATATCACAGCTGAATCATCATGACTCCTGCGTAAACTGCAAACACCTGCTTTGTGTTCAGCTAAAACACACTGCCTGTTATTTGATGAAATGATGCATTGACTTTATTTACTTTGCTGCCCAGTGTTGAAATATGACCCCAGCATGCCAGGCTTTATAATCACCGAAACCAACAGTCTCCTTTGATTACAGGTGAATAATCCTCTTAATAAGCTGCTGAGGGGAGCACTACACTACTTACCAACCCTGCCTCGTGGAGATCAAGTGGCCTAATTATACGTGTGTGTTATTATGATACTTAATCTGATACTTACCCCTTGGAACTACTTGTGCGTTTCCAGCAATTTTAGCTGTGAGTCACATCATTCATCATGCTGCAGGAGTTGACAGTAACAGCTGGCTGACTGTAGGGAGGGGGGGGCTGATGAAGGGAGGATGATTGACAAATGATGCTCTCAATCACTGTTGGGACTTGGATGGAAAGTACAATGGAGCAGTAATCCGGAAAACATACACATAAGCTGGTTAGCCCACTGCTTTGGTGCTGGGCGTATCATTTGGAGCAATTATGGGGTTCATTGCTTTACCAAGGACACTGAGGTCTCTGGGAAGTTGTGATAAATGTTTTCATTATTTTCTGTCATTCTTGTCAACTAAACTAATAATAATGGAGTCAAAGTTGCAGATTTACCCTTCATCATTTATAAGCCTACTAAGAGCAAGGCTTGTCCTGTGCTGAATAAAGTGTGCAGACTCCTTGCAAGATAAACTGTACATTCAAGTAAAAGCATCAATATGATGAGGTACATGTCTTTAGTCCTCTTCTGAACTGTATTTTCAGTGAAAGGAGTAAGTCATTTTTTTAACAGTGGGGAGTGGATGTGGTATTTGTCAATAGTAAGTGTGTTAGCCATGAGGGGTGCTGGTCTGCTTGGCTCCTGATGAGAAAGTGGCTGAAGAATTGGTGAAGAAGTAAGGCAACAGATGGCCGGCATAGAATAATCTTCCTCTTAGTTGTGCAAGTGCATATACATGAACCGGTTTACTATGCTCAGGTGATAAACACAGCTGTTACATAGCTGGCTGTGTTTAACCATAGACTGTATACTACGGACAACTTGGCTCCACCTTCTGACATTATACGAATTTGGAGCCAAATTGTTCTTGTTATTTCCGTGATTTTCTCCTTTTCCTGGAACCACCACTGGTGCAGTAGCGTTGTACGTATTTGGCGGGAAAGTCGTCGAGAGTCGCTATGATGATGCGTGGCGAAAACAGCGTATCTCTCGGGTGAGCCATGCAATCTTCATACACCCATAGGCTGTATCAAGTGTCAATCATAGAAAACATGAACCCCCTAATAACTTTTCAAAATGGAGCTGCACAGAAAAAAGAGGACTTGAACACAAACCAGTCTTACAGTAACTACATTAAACATCGCAAGCAGGGGGGAGAAAATGTATATTCTGTATTATTAATTTCTAAAGTTTTTCCAGAACTCCATAAGGATTGCTGGAGGAGGTGGGATTTATGACCTATAATGCAGCTCGTCACCAGAGGGTGCTGTTCTCGCAGTGGCTTCACCCAGCGAGGAGGCAGACGGCATCCATTCTAGATACAGTCTTTGTGTTTAACGCTTGATTCTGATTGTCTGCAGTCTGTTCTTTAAGAAGGTGCTGAAATGACAGGAATTGTGATATTTTAGTCGGTCATGAGAAGTCCTTTTAATTTGGTGGAATCAAAGGAAGGAAATGTAAGCAGTTTGGACTTGAGAAAGGTTAAAGGCAGAAAAATATGAGGCTGTGACAGAGAAATCTAACCTTGATTGAGTGTGGTGTGGCATATGGTGAAGTTTAAAGGGATAATACGGCGTAATTTAGGTTATGGTCAAACACATGGTAACACAGAGTTAGACACCCCCCTTGAGAGATGAATGTTGCCTACTGCTTGCTTCTCTAGTTATACCAACTTTAGAAACAAACTGCACAATAGCAATGCACTGCGGTCTACGCCTCCATGTGCAGACCTCAACCAAAAAGCCACTCTATAGCCACTCTCTAGCCACATATATCTGTCATTACTAAAGTTGGTATAATGAGAGAAGCAAGCAGTCGGCAGCATTCATCTCTCGAGAGGGTGTTTAACTTGGTGATACGGAGTGTTTGACCATAACTTAAATTTATACCGGAATATCCCTTTAAGGGCTGAAAAGAAGGTGTCACAGACTCTTAACGAAACCCTAATCAGGTGCAGAGCCATCTCATATGGACCTGTTCACCTTGATTTGCTCCACCATCAGTGTAAAGTCTCAGTTTAATGTGAAGTTAGCTCATTTCAAGGCTGCAGTGTTACCCATTATTATAGACACGGCTCAAACTTTTAATGTAAGCCCCTACAGGATGAGCAAAGACTCTTTCCCTCAGCCTGTCAGGGTTTCAGTGGACTTTTACAACCCATTCACCACACATTATCCCTCCCTTTATGAATGGAACTGAAGGGGAACACTTGTATTAGTTCATTTCACAGGTGCCAGGCTGGTCATTGAAGCACACAGATGTCAGACTGTTGAATAAAGTCGCAGTTTCCCCTCAGGAGAAATCAATCTGATCCTCCTGGTTAAACAGCTGCCATGTACACGCTGCCCTCTTTGAATGCCAATGTGCATCTGGACTATGAGTCACAGGCCTTATTAAATCAAGTTTCATTGATGAGTTCAGTGTCACGTAACCTTTAAAATTATGATAAAAAACTGAGGTTTGAGGGAAATGATCTCTGAAGGGAGAGAAATTTACTCTTTCATGTGAAAAAAAAAAACAACCTGCACTGAAACCTTTAGAAAAATCACAACCGAAAAAGATAAAAATACATATTTTGAGGGCTGCAGGCTATCTTAGCTCACTTTGATGCTGCTATTCTTTTTGTTTATCACCTCAGGCTCTTGAAATGGGACAATCTACTTTGTTGCCTTGCACTATGAACAAGCAGACAAACAAACACACAAACAAACAAACAAACACACAAACAAACAAACAAACAAACAAACAAACAAACCTTTTTTTCCTCTTGACAAGCCTTTTTGTTCAAAACTCATGATTTCTTTGAGAGTCACAGGCAGACTCAGTGTGCATAAATCACTCAACTGTTAAAAGCCATTTCCTGAATCTGCAGACGCCAAAGCGGGTTTGTGATCTCTTCATTCATTTGTTCTTCTTATTTCACTTGAATGCTTTTGTGGGATTTGTTAGAAGCAGCAGGATTTCCCTTCAAGCTTTGTTTTTTACCCGAGGCAAACACTTTTTTTTTTTTGTTTTTTTTTCCCACTGCATAATCCTTTTGTTAATACTAAATAAAGATGCAGTTACCTCTTCCTACCACCAGGGTTCACTGTTGCTCTACACTGTGCTATCACCTCTGTGTAAGAATTCAAGAGTCTTGATTAAAAAACATGAGTTTACACACTCTGGGTGCTTCCCCTGCTCAATATTTTATCATTTTCTAAAGAATTAGCTTAAATATGATTATCTAAGAGCCTCCAGTGTACATGATGTTATTTTTTAGCGACGCTGCGAGGAGAAAAAGTTTGATAACCTGTCATAAATTTAGGCTGAGTCAAGGAGGGACAGGGCTCACTCTGACAGATCACACGTGTTATGGCCTTAGGTGGCTGATTCAGTTTTTCTTGTAGATAAGCTACTCTCTAATTATGCTTTCAAAACCCTAACTGTGCACTCATCTAATAAAACTACAGTCAGACATCACAGAAACAGAGAAGAGGAGTGCTTTTGGCTGTAAAAGCAAGATACTCATGCACTTCAAAGAACAAATTGAATAGCATTACCTGTTGACCTTGCAGCTGACAGCAGGGGTGCATCCTGGGTATTGCTGTTGGCTGTGATTGCGCACTAATATCCCAGAAGGCACGGGTGTTAAACCCTTGTTTAGGAAGCAGATGAAGGTTAGGCTCGCATAAATATTCAATAGTGATCACAGTGAGGAGGTTTTGATTTGTTCCTGTAATGAATAACTGGAAATAATTGGTCTATCCTCTTGGTGGCCTCACCCCCCGCTGCGTTTTCTCTCCCACAGGATTTCCCATGAGCCTTCTCTGTTTTTCATGACCATGTGATGTGGGGCACCTTTATGTTGTGGGTTTGATTTTCCACACTCACCACGGTCCTCCCTGCACGATAAATATCCACTTTGATTCACTGATAAAGCGTGTTGGATGCAAATAGATTTCTAATTTCCGCAATGAAATGAGGATTTGATTAATTTGCAGATGGAGGTATGAAGGAGGGGGAATGCGCTTTTGTTTGTTGCTCATCCGTCAAAGTAAAATCTGATCAAAGCATCACCGTAGCTGATGTTCAGATCTCACTCTTAACCATCTGTTTTGTTTCCAGCTTTTGCAGCAATATGGAAAGAAGGCGATTATTTAACCCGAGGCAGTCTCTCAGTAAACTTTGGGATATTTCTTTTTTTCCTCTGCAGGTGTGAAAGAGGGAAAAAACGACAGAAAGTGATCCAGGTGGAGAGATTTATCTTAGCACACTGAAGCTGTTTCTCTGGAGAAAAACAGCACATCATTGTCTTTTATTTCGCTCATCCTTCTGTCTTTTCTCTCTGTGCTCTAACTTTCACCGCCAATGACTCATCCACCTCACCCCACCTCCCCTCCTCTCTTTCCCTCCCCCTTTCCCTCTCATTTGAGCTGATTTCCCACCCACCCCTCTTTTGACGGCAGAGTGCGAGCTCCTACCACTCTACCCCTCCTCTCCAATCTCATGCACTCGCCCACGCGTTCCCCTCGGGGGCTTCTGCTCACTCCTTTTACCTGATTTGAACATGGCAAAGCACGTACACACACACGTACACACACATGCACACATATGGACACACACTGACAGAGACACATGCGTCAAATTTCAATTTTTTTTCTTCAAATCTCCTGGAATAAAAAAGGAGTTTATAGGAAGGATCTGTTTGTGTAATTGAATTAAATGAGCCTATATCTGTCTGTGTACATTAGGATAACTCACAGCAGCATTGCCTCTTATTAATGTCACGCAGCCTGACACCCTCACACCCATAGGAGCAGATTCACTTACATGGGTGGCTCACCTCATCATCCTTGTAATACATTTCTCACTGATAGAAGCTGGGGAAACTATTTCGGGTAGGTATGCAGGTGTGCAACACGGTTTTCAGCAGGAGAGTGCAACTGAGACAAAGATTTAATAGAGATGTAATATTTTAATTGAACAGAGTTTTGGGTGTATATAAGGGTGTTTGATTTGCATTTACCCCTAATAATTCTTCCACCCTTTCTTCACCTCTGCCATTTGCTTTAACGTACCGATGACTCATCGCATTGATCCTAGATAATGAGTTTCTGAACTCAAGATAACCTTAAAGGATTTCTGATCAGAGCAGAAGGGGAAGCCACCTCTCGTTTCTCTATATGGAAAGGCATGTGACATTCAGACTCACCTGGCACAACATCTGCAGCATCAGATGATCTGCTGGAGGTCAAACTGAGCATTTGAATGAGGAAGCAAGGTGGCTCAAGGGACTATGAGGGACACAAGGGACTATGAGGGTCTCATAGTTGTTGGTGATAGGCTGGTCTGAGTATTTCAGGAGCAAACAGTCCTCTGGGGTTTTGGCACACGACCATCTTGGGGGTCTAAAGAGAGGGTAGCAGTGAGCTATAGTTAAAAATGCCTTATTGATAGCAGAGGTTAGAAGAGACTAGCCAGACCAGTTTGAGCTGGTACAAAGGCATCTTGTACTAAAATAACCACTTGCTATGACGAAGAGCGTCTCTAGGTGCATTAATGTTTCATGTTTGGATGCAGAACATGTTAAACCTTGAAGTAGATGGGATATGGCAGTGGAAGACCACACCAAATGCTACTCCTGTTAGCTCAGTACAGAAAACCACAAATCACACAGGATCACAAAAATTTAACGATAGAGGAATGGGTCCTATGAGGTCTTTTGAGTCTTCATTTCTGCTGCCACATTCAGATGGTGAAGTCCAAATTTGGTGTAAACAACATGAAAGAATGAATCCATCCTGCCATGGACATTTCTGAACAGCAGTCACACTGACAAGTCTGCCTGCAAATATCCGCTGACTTATCAGCGGTCAAGCTAATACGCTTACTATTTAAAAGTACTAGGGGTGAGAATCACTAGTGGCCCCACATTATGATTTTATCACAATACGTGGGCCACGATACAATATATTGTGATACGATATATTGTGATACAATATATCTGTATTATGATTTTTTTTTTTTTAACTGTGTCACTAATTTAGCATTTGTCTTTTCTTTATGTTTGTCTTATTTACACAGTATTTTATTTTCATGTTGCACATCTTGCGAACCTTATGTTTGTTGTACTAACTTTCTCCGGCTCTATGATGTCACCTCTGCCAACCCCACAGGACAAACAGTTGATTTGATTTTTCATTATCATAGATTTGACTCCATATTAACAATTAGTTTGAAAAAATCAATACTTGGTAAATGAGACAATACAATATATCACCAGACAAAATATTAAGATACTGCGCTGTATCGAATTTTCTGCCTCTGCCTCCTCGCTGGGTGAAGCCACCCTGAGAACAGCACCCTCTGGTGACTGGCTGCAGTAAAGGACCTTAAGTCCCGCCTTCTCCAGCAATCCCTATGGAGCTGTGGACAAACTTTAGAAATTAATAACACAGAGTATAAATTTTTCTTTATCTGCTTGTGATGTTGACATGTAGTAAAGATTGCGGAGCTCACCCGGGGGGATACATGTTTGAGCCAAGCGTCATCACAGCAACTCTCCTGCCGAATGTGGTCAACACTGCTGCGCAATGTTGGTTTCAGGAAGTGGAGAAAATCCCGGAGATACCGAGAGATATTGGGCTTCAAATCCGTATACTGGCGGAAGGCGGAACCAAGTTGTCCATAGTATATACAGTCTATGTACTGGACATGTTTGAGCATCATCCTGCACAAGTGATGATGAGTGTCTTCCTCAACTGAAACATTTGCTTCATTAAATTAGATGCTTTCTATTTCTGAGTTAGCAGACAGTAGGGCCACAGCGCTGACATAGTTGTTGAAAATAAGGAGAGCTGAAGCTGAATTGCTGAATGAAATCACAGAGGTTAAATGTAATGCGAAGTGGAGTTAATAATGAGGCTGTGGTCTTAAAGACAGCTACGGTCTTCTTCTGCTTTCATCTCTTTTTCAGGATCTCCTTCTTGATGTAAACTGCTGGCACAGTCATCCCTGTCCTTGTTATTGACCTTTGACTTCCTTGGCTCATTAGTAATGTGGCTTTAAAACCCTTCATCTCCAAAACTCGCTGCAGCAATAAGCCTGGATGTATGCAGAGCATGCTAATTGATGAGACTCTGATGTTTCTCCAAGACTCTGAAGGGGAATCTCGGCTGTACTTTCTCTGTCAATTCTTTCTTCTCGTCTTTCCTCCCAAAGCTGTCTGCCATCCCCAAATGACAGCTGTCCACGCTGCAATCTTTTCCCCGACTTAGAGACAAATGTTTCTTTCCTTTCTTTCCCCATTTACACATCTTTGTTCCTTTCCTCATTTCGATTCTGTCTCTTTTTCACGCTGCCCTTCACCCTTGCTCTCGTCCTTAAACTCTGCACCTCTTGTTTTTTTAATCCTCTTTCTCCTTCTTTTATTGCTCTTTCTTTGGCATCTCTCCACTTAATTTTCCCTGCATCGCTCTATTTCTCTTTCTCAGCCTGATGTAATTTTCTTGACGTTTTTACTGGAGGTTTTGTTCGTTGTTTTCATGACTTTGGAAATGATGCAATTTTCTGTTTAGAGTCTTCCTCAAACTTTCCATAATATGTACTTTAAGGTCATTTATTAATCATCTTTGTCTGTTTTTCCTTTCTTTAACATCTTTCAGGAGGAGTTGCGGGAGCTCCGAGAACAGCCCATTGACCCCCAGGCGGAGCAGGAGATCATTGACAGCATCGAGGAGGTCTACTTCTCGAATGACTCCTTCGACATGGTGCAGCACGAGCTGGAGGTCAGATTCTCTCTGTGTGCATGAGCGTTATTGACAGGGCGAGCACCACTCGCTCGTTAAATGATGACAAGAGACTCACTCAGAGAGTTCCCACGCCCTCTCTGTGCAGTGAAATAATAATTCCATCCTATCCACCACATTTCGTTAACTCTGATAACGGCAGCGTTGCATCTCTAATGTGAGTAAAAGCCCCCCTCCCCGTTCTCTGAACCCCGCCTGATTGGCAGAGTTAAAGCTCTTCCTCACCTGAGCTGCTGTCTCCTCCACTTTTGCTGAGCAGCTTGTGTACTGTTGACGTCCAGATTGATGGATTGCATCCGCTCAACAGAGGAAGGGTGTGAAATCTCATTAGATTTATCTTGGTATTGCTACACCATCTGAAATGAGACTCTCAGTCAAGGGGAAAGTAATTACCTATCATCCTTTGGGCCATGAATTCGTAATGCCTTCTTTCCCTTGCAGAGTTTGTTTGCTGTTAACTAAATAATGTCCTCAACCCTCTTCGCTAATCTGACTTCTGATCTGGTAGAGTGTATTTATTGAGAACAGTCGTTGAGTTTTTTTTTGAATGGAGGGAGAGCTGCAGCTTTCTTCTGTCACACAGTTTAACCAGCTTAAGCTCTTTGAAATACTAAAAAAGATATCTTTGAAAATGAGGATGTTCAGAAGTGAAGATTAGCTCTCTTGAAGTGCCCCATAGCACCCAAAGTTTCTGCAGTTCTACGTTGAATTTAAAATACTTTTAAAACTTTAATTTTCTGCAAAAGAAGCGTGTGACCATACCATCGAAGACAAGGCAAGCACATGCAAATTTGAGATGAGTGGAAGTGTATAATGCCTGCAGACTTTAAGTGTAGAAAATCCCAGTCGCTTTCCCTTCTGTAGGAGCGTGCATTGTAAACAAATGCTAATGTTGTGTGTTTTTATCTCCCTGTGTCATTATAGAAACTCCCACCTGAGCTCAACCTGCAGGAGCTGGAGGAGTACAGGGACAAACTGAAGAAACAACAAGCAGCAGTAAGTCTCTCATTTCCCTCTGGCACACACAAACTCTCGCCCAGTGTTGTATCAAGTACTAACAAACATACTTGAGTTGAAGTAAAGTTACCTTACCAGAAAATGACTCAAGTGAAAGTCTCCCATGAGAATTCGACTCAAGTCAAAGTCTTAAAGTATATCAACTATTGTCTCAACTTTAGTATCAAAAGTACTCTAGTAAATGTACTCCAAGTAAAAGTAAAGAGTCAAAGTCAAAGTACAAATAAGTATATTCTTATTTTTTGCAAAAGTCTCTTATGCCCAAATAAGCACACATTTCAGGTTGGTGCAAGCAAAATTATACTCAAGTACTGTACTTGAGTATTGCTACTTACTTACTATACAACACTGCTCTCGCCACAACTCCATCTCCTGAAGAAGACGGTGTAATATGTCTAAAAGCTCCAGATCAACCCTGTACTTTTGCAAACAAAGAGCTGCTGTCCTAAACTGGCATCTTGGTGCTTTTCCTTAAGAATGAAAGTGCCCACAATATTCTTCTGTGCGAAGTGTATGAAATACTAATGAATCAGGAAAATGAAACCCCTAAAGCCTGTTTCATTACGATAAAAGCTTCAAATTTCTGCCCTTTCTCTACTATTCCATACAAAAAAACCAAATTGAGTGGCAGCCTAAAGATTGTATCTGGCTGCTGAATCCCGCCCCAGTGAGTAGTGTAAATGAGAATAAATGGGGCTATAAACAGACGTTTAAAAACAAACATGGGAAAGAGGAACAGTAAATGAAGACCTGAAATCATTAGGCATGCTTTTCTGTGTACTCCAGCCTTGTGAACAAACATACGTCACTAACTATGTTTTCCTCCTGCAGCCACAGCAGGATCATTGGTTAGTCAGGTACCTGCAGTTTTAGACTGGAGAGCTGCCTTGTCAACAAATTCTATTTATAGAAATGCGTGGGCGGGAAAGCAGCTGTTTGGGTCCTTGCACCCTCAATCCCAAAAGTCCAGAACACAGTTTATCCCGCTATCTCACTTCCCTGACAAGCTTCACTACTTTGGCACACCTGATGTTCCAACCCTTTCCTCATTTCCATTTTTATTCTGCAGTCTACATCTTTTCCCTTTTTTCCACTTAATACATGCCTCTCTCTCCAGACGCCTGACGTCACTTTGGGCCTTTGGACATTTTTAGCAGTTGTCCACGTAGCTTTCTCTTTATTTTTTTTCCAGACTCATTGTGTGTAAGCCTAAGAGTACACAAACACACTTGCTCAAATACTCTCTTTCTCTTTTTGTCTGTCTTTCTCTACCCCTGGCTGTAGGCCTGCAGGCACCTCGTTGGACTAGCCATGTTAATTAGGCCAGTGTGCTGCCAGGCATAAAATCTGCAGCTTTGTTTCTCACAGAGCTCAATGCAAAGCTGCAGTCTTGAGCTTTTATGGGCGAACCCACCACCATGTTGGGTATTTCAATACCAGAGTTCTCAAAAGTAATCGTCACTGCACACCTGCTTTGATTGAATACATTGTCAAGCTAAATTTCATACAAGTGCTTTTGTTTCAGCTGGTGCAAGTGCAGGTATAGCTAGTTTGAAATGAATTCAAAGGCCTGGCATGGCTTTGTACATAAATTAAGTACACATGTGATATAATGTTTTATCATTATGAGAATGCATAAACATTATTTGGAAAAGGCCAAAGAAACTTCAAAGTAAATCAAACGTAAACCCTGCCTGTATAAGCCTGATTAAAAAAGTTAGGATGCTTTATCAAATGATAATCAATAATAATCAATGATTTCCAGTTTATTTAAACCTATATTTGGTTGAAAATAGTGCAATTACAACATCCAAAGTGTTAAAACTTAACTTTTGCAGCACGGTTTTAAACTTAGGAAGAAGTTCAATACTGTGAGAAGACTGTGTAAACAAATAGAGTGATGTGAAATTAAATGTAAAATGTCTCAGAGGTTTAATCCTCTCCAGGACATAATTTTACTGAGAGAATCAGAGAACCTGGGAGAAGGAAGAACAAGAGGAACAAATTCAAAAGCCAGTACAAGACGGATGTAATCTCTGGTTTCAAAGACATGACTCTGTAGTGGAAATCATTACATGGAATTGTTACCTGTAAACACAGTTTGTTGCTGCACCCCCAAATGCCTGTGGAGAGGAACCATGTGTGACCCAGAAGAGCTGGCAGCGTCTTTCGCTCCTTAAAACGGCACTGAGGCTAAGTGGAGACTTTGGGACCCAAAGTGTTGTATGTTTTTTGTGCTCAGCAAAGACTCATTCTGATAGATGATATAACTTCTACTATAAATAGAATCCAGAATGCTTTAAATACCGTAAACCTTTTATCCCGCTCATTCAGGTTCTACACCACTATACAGAGCCCATCAAGTACGACTGTGGTTGACCAGACCAGTGCTATAATGCTTTCTCTTCAGATGGCTAATGTATACATTCAACTCATCCAGACCCTCCTCCTCCTCATCTACATTTACACAAAAATCCATGCACTGAGGCATATATTCGTCAGAGTGTGAAATGGAGCACAGTCCTCTGAAAAAGTGATAACGGGGCTTTTAAGTTCTCACCATGAGGCTATCGTGGCAATGGCCTCTCCCCCCGGCAGATGATGTGCAAGGTCTTACACATTTTATCTGGAACGCCTTTGTAAAGCTGTAAAGCAGCTCGATAGAGGTGTGTGTGTGTGTGTGTGTGTGTTGTGTGAACTAGGTAGGGTGTGAACAGATGAGATTGGAGTGAGAGAGATGCTTTACTGCACAATGTGTACAGTGTGTACTTTTGACTCTGTTTGCTGCTCGTTTTTCACTCCTTCTGTGAGGAAGTGTGGGTGAACTGCTGTGTCGACACATATTGACAAATATCCCTCCTCTGCCGTATGATGGAACAGACTTTCTGTGCTATCAGAGATGAGAAAGTCTGGTCTGTGTGCCTGCCTCAGTACCCAAGCTTAATTGGCGTCTCTGACACACGCCTTGTAGAGGCGTGACTCAAGGCCAATTGCTCGGTCTCGCAGCAAGATGTCAGAATTGTCGGGTTCAGAGATACAGTTTGGTTGAGCGTGTTACCATAATTCTACCACATACAGATGCAGGAAAGCCTTAATTGATGTGGCACTACATGTTCTCCTGAGGGCTTTGCAAAATCATACCCAATTTACAGATTTTATGCAAAAATGTAGACAAGGTAGTCAAAGGTCTGGACTTGAGCATGGGAAGCGTTTCTGTTGTCTTAGTAGGTCAGACCCCAGTACTGGGGCTTGACAGCCTATCAGCATTTAGAATAAGGATGTGCACCATCAGAACAAACAGTTAAACATTGTCACCCTTACTAGTTCACATCAATATTACTAGTCAGTTAAATTGATTATTGGTATTAAAAAGACTGTCATAAGTCATAAAATTAAGTAGTTAGCAGTTAACCACTTACACTTACAGGACAGTGTAAGTGTACAGACACAGTCATGAGAGGTCTAGCCAATCAGGTAGTGTTGTAGGCGGGACATTAGGTGAGACACAGGGGGAAAGATGCACCCACAGCAGCGCCAAAGTAGCACACTTTTCAATTAATGAATTTATCGACCGCCTGTAAATTAAGGGGCTGCTACAGATAATTGGCCAGGTCAACTCCCTAATGTAAACATATGACTGCTTCTAAAGATGCCAACTGATCTATAAAAAATGCAGCACACTGAAAAGGAAGTCTTGGCTTGAAGTTGTTAACTACTGACCAGACAGCCCAAAAAGCACCCCATTGTCAAGCCCTTAGAGGCATCCATTGTCCTCAGATGACAGCCAGTTGGTTCTGAGGTCTCCTCTTTTAAAAAACTCTCCGGAGCCAACACTAAATAGCAAAATGATATACTTTTATGCACTCAGAGAGTCCTTAAAGCTTCTGCAGGACTAACTCATAAACAGTGTCTCAACATTTTACGTAACACTCCCCATCCACCTCAAAGTGTCGTCTTCCCAGGAATGTAGGCTGCGGAGAAGTCTGAGGAGGCGATGTTAATAACGTGGGTGAACATTTTCAATTTTTAATGAAACTTGAAAGCTAGCGATGACTCTCCCTCCTGCAGCAATAATGAATTCTTTCCCTCTGTGCAGTTTTTTTTTTTTTTAAAGTTATGAATGCTTACGCAACCTTTGCTTAAACCCTCGCCTGGCTGACAAATTTCTTCCTGTGTGTTTAAATCGGGGTTAAAGATGTCTTGCTGTGCTGTGCTGTGCAGAAGAAGTTCCAGGTAGTGTGTGCGTGTGAGTGGAAGTGGAGCGTAGATGATCACAGAGGCATGCAAGCACAGCTCCAGCGCACCCTGACGATTTCTAAATTAACCGGTCTATGAAAAACACCGGGCTTACAACAGGGATTTTAATTTTCAGTTTATGGATTTTTTTGTCCTGCTGTTATTACCTGTCTTATTTACAAAGACCCACCTTCACTATTTTGTCACTGCTACAAACACTAATTAGCACCTGCTAATTTAGCCCTAATTACCTTATACATCTCTGTGCATAAAACGAAGTAGAAAATTGTTCTCCCTCAGATGCAGTTAATTAAAGCCTAACATATACAATATGTTAGTAAAGGTACAGACTACTTGCTGATGAGAAAGGGGTAGTTTAGTAAACTATTACCCACTACACGTTCATTTTATTTAGCTTTTCTGGTCCATTTGATGATTCATTCTTCATTTTTCTCCCTGGCGTCCCTGCAAGAAAATACATCCTGTTATCTTACTGTGTGTCAGACCTCATGTTTTGTCATTGTCAGTTGGTGATTATGGACATCAGAGCTCATCATTAAAGTCGTATTTACACTGTTCCGGCTTCCCACCCAGTTGCCACACAAGAGGCAAGCTAGGACTTAATGGCTTTTTGGCTCAGATGGTAGGGTTTGGCTGAGTTTCTTAAACAGGCGGAGACCCTTTTACTTCTTTAATAGAGTTAGCAATGTGTGCTTTTGTCACTTGGTCACAAATAAGGGGTGCCAAGACCTAAATCAGAGCAAACACTTTGTTTAAAGGGGGGGTATCATGCTTTTGGTGTCTATATTACAAAAATGCAAAGTTTTAAATCATAATGTAAACATATTTTGTCATAATATTCGATAATAAATGTAAACAGCTCAAATCTCGGACAAACGCATGAAAATGCAAGACCGAAGTTTATGTGCAAGATTTACCTAAGGCTGACATAAAAATAAAAGTCTCTTCTTACTGGTTGATGTGCTTCCGGCAAAGCAGAATGGCCCGCCTCCATCAGCATGTGAAGTGACACCTACAGTGGACCATAGACATAATATACACATACACAGTATTTATACATATGTTATGCCTGTGGGGGTAATGCTGCTCTGCTGCTCAACTGATCGACCACAACAGAGGGAGCGGGGCCACAACTAAGAACTTTATCCCGCTAGCTTCCAGAAAGCCTCGAAAGAGATGGTCAACCGGAAAAAAGTAGGCTTGTGGAGAGGGGGGCCTTAAAGAGACAGCAGCTAAAATGAAGCGTTTCAGACAGAGACTGATTTAATGATAATGTAATACACCACTGTGAGAAATTTGAGGCTTTTTTAAATCTTAAAATCATGTAAAGCTATTAAAGAGGTGTCAACAGGAAATATTGAGTCTGAAAAAAAAGTATGATACCCCCCCTTTAAGAGTCTGTGTTCTTCTGCATCAGTTGTCATACTACTTCCAAGGCCTGGACATTTTTCTCTGTCAGCATCTTATTTACACATTTTAATGTTAAAAGACAGTGGCAGGCAGCGGCACTCCTGGGGAATGCACATGTTTTCAATTGAGCATCTTTGGCCATCTGCTCAGGTCTCCTCTCGGTCACACGCATACTTATTATACTCTGAAAAGTCTTCCCTGCCCATGGATTGCTCCCCCGCTTACTTGCAGGTATAAACACCTCTTCAGACTACTCTGAGTAAACTCATTTACCTACCAGAAAATGCCTGCTTTGTGTGCGCATGAGCTGGTGTGTGTGGTATGTAGTGATAGAAATGAAAAAGAGGTGACACCTATTGGATCACTTGGTCATTCTTATGAATCTTACAGTGTTTACGGTCTACTTTGAACATTTTAGATTCATTCAGAAGGAAAATAACTCTGATGATGATGATGTAATACCGATGGCTTTAATGGAGCCTGGCTGATACGCTCTTCAAGGTACACCTAAATTCGTATGTCAAAGATTTTCTATGTCAGAGTACCGTATATAATGTCACATATGCACCAGAATAAAAGCTTTTGTCATGGTAGCTTCATGATTCAACCGTGAACTCCTCATCAGTATCAGTCCCAATAATCCTGTATTGATCAGCTTGCAGTCATCAGGACTAATTGAGTTACAGTCCAACAGATGTAAGTCTGCACAACAAGCTACTCAGAGCATAAAGCTGAGGTGTTCAGTTTTCTTTATTGAGTGTCCATTAATCCAAGTCCCTCTCCATCAAGATCCTACATAGCTAATTGAGCCCATCAAGACAAGCCAAACCCTTCTCTGACTACAGTTTACCAGAGTGGCAGTCTTGACACAAAATATGGAATTTGTACATGCAGAAGCAGACTTAAGGTCCTCACACACCGGGGCCAACGCGAATATAGAACGCAAAATTCTGAAATATTTGGAGGTGAATTTTGACGCGCCTGACTATACACATCAAGCCCGATGTGATTTTTGCGACTTTCTGGGGGGGAGTAGCATCCCGGGTGAAAGTAAGAAGACTGACACAACAGCAGACTGGCCTGTTTTTCAGTTCTGATTAGACACTTATGTTGAGATGGCTGTCTGTCATGATAGCATGTACTAAGTCGGAGCCAGTACCATATAAGCACATTAGACTATAATCCATAAACGTGAGGTAACAACCGAGACCTAATGGTGCTGTGACAGTAGCGCGATTGAGTTTGAGACAGTGAAAATACATACGGTATGTTGTATCTGAACAGGGTTAGCTTACGAGTTAAAGTTACTTAGCACAGATGAAAGTTAAGACAAAGACGTTTAGCAAACTGTTAAAGCACACAAACCATCGTCATATGAGAAATCCGATGCATTGATTCTCCACAAGTTGTCCTTCAGGTCGTTATATACTATATACTATATACTTGTGAATCAGACGTCGCAACAACACGCAATCTGATTGGTCAGAAGTAGACACACAGTATGCGAAACTTTAGAATAAACGACCATGATCCAAAAAAAGTGTGTAAGGACCTTTAGTGTCTTAGTTTTTTATTATATATAGAAGTGTTTATATATATATATATATATATATATATATATATATGTATACATATATATAAGTGTTTTATTTTTTATTTGAACTATGATATATCAAAAGGCTTTTCTCTGAATAAACAGTCTGTGCAGAGAGCAAAAACAGCACAATGCAATGCCAGCAGTTAAAAGTAGGGTGGGCAGGATCTGAGGATGTGCCAGTTTTGGGGAGAAATCTTGAATGATTAAATGATTAAATGATAAATGATAAACTCTACCCCTCCCAACCAGTTTTCCCCTCAGCTCCTCTCCCCTCCCTCTCTGCTCCAGCAGCAAGCCCCGCCCACTCCTGCTTGCTCGTATCGCTTCAATTAAATTTAGATATACTGCAGATGAATACTTAATTACAAACGTGGCCCAGTGGTTGCTTTCTATTGTTGAATATTGCAGCACGCTAACTTTGTTGGGGCTCATGAATGTAAATCAAGGACGTGGAGGGTGCCTCGCAACACTGGGGAGCAGTGTCTGCCTCACAACCAATCAGTACTAAGGAGCAGCATCTGCCTCACAACCAATCAGTTTGGGGGAGGTGGGGAATGGCTTTGTTTACAGTCAGAGAGAGCAGGCCGCTCAAAAAATTTAAAATGTTGACAACGCAGACATAACAAAACACAGCAATATCGTATATTACCAAATGTCATCAATGACTATCTATTGACTGATATTAAAAGCTTTTTTGTATATACAACACAAAAAATATGCTTCTTTAACGTATTCCTGCCTACCCCACCTTTAACTGATGAACATGTATTTAAATCTCTGAGCAAATTTCTGCATGAAAGTGCTGCTGACACTGGGCCCCCTCAAAGGTGGTTCAATGCAATTGAGCCCCCCAGATGTGTGAATGAGGGAGACTCCGGTGATGAAGTTTATTCAGTTAATACCGATGTTTACTTCAAATCGCTGCTCTGTGTGTGTGCGCGCCTGTGCGTAACCTAGTGAAGGATCCTCGTTGTGTGAGCCTCTCTTCCTGTAGAGACAGTTCGTCACTGGTCGGTCGAAGCAGGACGCTCGGTTGTTTGAGTGGCTGGGGCAAAATAGTAGGCTACTTTTGTTGACACTTGCCATGATGTGTGTGCAGCTTCTTGATGAGGTAGGCTGTGAATTGGTCTATAGTCTAACTGCTTGGGACTCTGCTACATCTCCATTGTACTAATAGCCCGTGACCCCCCCGGTTTAGAACCACTGTCCGAGTCCAAAAATCTTAAGTCAAATGAACAACCTGATTGGCACTCATTAAAGTTTAGCTGCTAATTCATCAGCGATTATCACGATTATGACTTCCACTACCAGAAAGACAGAAAAAGGGGATTTTCTGCTCATGAAGAAAGGCTTTGCAACAAACTATGTACAGTAAATCTGAGACTTACTGGGAACAGATGAATGGGGACTACTCTGTGCTGTGTGCAGGTGTGAGGTCCTGCTGTAGGAGGGAATTAGCATGTCCACAGAGCCTTCAGCAGATGGCCACATGAAGTGCTCTAAAATCTTTCTATACTGGGGCCCCATCCATTATGCCACTCCTTGGTCTCTCTTCTGGTGTTCCACTCTATCCAGTGTCCTATCCTCTCTGAACAAACCCTCAAGATAAACATTCAACAAAAAAAAAAGAACTCTAATATTCAGATTTCTGGAGCTGCAGGTTGTATTAATCAAAATTCAAATGAGAAAATGCTTAAAAACATTTCAGTGTATGCTTCGGGCAGTTGTACCCTGAAAAATCATTTATTGTTTGTGTGATAACTCTTACCTAGAAAGGGGCGACAGTTTGTCACATTTCCTCAGTACAAACTCTTATGACAGGACTTTCCTTTGAATGTGCTCGGCCATCAAAATGCATTTATGTCAAGATTACCCAGTACATGTCATGATCAGCAGTACTTAGCTTCTTCAAAGAAAGAAGCACATGCCATCCAAGAACAGACAAGGAGGAACACAAAAGAAGAGAGAGAATACTAGAGATCACAATGGGCAACAGAGAGGACGGTCTCCTCTGAAAGAAACAACACTAATGCTTTTTAGAAAGACATGGACTGAAACAAAAATGAGAAAAGAAGAGGCTTCTGAATTTGGCTTTATATGTGGAATCACAGACAGCAGTGATTGTGATTCCTGCCTTATCTTTAAAATGAGATTGCACTTTTAGCATACTGTTTTAATGGGGTGGGAAGAAAAAAATTGATACAGCATAGTACTGCAATATTTTGTCTGGTGATATATTACATCGTCTCAATTATCAAGTATCGATTTTTTTCAAATTAATTACTCATATGAAGTCGAATCTATGATAATGGAAAAATAAAATCAACTGTTTTTCCAGTGAGGTTGGCAGAGGTGACATCATAGATTAGAAGAAAGTTAGTGCAACAAATATAGCAGCACCTGGGGAAAGACATATGAAAGACAAAGGAGATGGACCTGACACATAAGGTTTGCAAGATGTGCTACATGAAAAAAAAATGCTGGGTAAAGAAGACAAACATAAAGAAAAGACAAATGCTAAATTAGCCAAACAGGTGAAAAAAATTGTATAAATCGCAATATATTGTATCGCAATACTCACTGTATTGCAAAATGTTAAAAATGGCAATAATATTGTATCGTGGGGCCACTGGTGATTCCCACTCCTACTGTTTTCATGGGATGACATTTGAGGAGAACATTAAGTTATTCTTGAACTTTCTTTTATATTTACCATATCTTTTTCCTTTCACTCTGTTTGCAGGTCTCCAAAAAGGTTGCTGATCTTATTCTGGAGAAACAGCCAGCATATGTCAAGGTAAGCCTTCAGTGTCAGCTCATGTCGATCAAACACAACTATTTCTGTGATTTCTTTGCCAAGCCTCTCGTCTAGAAAAGCAACTTGGTGGCTGTAATTCAGCACCAAAAAAAAAAAGAAAAAAAGGATCTTTTTTTAGTCATAATTTTTGACATCTGGCTGTATTGATGCTGTCAGTGTGTCAGAAGATTCATTCCTGTAAGAGTGTCTGACTGCCAAGAAAGATAAATTGAACTTTTGTCACCATGGTAATAGAACATTTGACTCCAGTCATGGATAAGAAAAAAGGGGGCAATAATCTATTTAGTATTCAGAACAAATTCTGGCTGTGAGTGTGAATGAAGACTAAGTCTGTAAAATCCCTTCTTTTGATCTCTTAGTGATGTTGCAATAAACTGAAATGAGTGTGTGATGACTTTTTAAATCAAATGAGCTGGTATTCACTCTGTATTCAGGCAGATCCAGTAGTGAATGGTTATTACCAGACACGTTGTTTGCTGTAAGGATGAGTCAGAGCCAGTCTTTTTACTGGATTCGTGAATCTGATTCATCTGACACCAGGTCACTGATGTTTTCTCAAAGGTTGAATCCTCTTTATACATGCACTTTGCAGCAACAGGAACAGTCTTTGGCCTTCAAACATTCAAATCCTGGGCTAAGAGTGGTCAACTGAACTACCGGCTATATACAAAGAATAAGAAATTAACGGTACTCTATCTGGAGGTTTTATAAATCGAGATTTTCAATTTTTTCAGCATGTTAGTATGTAAAACAAGTAGATTAATGTAGTGGTGTATGATATGCGCAATTCGTTTTTGCATCAAGATGCCTGAAACTGGAGCGAGGGTCAGCCGAGCAGCAGAACATGAAGTACTCATAATAAACCAGAGATTTGACTGTCAAAAATGATCAGTTAGAGATATTTTTTGTCAGAAATCATGACTCAGGCTTGTAGAGAGCAGGTCAATCAAACACTGCTTTATTCACAGGGGACGCCAAAGTTGACTCAACTGAAGGTTCCTCACAGGAGCTTTAAAGTCTGGTCAAACTTAAGATATTTCGATTACCTAAAAACAAACATTAAGTCTGTTTGTATTACGTTTTTCTTACCTTAATCCTAATCAGTTTATAGGAGACTAAAGTGACTTCCTTGAGCACTTTTGCTCAATATGCCCCATGTAATTGTTAATTTTCTTCTTTCTGCCAGTATGGGGGGTATCTTTTTACTCTCTTTTCTCTCATTCATTTGACAGCCTGGCAGCACTCAAGTCTTACTGTGACGTGTGGTATTTAGTTGAAAGTGAAAAACCCTGGTCTCTTACTTTGCTGTGCTTGAGCAACCATAACGTGCCAGAGTTCACCTCTTCCAACTGTGCTGTGTCTGAGTGAGCTTACTGTGTCTGGGTAGGGATGGGATTTTAGGGGTAAATTCTGCCTGGGCATGTTACCGATCGTTGAAGGTGCCTGACGTAAACGCACCCTCAGACTAAGTAAACGAATGTCCCAGCGTTCATTCTCAGTCCCTGACTGACAGTTTTAGCAAATTTGTGATGTGGTTAAATTGCAGTGAAATTACTGTCATTTTTAAGCCGTCTGAAGGTCAGTCTATGAATAGCAAATTGATCATTATTTCTGCGACCCTCCCAGCAACTCTTCAGAGTCAAAATGACAGAGGAGCCTATTAGCAGACGTTACTGGGGATTTCGGGGCATCTGCATTGACCCTTTCTGGCCTGTATTCACATCGTGTAAAAATGCCTTTTGAAGTTCAGAGAGTATTTTGGTTTCTACATCTGCTACATTAATGTCCCAGTGAGGAGGTAGATTAAACTGCATCATTTCTTAGTCTTTTTTTTTTAATCTAAAACATCGATGTGGAGTTTTTAAATGTTAATGACCAGGCAAACATACCAGCCTTGAGTTGAGAAATGAGGATGTGTCTGCTTTTGTAAGAGGGGATTTATTGTTTGTCCCTTCTCCAACTTTTCTTTTACAAGTCTTCGTGTATCTGCTTTTTGATTACCGAACACAGAACACCATACTGCAGCAGAAAACACACAGCCAACGGCCACAATGCCACAGCGCTTGTGTGCCGTGTATAACACATCCCTGGACATAAATTGTAGGGACACATACACTCGTGCCTCAGAGGGTAAAATGATGGCCCGCTTAAGCGTCTGATGTGATTCATAGCCGTGTAGTGACCATGCCTTCCTCTGACGGGGTCTGCATCTAATCACTGTTGCTGCCCTTTGGTGACATGTGGCCTGCATTTGCTCTCAGACAGGGTCAAATATGATCTTGTCTCACGTAGAAAGTTCCACTGAGGCCTTGGACATTTTCGGTCATTGATTCACAACTTTTATATCAAATGATTAGTGTCTCCTCCTCAGCTCCCTGCTGTTTGTTTTTCTTTTTTACATTTCACAGTCCTTGATTTGGTCCTGGTATGACCTCAACCTGTGGCAATAAGTGGTAACGGTATGTGTGGTTTTGGATCCAATTGCAGTCCATTGGTACCTGAGATCCAGACTGTAACTTGTCATACTAAACCTTGCAAAGAAAGGAAAAACAATACACCTCTTTTGACATTACATGAAGTACAAGATTGCTATTTTAACCCCAATATCCTCAAAAAGACAGAACATTTCATTGTGCTTCATGAAATTCCACGTAGAAGAAGCTGTGTGGGGTTAAACTCCTCAGGTCGGTTTAAGGAACTCCCAAAATGTGCCAGATAATGAAGTAATGAGCAACACCAGAGGTTGATTATACTGGCTAACACTTACGTTAATGTATGTCTATCTTGTGACCTTTCAATAGAGAAAGCTGCATAGCAAACTTGATCAACCCTCCAATCTGAATATTGTAATCTCTAATTCTATAAAGATAACTGCAAAAGGGCTGTCGAAATCTGCCAGTATCGACAATGAATATCTTTTGAAAAAAGAAATGTTGATATGACAGTAAACATGCAGAGCTGTGAGTATATAGCTGTGATCCTTAATGCTGGGGGCATAAACAGGAGTGAGAAGGTAACTCAACAGACATTTATTTGACTTATAAAATCTAGTGACTTTATTGTATGTATTGATAAAACACACATCTGAGACAATTAAACTAATTGCCACAGTTGCTAATTATTCAAAACAGAGTGGTCATGCTGCATGGGCTTCAGACCTGCAGGAAAAAAAGACTACTTGGGAGCTCAGGTTGTAATGGAAAACACCAGGTAGCCTTGACCAGGTCATTCACCATCATGGTAGTCCCCTGGACCAGTATTCAATTATTTTCTTCAGAGAACACTGCTGGTGTGGTTGATTGCTTTCTTGGGGGTTGTTTCATCAGTAGGATTTCTTACGATCAGAAAAAAGGGCCTTTCATATATTTTTTTTTCAGCTGTGATCAAGCAGCCTTAAGTTAATGTACCGTATGTGTATGTTGCTGGATGAAAAAGATTCATTCAGCTGTAAATCCCCTGGATTTACTTGTTCTTGTTCACATTTTGATTTCATCTTAATAGAAAAAAGTGACACAAGCTTGGTCTGAGTAGATTTCATAGGAATGTGTAGGCAGGTGGGGGAACAGGGAGTTGGTGCATAGTCAATGTGCAGAAGGGTCACAGGGCGGACCTCATATGAATATATGAATAAAAAAAACCTTGAAAAAAAAATCTCCCCTTTGACTAAACATCTCGTCTTCTGTGACCTTTCCTTCCCACTCCTGCGCTTCTGTTTGTGGACACTGTAGGAGTCAGATATATAGTTCAATTGCCCTCCTCTCCAGCGTGTTTACAGTAAACAGATCATTAAAAATCCCTGCTGTCTTGTACCAATCATTTACGACTTCATCCTAGTAATACGTACTATCCCTTTAATCTCTTTTATCAACCTTAACTCATCTGAGCTTTACACAGAAAACAGTTATTGTATTTCCTCCTTACACACTTTACACAAGCCAAACCGATTGAGCTCTCTGTCTGTCAGGTTAACTGTGGCTTACACACTGGATGGACTGCTCAGAGCAGTCAGTGCTATAACAACAAATTGAAGCCCAAGGCAACACACTGAGTGCTCAGTATGTCGGCCACGTGTGCCTGTGAGTGTGGACGATTGGGAGCTGTTTGTGTGTACTCAAGCTGTTTTTGCCTTTTCCTCTGCAAATTTGTGCACATAACTGAATCCATAAGTGCTTCCAATGCACATAACCTTCTGGTCTGAGTTTCTGCACACCTCCTATAAGGGGATTTACATGAAGGATAAAGTGTTAGGTTTCATACAAGTGGTTTAAGAGTTAAACTATATATGTTTGAATGCACTTCATACTTCAAGAGTGCTGTGCATGGGTTTGCATCTTTGTCAGCCATGCTTTAACTTCGTCCTTCCAGCGTTTCCAAGATTTTATAAAAGTTTGCAATTTCTTCAGAGAGAAAGATAACTCCCTCTCCTGTGAACCCTTTGCAGTAGTGTTGCAGCACTGCGCCCAGTATGTGACTCAATCTGCCGGATTGAGGCTCTAAATTATTCCTCAGCCGGACCTGGTGAGTCAGCCCGACCCCAGCCAGTTTCCCACTGGGATGGGGAGCAAGGGCATTTTCTGAGGACACAATTTAATGGAGGTTTGAGTGTGTTGAAGCCTCTGTGGCACTCTCATGTATGAATAAACTGTTCTGATCGATGCATATGGACTTTTTCTGCAAGAGTTTTTGTTGTTCAGATATCTGAATACAGTTTCGATGTAAGACGAGTTCTTGTTGTGAGCATTTTAAAGTCAATAGTTTTTGCCTGGTTTCTTTAGCTAGAGAGACTGAACATAACTCACCCACTCTCCTCCAGCAGCCGCTTGTTTGTGGGGGAGCCTTGACGAGTCGATCATCAAGTGCACCCTAACTATGCCGGAATATCCCTTTAATGACCAAGTTTGAGAACTCCAGTGGCTTTATGAGTGTACTCATATAGGTTTAAATGTCATAATGCAACTTGAACTTGTTGATTTGTATCAGAAGAAAATCTAGATATTATGAATATAGGCGTAAAACCCTGAGACAGACTCAGGGAAGTTACCCCGTGAGCTCTGAAGAGACATAAAGAAGCCCAAAGATGGCCATTGCTGTATCAGAAATGCTGATTTTAACATACTAACAGAGAAACTGACGAGGAAGATGAGCCAAGGTCATACTTACAAAGGGCTTAAGCATGCCCAGCTATTGTTGAAATCATATTAATGCTATCTCTTATGTAACTCTTATGATACGTTCACAATGGGTAAATAATACTGTTTACCTGATCAGTCTGTGCAAATATCTGACTGTATTTGCATGCCGTATCATATTAAAGTAGCACTGTATCAATGCTGTAAGATAAGAGTCTATGTAAGGGAAGAGTGGTTTCTATCAAACATGGTTGAGGTTGATGCCACACACCGTCACAATCAGTTTTTTTCACCAGTCAATCATCGACATTAGGGGTGTTCCAACAAATGCACCTCATGATTCAGTTTGATTTAGATTATGGGATCTTCAATTCGATTTGATTTCTTTATTGGTGCCACGATTTTTCAATTATTGCCATTTTTAATGCTTTTTTCTAGTCGGGTTGCAGTCAACTCTGGTTGCAAGAGAATTGGCCGCTCTTTGGAGGCTGCTGGAGCTGTTGCCATTTTGCAAAGAAACAAATGTGCTCTGTTTGTTGTGGTTCCACTCACTTCCAGTTATGAATTTTTTTGTTCCGGCCTTAGAGCAAAGCATCGACACTATCATTTATTTATTTATTCATTTAAAGCATCAACGTTAATTAATCGATGCAGAATTGTCACGTGAAGCAACGCAATGCATCCACACAACGGTGAACTGCACCCACCTCTAGTTGACTGGGGGATCTCCATGCTGACTAGCTATCTCCAGTGATTGGCTGAAGTTTAGACTTTTTAGCTCTTCCAAATATCAGAATGTAGCGGTTTTCAAAAATATCTACTCTGACTGCCATTGCTTGTATATGTTGTAAAATGTCCGTCACTCTGAGCAGAGCGTCTTGTGCTGTTTGTTCCGTCAGTGAAACGTCTGGATTACTGAGTTGACCCTCTCTTTCTCTCTGAGGGCTTGTCAAAAGCTTTGTCAACACTCAAGATCATGAGGGCAGACTGGTTTGAATGGGATCATTGATCTTCTACGTACATCTGAAGTACTACCGTCATGTTGATGTTTTTACTTGAATAACCCTCGAAATTACATTCCCCCCCAGACATCTCTCTGTCTGTGAAAGGTTCTGGTTGTCTGACAGTGCGATGAGGACTTTTTGTGAACACTGGACCATTTTGTGCGGCTGTTTGATCAAACATTAAAAACAAGATCAAAGAACAGGCGTCCTGCACCTCAGGCATGACATCTGCTGGATCAAAAAAACTAAAACCAAGAGGAGAAAGAGAGAAGTTCACTTTTTGTAACGTTTCACTGAAGTGGCGTAAATGCTGAACTCTCCGAGCAAAGTGTTCATTGATCCTCCAAATGTCAGGGCTCTGAAGAAAGGAGCTTTTTCCCAGATTTTCTGTACCTCTAAATGTCTCTTGAAGGATGCTCTGGCATCAGTGGCACCTGCCTCATAATAATAGCATTATCTGCAACATCTATCTTCATCAGATGCTCACAGCAGGATGCATCACACTCAAGAGTGCTCTGATATATTTGTCTGTGTGTGTGTTTGTGCAGAAGCATCACAGTACTTGATGTGTAAAGTGGTTGATGTGGTAAATGGCGTAATAACAGGCATATTTCACTGATAACGCTGAAAATGAAACAGTCTGACAATATCTACATCTCAGATTTTACAAGCACTCATCATAACAGAATGGAGCATTTCTGCTGCTGTTTAATGAATGATTCACTTAAATCAGAAACATCTCCTTTCCTACATGTGGTATTTACTGTCATGTTCCTTCTTTACAGGAGCTGGAGCGAGTGACGGCGTTACAGACAAACCTGCAGCTGGCAGCGGTCATTTGCACTAATGCAAGAAGGTAAAAATGTTCTCTTACATACATTCTGTCCACTAATCAACAGGTGTAAAAACCCTCACCTGCATTCACACTAAATTGCTCTCTTTTATCACCATGGCAGTGTTCTTTTCCTGTATATCCTCACTCTAGTACAATCAGTAAAGGAGAATCCATCATGATAATTTAGAAAATGGTCTGCATTAACTCAGAGTGATGCTACATTTTCTCTGCAATATGATTGTTTTTTTGTACAGGCAACTAAGCGTAGCAAAGGAGGGATTCACAGAAGCCAGCCTGGGTCTGCTGGCCAATCAGAGAAGGCGACAGCTGCTGACAGGCCTGCTGAAATCACTGAGGACCATCAAGACGCTGGTAGAACGTCCACACGACAATGCATCCATGAAACATGGTTATAGACTGCAGCTGTCTATAGTATGACAGCAGCAGCAGTTTTCCCCATTACTATTCTGATCAGCACATGACTAAAATTAAATTACCACCTGCCAGCATGACTGCCATGCCCTACCCAGATTATTCCAGTATCCATTGTGATAATTGACTAAATTATAGCTGGTATACAAGCCAGTCTTATTCAATTAATTGTGCTGAATGAGAAGTAGTTTGCACGCTTTTTACATTAACCACCACAAACAAATGTTGGAATTAACTTCCATTACTCACCCTTTAACCATCATCAGAGAACATTTTCCTCACATGTGGTCCACTGGTGATTTATGCTGCAGTCATGACTTCCTCTTTCCTTCCGTTTCTCACAGCAAAGGACAGACGTGCGGCTCAGTGAGATGCTTGAGGTAGTGTGATCCTCCTTTCTGCACACATGAACACAACATAGGAACACACAGCACACAGGCAGATTTAGTTATTGCTGACTCCGAAGGTCAATTTAACCGGAGAGATACTGCAGACCGCCATAAGCACAAGATGCTCTGAAAAATGTCCATCTATTTATGGTTCTATTTAAAAAATGCAAATGATGTGAAAGGTGTCTTACTTTAGCTGAAAGCTGTCTGTTGGTGTCTGCCTTTTATCAGATGTTAGTAAAAGGTTTCTGAGATTGAAGCTTTCAAACTGGAGGAGACTAAGTCTTTCCTTAATGAGATTTTAGTGAATGTTTTTTTTTTTATTTCTCCTTTCGTGTCTTGATAAAATCCATAGACTGTATATAGAATGGACGCCGTCTGCCTCCTCACTGGGTGAAGCCACCCCAAGAACAGCCCCCTCTGGTGACGGGCTGCAGTATAGGTCATAAATCCCGCCTCCTCCAGCAATCCCTATGAAGCTGTTGACAAACTTAAGAAATTAATTACACATAATAAAAATATTTCTCCCCCCTGGTTGCGATGTTGACATGTAGTTAGTGTAAGACTGGTTTGTGCTCAAGTCCTCTTTTTCTGTACAGCTCCAATTTTAAAAGTTATTAGAGGGTTCATGTTTTCTATGATTGACACCTGATACAGCATATGGGCGTACGAGGATTGCGTAGCTCACCCGGGGGATATGCTGTATGACACGAGAGTCATCACAGCGACTCTCTGCGACTCTCCTGCCGAATGCGTACAATGCTACTGCGCAATGTTTGTTTCAGGAAGTGGAGAAAAAAATGCAGATTTACAGAGAGCTTTTCAGCTTTAAATCTGTGTACTTGTGGAAGGCGGAACCAAGTTGTCCATAGAATATACAGTCTACGATAAAATCACACTGTAGTTCTGCTCCAGTTGACGGATTGTGTTTTCTACATGATGCTGAATGACTCCTTTGCTTTGTTCTTTTAGGAGGAGGACTATCCAGGTGCAATCCAGCTCTGTCTGGAATGTCAAAAGGCTGCCAGCACCTTCAAACACTACAGCTGCATCAGGTGAGGCGAATCAACAGATTGATGGAATGATTTCCAGTTGAGTCCAAATGGGAACAGGCTTTTTAGACTACATGTTCATTGGCTGAATTGAAAGTTTACTGATCTCACGGATTAAAATATGATCACTCTGAGACCTGAAATCATTAGATGTCAACTCTGCCTAGAAAAATGGAAAATTGCTCCCCTTGAAAATCATGTCCCTTTGTTAGAAAGCAATTGCTTTTCTCAGAGGGGTCCTTTGATTGTGTTTGGGTCAAATTTGACTCATTTTCAAGGTTGGATGTGAGCTGAATCTGTTTCTTACACAATGGGAAGGTTAAGCTGCGTTTTATATTCACTGATTTTGCTTATTGTTATTGCCCCCTTGCCATTCTTTGCTTATGATGTCAAATCAGTTTTTTAGAGGTTGTCTATATGTTAATGTTGACAGCTGGGCTTTATTTAAAAAAAAAAAATCCTCAGACAACTGAAGTATCTTAGAAAGCAGCCTCCAGATATGACCCTATTGTCATGTTAATGCTGTTTCGAAAGTGTTTGGTTCGATCAAATTGTGCCCACTGACAAAATGAATCGACACAGCATGCATATTTTCAATGTCAAGCTTTGCTAACATGTGACTACCATAATAAGCCTCCCCCTCTTTAAGATCAGAGTTGAGTTTTAAATCTAAACCAAAGTCATCTCTGTGCGTATCATTTCCTCTGTAATTGCCCTCAATTTGTGGCTAAAGGAGGAAGCCAAACTGCTCTTTTTATGTATTGATCAAAAGCTGATTAAGTATGCAAGTGATTGCTCACTTCCCTCCCCTTCCTGAAACACCTTGTACAGACTCGTACAGAATGCTGAATAAAATGGTGCATGAGCGTGACTTCCTGTATGGCTGCTAACACTGCCATTCATTATGTTCCACCACTTCCACCACACGTATATGGCAAAGCACATGTTGGTCTAGTGGCTAAGCTGGCTCAGAAACCAATTCCTGATTGCAGGTGAAGCAGGTGGAGTTAAGTGGTAGCCTTAGCCAATGGGAAGGCATGTTGGGAAGCAGTGGGAAATGGCACCAGAAAATAAGTTCTTGGGCTAAGAGGCTGACTCTTGTTGATGAAGGCAGGGTTCTTGTACTTAGGCAAATGAGGAGATTGGTTGCAGATGTGCGATTCAACCAGGTGATGGATTGCAGAAACCATGCCTTCCAGAGAAACTGAAACTTGTTTTTTTTTTTTTTTAATTTGCATCTGTGCATGCTTCATTTGCATCTTTTCCATGCCTTCCAGTCCCCCCCACTACAGATGCACAGAGAGCAAATGAAGTAAGGAAGAGAGGAACTGAGGCAAAGTGTTCAAAGAGACATATTTTTTCCTTAATGCCATATGGAGCCATGTTAGCTTTTAGCAACAGTATCAGCTGATCATCTGATCATCTCAGGATTGGCTGCTTCTGTCTGCACACATGTGCTCTGTGTTGATTCTATTCAAATGTTCAGTCATAGCTACAGTGTTTTGTCTCTGCAAGTTACCTGTTGAACAAACACCTGCAGATGAAGAACTACCTGCAGTCTGTTTGGACCATTTTTAAGCTCTAAATGCATCATTATTAGACGATTTATCTATCATTTGCATTTACGTAAGTGCAACTGAACTTTACCCTTAGTTTTTATTTTTTCCTGTATTTAAATTAAACGCCAAAGGAATAGAATGCTGTGATATGGAAGCTGAGCAATGACATTTTGTTGTAGAGAGGAATCACGGCTATGTTTTTTTTCTGTGCAATGACAGTAAAGAAAGTCTAAGTCTAACTACTGTATATAGTAGTTACTGATGACTGATGAGAAATTGATGTCTTAATGATCGGTGATCTTGTGCTTGTATAAGGGGCTGTTTTCCCCTGTTTTTGAACTTGGGAGATGTTAAACATTGTTGGTGCACTCCAAATTGCGGCAACATCAAACCAGCGAGTGATGTTTGATTCAGGGGTGTGACTGCTAAATTTATGATGAAGGCTGCTCTCGTGTATCTATGCTTATCACTCTTCAAATTTCCCTCCTCTCTCCTCTGAGCTGCACCCAGAGACTCACAGCGCTCCTTTGTACAGCCGCTCTGAAGGTATTTCTGATGACTCCGAGTCCTGACATTTTGTTTGATGCATCATCATGACGATGAAGACCGAAACAATATTCATACACCGGAAACTGAACAAAATCATCTTTTTCAGTCTGTGATTGACAACACAAGCATCATCAACACTTCCTCAGGTGCTCTTGTTGTGAGTATCAGAGCAGAATGATAAAACACATTCATCATGACGCATGAGCAGAAGTAATGACTTCATATTACCACTTCCATTGGCATCATTCATCGTAGCAGCAAAGGGACTCCAGCTGTTCTTGTGATGAAATGACTTCTAGGAAATGGTGATCAATAAGACAGCACTATGTTAAGTTGTTCCCACTTGATGTGCAGCTGCTTTATTTGTGTGAATATATTCAGGATTCTCAGTGTCATTAGTTTGACTCGAACAGTGTTGCACACCCACGCTGCACAGATGCTAAGTCAATGTGCTGGTCCTGCAGTGCACCCTTTCCCATGTTTGATAACCACCCATCACGACCGACCTCTGAATAAGGGAATGTGATCATAAAAGGAAACACTCACACTTAACTCAACCCTCAGTGCGGCTGTGTTTAAACACCCTGATGTGTAATGAAACGCGATGTGACTTTGGCAGCTGGATCGAAACCTGTTTGCCCTTTTCACCCGAGCTTCCTTTTGAAATATGCTAATACCACTTGCTGAATGTCACAGTTTTTAATGTTGGTGCATTGATCACACCTCTGTCTCGCTCTGCATTAGCATGCACATTGTAATCTGGCTCTCTGCCCAAAATTGTTAGAGCTCTGACTTCAGCATTGGTCTCCCAAAGCGACTTGTTGCCAGTCTGCTGCACTTTGATTTAACCTTGTCGCCATGCTTCTTTTTTAACACACTACATGGCTTTTTTTTCCGTGCCTGCCCTTTCTTTGTTTCTGTCCCCACTCTTTAAATGTCAATAGTGTTTCCCCAAGAAAGCACTTACACAGACTCATGCTTCATCGAGGTCTATTTTCATCATCACGCCAAATGGGCTGTTTGGGGGTTAAGACCCCTGCATGTCAGTACATGGTTCACAGACTGCGAAGCGCTCTGCGTCTTTACAATATTGTAGTCAACAGAAAAAACTGGAGTGTAGGCGATTTGGCAAAAAAAATGATCCCGATATATTTTGTCATATCCTCCGATCTCGATTATTATCATGATTTTTTTTAAACTGACAGTTTTAAAGCATCTGTACCAAAAACTAAAGAAACTAGAGATTAGTTCAACATTTTATTAGCATACAAAGTAAATAACAAAGCAAATTGAATAAAATAAACTTAAAAATATATAAAAAGCTATTTTAACTCGACAGTACAATAAATGTAGGTAAAAACTAAATTATACAATGAATTAGTTTACAGTCCTGAGTGTTTTTGCAGGTATGCAAGACCCAAAATAAACAAATCGCCCCCTCAGGGATAATGAAGACATCTTAAAATGTAAACATTAGATGATGTAAATGTAGATGATAAGATTGATTGCTGCTTTGGTCTGGTGGCTCCCCGCTAGTTGTGGCTAAACTGTTACAGCAGTAACAGGCTGTGCAGACATTCTAAGTCATGATCAAACCAAAGTTCAAGTCCTGACTTTATAAAGGATGTTATGTGAATTTTATATTCAAGGTTTTGCCATAATCCAGCAGCATAGTAAGGTTCCCTGCAGCACCCACCCTGAATATTAGTCCTCCAAAACGCCACAAAATCAAGAATCCAAAACTTAGCATTAGACTTCGTCCGTTCATTTTGCTTAAACAACAATGGCACATAAGTGCTATTATTTTGCTATTGTTTGCAATATGGCAGCTGTTTTGGAGTGGTCATCTTTCAAACAATTACTGGGTTATTCGAGGCAACACCCCAACCAGTCTCTGCTTTAGTTAATTACCATCTCAGCATTGAAGGGATGTGGTTTATATGGGCTTGGAGAACTTCTCAAAGGACAGGGCGGTCCAGCTGTGTCTTCTAGAGGAGCATAGTGTGGGTGGAAGGGCAGAGGACTGCAATTAGTTTCTGTGTCTCAGATACACCGAGTTTTTGAGCAGCATGACACTGTGATCACAGATGCACTATTATTCAGAGCCATGGGCGATGTACCTCATTTCCTTGGAGGCCCCTGATGGTGTGTCTGACAGCATGGAAGATTTTCATGGAAGTGTGTCACTTTGTTGTCTTTTGGAAGTTTTTTTTTTTTTTGCATTCAGTGTTTTCTGAAAGGCTCACACTCCCAACAACAAGAGCAGCATCTTAAAACTCTAAAATTCCCAGTAAAGTAGGGCTGTCATGGTAACTGCAAAAATGACTTATTAGGCCAGTTGTGGTGCATGGTGGGCTGTTGTCACAACTGTGTGTGATGCCTCCTTTAGCAAACGCACAGATACCTAAACTTTGCTCATTCGGTAACTATTTAGCTTTTGGACAAATAAAAAAGGAGAACCAGCCAATTAGATCAGGCGAAATTTATAATTTTGCCTCAAAGATCACAAGGAAATACATCAAATTTAAGGTTTCACCTGGCAAATCACCATTCAGCTACCACGCTGAATTGAAGCTGCTGCCCCTGCCAGAGTGGAGCAACAGCTGACAGCTTGAAGTGGGTGAAGCCTCTACCCGAGTTGCCAAACGCAACATTTAAAAGTCACAGACATCAACCCCTTACTGGTGCTGTCATACAGTATCCAGTTGGGGAGATGGTGTTGCTTTGTGGGGTGGAGAAACTGCCTCTAAAGTCAATTCTTTGGAAATAAGAGTGTCACATAAAACAAATTAATGGAAGTAAAAGTTAGCTTATAACTTATGGTAAAAAAATGGAAGTCAAACACAGACACATATCCACATAACATTTACATATTACTTCAAATCTTTAACGGCTGTAGGATCTTCCTCAAGTTGTCCATGATCCATCTCACCAGCTAGAAGTAGGGTTTGGCTCCTCCCTCTTTCTCATTGTAAATACTAAAACGCTAGAAGTAATTATCATTTCTTAATTAAAGTCCCTATTAATAGTAAATAAAAAATACAGTTGCACCAACAAATGACTATTAACTGATAAACAGACCTGTGCATTAATGCCCCACATCATGGCAACAAGCCACCCTGGATCACATCAGGGGAATTCCCACACCAAAAAACACCAATCAAGACTTATAGACTGACCAGGAAAAAAGCAAAGGTGGGATGTTATTACTGAAGAAGAAGAATTTTGTCAAGATACTCACAAGATGCTCTGATTACATTTTTTAAACCCAGGCATGAGTATTAGCTGATACCTGGTACTCGCCCCTAATAATAGTATTATTGTAGATACCAGATGTTTAACTTCAGAGGCAGATACAAATCCCAAAATCTGCATGAGCAGTTCTCAAGTTAAAGCATCGAACCCTTTAGAAAACACAAATCTGAAAACCTAGATTTCCCATAAGATCTTTGACTGGAATAAATGAAAACATTCTCCTTGTTTTGGGTGAACAGTTATTTTTCCAGCGCCCTTTCTTCAAACTCTCCTCTGCGTTGAATCTTTTTCCTCTGAATCTCTCCTCCTCTGGCCTCCCTCTCACCTCTTCGACTTTTCCACGATCATTATCATGGTTTCACTTGTCTCTTCTGGCTGTTTCACTCTTTGAACTCCTTCCCTTACTATTCTGGTGCCTCTTCCCTCGCCTTGTAACCGTGGCCAACGTGGCTGCAGATGAAAAATCGTCTTTCTTGCAAATTCTGAGCATCCGGCAAGGCCCTTAAAGCACAGAAGTCCACACATTGCCTGTTATGCAAGTCAGCAGTCACTGTGGAGGGACTTGCCTCTGGGCCCTGTGGACACCTATTGCCTGTGATAATTGAATACTGTTAGAAAAAAACCCTCTCAGATTTTCACCTAACTATATCAATGCCTGTGTCCCTATGGGGAGCGGATTCTTAATTAGTTTTTTCACCTCATTTGTTATTTATGCATTCTGTCTGATCATGGAGGGTGCCAGTATGTGGGGAGGAGATGCATCCAAACGCATGAACACCCACCCGGCTAGTGTAATGTCGTAACACAGACATAAGATAACAGGAGCACTCAGTTACTGGCTTATTATTGACCTTTTTGCCTGTTCTTCAAACACTCAGAGGTGAAGTTTTAGCTCTTTTATTATGTTCTAAAACAAACAAGACCATCATGGACAAAACGGATAATTTGTATAGTGTCATTTTTGTGTTCGAAATGGGTGCGAGGAGGTTGGTGTCAGTGGTACAGCAAAAGAAACAGTCGTGTTTCAACAATTTCCACATAAAATATACTCAATAAATGATACATTTGAATGCCAAAAAGCAGCAGGGTTAGTGTTTTTTTTGTCAAGAGAAACTTCTGAAGCATGTAGAGGAAAAGATAAGCAAAGGCGAGCTACTCCCAGGAGCTTTAACTCCGATGTGTTTTTTTGCTCCATTTCAGACTTCTATTGCAGGCTAAGAGCCTGACAATACTAGTCAACTGTTTAATTTTCAAAGTTTGATTTTTGATCTCCAAAAAGTTTTGAGTGATTTTGGATGTTGTGTTACTGTATACTAATTTGCTGTATGTACTGTATATTAGGGATGGGTGATATGGGCTAAAAAGTTTATCATGATAAGATTTGCCATTCTGGCAATAACGATAAAAGTCTCGATAAAAAAATATTATATTTCCAATCTATATTTTTGACTTATTTTGTCTTGAGAACACCATTTGGAGTAGTCAAATAAGATACTTAAGCACATGTTTGAGTGGTAGGTTACGGGGTCTGTCGCTCGCGCTTACCTCATAATTTTGCATTTATCGTATTTATCATGAGATTGCAAATATTTATCATGGAGGATATCGCCCATCTCTACTGTAAATATTACCAGATTGCAAGCCAGTTGTCAAATGTGCATTTTAGTGCTTTCAACCTGGAGATATGAGTCATACAGACCCTGTTGCTGTGCAGTTTATGAGAATTTCCTCTCACTCTCCTTCAGTCGTCTTCCATCCCTGGTCAGTGTGTGGTTTAGCTTCTTTCCCTCCACCGCGCTGCAGTGTGGGAGCACACTGGAACGTGTTGTGATGAACACAAGCATTTATCCTGCTGGCCTCTGCTTCTCTGGTGTGACCTCATATTGTGGCTGCCAGAGCTGCAAACCTTTGTTCAACACTCTCCTGGGCCATACGTATGGACATTTTAGATGCATTCCTTCAGTAGCCAGAACCTGACATTGATCTGCTCACCTCTCTGTAGTTGAGCTGGCTTCTTTTTTTGCCTGTACACTGGCTTCTGTTCCTCTGAGGAAACCGCCTGTAACTTGCCTCACTGAGCTCTGAGCTTGAAATATATCTTATTTTTATTGCTGCTGTGTGTGACACCCATAGTGACAGTTTGGTAGTAATTGAGAGAAGTACTTCCCCCAGCTTTCTGCTGTCATTGTGTCTACAGCAACATCCTCAAACATCCTTGGCAGTTAAGGTCAGATGCTGGCATCTTTCTGCTATGTCACATTGTGCTCACTGGACATCTTTTAACTCTCCAACCGTGGTGACAGCTTTCTTTTCATTCCTGTAGATATTCCTCACTGTCACCCTCACATAGGCAGATAGAAAAGGGTTACACTGTGCCAGGTTTCCAAATGGCCGACTCGTTTTTTTTTTTTTTTTACCTGCCTAGAAACGACCTGTGGCACTCACTCTGCAGTCTCCTCGTAGTTCCTCTCCTCTTTACTCTCCCAACTCAATGCCAAACTGCAGCTAAGATGCTTAATTGGCAATTTGTTAAGGACACTGTCTCCCCCAATGACTGCAATCTAAGAAGGCGCAACGTTAGAGAGGGCTGACCTGAAAAAGACCCTTAGCAAAGCAGAGACAAAGGCATTAGGAGGGTGGAACTGAGCATGGTTGTGAATGGAGGAGACTTAGGGGAGCTGGTGATGGCTTGTGATTTCTGTTGCCACTTTCCAGTTTTTTAGTTTCCCCACATGAGGATGAGGCAAACTGAGCAGCCTCTAAGGATGGTTTTTAGCAGGGACAGTCTGGTGCATACACAAAAACACACTCAGGAGTTACACAATTGATCCCACTGGAGACACAGTAAAAAGATTGCTGGAAGTAGTATTTTTAGACAAAGTCATGAGTGTCTCAAAGGGATATTCCGGTGTAAATTTAAGCTAGGGTCAAACACATCGTAACACTAAGTTAGGCAACCCCTCGAGAGATTAATGTTGCCGACTGCTTGCTTCTCTAGTTATACCAACTTTAGTAACGACCGCACAATAGCAATACACAGCGGTCTACGTCTCAACGCACAAACCTCAACCAAAAAGTCACTCTATAACCACAAATAATGCTCAGAACAGCACCTAACTTCATCAACAGTACATATAGGGTCCTAGCCATAGCACTAGCCTTCAAATATCTTTTTAACTTTGCCTGATTTCTTGAGCAAAGTGACCAAACACAACTTACCCACTCTCCTCAAACAGCCGCTTGTTTGTGGGGGAGCCTTGACAAGTCGATCACAGAGTGCAGCGGAGTTTCACAGCTCAAGGAAGAACAATTATGATTATTACTTCATGGAAATGCAATCAGACCGAGAAGCTAAAGTAGAAGAACTACCGCGTCTGCAGTGCAAAATGATTATTATGATGGATATTACTTCAAGGAAATGATCCGCTGCACCCCGTGATCGACTCGTCAGGGCTCCCTCACAAACAAGTGAGGGCTGCTGGAGGAGAGTTTGTATAACTAGAGAAGCAAGCAGTCGGCAACATTCATCTCTCGAGGGGTTGTCTAACTTAGTGTTATGGTGTGTTTGAACATAACTTAAATTTACACTGGAATATCCCTTTAAAGATCTATATAGTTTAATCAGGGGTCTGCTCCGTCCTCCACAACCCTTTTAATTGCAGGGAAGCAGTAAACTGACAGACAGTTATGACTTGATTTAAAATACAAAGATACAAGTAATGATTAAAGTTTATCAGATAATGAAGTGGTTTCTATTTAAGAAAAACTGTTAAACTAATCTTTGTGATCTTTCTTTCTCCACAGCGAATTAAATTCCAAACTGCAGGACACTCTGGAGCAAATTGAGGTTTGTACTTCTCTGCTTTATCTCTGATTACATTATTTAAAAGTAAAGAGGCTTTTAGCTGTAAATCGCATTTGCCTCTAACCACATAATTTTCACAAGTACCTCATCAGAAAGAAGCAATTTCTTCTTCATTTTGACATTTTAATAGTTTGGCTTTCTCGTTCTGGGCCCTGCAAATATTGACACATTCAGAAAGTCATTATTGTTAGGGTGCGAGCACAATGAATTATATCTGTTTCATCTCTTGCAGCGTTGCGTTACTTGCATGTGATAAATGGTATGCAAAGCAATTTTCTCCGCAACGCTGCCGCTGCGCTTGAGTAGATTAATTACTTACAGATCTGTCTGTACACAGGAAACGGGCGCGCATGTACACACACATGCAAAATCAGGTGCCAGGGTCCTCATTTGTTTACCTGTCAGCTTGAGTTTTTGAATAAGCAAAGTTAAATCCCCTAAATCATCAAGGTAAACACTTGCACAAAGGATTTGAGTATCGAAAACCTCCATCTTTATAATGCGATAAGCAAAAACAATCACATGAATGCACATTAACGGGATGTTTCCATCTAAAATCCATCCTGCTTTTACACAGTATCCTGTAGGCTGAAACGCTTAGCAAGGTCCAGTGTTTATCATCCCTCTGCACACACACACAGCTCTGAGTGCAGCATACTAACCACCTCTTACTGTCTGCGCCCACTGTAAAAAAATCACCCAACCACTCAACTAAGACTGAGTGGAGCAAGTTTTTCCATAAATACAAATACTTAGTGTTTTTTTTGGCAGGGTTAGACACAGTACAGGTGCAGAGGCTATGTTTTCAGTGAAGTGTTGTTGATGTAACGGGTGCTCGACTAAAGGACACGTTTGGCACATAACATAGAGACAGAATTTAGAGTGTACATAAAAAAACAAAACAGGCATCGTCAAAATTGTTTCTGATACAGCTTGTACCATTTCTAAGTCCGCTATATTTAAATGTAGTGTTTATTGTTGCAGGGCTTGACACTACCTTTATTCACAAGGAGCAAATGTGCTCCTAAGTTGAAAAAGTAAGGGGCACACAAAGAACTTTAGGGGCACAATGAAAATCGATCAAATGATGTGTGTCTTATTGACCGACCTTAGTACTTTAATTTAAAATCAAATTTAGGTCTTTTGCTGACATGACATGGAAGCTATTAAAGAAAAAGTTCAAAATTTGCCTTTCAATTTAACACAAAAATTTTAGAGGACAAATCAGGGAAATAGAGTGTGTCTTATCGTCTGACCTTAGTACTATTAGTACTATTATTTGAAATCAATTTTAGGTCAGTTGGTCATGGAAGCTATTGAAGGGAAACAGCCTCTTTTTGAGAACGTCAACCGGTAATTTATTGATGGTCCCTTATTCAACACCTGTCGTTGACAGCGAGGGTGCCAAGTAGATTTAACCACACTGCTGTTGCCATTCCCCGGTTGTGGGGAGTGAGAAGACACCAGTAGATCCTCAGTTAATGTCTGTCGAATATCCAACCTAAAACTAACTTCACCGTGTCATTTACAAGAAAAAACATTTTTCGCCTTGGCTTATTTTTCATGCGCACATGTGCCCCAAAATACATTTTACAATTCGCACACATCTATTTCTAGTCGCAAATGCAAGTGAAACGGTCGTACTGTCAAGCCCTGTGTTGGGATACTTATTGTTTAAAACCCGAGTGAACATCAGCATCAACACAATACATATAACTTTATCCATCAAGACTCGCAGCTGCAAACTTTTAGTCTTTCCTTAAAGTTTTCTGATTGTGAGTTCAGTTCAAATAAATACTGACCTCCCCTGAAGTCCTTAAAGAACCATTCAGCAAAAGTTGTCGCTTTGCGATGGAGTGCAGCTTTAAATATATGCCTGAGAGGATGCGTGGTCACACAAGTTGTTTGATCCCCCAGACTTTGTCAGCACTTCCTTCTATAAGGTCAGCCTTTTGTGTCAGGGTTGTTACGCTTCCCTGTACTTGCTAACTTCATCCAACCTTGTCCTCCTTTTCTTTTTATGTCTTTGTCAAAGACTCTCCTACACCCACATCCACAATCCTGTAACCTGCCCTTGGCTCTGTGTGGAAGTGTTACATCTGCACATCTGTATCTAAATCCCCGGTCTTAACGCTGATAATCCCCCTCTCTTTTCTCTTCCCTGCTCACTTTCGCCTTCTGTTTTCTTTTGTCATCCCTTATTTCTTCCAACAGGAGCAGCTTGATGTCGCTCTTTCCAAGACGTGTAAAAACTTTGATGTTTCGCACTACACCAAGGTCCAGCTGGCCTACTCACTCCTGGGCAAGACACAGGTCAGTGAGTTTACTTGTATACAGGGTCTCAGGAGACGGCTGAACGTGACAGGATCTGAAGGCTTGGTTGTTGTCCACAGGTCTGACTCTTTATCTGATATCATATTAGTGGGTTAAAGCAGTGGTTCTGAACCTCTTTAAACCCTGACTGCCTCAACAAACTTGCACCCCCTGCCTCAGTCTGCAGTGCTGAATGACAGAAAAAGTCACTTTAACTGCTCATCCTGCTCACTTTTAATGGCTTTTGAATATACCATTTGGTCCTTTTTCACCCCTCACATCAACAGACAAAGGATAAATCACAGCCAGGCTAGAAAAGGAGCTGCTAATAAGCTCTAAATCTACACATGAAGCCACCAAACTCGCAGAGGAACTGAGGCTTTAGCAGCAGACAGAGCAGCCACGAAAATATGATCACATTCTCAGGGGGATTTCAAAGTAAAAACCTGATCCGTGCTTTTTTGCGGAGAGACTACCTGCGTATCTGTGCAGCGCTTTATTCTGAAGTTTCATCCCGTGAATGCCCATCTCTCTCTCTCTCTCTCTCTCTCTCTCTCTCTCTCTCTCTCTCGCTCTCTCTCTCTCTCTCTTTTTGTGATCTATGTTATTTCTGCTCCTGAATTAAATTAAGAGAACATTGTTTTCTAATTGGACCAACACCAAACACTCATCTAAAATCTTCATCCTTTTGTACTTGGGAAAATAAGATGGAAACACTGCACAAAATACCCCAGGATGAGGAGTTGGATGTTTCTGCCTCGATACTTTAAAAATGACCCACATCTGATGAAACCTGGTCTGGATATTGTGCGACCATATGGCTCTATAAAAGGTTGAATCTGGAGTACATCTGAAGTCTGGAATGGGACCACTTTGCTTTGATCACAATATGGAGTTGAGATATTTTGATTGATGTTCATTATTTAAAATTATTTGTCATGCTTTTATTTTGATTTATTTTCTGTCTTCTTTAGGTTACGTCATACTGCTGGTAGATTGCAAGTTCCAGAACTGAATGAAAACAGTTAACAGATGGTTAGACAGTTTAAATGCTGACTTTATTGACTGAAAAGGTACAAGCTCAATTGTTGCCATGGGATATCCATTTTTAAAAGTGCCAAGTCACCTCTCAGAGGGCTACTTTATCTTCATGTACTCCCTGTTTAAAGATGTGGCAGCCAGGGTGAGGACTGCTATTATGTTAATAGCAGGCTGGTTTATCTTTATGTGGCTCTAATATAAGATGTATCAGGACACAATATACAACACAAAGAGAACCCTGCTGAACTTCAAGTATATCAAAAATCTACAGAGATGCTATAGAGAATTTTTTCGTGTCCATTTGAGATGTAAGTCGAAATTTCAAGATTAAAGTCGAAATTTAATAAAGTTGAAATTCCGACATTATTCATGTCGACTTTAATCACAAACTTTAAATTTTTTAATCTCAAAATTTTGACATTATTCACAACATTTTTTCATTTTGTAATCTCGAAATTTCGACTTTATTGACATAATTTTGATTTTTTAATCTTGAAATTTTGACTTTAATCTTGAAGTTTCAACTTTAATCTCCTTCCTGTAATTATTTTTTTTCTCTTCATGTGGCCCTAATCCTCTTTCGTGGCAGACATGATCTGGATTCTTGAGGGAATCTCAAATTTAAATATCTTTGGATTCTTAAGCTTCTCCAGCAGGTATTTCATGTAAAAAAGATTTAAGAAAGACAAGACTGACAACCTGCAGTCCTCTCACTGTCAAAGTTTTGCCTGTGTACTTTCTGTGAGAGCACAAGATGAAGCTTTGATGCGTCTTTGGTGACACAAAGAAATTGTTCTGCAACCCCTCTGGGAGGGTTGGGACCCCAAAATTTAGAACCACAGCTTCAGAGGGTTTTTTGTTCCAAGCTGAGGCTGAATTTCTACACTTTCAGAGCACTTTTGCAGCCAATGCTGGATGAGTCATCGTAAGATAAGAGAATGTGATTTTTCTTTAATTGTTATTCTCATCATCACTTTAAGTGTCCTCTTGTTGGAGTAGATAATTTTTTGGTCTATTGAGCGTTCGTGTCATCCTTCGTGATCTGTAATTATGCTCTGCTAACTGTCAATCAAGCAACACCTCCAGAAAAACACCCACAGAGAGAAAGTGAGTCCTCCAAAATAATCCTTAGATAATATAAATTAAGCCCTCCTATCACCAAAACAGTCACGACGATACCTTCATGACAACATGTTTGTGTGGGATATTTCATGCAGATGATTTGAAGGCGTAAAGCATTTCGGCTCAGAACAATAACAAAAGATTACCGTAGTTTCCTTTTGAAAGGCCTGGACAGAAATATAAAACGCCGTAATCCTGACTGATGATACTTCTGCTACTCTTATCTGTCTCTGCCCACTTCTCTTTGTCACTAAAGTGGAACGCCACTTCAGTCTTCTTTCCTAATAGAATATTTCTCCCTTACACCTTCTGCTCTCACCAGTCCTGAGACAACATATGATGGTTATTTAAGGTTTTTGGGGTGGATGGTGACGTTAGCAGAGAGTGCACTCAGATATCTGTTCATGGAGAGGGATAGAGTGTTCTCAGATCACTCATGATGAGAGCCAAGATGTAGCTACAGGGGAGTGCACTTGTCAAAGCTTATGAATGTGTTACTGGATGATAGCACTCTTACTACATCAGAATATGTAAATGGAGATTTTGAAGCTCCTCATATATGCACATTACATCTTTTAGTTGTAGCTTAACTTAAAAAGTTTGATCTTTTATTTGATGTTTAAAAAAATCTCAGTAGTTATTGTATTTTGAGTCGCCAAAGTTTACTTTTTCTTCTTTAGTCAGGGTTTTGTGCAGCCAACAACTTTGAAAATATTTTTAGGGGCCGATGAAGTGAAAGTGAGGAGAAATGTTTAAATTACTTTTGAGGCAGCGGGCACTCAGAATGGATGAGGGCAACATCTTGTGGTCAGGAGCTTGCGGTAAAGAAATCTAATTGCTCTGCAACACCCATCACCCATAGGGCTGAGCTCAGTGCTGTGCCCTCGTCTCCTGTGACTTTAGTGTCCTCAATTCACTGGGGTCCCACGGTGAGACTGTGAGTGGGAGCTGAGAAAGAGAAAATACTGCTAAATCTGACTTAACTTTGAAAGACTGAGGGAATAACAGGCAGCGAGATAAACAGAGAGCAGTGCAGTAGAGGAAGATTGAACTTCATAAGCGATTCTTTAGTTCATGAAAACCTGTATAAAAATTGATGAATGAATAGTAATAATAATAACAAAATTCCTTCTTTCCGTGCTTATGAGGAAATGATTACCCTGCTGAGCAGCTCCATTCAGCTCCACATAGTGTTTTGGATTATGGCCACAGTTGCAATGTTGCTGTCCTCAACACACTCATCGGGGTCTTCTAAGGTTGCAGCTGACTGCTTGAACCAGCACTGGGCTCTGTTTGCTGCCTGCCAAGGACGAATGGCTCCCAGATAAAATTTGTGGCCGAGGGTGAACTCAATGGGGCTGAAAGTATCAAACAGATAACCCTCAGGAGTTTACAGAAACAAATAACTCCTCAAATTTTAAAGCATACACTGTGTTCTTACAAATTAAAACTTCTGTGTAGGTAAAAAATACAATATGCTGTGATTCTGGTTGTTAAACACCATTAACTAACAAAAAATCCATTATATCTAAAAGATCAATTTTTATGTTAATCCATTCAAAAACTCTGGATTATCAACTTTATTGTTCTGTGAAGCTTTTATATCCTCATTTATACCCTTTTTTCACAATTCCTGGGCTCTCATCCATAGTGCACAAGGGGTTACTGACAGATTTTGCAAGCATCAAAATGATGCAACATGAAATATTTTGCCTTCATAGTCTCCAGATATCAACCCAATTGGACACCAGTGAGGAATTTAGACCAGCCTGTTGGACATTGCCTCCACAACCGTCATCAAAACATCCAATTAGGAGATATCTTCAGAGATATATGTTTCCAATCCCCTCCACTAAAGAATCAATGCCAAGACCAAATCAAGCTGTTCTGGCAGCACACTGTGATACTCTACTTTGGTTCGCACATGCCACTAATAAGTCTCTCCCCTTGTGTTTTCTATTTGTTCTCAGTCTTTCTTCCTCATTTAGGACAAATTCCATCACAAACTGAGCTGTTTTCAGCAGAATGATTCATGGAAAGAGACAGAGTTGCTTATTTTCACTTGGATCCTGCAGAGCGGTTCGAGTCCAAGCTATCCCAATCACTCACACCACCTTGCGTGACTCACACAGCATGGAGTTTGATTTGCTGTTTTTCTGTTGTTTACGTTTTCACTGCTCCATGCTATCTAACGACAGCTATAACCTGACATTATTATTTTCTTTAACGATGTGTTTGGCTCTCCCTGCAGACTGCCATGGACCAGCTGCACATGCACTTCACCCAGGCCATCCACAACACCGTTTTCCAAGTCGTGCTTGGATACGTGGAACTGTGTGCCGGCAATGCTGACACTAAATTCCAGAAAATGCAGTACAAAGACCTGTGCACGGTAAGAAGATCATTGTGAATAGTGTGTGGGTGATCAAGTTATTCCACCAACATTTCCTCTTTTTTTGTCTGTAATTTCACAGTAATTTCTGGCTAGAAAAGGTCCTGTCCCCTTTCTTCAGTGCCAGTGTCAAGTCTAACCACTTCTTTAGACAGTTAAGTGAGATTGTGAATAAAAACCACTACCCACAGAGAGCTGAAAGGACATTTGACATTCTGCTGAGCCCATTTTCGCCCACTTTGTTTCTTACATTTCTACTCTGAATTTCTTTCTGCTTTGTAGCCAAGCGAAGAATACCTATTTTCATGATGAGAGATTCTATAGATTCTCCATAATAGAGTGAAATAAAGACGGAAGGGGAGAGCGTGGGGATAATTAAACCTGCTCACAATACAGAACCACTTTAGAAATAGTTTTATGTGACTCAGCTCTCCTTGCTGCCTTGTCTTTAGATCAAAATAAATCACATTTGAGTGCCTACCAAGCAAAAAGTTGATTTGCAGAGTCACAGGCTGACCTTGCATGTGCAGGGGTATATATAGGCACCAGCAGAGGTTATCCCCGCCCAATCAGGGAGCGCCATTTGTTTGCCTCTCTCAATATATCAGCACTCATAGTGTTCGCCTCACACACCCTCTGGCTCCATTCTTTGCCTGCTGTACTGAACAGCTTGAACAAAGAGGGGTTGCACGCTGTGCTCATAAAACTACACTGCCCTGTCCTTTACCTCTTATCTTCATGCTACCTCTCCTTCTCCTCTCTCCTTTTCTGCACCTGCTTCCTGGCAATTTTTTCTCACTGTTTTCCTGTCACAGATTGTGGGGAGAATTATTCAGTCTTTAAAAGCAATGCGCTCCATTTCAGTGTTTCTTTTCGTTGGTGATTCAGAGGGGTTAATGGGAGCTTTCATCTAAACTTTTAGGAAGGTTGTCAGGGAACGTTGGAGGGGGGTTAAGAGGGGAAACACGATTGAAATATCAGCTCCCTTCTTGATTGAAACTCGGATCAAACAGAGTGTTTGAGGTGAGTGTGCTCCCTAACTAATATCTAACAAACATTAATATTCAGCTAATTTGAGTATGAACACAATTAAGTAGTATTTTAATAATAAAATATAGAGTGTAACAATGCTACCATGTACCACAGCCTGTCCATCAGTATTCTGATTCTGCTTGTTTCAAACAAGATTTTCCTTAACACTGTAACTTTGCTAAATGCTACAAAGTGCTCTGCCCATGGTGGATTTACATGGGATGACACTAGGCCTTAGCCTTTAAGGTGGGTCTGCATCTTATCCTATACATGATCGCCTGACCGACTGATTGCCTAATTGATTCATTGACTGAGAATGTACCGTGCAGAACACCAGGATAAATACAAATCGGCTCGTCCACTCAAGTCCCAAACAGTTGACCAGTGTGGTGCATACAGAATAAAACATATACCTCTTATCCACAAAGTAGTGCCAAACTCAGGGAATTTTTGGCAAAATAAAACAAACAAACAAACAAACAAAAAACCCTTTTTAAGTCTAATCTCTATGAAGCCACTCATTGGTGGAAAGATGCTTTGAGGCTCAACCATGGGATGTCCAATAGGACACATACTAGAATTATAACCATCAAAATTCAAAAATAATATACATGTCCATTCATTTTTGTTGACATCCATCCAACTCCATTCTGGCTCCATTTTATGACACTGTGAGCTGTTACATTTCAAATTTTGCTTTCATGATGATGCTCAAAATGGGCTTCAGTAAAGGGTACCATGACTGGTAGTATGGGATGCATGAGGGTCTCAAGCAGACTGAGCAGATACATGATGAGGTGAAGAAAGGATTTCATTCTTTCTGTTTTGGGTTGAGAGCTTGATTGATTCAGATGTTTGGCTTTTACCATTCTTGGACCGTTTGTATAAATGAGTCCCAGTGGGGAGGTATCTCACAGAAAGAGCTCGCAGTAGGGAACTGATTTTAAACTCTTAAATATGAAATAGGATGTAATCCAACTCAATAACAATTTAGTTTGAATTTTGAGTTTAAATTTTTAAAATTTTAAAATTGGAGGATTCAGACCTTGGTAGTATCTAATGTTTTTTAATTTCCTGCTCAAAATTGGAAATTCTGCCTTTTTGACTCAAGTTGTCTGGTAAGCAGTGAGTCGGAAAATGATTTTACCAGTTTTTACTCTAGCCTTCATATCATTTAGTCAAAATATTAATCTCTTATGCTACAGACATACTTGACTGTCTGCATTTCTTACTTTCTTCTCTCGATACGAGGCTCGCTGTGCGTGCACATGCATCTGTGCAATACCTACAGATTTCTCCTCATGTTTACACGTGTCTGATACAGATACCCTCTCTGCCTGCTGTGTCGCCTGGATGCTCCCGCTCATGTTACTAACACACACAGACACATTGCACAAACAGCTACAGCAACTAAAAGATTGATGGGTCGTGTCGATGGACTCTCGGCTGTGTGATAACGATTGATAGGGTGGAACATACTCTCACAATCACACAGTCAAAGGAAGGAGTGGAGCCAGCTATACACAGATAAAAACAAGCTAATAACACCTTTAGCATAAGATCAAGTATTTTACTTTGTTGTGTTTACTATTATATCAATGCCTGCCTTATATTGCAAAAGAAGTTTATATGTAACATCCTTTGTTGAGGTTTTTGTATGGGATTTAACAGAATAGGAGCAGGTATTGACTTGTGTACATGCTCTGTCTCACCAGAATGTAGTGATATATGATAAGACCAGCTAAAACAGTCCACGCTTCAACAAATACTTTTGGATACTATTGAATTTCCCTTCGGGGATCAATAAAGTTCTTCTTATCATTGCATCCTATCTTATTGATTAGCTCTTGTTTAAGAAATCGACTTAGTGGAGCTGCTCAGTAAAGATACGACTGTGCTGGCATACTGTATCAATAGGAAAGTTGGAGGAGGAGAGGCAATCTTCTCCAGTTATTATTGTGCCGATAAATAAAGCTTCAGAAAGTATGATTACCACATAAGACCCTCTGAACTGCTCTCTTAGTTATGCAGCTTAAAATTCAAGGGAAATGGGAGCATTCAGAAAGGTCAGCTCTGATTGGGAAAGGGTCTTATTAATTTTACATCAAGATCTCATCATTATTAGCCAGCCTCACTCTTTATCAATCCCCTGGTCTGTCTGGCTTGTCTACTGGTGGAAATAGGACTGTACACAGGCAGAATGATAGCAGGCACTCGTTGGAAAGGTGACAACTAATAAAAGATTATTTATTTCATGAACTACCAAAGTGTAGTTGTATCAACATTGGTATTTTGTATTTGAATCCTTCAGCTCTACTTATAACAAAGACATCACTTTGTCAGTATCAAACAACTGCACATAAGTAACCCACAGTCATCCGTCCCACTCTCTGTTGAGAAGCGTCCTTTGTTACTTTGATATAGACTGATCTTTAATGCAGTTGTATATAAGATAGACGTTCCATTTCTCAGGCTGTGGAGGAAATACAGACTCAGTTGCTTTAAGCATTGCCATCGTCCCAAGGGTGTTTTGTGTTTACTAAATCAAGCTTCACGGCAGAATCAAACTCCTCAGCTGCAACTGACAAAAATTGTTTTTTCATGTAATTTGTTATCACTCCGTATCAGTGGTGATAGACATCTGAAGACTACAGATCCTTACCACTGAAACATCATTTTTAATTACTTCGTCGGAGGGATTTATGTTTGATTTTTGATTTTCAGGCCAGAAAGCTTATAATTAGATGCCTTTTCTTAAGTTTCCTGGATAATTATCGAGTGTTATTTGATAATCAGTGGTATAAACAACTATACAAACATCCCCATCTGAAAACCATAGAGACTTAATGAATGTTTTTGCTTAGAACCGTGTTGGAGAGTTTTTCTAATGATGCACTTTGAGGTAAAACATAAAAAAGGAACAGATAATTAAAAACATTTTCCTGTGCATAATTTCAGTCTGTTACGGAAATCTTATCAGTACTTTGGTAGTTGCACACCATGAGCTATCAAGAAAATAATTACAGCGTTGAATGTGTTTGTAAATGAAAAGACATTCAATCATTACTGCAATGATGTAAAGTTATGTAGATGAGCTTTGCAAAAGCATCAATATCTTACAAGAGAAAGAGCTGAGCCCTGAGGTGTACCACAGGGTTCTATTTTGGGTCTTTTTCTCTTTAAATTTAATTTCAAACATTTTTATGTTCATGTTCATGCATATAGTACAGTTCCATTTATTACATAGAGATCTTTAATTTAGGTTTTTGTTTACATTTATATGAATGTTGGACCATCCCCAAAACTGTAAAATATGTATAACTTTACCTAAGTCACTCCTTTAACTGGGGAGGACAGTAAGGCTAAATCGTTCAGATGACCACATAAATTTAGCTGCATATTTACGGCCACATTAATTTAGCTGCATATTTAGGTAATTCATTTATGGTTTGTTGACTCAGTTCCACCAAAAAACACCCTTTCAAGACGCCAGCATTTGTAAGAATGACTGTGGGTGATTTGTCTTTAAGGGATGTTCTGTGCTTTGCTTCCTTGCTGGTACAGCAGGTCTGAATATTGCTGAGTGTGTTTTTGATCTCTTGCAGGTTCATATGTTTGTTTATTTGTTTTTTGGTGGTGGGGTGGGGTGGGGGGGTGTGATTATCTTTCCATAAAGAAAGGGATTCAGCTAAATCAAGACTACCTGCTCGCTCTGGCTCATCTCTTTTTGTTAACGTCTGGCATTTCTTTTATGCTCGCTCCTCCACACACCCACACTTGACTGAAAAAAGGCTCTCAGTTCTTCATCTTCTCAAAACCTCTCTGACACGGCTTGGCATATATTACGAGTGTAACGTCGGGTAACTGTCTGAAAAGAATAGATCCAGATCCTTTCTCTTCTGCGTGCTTTATTGAGAAAAAAGTTTTCTCTAGCAAGGTAGATGGCTATTTTTTACAAATGTTTTTCTACTTTTTATGCATTAGTTCACCACAGGTGTACCATGCAAGCACTTAAATGTCATATACAGTAAAGTTGTTAGCAGTTGATAGCTGGAAAAACTTGGGAAGGCAACAGCTCTGGTATGAGGGCAACTGAGGTTAGCTTTTATTGTCAGACCCATTTAAGATCCTACACACCCACGCTCCTAGCACTCGCCCAAATGTCATGTCCCCTCACCCCAGTTGCCTGGCAACGGGCTGCAGTTGCATTTTGGCTGGCTGGTGAAGAACTGGGATGTCAAGTGTAAGCCGTGTTTTGTTAGAACTGGTTCATTAGCTCACCTGTCTGACTGAGGACAATGGAGCCCTTTTGTCACTAGAGCTGTGTTTATCCCTGTTGCTTTATTTGATTCAGGGATGTCTTCTCTGCAATGGTGCTCGATTGGAGTGGATCATAATGATGACTGTATCTCCTGTACTTTTTTTGTTGTCAGTTAAAGTAAATATTTGGGGTGGGAGAAAAAAATCAATACAGCATAGTATCGCAATATTTTGTCTGGTGATATATCGTATCGTCTCATTTACCGAATATCGTTTTTTTTTAAATTATTGTTAACATGAATTTAAATCTATAATAATGTAAAAATAAAATCAATTGTTTGTCCGGTGAGGTTGGCAGAGGTGACATCATAGAGCAAGAGAAAGTTAGTACAACAGATATAGAAGCACCTGGGTACAGACATTAGAAATGCAAGCAGGGCACAAATGAGATAGACCTGACACAACAAGTTTGCAAGATGTGCTCCATGAAAATAAAATACTGTGTAAATAAGACAAACATAAAGGAAAGCCAAATGCTAAATTAGCTAAATAGTTGAAAAATTGTACAAATTGCAATATATTGTATCGAAATGTTTAAAATCGGTATAATATGGTATCGTGGCCCAAGTATCGTGATAATATCGTGGGGTCACTGGTGATTCCCACTCTAAGTAAATATGATCAGTGACAGCCAATAATTACACTTAGAATGGCTGTACTTTTTACCGATTTTACAGATGTAGCTTCAGACTTCACTTTATTATGTACAAGCAGGATTTTGACTAAATTATGAACACACATCAGTCTGATTCAAAATGATCTCTCATTAACTAATTTGGAGTATTTATAAACCCTGTGATTAAACATACAGTCATCATGGTCTATATATAACTGCTTGTAGCCAAACAAAACTTGACCTTCGCAGCCACCGTAGCCTACAGAAGATTCAAATTGGCATTCATGGAGTGATCTGAGCATGCTCCTCATATGCAGGCAGCCTGCGTTCAGTCCCAAGTTGTGGCCCCTCTCCAGTATGCCTCTTCCCGTGCTCTGCCTTGTCTCTTGCTCTATCCACTGTCCTGTCCTCCCTGAACTCAGACCAGAAGTCTCATTAAAAATATATATCTTCTTACTTCCCTGTCTCTCCTAGGATGTTCCCCCTGGAGCAATCTTCTCCTCCAGTGCCTTCCTCCCTTGAACTAAAAGGTCCAAGTACTTTGGTTGATAAGCACCTATTGTCAGACCGGATGCGGTCTTGAACAGCTGTCCAGTGTGTGTGACAGTAGCCTGAGTGACCCGCCTGAGGACACAGTTCGTACCCTCTGTACTATAGATGGTAATCCATCTTCAAGAGCTGCAGACTGTTTTTTGTTTGTGCACCAGATTGTGGCCCAGCAGGGGTGCCATTGGTTCTGGAGGATTTTAACGGGGGCTCTTTTATTAGCCTAAATTTTTAGTGTAAGCCAGTTTTTCTTTGGTTCTTTGCCATATGTATTGCCAAGTTCTCTTAATTTCATCTGTTGTTCTCCATTGATTTTCCAATTTCCCATCCTTTGTAGTAAAATCTAACCTCATAATGATCGATGACTTTGTTCTGGCTTTCAAATACATTTTACTCTTTCAATATTACCTCTAATGGAACTGGATTTCATTTTGCATTTGCTGTCAGTCTGCTTTTCATCCAGACTCCATCCAAATTGCGTGATCACTCACGAAATGAACACCAACTAATGAGCATACATGCAATTTAGTCGCTGTAAGGGGGAATGTTTACGTACAGGTAAATCAGGTTACGTGTCTTTCTGATGGCTTTTAAACATCTTTCTAAGAAGTGATCAGCTGAGCGTTTGCCCTGGCAGCTGTTTTTTTGTCACTCAGCTGCTCAGATATCCTCAAGGAAAAAAAAAAACAAAACAAGACAGAGTGGGATTTTACTCATGTTAGTGTTTGAACAGTTGGGGTCTGTTTTCTCTCTCAACAAGCGCCGATTCGTGAGGCTTGCGGTGTGTAATTTGCGATGCTTTTGTGTGCGGTGGCAGGGTACTACAAACACTAATTCACTCTGGTGGTTTACACAAAGTGCGGCTGCTGTCGGCAGCACTGTTTCATCTGGCAGTGATTAATATGTCTGCGAACACGTTGACAGGACTCCATTGGTGAGTTGTGCTGTGGAGCCTTGAACTCTGTCAGTAGCCACTATTGTGCCAGCTGCACTTTCCTTAGGTTGGCCAAATTTTAACACAACACAGGCATTTTTTCCAGGCAGTCTAGTCTCCTCAGAGAACAGGAATCTGAAGTGTGAATCTGTTGGATGTGTGCAGGAAAAAAACAACAGCGTGCATTTTTCTTGGACTGCATTCTGGTGTAAATTTGCTCATGTTTGGATTTAATACTGTTATTACTCCTAAAGTGCTGCACAGGAGCCAGAGTTAATGCATGGGTTATTTCATATGGTCACATATATCATCACAAACTAAAGCTTGGGAAACATCAGAATCAACTTGTTCATTAGACTTGTATCCATGACCTATCACGCTTCTCTTCACTTAAATTAGTCCTGACATTAATGAGCTCTTAAACAGCTTTCTTTTGAGAGAGAATGTGGATGTTTTCCACCACAGTGTCCTTGGATAAAAGTTGTAAACAGGCTTTAATTAGATGCTACAAAGAGGACATCTTATTTTTAACTCGCCTGCTAAATCTTGTACTTCATCCTGAAATAGTTCATCACAGTGTGTTTCCCAACCCTGAAATGATTATTACTGTAACGGCACAAAAACAAGGCCTACAAAAATGTGTTACGCAAAGAAAATCGCATAATGACCTTGTTTTGTTCTTTTCTCTGTCTGCAGCATATCACCCTGGACAGCTACATTCCCTGCCTGACTGATCTGTGCAAAGCATTATGGGAGGTGATGCTGAGCTACCACCGCACCATGCAGTGGCACGAAGAGCATGACAAACTGGGGACTGTGTCTACTCCAGGTAAGAGTCTCTGCACTTTTTCAGAATCTTTTTGGACTGTTTGCTCAGACATGATAAAAAGCAGGGAGAAAATTAAAAGTTACTTCAGATATAACTTATCCCCGTTTAATTCATAGATTGTATCTAGAATGGACGCTGTCTGCCTCCTGGCTGGGTAAAGCCACCTCGAGAACGGCACACTCTGGTGACGGGCTGCAGTATAGGTCATAAATCCTGCCTCCTCCAGCAATCTCTATGGAGCTGTGGACAAACTTTAGAGATTAATTACACAGAATGTACATTTTTCTCCCCCCTGCTTGCAATGTTGACATGTAGTTACTGTAAGACTGGTTTGTTCTCAAGTCCTCTTTTTTTCTGTGCAGCTCAATTTTTAAAAGTTATTATAGGGTTCATGTTTTCTATGATTGACACTTGATACAGCCTATGGGCGTACGGAGATTGCGTAGCTCACCCGGGGATACGCTGTTTGAGCCGAGCGTCATCACAGCAACTCTCAACAACTCTCCCACCGAATGCGTATAATGCTACTGCGCAATTTTGGTTTCAGGAAGTGGAGAAAAGAAACGGAAATACCAAGAGCTTATTGGCCTCAAATCCGTATCACAGCGGAAGGCATAGCCAAGTTGTCCATAGTATATACAGTCTATGGATTGGTCTCTAATTCAGAAATAAAAATACAAACCAGAGCTGTCAAGGGATGGAATATTCAATTGCAATCAATCGCTGAATGTTGAGTCAATTATGATAAGTCCCAGTTGTATCACAGGTTATCTAGTATATTGTCATTTAATCTTGATGCTGCTAGATTAGAGATTAATGTGTGTCACATTTACGAAGGTTATGCCCCTCAACTGGCTGGTTTGGGTCCAGTCTATGGCTGCCTCTTTACATGTCACTCATCATTCTCACTCTGTTTTCCACTCTGTCCCCTGACCTGTCCTTTCCAAACACAGGCAAATATAGTTGAAAAAAAAAATTTTTTTTCAAAGAAAATCATTTAATCAGTTCAAGTTAAAAGCCATGAAAAAGCATTAAAAAGTCATAACACTGTCTTGCAAACTTTTTGTCACTCATCTAGTATGAGTTTAAATTTTTTTATTTTAGATTATATCTTTTTTTAAATTAATTTATTTTTTATTAAGGAAGTTGTCATGGAAAGCTGTTACTTTGTTATTACCTATCTGGTAGTGATGATCAGTTTTCCAAACATACATTTAGATTTAGTATCTGTTTAATCTCTTAACAAAAATGTGATCCAAATACTTTCAATAATTCATGTGGATCTTTTGTAGTATACGTGCCGTCAAGAATCACTGTACTGTTTCCTTCCAGGAACCACAAATACCAGAATCTACATGATGGGACTTCACAGGTGTCATAAAATATCTAATTTGACTCTTCAAACCAAATCTTCTCCAGGCTCCCTTGACCTTTGCACCCATTTCTTTTTTCTCCTTTTTCATTGAGTATTACTCGCAAAACACCAAATCCGCTTCCCACACAGCGGGCTGCAGAGTATCTCACATCTCCAGTATACAAAGAAAATGAGGTCATCTTTCTTCACACTGGGCCGCTCTTTCCTGGCTGTTTGATTTCAGCATACAGTAGATTTATCAGCTTTCGAACTGACAGAGAGGAATGATTGAATCTTGGTTTATGAAAAGAGAAGAGAGCATTGACGTTCGATGGTGCAGAACAGGGTGGAGTGGTACAGAAGTGGATTTTATTTTCCAGCACTTGCTAAATCTCCCTTCAGTGGAGACATTATTAACTGAGTCGGGAGTGAAATAAACACCTCTGATTATACTGCTATTGAAAAGTCCCTTTACTCTGCAACAATACAGACATGCATCACAGCGCAGTTTATGTACATGTTAATCAAGTTTCATTATTAAATGTAAATTAGTTCGCCAGTCTGTCCTCATTGCATGAATATAAATAATGTATACACATTGTTTAATTCAAATAGCAGGACTAATGTTATCTAAGTTTCAAGGGTAAAAGTGTTACCTGGTGATGAGCCATAATTAATGTCAGGACATGACCTTATGACAGGGTTAGAGGTTTCTGATTGAATTGTATTATCAAGACAATTTGTCAAAAGCAAAAATAAGATGGAACTAAGTAATCAAATCTCATTCTTGTCTGATTAAATCTCCAATTCCTCCGGTAGAATTGAGTGGTTTTAGTAAGTTTATGAATATCTATACACTTGCACGTCATGTACAAATCACAGAAACACATTAGAGGGCTCAAAAATTAAGAGAAAAACAAGTATAAAGACATTTGAATCAATAATAATAAGCCAAACAAAATAGGGTAACACTGCAGCTTTTTCTGCCTATCCTTTTCGGTAACACAGGCAGCAAACATTTCTGCTGAGTCAAGCAACAAGAGAAGTCCTTAAATTATAAACTAAATTAATCAGTAATGAATTGAAGAACCTTAATGGACCAAGCACAATTAAAATCATCTAATCGATTAACTCGCACTAATTTAGATGCATTAATGAATAGTATTTACTCGCCTAATTCGCGCGTCAGCAGTAATGTCAATGGTAATCCCTGCCAATTTAACCAGCGGGATCAAGTGATAGACAACGGTTTTTTACAAGTTACCAGGTAATCCAACCTCCTCGCTCACTTGCCTTCGGACGAGCTTCTTTTTATTCCAGTTCCAGTAATTGAAAGAAAAGGTATCATATAATTTGGGGCACCCACACACCGACACCATCAGTTTGTCCTCCATTTTTAAAAACCAGCGAACAACCATCCGTTTTCATACGTCACCTGGCAACCTTCGTGCTGATTAGTTATCGTGACGCAAATATACGATCAAGTTGAAACATTTTTAGCTCCCGCCCAATTTGCATCATTCAGGCCGCCAGAGTAATATGAGCGTCTAATCACGTCTTAGCATTGACATAACATGTAATTCACTCTCGCAAATGATTTTATGCGCTTGGTGTGTGGAGACAGTAAGACGGATATTATATGTATGGCGAGCATAAATGAGCCTCCACTAATATACCTCCATTGAGCTACAAGAGGACAATAAAGAGTGTATAATGATTCTGGTTCAAGATGTCCTTAGTTTTGTGTAGAATTGCAGCGCAGATGATGTGTCACCTGTAACTACTGCCACACTGCTTTGTTTCTTTTTTATTTTCTTCTTTAGTATTCAGTATTCTGCCGTTTATTTCAGGTTTAAAAGATGTGCCCATTTTCAATTTTTGAAAGCAACTTATCCGTTCTGTTCGTACATTTGGTACTGCTTGCGGAAAGAAAATTTGCTCTTTATTGGAAACTCGGTCTTGCTGCGCACAAGTGACATCCCATTAGGAACCGCAAGAAGCCTGAATGATGCCGCATCTGTCCAAACCCAGAGCTTACGTCTGGATCAACAGGAAAAGTATTGCTTGTGTCATCGCTGTCTCTCTCCATCCTGCCTTCACTCTGCCAGATGTGCAAACAGCAGCCTGGGACAGCTCAGTTGTCAAGGCAATACATCCTCTGCGGTTCAACATTAAGCTCAAATTCAAGTAGAATCCTTTACTAGTGTAAGAAGACTCTTGTTCTGGATTTGGTGTGTGGCAATTTTCTTCTCATCACTGTTTCTAGCAGTTTTCCTCCAACAGGCTTTGTCAGATATTAGCTGCAAAAGCTGGACTGTCAAATCAGCTTCCATCTACCTGCGGCGGATTGAAAGATCGATCATTTCCATTTCCCATACTCCACAGAATTCATTAGGAGAATGGATGAGCAAGCAAGGGTGTCCTGAATGCTTGGTGACAGGCTAAGCTTCACAATCCTTCATTAGATACTTTCCCCTGGTGGGGGAAAGGACATACAGCACACTCCCTTTCATGAGGTCCATCTATCATTCCACTGTTTGATTGGCTGTCACCCCCTGTGTTTAAAGGTGCCCCTGACCCTGCCTTTGTCCTGGCTTTCACCTTTCCTTATTTATACAAGTGTGTGTGTGGGGTCCGTAAGTGTAGTGATTGACTGTAAAGGCTTTGTCTCATTTGTGAAAGAGTATTTCGAGGTGACGGTGACCCCCATCCTGCACATGAGGCCTTCAGAGTCCTAACGGTCAAACCTACTGAAGATCACTTTGTCTTTTTCCTCTTTCTGTCATGAGTCTCACCTTTACCATCACTGCTGAAGCAATCACAGAGGCATCTGACAGCTTAGACTTGACAAAAGGCTTGTTTCTGGTTGTCTCAGTTTCACTGTAACTAGGAAGTTACCGAACACTTCCTGCTGGCGTACTTGTGACTGATTGAGCCTGGTGCATTGAATGCAGTCAGGATTTCAAATCACTGGTTGGCTTTTGTTGGCACATCTTCAAGTAGACCTGCCCTATTAAGGCTCATTTATGCTCGCCATACATATGAAAATGTACGTGTCCATTTCAAATGATGGTTCCGTCACTAACCGCATACTTCTATGTGGCCTTTACGTTGGCATACATGCTAAGCATTACATCCACCAGGGGGCAGGCTGGAGTCAAAAATTTCTGACAACAATAAAAAAAAAAAGAAATATGGCGATATGGCGAATATGTATTTTGCATAGGAGACAGAAACAGAGGCAGCGTTGGAGGTTGGTCAGGCCACTAAATGACTCGCGGTTAGAGGACGGAGAATTCTTTTCTCTACTACTACCAATGAGAGAAATTGACTACGATCATCATTTTCAGTTCTTCAGGATGTCTGCCGCCATTGTCTTGTTTCTTTCTCTCTAAAGATATGTATCAGGTAGTGACAGCAGCAACACTGTCCCCACGGTGTCCGGTGGTACTGCTCCGGAAACCAGATGAAAAGTACGTGAAGCACGAACAGAGAGCTCTGTCTGTATCCAGATCCGTATGTGACATTGAGCATAAATGAGCCTTAAGTCAAAATATTTATCTTGAAAGGATTTGCACAAAGATATTATAAATCATCATCAGATAGCTGCCAATTGATGTTCAGACGTGGTGTCTGCTTTTGCTCTATCTAGAGACTCTTTCTTCAGCACACGCCAAAGCTTGCAGAGACCCACATGCTTTATTTTTGCTGGTGGAGATTACTGAGGAAGGATTAAGGTCATAACATCGGCTTCCTGAAATATTGAACTGGCCAGTGTAATGTTTCAGTAATTAATGTGGCCATTTGATGAAAGAAAAAGGTTGTTTTCAGGAAGTAATACAGGCCAGGGTCGCACACCTGCCTGACAGGAGAGATTTACTACAGGGGAACACATCCCGTCAATATTGATCAGCACTGAAAGCTGTCAGGCACATGGGTTGCTCTATGTGTGTTTGTGTGAAGGTAAATAACCAAGGCTAGTCTGGTACATCCGCAGCGTGGGCTTGAAGCATGTTCACAGATATTGAAATATATGGACGCTCCGTTGTGATAAAGAAAACCATCAGTTCTCAGCGGTCTGGGTAAGAATTGGCCTTCACACCTCATTGATGTTCAGTAGTAACATGAAATGGAAAGTAAAATGGGACACATGCCATGTGAAAAAGCCTCTGCTTTGTTGACCTTTCTCAGTACATGTTGCAGTTTGTTATTTCTGACAGAGCTGTTTCATTTGACTCTCTTATTCACCTCGTCTCATGTGAGTTAACATGACCAATCTAATCAAATTTTCTCTCACTATTTTCAATCTGCTTATAGATCATCTGTTTACAGTAATTGGATTTATTTGCAAGACATTCAAATGTGCCTCCCTTGAAGGTCTGTTAGGTGAGAATTTACATAAAGCTTCACAGCGAGGCCTTTAAACATATTGAGGTTTGTATGTGCATTAAAAAATCATCGTTTGGAGCAGACTGCAGCAGACGTCACTGAAAAAGTTCAGTAAAGGGTCAAGGAATGCAATCCTGCAAATTAAATGAGGTTTCTAAGCCATGCTGTGCAGTGCTCAAGGCAAATTTGTTCCTAAAGTGCAGAAGTTTTGTTTGTCTTTTTAATCTTTTAGTAGATGTCAAATCCACTTCCAACTCTCTTCCAACTCTTTTTTTCATCCAGTTTGTGTTGTTGTGATATTTAGGAATCACAAATCAGGCTTTCATTGTAAACTTGCTGAACCCTTGCATATTTATGCAAAGTCATGCAAATCATTTTCCTCTATGACTCAGAGTTAGAAACCAGTAGGAAGCCGAGGCCCCTGTGGGTGTTTTGTCCTGTGAGTCACCAAGAACTCTGTTACCCACAACTCCACCAAAGGTCACACAGTAGTCACTGCACACCGAATGGTGAGGACTAACTCTGCCTTTAATTCTCCTTTTTTTCCACTTTGTAGTAGCACTAAAAATTGTGATTAAGGCTTACTAAGCGACACCCAGGGGAGACTGTTGACACTCTCATCACCGTCAATAGTGACGCACCCTGCAATCACAGCAACAACACAGCTGGTGGATTTATTTGGTTAGTTTGTTGAGAAGAATTAACACTCAAATTTTCTCATTTGAAGCGTGAATATATTGTGAAGCTTCTCTGTCTCAGACTTTGCTTAAGGCTTATAGTGGTAATACGGTATCCTGTGATATTAAAGAAAAGCAGAAGTATCAGTTCCATGGCTTACTCTGTCTTCTTCCTTTCTGAACCTGGTGCCAGTGGTAACATAATTCCTGCTCAACCACAGAGGAGAGCTGTTTGAGATTTAGCTCTGTTGTGTTTGCTGAGTTTAGTGTTGCCTGAAGCTGCCATCCTCAAGCCGAGACCAGTGACGCCACTTGGGGAGATTTATCACATTTGACACAGCTCCTTCTGGAGCCAATGTGGGAATACAAACCACAGTGATTGTAGCTGGTATGAATGGCATGATGGCTGGATAGCTGATGTGGACCCTGGAATTATTGGGACATATATCTGGTTATGTTTATTCTCCAACTGAGATCATTCACAATGGTGGGTACTAGGCTATAGTGATTCAGTATCTGACAGTCAGAAACTTTAAAATGTGCAGATCTGGAGTCGATGAGTTATTAAAACTTAACATCCATCCACCTTTTAATTGCATATTTCATTCTGTTTTGTGCAACATATTTTCCGTATAGCCAATTTTCTTCATCTTTCATGTAAAAATAAAATAAAATCGGTCACTCAATAAAATCCCAGGCTTTTCCTTCTATATGTTTGTGTCACACCCGAACCTCCCACTAGCTTTATTCATTCGTGCCCCATTTTAATGTCTTCATGCAGGTGAGGAATAGTGTTCTCTGTTTGTACTTTTTAGTCTGCTTTACCAGAAAAGAAAACCTCTACAGACACAGAGGAATTTAAGGAGCTTTGTTAAATCCAGATTCACCCACCCCCTCTGAACACAGGTTTCTGAAGTGCTTTACACACATTTTATATTTGAGAAAACACACACACTATCTTCTAGTCTGGGTTTTTCATATCTTTATACCTCCAGAGATCCTCTTTGATAGCTTTTTCCTGCAAGGCACCAAGTAACTCTCATCAGGTCTCTCCTGACACTTTCCTGCTTTTTCTCTTTGTCTTTTTTTTTTAGATGTAATCACCTTTGCCAGTGTGTGGGTGTAATTCAGGTTTATACTCATTTTACACCCTCACTAACACTCTTTCTGACGCTTTTTTTTAAAGAAAAATGTGACATATAGTATGTGTTTAATTTGTTTTAAAAAATTCTACCCCAGATAAAGACCTCCCAAAGACGAAAACTTTGCTCAGCAGGCTCAGTTTTTTGTTTTGACTGTAGTTTGGAGATGCTCGAGTCTTGCTGAGATAAATTATGTGTTTAGGTCTTTGAACCTTCTCATCGCCCTCAGAAAAGGAGGAAAAAAATTACCCTTGATTCATGCCTGTCTGCCTTGCTTTTGGAAACCGATGTGTCTAATGATCATCTGGTTTAACGGTTAATGAAGGGCAGTGTGTGCGGGGTCGCGAATACGACCAGATCCACACGTAGTCTGATGGTGACACATTTATGTTTCTTTTTCTGAAGATCGCAAACTCTCTTCCTTGAATGTCTTACTCATCAATACCCCCTCTCTGCATCTGTGATTTGTGCACATAGAGATGGATTCACAGCATGGACTCTCCAGATTGCTTTAGTTGCTGTAAACATTTGTTCTTGTCCAAGTTTTCTTGAGTTATTGGTTTCTCCCCTGCTTAGAGACAGTTGCGATCATAAAACTGGACTCGTCAGTTGCTTTTTCATCCTGCACGGTGGAATTTGTTCAGTAATGACCGAGTTGGTTGTTAGTTTCCTGATGTGAAAAGACGAGGCTTCATCCTCATGGAGAGAGCTCAGAGTGAAGCATCCCCCCCCCTTTGGAAAACAATCTTTGAGTTCCTGAATCATTAAATGAAGACACACTGTAGCTGACTTGTCTTCCTCCTGAGGTTGGGTCAAAGTACCAACAAGCTAAGCAAGTTGCCCCATAGCTTCTGCAGCATTTTCATTTTCTAGCTTCTCTGCGGAGATTCGTTCCCAAATTGAGTCGTTCCCAATTAACAATATAAATTCTTCACAACAACTCACTCTTGGGCAACCCATGGGTCCTTGTCCAGTAGGAGAACCTCCAAAGAGAGATGCCCAGGCGGCCTTTTGATCAGATTCTCAGACTACCGCAACTGCCTATTTCTAAAACAGAGTGGTATTTGATCGACTCTGAGGTACTTGTGGGTAACTCAATTTGGTTGCTTGTGTCACTGATCTCATTCTTCTGATCACTGCCCGAAGCTTCTGAGTATAAATGAGAGTCTGAACGTAGATTAACTTGTAAATCAAAAGCTCTGCCTTCGGGCTCAGGCACTTCTTCACAGCAACACCTGCCTTATAGCTGCTGGTTTTGCATTAACTCATCTGTCAGTCTCCAAGAATAAGACCCATTGGAGCTGGGGGGCAGAAAGAGAGAGCGATTCACTGTTTTCCAGCAGAGAAACACAGCTTCATCCCCACCACTTAGCACTTGACTGTAAAGCACCCCATTAGTATACCCTGTTGGAAGCAAACAGAACCACATCATCTGCGAAAAAAGCAGAAGTAAAATTCTGAGATTTTCATATCGTACACCGCCCTTGTCTAGCTGCACGTTGAGATTCTGGTCAAGCACAACCAATGACACAGAACAGCTCTGGTAGAGGCCAATAAGTACCAGGAACTAAGGACAGGCGATATGGGCTTAAAAATTTATCACAATAAGATTTCTGTTATGACAATAACGATAAGTCCTGATAAAAAAATATTATAATTCCAATCTATATTTTTGACTCATTTCGTCTTGAGAACAGCAGTTAGAGAAGTCAAATAAGATAATTAACCACAAGTTTGAGTGTTAGGTTATGGAGAAAACTAATGACATCAAACAAGTCTCAAATGTGAAAACATTTTCAACATTTGTTGAAAACTCTTATTACACAGAGTGAACAGGAGCAGATCCACTGACCTATGTCAGGCATACCTGACTGCACTCATCTAAGCCCCAATCTTGAAGGAAATTCCTCATGTGGAGCCTCATTTAGTAACGAGCTGCTCAGTAACGTCCCCTTCATTACCTTCGGTCATGTTTGTTTGTTATTCTGCTTTGTGTGGGCTATGGCTACGAGTCCGTTGCTCCCACTTACATCATCAACTTGCATTTATCGTATTTATCATGAGGTGGCAAATATTTATCATGGAGGATTTTTCTTAAGATATTGTGAACAATGATTTATCGCCCATCCCTACTGTAGGAGTTGAGAAGATGGAAACTCGTGATGACTCCTGTGAAGAGTTTTTGATGAGACAGACTAGAATAAGCAGGGGCGTGTAGAGCAGCTGAAAGATCTATATTTTAGGATTTCCCATATTGTGATATATAGTTTTTATATCCAGTTCTTCCCAATATTGTGCAGCCTAGATAATCATTTATTTTGATATGAATCCTGTATATAATCCTGTATAAACACTAGAGTCCTGGGTTGGTTTGTGTGATTCTACTCATCAAAATGTTTTTTTTTTTTCCTGACAAAATACTCTTCAACATCGGTCAAGCTTGGCGTCCATTTTCTACCTTCCTGAAACAAAAAAAATTGGATGTGGGATTGACAGCTCCCTGCATGTTGCCTTGCAGGCTTAGCGCAGGAGGCCTTCCTCGAGATCCACTTCAAGCAGAGCGAGCAGCTTGACACACTGATTGAACCAATTTTCAGCCAGTGGAAAGTAATACAGCCACCATGAGATTGTTTTCTCCACAGTCTCTGCACCACATGCTGTTTTATCTGACTGCAGATCACTGGTCTGATCACGAGAGAGGTTGGTGTCATTTTCTGACAGTGACCGGGATCCTGACATCTTGTTTAAGTGTCTTTCTAGTATTGTCCTATTAGATTCAGGGTTTACTGTCAGCATCCTATCTGTTCAGCCACTCTAAGGAGAGGCAGACTGAGACCACTGCTGCACAGAAAGAGGAGACTCTCCCACTCAAATTCATGCTGTCAACAGGTCAAACCGGAGCCTCCCCAGGAGTCCTAAGATATTTGATTCTGTACAAATCCTCCAGTGGAGATTGTTTTAGTTTTGACTGCGTTCGCTTTCCATCAATACAGTAACCCCATCATAAGAAGGACTTCTGGCTGTAAAGGTGAAATAGCACCTGAGGAAACATTTCGCACCATTATTAGTTTTCCATCAAATATAACAAAAGCCAGGGGAGCCAGGTCGGTCTTGTGGTTAAGTCGCATGCCCAAAACACAGAGGCTAGACTCCTCAAGCTGGTCTGGCTTTTTTTTCCCCCTCATGTCACTCTCTATTCTCCCTCTGATTTTCCTGCTCCAGCCAGTGTCCTATCCTCTTTGAATAACAAGTATGAAAGCCCAAGAGATGTAAACAGAAAAAGAAATTATATATCTAATAAAAGCCTTTTTAAACTTTCTGATCCTGTCTACCCACGACTCACTGTGCAGTCGACTATTGAAACTGTGAAATAAAAATCCTTGAGTCATGCAGAAATGAATCAGTCGACAATAGATAAATCGAATGAATGAAGGGAAATTGAATTTTATGAGTCTGGTTATTAATTTTACATCCATCTCTTTCCTTTGTTTGAATATGCATAGATGACGCAGTGGCAGCCGAGTCTGATGAGTTAGGGGTGGACCGCAGCTATGTGAAAAAGAAGCTGGAGCACGGACTGACAAGGATCTGGCAGGTAAAGTGCTCTCTCTCCCCCTCTTACTCTTCAAACATCTGAATATTTTTCTTTAGGTTTTTTTTTGAATACTTTTTCCCCAGATTTCTGCGCAGTAATAAATTCTTCTCCCACTTTATCCCTCTGTCTCGTTTCTCCAGGATGTCCAGCTAAAAGTGAAGGCCTACATCCTCGGCACAGATATGTCCAACTTTAAATATGATGATTTCATCGTGGTACTGGATGTCATCAGCAGGTATGGTGCACAGCCAGCAGCCCATCTTTGTTTCCAATGATTGGCTGTCATTATTCTCACTATTGCTGTCCCTATCCCTTCCTTTTGCCTTCCTGGTGTGTTTTAAAACATGTCTGTCTTTGTCAGCTTCCAAAACGTGTCAAAAAGCTGGTCCAAATGCTTGTTTAAGATGCAGAGCAGTGTGGTCTTGTTTTTCCTGGTGTTTACATTGTCTGTTGCTGCCAAGTGCGAGTTACTGGAGCAGGTCTGTTGACATGGTGTCTCTGTGCCCCCTGCTGACTCTGCTGTCAGTCAAACAACAAACACAGGAGCCCCCCTCGAGGGCAACAAACCCTAAACAGCTGTTTGAAATGTAGCTTCAAACAATCCCTCTTTTTCTTTCCTTTTTTTCTGTTTCTTTTTTCTTTTTTTCTCTTTTTTAAATCTAGGAAATTTCTAATTGTTGTGGCTGCAGAGTCTCAAAGCTGCACTGACACACAAGAAAGGATCCACAGGCATGAAGTGAATCCATGCCTCCTGCTATAAGGCATACTGTCTCTATGTGGAGTGTGTGCAGAGACTGCAAGGCCAGCTGCGCCTTGCAGCGATGATCATTTTCCAGGATAAGACTCAGCAATGAGACAAGGAGAACTACTTTAAAACCAAAAGTTCCTCTCCTACAAAACAGCCACCATCAAGTTGTCCATGCACCTACCTCTCTTAATCTTGTCATCATTTGTTCTGCTGTCTCGTCTAGGTTGATGCAGGTGGGGGAGGAGTTCTGCAGCAGCAAGTCAGAGGTTCTACAGGAGTCCATCAAACGCCAGAGTGTCAACTACTTCAAGAATTATCATAGGTAATTGATGCTCTTGGATCATTGAGTGGCTTAATCTGCCTGAGACATCATTTTTTTTCCATCTGCATGGACCTGACTCTGCTGCTGTCCCCCCTGACATTACTGAAGAAAGTTGTCGTCCCTGCTTGATTGCATGACAGGAGCTCATACACAGTCATGATCTCACTCTATTCAGGGTGACTCTCTCAAGAATAGTCTTGTAATTATACAGTAACACTCAGTGAGCTGGAAGCACATCTACATCCTGATTACATAACTCCCCCCCTCCACCAGCTGCACGACAGGAGCACATCATCTGAGCTGATTTGCATTGATTAGACCTGTGATTACCTGTCAGGAACCATCGATAAGATTTCTGCGCCGATAAGCTTTGCTACCGTGACACAACATGGCGAAGCAGGGAGGCACAGAGGCATTTAAGGGGAACATATTGTCAGCAAAGTTAAAATCACAGAGTGAGCAGTGACAGACCCAGAAAAAGAGACACAACACACACACACACACACACACACACACACACACACGCTTTCACACATCAGCACTGTTAGCCAGGAGGCTTCCTGTGTGCATCATCTTTACATTAGCATTGATTCATTTTCCACCCGTCCCTAAAGAGATTACCCATCAGTGAACTTTGACTTGATGCTGCTCGTATCTGTGTGTCCGCTGCCTGCAGACACACACACACATATACAGACACACACTCAGTCAGCAGGGGTGTGTTGGCCTGTGGCTACAAAGGACAGAATGACTCTAGCAGGGGTTCAGACATGATAGATATCTAAGAGCTGCACCACTGATTGTTTCTCCTTTCATTTTCCTCTAGTCATATATTCTCAAAGTGACTCAAGACTGAAAGTTTGAACACACTTTAAATCCACGTTTAATTTGAGGAGGACAACTGCGGGGAATAAGATGCAAAATGGACTGGTTAAATAAAGTGCACTGAGTGTAGGAATGGGGGATAAATTATTGTTTACGATATATCGTATCGTGATAAATACGATAAATGCAAGTTGTTGACGTAAGTGTGAGCGATGGACTTGCAGCCATAGTCCACACAGAGCAGAAAAACAAACAAACATGGCCGAAGGTAATGAAGAGGACATTTCTGAGCAGCTGGTTACTGAATAAGGCTCCACATGAGGGATTTCCTTCAGGATTGGGGCTTAGATGAGTGCAATCAGGTATGCCTGACATCGGACAGTGGATCTGCTGCTGTTCACTCTGTGCAATAAGAGTTTTGAACAAATTTTGAAAATGTTTTCATATTTCAGACTTGTTTGATGTCATTAGTTTCCTCCATAACCTACCACTCAAACTTGTGGTTAAGTATCTTATTGACTAGTCTAATTGGTGTTCTCAAGACAAAAATGAGTCAAAAATATAGATTGGATTAATAATATTTTTATTAAGACTTTTATTGTTATCGCCAGAATGGCAAATCTTATCATGATATATTTTCCAGCCCATATCGCCCATCCTTAACTGAATGTAGATTTTGCTGTCTTCACACTGACATACTCATACTTTCAACACACATGGTGGGAAGCTTAAAAGATGTTATAATAGTATCATATCTGTCTACTGTGTCATGGGTTAGTCTCTCCAAAAAATTGAGTTATCTGACAATTTATATTTGATGCCAGTAGACTAACATTATCATTTAGCCATCTCCTATCTTTATCTGCAGCTAAGTTTGTGTTAATATGGAAGTCAGGAAGTTCTAACACATTGATGGCTCGTCCCTTTTTTTTTTTTTACCTATTTCTTGTCGCTGCTCAGTGTTTTCTCACTGTCACTTCAAACACCTTCAGACGTGCAACAAGGAGTGACAAGGGTGTTTGAAGTCAGCACTGCTTGGTCATTTCACTTCACACTCACACACACACACACACACACACACACGGATCTGATATTGACCTGGGGTGTAAGCACCAGAGGGACCTGTCTCAAGCTGTGAGCATGTCACACATGCTGCAAACACACCTCTACCTTTCCCCTTTCCTCACTGCACATCAGCGACCTTTGCAGGCTCGTCTTTTTCATGCCTGCACGTTGAATCTGAACCCTCAGAACAAAGGAGCTGCTTGAATATTGGAAATGGCAGAAGGTCAGCGATGGACATATGCTGACTTTTTCCTCGCCCCATCACTCTTCTTTTGTCTCTCTTCTCTAACCCCCCTTCAGGGCACGACTGGAAGAGCTGAGGATGTTTCTGGAAAATGAGACGTGGGAACTGTGCCCAGTCAAGTCCAACTTTAACATCGCCCAGCTTCATGTGAGTAGGATCCACTCACTGAGGCGAGAAAGGGACTCACGGTGGCATCCATTTATTACAGGCTGTCACTCTTCATACGCCCTCAACACAGGGACATTTGCATAAGCATAAAAAACACAGTGAACTCTTCTAGTGTGTGTGTGTGTGTGTGTGTGTGTGTGTGTGTGTGTGTGTGTGTGTGTGTGTGTGTGTGTGTATGTGATTGTGTATCAGTCCATTTTTCAACACAGGAACAGTAAAGTTCACTGCACGTTATGTAACACAGACGCAGATGAAACAGCTGTTGTCCCTTCTGGTGTGTATGTCAGTGAGTTTTATTTCTTGCTTCATGAACCAGAGATACCTTGAAATAAAACCTTGAATATCACTAGAACTGGATGTCCATCAGCTACAAAAGCCCTGAAAATATAGATGTTAATTCATGGATACATTCAACAAACAACTCATAGAAAAGCTCACCCTGATTAGATTTTTCTCAAACAGCAGAAACTTTTTTGTCTCTCTTTTTATGTCTGTCATTTTCCCATAAAACCACATCTCAAGAAATCTTTGTCTCAATCTTTAAGTGATCTTATCTTTTCCTGATCAAAATCTAACCCTAATTTCTTTGAACTTCCTCTTCCGACGTTGTTGGCTGTTTGGTCAGCATGCTGTTAATCTCCTTGTCTGACTCCCTCCTAATTTGATGAGAACAATCAGTCTCCTCACCTTTAGTTTTGTTTTCTTTTGCATGTCATGAAGAGGCTTCACTGTTAATTCCAGTCTGCTTTAAAACCTGCCATAAAAATATCCACAGAAAATGTGAGGAAAGATGAAAGCTTATCGTTTTTGCAGCCAAAAGTTAAAACACCTAGTGTAAGCTGTCGACTTTAGCTGATTTTATTCCTTAAGTCCTACTGAGTACAAGCATTTATTCGCTTAAAAAAAACAGACAGCGCGATGTGATGTGTAAACAAATATGTAGGATAAGATTAAACCCTTAGTTTTGCTGACAGTTTATGGTGTGTCAGAAAGAAAACACCAGTTCTAGACACAGCTAAAAACTGTTAGTTATTTTTATAGTCCATGGATAGTGGTTGAGGGTGTCTGTGGTCAGATTGTTTGTCCCTGTCCCTTTCATGCTCTTGCCAGCCTTCAAGTTTGAACATGTACAAGTTGGGTTGACAAAAGTGGGAGAGGTTAACCAACAGAGTCTTGGTATCTTTTAACAAGAAAAAAAAGCAGCAGAGACTTTCGCCAACATTCAGACAGCTGAGAAATCCAATGTAATGTCCCAAGATGACGAGGGAAAGGCTGATCACTGCAGGATATCTCAATGACATAGTGTTTAAAAGGCAATACAAGGGTGCTTCATTTACACATGAGAATATTTTTTAGTTTAATGTACCTGAAGTTTGGGTCAAGCTGTAGTCTCAATATCTGATCTGGATATCTGCCAATCCACACAGGTTGAATCATGGGTCACTTTTGATTTCAGCTCAACATCATGAGATCAAATATTTCTACTTTTTGCTGTCAAACTCTTGTTCTTTTTATTTTTGAGTTCATTTAGACTAGTTTAGGTGCTCATCACTGTCTCTGAGCAGGTTGATCTACAGATAATGTGCTCTTTTTCTAAACGCCTAATCCACTGGTTGATGAGTGGGTGTAATTTCAGTACAAGTTTTTCTTTGGTTGACTAAAGCGCTAGAAATAATTACATTTCCTGGGCATGGAGCATTCCCCATTAAATTAATGAAAGCAGAAAGCTTTGATACACCTACTCATATGCAGCCTAAGGAGAGCCCATTGTTGAAGGTCATTGACTTGAAAGGGAACAAACAGATGATGCAAGAACAAGCCCGGTGCTTCGCAAACAGGAGGTTCTCTTGTGATATGTGCCTTTGGGATGAATAATGCATGCACACAAACCCGAAATAATCTGTTTTTTGTGATATTTTTTTGACCTAATTATGATTGCTTATTTTAAAATGCTGCCACATATGATTTCAAATATAATTTGTGATATAGTTCACATTCTGGAGGCTAAAGTTTCTCCTTTATGAAGGTATTTTCTTTGCAAATTTGACCCAACAAAATCACTTTTTTTTCTGTTGGTCTCTTCTATCTCCTTTCATTTAGGAGTTTAAGTTCATGGGCCAGTGCCGTTCTCCATCCGTGTCCCCGAGCAGACAGGCCACGTCCTCGAGCAGCCCAGCCCAGGAGGAGCTGTCTCTGTTCCAGCAGTACCTGCAGGAGGGAAACCCTTTTGAGATGCACACTGAGCACAGAGAGGAGGAGACTGAGGATGTGCTGGCGTCCAACGGGGTAGGGGGCGCCACTTTGATATGCTTAGGGTGATAATTAAGGAGGATACCTGTTGAAATGTGTCAGCAAACAAGCTAATAAGGAAACGAGTTGATCAGTAGGGACATACTCACTGTGGGCTGTTAGGTTTAAGCAGCCCTCAAGCTGTCATCAGCATGCAGTGACAAACCTTTATTAACAGTGTGGAGCCTGCCATCATTGTGATCACACTTTGTAGTACTGCCTGAAATCAGCTTTGAGCTTTTAAAATATAAGTTAAGATTGGAAATACTCCTTTACGAATAATTTCCCCTCAAGTTGTCTTCAGAGATGAACTATTAAGCCTCTAATAATGGGAAACCTCTTCTTGCTTTGAAGAAGTACAACTCCTGCTCTGTATTTTGTTAAAAAAACCCTGCAAAAAGGCAGCTCTTCATTTTAATCTAAATGGATGGATGATGGATGGATGGATGTTTGACTGCCCTTTATTTGCACTAAAAGCATGGGTCTGTGTGACCACACATCCATTAGTATGCTTTGTGCAGCTGCATCTTCAAACCCAGAGGACCAGGCTTGATCTACTCTGGTGGAAGTGTAAGCCTCTTGTCTTGTTCAGCAACTGGAAAACAAGAGCTCTAGCTTCCATGTGAAATCTGAGAATTGCATCTACAAGTACATTCAGCCAAAGACAACAATAATGTAGTGGAGAAAGAGAAAGCTGTTAAGTAAACAGATGCAGATTGTACATTAGCAGAGTGCTGTTAGCAGCTACACTCTTGTGAATTTAGGTCTGTGTTGTTTCATGTGTCTGACATTAGTGACGGTGTGACACAAAGAGAGAAACCTGAAGTATTTTAAAGGGGTATTCCGGTGTAAATTTAAGTTATGGTCAAACACACCATAACACCAAGTTAGACGTCCTCTTGAGAGATGAATGTTGCCGACTGCTTGCTTCTCTAGTTATACCAACCTCAGCAACGACCGTACGAAAGCATAAGTGGTCTATGTGGCCACGCGCACACCTCAACCAAAAAGCCACTCTATAGCCACAAATAATGCTCAGAACAGCACCTAACTTCATCTACAGTACATATAGGGTCCCAGCCATAGTACTAGCCATCAAACATCTTTTTAACTTTGCCTGGTTTCTTTAGCAAAGAGACTAAACACAACTCACCCACTCTCGAGTTGAGCACCGAGTGCAGCAGAGTTTTGCAGCTCAAGGAAGAACATTTATGATCATTATTTCATGGAAATGCAATCAGAGTTCTTGTGGTTCTTGTATGTACACTGCAGAAGCTTTAGTTCTTCTCCCTTAAGCATAATTTTTCCGCTGCACTCGGTGATCGACTCGTCAGGGCTCCCACACAAACAAGTGGTTGCTGGAGGAGAGTGGGTGAGTTGCGTTTAGTCTCTTTGCTAAAGAAATCAGGCAAAGCTAAAAAGATGTTTGATGGCTAGTACTATTGCTGGGACCCTATATGTACTGTTGATGAAGTTAGGTGCTGTTATGAGCATTGTTTGTGGCCGTAGAGTGGCTCTTTGTTGAGGTTTGCATGTGGAGATGTAGACGGCTGCATATTGCTATTGTGTGGTCGTTGCTGAAGTTGGTATAACTAGAGAAGCAAGCAGTCGGCGACTTGAGGGGGTGTCTAACTTGGTGTTACAGCGTGTTTGCATAACTTACGCCGGAATATCCCTTTAAGGCATTGATTTCACTCAACCAGATAATAAAAGCATGGATACAGTGAACTACAGAACACTGCTGAGCGAGGTGGATTTATTACACACATATATCAACCACAAAGTCCGAAAATAGCTTGTATGTTACATAAAACTCATGTCTTCAACAGTGGAAGAAAAAATGATCCCACAGATACCATCACACTTCACCTGGTCTTTTATTTATTGATGTTTTTGCCTCTCAAACTCAGCATGGAAAGCAATATTGCACCATCTCACTTATTCGACTTACAGAAGCCCAAGCTGAGCTGTTTCTTAAGCTCAGGATTTCTTCTATGTGGCTGCGGTGTCGCCTGAGCTCGCTGTTCAGGACAGAGACAATATTGTGTCATTTCAGGGGAGATTTAACTGAAATCATCTCAGGGGATGAGGGACTTCTGCAGAGTTATGACTCAACCAGTCCTCTCATAATTATATGCACATTAAGGGTGCGCTCACACTAGGCCCGGTTACATCACACTGTGCCAAAGCAGGATTATTTTCCCTCCCCAATTGGCACACTGGTCCACCACGCTTCAAGCTTCAGCACCATACAGATTTTCTTGTGTGGTTGCACCCTAAGACTTGTAAATTCAACACACATGGACCTTTGATTTTAGTATGTGTTACTGACACAATCTCTCCATGGCTTACAGCTAAGCCTCACAGCATGTCAAAGCTCTGTTTCACTTGTTTTCCTCCCTCTCACTCTCTCCATTCCTTACCCTGACCCTTTGACCATCATCTTCCACGACCTCCTCTGTGTATCTTGTGCACCTCTCTCAAGTACGAGTCGGATGAGCTGGAGAAGAGTGTTTATCAAGACTACGACAGCGACAGCGATGTTCCCGAGGAGCTCAAGCAGGACTACGTAGACGAGCAGACAGGGGACGCCCCCCTCAAGAGGTCAGCTCCAAAACACTGCACCCTGCACACAGCTCAGGTCACGACATGTGAAGCCAGCTGCCCATCACTTCCACTCCCTGGTGTATGACATGATAAAAGCAAATGGGCATAAAAAGACACAAAATAAGTTCCTCATGTAATGCAGGGACACAGAACAAAATTATGTGTCCTTGAATATCTTTTTAGGAGCCTCTAAAAGGATGCCAAGTCATGCATAATGCCACTTTTTATGCATTGAGCTATGCTAATTTTATCTCGCCTCTCCCAAACCCTGCAACACAAGCATCAAGCTTGTATAAAGCTATTTGTCAATCCATGAAAAAAATCCCTTTCTTCCCACCTCTGCCAACATGACTGGTGACTATTAGATTAGATAAGTCCATTTATAATAAGTTAATTAAGCGATTCTCAGCTCTTCATGTAGAAAGGTTAATTTCTATTTATCTTGGATATTTTGAAGCAGTCAGTGATTTTTCTTTTTTCTTCAGTCCAAGCAGCTATCATCTAAGAGGGTTATGTGCATCCATCTTTATTTCAAGTTACAGTGTGAAATGTAGGTTTACCACAACATGATACAGTGTTCATCATAAATGAGTACACCCTTTCAGAGTTGTCAGAAAACCTTTAGTTTAATTTCAAAATCAACATTTTCTATGCCAGACTATACAATGAAATACTCCCCTAAATGTAGGCCATTGATTGCAAACAAGATTTTTTAAGTTGCATACAAAAAAGTATTTTTTATTTCAATTTAAAATCAGGATGCAAAAACGAGTACACCCGGATCAAAGTTTTGGGAGCAAAGCAAAATTTTAGTGACCATATCACCCTTATTTTCATTTTATGGTCAGCTTTGTCAAAACTTTGGAAATTGTTAGATATTGAGTAATACATTACTTTTATTTATTTATTCATTTATTTATTTATTTATACATACATACATACATACATACATACATACATACATACATACGTACATACATACATACAGACAGACAGACAGACATTACTTTTAATAGGGAGTGTACTGACTTATGCTGGGCACTGTATGTATTAGACCAGGTATCAGCAGGCACCAGGGCCAACATGACCTAAAGGAACTGACCAATTCACCAGAAACAATACCGATAAATAACTTCATTGATCATCTGAACTGAAGTGGACATCAATCATTGAAAAGGAAACAAGAATTGTGTGGCATGTCTGAAAGCTAAAATTTGCTTTTTTTTTTGCTCCATAAACACAGAAAACAAGAACTATAGAAGTATTAGTTATTCAGTTGCTCTTTATTACTGAAGCCTCTCTATAAATGATCACTTCCTGTCAAGTAATGCCTTAAAACCTATTCAGAATATAGGTCAGGATATTTGTTCTCAGTGATGATGATGATGATGATATGTGACATGGTTTATATTTCTGCTTTAACTCTCACTATATTCAATGACCTACTTTGGCTCCGTTTTCTTCGTACATCAGCCTATAGACTCAGAATTGCCAATCTCTTGTTCTTCAAAGCAGAAATTCCCTAATAGCTAATCAATACATGGACTGCATGGTCACAACCTGAAAGAAGAGGGCCTGTGTAATGATTAATAGCTAATATGGCTCAATGATGGGTGTCAGGGGACGGGTGATGCAGGTTCACCAGTTCAAAAATGTCGCCAACAAGGTCCTATTGTGTTTCCTGAATTGTGTGAAGGGTTCTGATCGATCAATTACAAGAGCCTGACCCATGCTGAGGTTTTGAACCTGGACGGTCATGGCCAAGATTAATGCTGTTAACAGTTATTACCAAATCTCTTCTGTTCTCATGACTCTGCCTTACTTTCTTTCTTTCTTACTCCCACCTCTACTGTTGCACCAGTGTTTCCCGGGAGACCATCAGAAGCAAGAAGAAGTCCGACTATAACCTGAATAAAACCAACGCACCCATCCTCACGAACACCACTCTGAATGTCATCCGGCTTGTCGGTGAGTCTTGCACTTACAGATAGACACCCATCTCATAGAAAGAGAGCAAGAAATAGAAAGCCTAACTCTAGAACACGGTGTGCAACTGGCATCTCCATTAGAAATAATATCATGCGTCCATTAAACAATGCATATTGCACAGAAAATATTGAATATTGCATCGTGAATAACATATGCAGAATTAAAAATGCATGTTTCATGCTCAATAATGTATAATGCATTAAAAAAAAGGAATACTGTACAGTAGTTGAGGTAAAATGCATCGTCATTAATGCGTATTTGACAGTAACAGTATGTATACTGCCAATAAGTTAATGTGTTCAGCATATTCATAATGTATGTTACACAGTTACTACTAAAATGGCATCAATCAGGAGCACTGTATGATGCACAGTTGTGTACAGGTGTTTTCAGGGCTGTAGATAATGCTGATTGCACACGAGAAGCACACATTGCATTGTAGTTAAATTATGCTGCACAGTGGATTATGTATCAAAAACAGGGAATAATGTATATTGCAGAGTAGTAATGTATTTTGCACAGTAGTTTATGTATAACCCATAGTTTATGATGTTTATTTAACAGCAGATAATGTGTTCTGCATAGAAATTCATATATACTGCAGAGTTAATTGTGGATACTGCTCAGTAGGTAATGTATAATGCACAGCAAATAATGCAAACTGGAGAAATGAATGATGCACAGTACTTCCTGTGTAATGCACAGTTCATGGTGTCTATTGTGAAGTAGATAATGTATATTGCACAGTCAGTAATGCTCAATATGGTGCTCTGTAGTTGAAGTATACTGCACAGTGGATAAAAATAAAACAATATTAACGTCTGCTCTAGAACAATCACATCTCAACCACAGTGGATGTCTTCTCTAACCTGCTGAGATTCCCATTAATCTGCCAGTGAAGCCTGCAGCTCATGGCAGCCATCCCGCTCAGATCTCTGCTGCTGCCACACTAATAACAGTTAGCCTTCGCCCTGAGCTCTGGCCTTTTGTTTCCAGGAGCTTTCATGTCTTTGTAATGTGACTCTAAAGACAGAAGGCGCTCTTTCCTGGCAAATCATGCCCTTTTGATGTCATGATCCTAATGATGTGATTGTCATGTATGAAAAGGAATTAAATGAGCCAGTTATCTCTCTGTGCTGCTGTGGTATGATCTTCTCCTACATGAATTCATTCATACATTACTGAGGTGGATACAGATCTGCTTTCACACTTTGAGACTAAACACCTTCCACACTATAAGGTGGATTGAAATATATAAAGATGTATTTTGCTATATTTGAAAACATTCTTTCTTTTTTCACCCTCTGAACCTGTAAAGTTGTGTCTGTTGTCTTTTTCTCCACACAGTGGTCAGTATCAAATCAGAGCTGGGTGGCAAAACTTAAACCGAGCCAGAAACCAAAGTTTGATCGCAACCACTCCCTCCTAATTCACTCTGTGCAGCTCTGTGATGGAGTTAGATTGTTCCTTCACTGCAGCAGAGTTCCCTTCAAGAGAGAGGGTGTGAAAAATGAGGGTGTGAGAGAAATAGCACTGTCTCGGTGGCTAAGCCAGCTTGATTGAGTTTATTCCCTGTTTTTTTTTTTCATCAGTTCTGAGTCAGTGGTAACCTTGTTACACCTCTGTACCTCTGTACCCATCGTTGTTATTACCTCCCTGCTAAATTAAGTCCTTGCTCTCAAATGTATGCAAATGTGCTCCTGGTGAAGTTCCTCCTAAAAGAGTGTGGTTCCACACAGATTAACTTACTCTACTTAAAGTCTTTTAATCTCCTTAAAGACGTGCTTCAAACTCGAGGTACCAATTTCAGTGTAAAATGATCCTGGGTTAAATGAGAACAGCATTGGCGCGTGCTGTGTTATATAACCGGGAATACAGAAACCCAAAAAACCTCCTCCTCTGATGATGATTGTTTAACTCTGTCTCTCACAGGGAAATACATGCAGATGATGAACATCCTAAAGCCGATCGCCTTTGATGTCATCCACTGTGTGTCCCAGCTGTTTGACTACTACCTGTACGCAGTCTACACCTTCTTCGGACGCAATGACATGGTATGGCAGGGCTTCTCTGGACAGCAAAGACATTGATTTTGAATTATTTTCTTACATTTTATTATGCAATGTACAGCATTTTCACGTGTCGACTGTGAGACCTTGCACGGGTGATGCTTTTTGGAGCTGAAGTTTGCACAGTATGGATAGACTGATGAATCCTCAATATTGACCTCTTTCTCTTTCGAGCAGCCAGAACCCACTTTTAAGTTGCTGCTAAATCACTCTCGGTACAGCAGAACAGTTTTCTTTGAGTTTAAATCACACACTTCCTTATGACGGTTCAATAACCTAGTTTTATATACACCAATGAGCTTTTTATTAGTTTGAAACATATATGTACCCCAACTAAAATCACCCTAAATCAAATTCCTTAATGCTATTGAGGAACAAGTTTTGTTCCAAGTATGCGCCTCAATCAGACTTAGCATTCTGGGCGTGCTCCATGTCAGGCTTTGACTCAGAAGTTTAACCGCATTAATGCATCGTGAAAAAAACCTCCAATTGTTTGTGCAACAAGGTACAAGGCTGCAGAATTGTCCATGCAGAATATGCAATGTGATGGTTTTGTGTGCAGGACAGGTAGGAGTAGACTTCTGATACAACTTCTGAAAACTGAGCATGCAGTGGATTTCACTGAGGCAACAGAGGAAAGGCTGCTGCGTGAAAGAAACAAACTCTGAACTTTAAAAAATAGAGGAAATGTCCTGGAGAGAGTGAAAAGGCCAAAGGGATTACAGAGAAGGTGGTTTAATTCATCACTCTGGACAGCCTTAGTCCGTCTCTGTGGAAGAGCATTCGGAGTTTTAGTCACCTTTTGGATCCTCAGTATGTCCTGCCATCTTGGCACTTTTAGACAGCCAGGGGCTGTAGAGCAAAGTTTTTGAAACAGAGGAGGTGATTTGCAACTTCATTTGACCGCTGTTACTCGAGCCTCACTATATACTCAATTGGTTCCTCCACTTTCCTATTTTCTGTTAAATATAGCGACATGAGTGAGCTTTACATCACAGGAAATCAGAAGTTTTCATTTTTCCCTTTTAGGAGTTTGCTGTTATGTAACGCTGCTGCTGCTGCTGCTGCTGCTGCTGCTGCATCAGGGGGTTGGCGCTTAAAGGAAATTGCTCACATTTATTTCTTCAAGTGGATTTATGACATTTTGTATGTTTATTAGATGATTTACAGTGAGATGGGGAACAACTGCTGCTTCCATCTTTTTTTCATGGCTGTCTGTCTCCGTTAAAACGTCCATTGAACGATTGGTTACAGTCTGTGAGCCCAGCCGCCATCACCACCACCCCCCACTCCATCTACAGCACATCATGACATTTATGCTGCGCCTCACAAAGAGAGAAAACATCATTTGTGTCAGCGGCGGCAGTACCCTCGGGGACGTGGTAATGATAGCAGCAACATGACTTCTGTCCCTTCACAGTGGAGGAGATAAACAGGATGAACTCTCTCTGTGGGAGCCGCTACCATGCACGTTACTGTTGTGTTCGCGTTTTTGTGTCATGAGGAGATCAAGAGAGTGGACACACTGGTTGAGAGTTGACGAATTGTGAAGCAGTGATTCTCTTATCTGTCTCAATCTGACTTTTTTTCTTTTTGTGATATTGGCTTTGTCCTCTTGCTTTTGTTCATTTTTCTCCGTTGCTCTCTGTTCCTTCTTCAAACATACAGATCCTCCTGCCAATCCTCCTCCTTTCCATCCATTTTTTTCTCTCCTTTTGTGCCGTACAGTGTCCTTAATCTCAGCCTCACTTTTCTTTCATCAAATGTTTTTTTTTTTCTGCGCTTGATCTCTCTCTGTGCATCTCTCTTAAACTTTCCCTTTCTCTATCTTTTTTTTTTTTGCTCTGTACCTCTAGTCTTATTAAGTACAATTTCATGAACCCACCCGCTTCATGAATAGTCTCCCCCAAAGAGGCACCTACAGTAAAATGCTAATGCCCCCATGAATTTTTGAACAGCTTATGGAGATTTCTGTGCACATTTGCTGGTATTTTGACCCGTGCTCTGCTCTTTTAACACCGCCAGAATCAAGATGGAGCTGCTTGACTTGTGTACGTGGAGAGTAATGGGTGACATTAATATTCAAAAGGGTAAATAGCCCATTATCTGTGTATATTGGTGCTGTCAACTGGTGCTGCACTATTGACTCTGTCGCACATATACTAAAGATGCATTATGCGCCGTGCTCTGAGATTCCCCCATCGTCATTAATAACCATTTTCTCCTGCTAGAAGCGAGAGAGGCAGGTTAACAAACATTATATGAATTAATGTTTCAAAGTTATATGAAGCTGTACCGCTCTGACTCATCTATCTGTTCCAAAAAGAGACAAAGGAAGAGTTTATTAGGAAACTAAGACAATGGCGGGGAATTAAGACGAATGACTGTACTGTGTCACTCGGCTCTACAATATGATCACAGATATGAGAGAGGAGTGAGACGAGCTGCAGACAGCATGGAGTAGAAAGTCGTGTTGAGACAGAGCGGAGCAGAGAAGTGTGTCACAGTTGAAAATATGACTTCTCTGAGCGCTTTAGATTCTATTCTTGAGTCCCAACTCTCACAGACAGAGATTATACATTTTTAAAGCACACAAGCCAGTCAAGGTGATTACACAAAGAGAGCAACATAAAATTTACAACAATGAATGCACTCAAACTAACCACAATATCTTTGCATTCTTTCCAGTGACTGCACATAAGATGGAATAACTTTTTTTATCCACTGAGTTCATGTTTGGTGCCCTAAAAAACTGATGGCTAGCTCCCAAAGAGTGAGGTTGACATTTAAAGCCCCTGTGAGGGACTTTCTGTCTGTTTCGGTTCTGGCGCCACCTGTGGACAAAAGGGGACCGCTGAAATCCTTACCAATTTTGTCCTACACATGTGTAGGCAGTGTCTTCTGACAAAAGGAAAGGTAAAATAAAGCTGTTTCTTCACAGCGCTGTCGATCATCATAGCAGCTACTGGCATTAGAAATCACTTCATAATATCTTCATTCCTGTCACTGACGGCCTCGCTCTGCTCTGCAGGTCATAATGTGCGCCCTGTTTCATAATCAGTCTATAACTCCTCAGCTTTCAAGTTGTCCTTTAAAGTCCCACTTCAATTGTTTTTTTGGTTTTATTTTTAAACTAAAAGTGTTCTCAGTGGTCTTTAGCTTCTGATGATGAAGTTTTTAGCCAAAATCACGTTACCTGTGTCATTTTCAAGGGCTTTTCTTCTGCAGAGCTCCAGTAGCTCATTAGCAATTCGCCTCTGAGTCGTGGGCGGAGACAGCGCTGCTCTGCACACTCCTCTTCATGCTAGCTTGTAGCCTAACATTGCCAGTGTAGTAGAAGTGGCAGGTAAAATAGGAGCTATTCAGCTCTCAGGCACTAACATCTTTGGGGACATGATGAAAGGTATTGTTATAATTATCTTTTTTTACGAGCATTGCAATCCACCAACGCACAAGCTTGTTCCACAATCGTCCTCTCTACTTTTGCAGACGTGGCTTTCATAGCAGGGTTCCAGGGGTGGAGCTTGGATTTGCTACGTAGGAAATCTCACTGTTTCTGAACCTGACGTTTGGGTCTGCCAGAGGTTCACAGTGAATTGAATGCAGAAATACTAAGAAATGTAATTTCGCACTTAGTTTTCTCATGATGTGTCCAGTAGCATCAGCAAAATGCCATATGAACATGTAATCAACAAGAAAAACATGATTTTCATCAGAGTGGGTCTTCAAGTTCAATATGTAACTTGCCGAAAATGGTTGAATATTGAACTGGAAGTGCGTTTCAGTTTCAGAGAAAAAGAATCAGGGGAAACACTGTTTACATTACTCAGCAAAAAAAATAATAATTCTACATTTTTCCTGGCTAGTGGGTGGTTTTCTGACAGCAAATGGTCTTGATTTATGTGCTTAGGAGGGATCACACCCATGTCGTCCATAATCAGGTTTTGTTTTCCATGCTGTTCTCTTTTTTCCTCTTTAACTCTCTAAAACATCATTTTTTTCCTGTCTTAATTTGAGATTTTGCTTCTTGTTTTCTTTTCCTGCTCTTCATTCATCACTCATAGCCTGTCCCCAGCCCGTCTTTGCCGTCTCATGGTGGCAGAGAGGCGGGCGCTGTCAGGGTGGTGGGCCCTGCTTGCTTGGTAAGAGTAGATCCAGCAGGGCTGTCCTTTCCTCCCAGTGCTTGTGGTTAATTTGAAGCCCCCAGTGTGTGCGTGATTTTGCTATCTAGAGTGACACCCTAGAGTCATCTAAAAGCATTTGGATGTTAAGTTTGCTGTGATGTCAACCTCTTAACCCTCCTTGTTAACCTCTAGTTTTTAAAACCTCTGTAGCTGGTGTGATTGTCTGATTTGCTCCTCTCAGTTACTCCTCCTTTTTTTTTGCAAAAGTTACCAAAATAAACGGGTAAAGATTCTCTCCTCTCTGACTGCGGGAGCAGATGTTGCCTGGAGCATTTGCATGTGTGCTTTCACACTTTGCCGAAGTGTGTTTTCTCACTCTAACTGTGTGTGTGTGTGTCTCTACAGTATGAGTCATCTGGTCTGGGCCTTATCAGCAGCCGACTGAGAACCACACTGAACCGGATCCAGGAGAGCCTCATCGATATGGTAAGACTTTTACTTCTGTTTCTCTGTTTTACTTTCTTCCTCTACTTTCTCTTTTTCTTTCCCTTAGTTGTTATCCATCTTTACCTCCTCCACACAAACATGCCCCTTCCCTCCTTCCCTCCCTCCACCCCCATGTACCTCTCTCTTTTCTGTGCCCCTGCTGCGTTGTTTTTTCTGTCTGATCATGTGTGGTTTCACAGCCTGCACTGCCACAAAATGCATTATGGGTCATCATTATCTGGCCAGTGGTCACTCACACAGACGCACTCCTACCCATGTTTCCAGCCTGGATGTGTGTTAATCCATTAGAGCTCTCAATCACAGCTCCCCTCTGTAACACTGCATTGAGGCAATTATCTGTGTGGTCCACACTCTTTGCTGGTGTTTTCTTCTAGTCACCAAACATCGAGTATAAGTAGAGTCTCAAGTCTCTGGTGTTTGAGTCCAAGTGCAAGTTACCAAAGGAAAATACCAAAGTTGAACCCCCTTTTTCCTCTATAATCATTTATTATGAGAAGGACATGTGTTTAACCTCCAAGCAGTGTTGTTTTCGTCATATTTCGTCAGATATTTTCGTCAGATATTTTCGTCAACGCCACTGTCAAAAAAGGGAAATATTTTCGTCAACGAGAACAACACTGGTTGTTTTCGTTGACGAAAATATTTCCCTTTTCTTCCACAACGAAGACAAAACGTTGACGATCTTAACATAAATCGGAGATGACTAAAATGTGACGAGACGAAAGTGCGTTTACGTTGATGGGACGAGACGAAAATGACGAACAGAGTTACAAAACTCTGTCAGTTAAACGCTAAACATATAGGAGCAGCTTCAGTCCGCTCTGACAGCTCTCATCAGCCTGCTGTACTCCTCCAACACACAGACACACACGCGCGCGCACACACGTGGAGTTTTCTTTTCGTTGACGAAGACCTTGACGTCATGGTTGACGAAAACAACACTGCCTCCAAGCTATTCACTGCATGGACCTCGTCTTGTCTGTGCAGGAACTCTTGGATGTGTAGAAAACATGTTTCATTTGTGAGATCCTGACCGATCCTGTAGACATCATTGGAGATTTAAATCAATAGTTAGGCTCCTGTAGCATCTTGTCTTCAGTACGGATGTGTTAGAGGTGTAATCATGGGACATGTGCTGGCATTGAAGGTAGTAACATAGGTGTTAGAGAGGCAAGAGGATCAGTGTGGGCTGACGTAGCAGGCAGGGCAGAACTGGACTCTGTGTGAGTGTTTGTGTTAGGAGTGGGAATCACGAGTGGCCCCACGATGTGATCTTATCACGATACGATATATCGCCAGACAAAATGTCGTGATACTATGCTGTATTTTTCCTCCTACCCCTAGAGTGTGCGAATGTCATCTGTATAGTCCATCTGTATAGACCGTCCATAGAGGTTTGCAGCCAATAGTTGTATGTATCATTATAACAGCAGGTAATGTTACAAAAGCGAACAGTTGCTAATAAGACTAAAAGGGAATCCAAGTTGACTCTTCTCTCTACGCCTTCAACCAAAAGTATTTTCAATTCTATTACTCCTGCTTTTGTAATTAGTTTATGATGCCACACATGATCTCTTACTTTTCCTCTTTCATTTCAGAATAGGAAATTCGTTTTCTTTGTTTTTTTTACATGAGGATTAAAAAAAAACGACTTCTGCCCCTTGAGTCTAATTACAGTTGAAACGTGAATAAATGACTCACTGAACTCATGGTTTAGTCATTCTGCCTTCAATTCAAATGTGGATCCTCAGACTCCAGTTTTATTCCTTTGTAAGTGGAGCCGGTTATTTACATCTATCTTTCTATCATTCCTCAGAAGTGAAACAAAGCAATATTAGTGCAGCTTTTCATTCAGAAGAACAAAAAGCCCAGAGCTGTTTTAGAAAGCAAGGAGGCTGATATTGCTTATGCACACTTAAATTAGATTTTTATCATATGTCACCAGTTGGGACTCACAGTACTCTACCAGCTGATTAGAAAATGGAAAATAAAAGGTTGTCTATTCCCATGGTGAGATCTGAATAATGTAATTTCTTTTTTTTCATTTTCTTAGGCTCTGTAGGCCTTAGTGTCTGTGTCTCATATTACCATGTCTAATTTTATCTGTGCATATAAATAAGACCACATAAAGCTAATGTGAAATCTGATTTTTAAATTTAGGAAACTAATCTGACTGCCATTTTTGGAGTATGTCAAGATGTCAAGGGTGCAAATATTTGCACTGAACTGCAGATCTTAAGACCTGTTTGTAAATCCATATGCAGTCATCATAAATGGCTGAAAAGTCTTTGTGCATGGCAACAACAGCTCCATATATATCACTTCGTGGCCATGATCACAGTGTTTCCATTTAGAGGGAGGACAAACATACAGGCTGTGTCACTTCAGCTGTATTCTCACTAATGTATCGCCAAATGCTTTCAGTCTGTCCTTCCTTGGATGTAAAACTTTTTCAGCACATTCAGAGCATCCGTAGCGCTTTATTTTTCCCCTCGCTCAATCTTGCCGGTTTTTCTGCTTTCCTCTGTTTCAGATCACGACCTCAACACATAAATCTCACTGTCACACTGTCCATTAAAGCACATACTGGAGGTTCATGTCTTTTTAGAAGCAGAAGTTTCCAGAGCTGATGTTTTGAGTCATTTGTAACTTTTTACATCTAGTTTTTATGGATTGTAAGTCCTTTTATCGTAATATAGGTATCTTCAGTGCGAAATTGCAATGTATTCAAATAGAGTACAGCACACACTCTTCCACCTGCATACTAATACACACCCTCACACTCCTGAGATTGAGGCAGGGTAGACCTCATTTGTAAACAGATTATAAAGTTAATTGCACGCTGCATTTCAATTGAGCTGCTAAATCCTTGTGGTTTTGTTCACCCGACTTACTGTCGCAACTGTTTGGTTCCAAAACCGATGCGCTGGTAATGACTGGGAGTCCCATATGAACGCTGGTGAAATTCCATCTCATTTCATCTCAGGTACCGAACGGCTTTGACTGAAATTGGAAGCCCCACAGGGAAAAAGTAAAAGATCATCCCCCTCATTTACGTTCCATTTCCCTGCCTCCGTTATTCTTGATTACCTCCCTGAAACCCCGCCGCTCGCCTGGGTGTGACAGTTTCATTTGGAGTTGACTCACTTTTTGACTTTGAATATTTCATTCAGAGTTGTTTGGAAGCTGCTGAGGTTAGAGAGAAACTTGTGAGAGTGGCAGGGGCGTAATTGCCTTCTCATTTCTTTCAGCAAATCACTTGTTATATAATGTTTAATCACATGCACTACTTTCAACGCATGTTTCAGGTTCAAATGTGTCATCTTTACCCGAATGTGAAGCTTTGAACTGAATTATCAATAGTTTAAAATAATAATTAACCTGGATGCCTTGCTTGGAAAAGTCTAATTCTTTATTCATTCTGCTTTGGGAGGTTTTGTATGATTGTGTAAAGTCAGAGTAGTGCCATGAACTGCATCCGCGGCCATATTGTTGCTGCCAGAGAGTTCAGCTCTGACAGCTGTGGAGCTGCGGGCGTCATTGTGGAGAGAGCTGCCACACTCTCAGTGCTCAAACCACCAGTATTTACTTTTTTCAATCAGTCTCTCCATTTTTGACCACATCTCTTCGTCCACTTTTCCCTCCTCTGTGTCATCTGTTTGTGCTTTACTTTAGCAGCTGTTGACCTGTGAATGCTGTTATTATTCTTCCTAGTTTGCTGATGTTTTTGTGTACGTTTTTATTGCTATGGTCAACATCCACACAAGCCGTAAAAATATAGTTCTACTTTTGGAAATACTTTTTTCTCTGTTTTACAATCCCCAAAGTAAACTTATAATCGTGCCAAGAGCTTATTAAATGTTCTTTTGTTATTGTGTTTGTGTGTTTCGTTGTGTTTGCGGCTTCTGAGTGCTCAGCCTCAGTGTAAAATGAGACTTTTTCAGGCCTGGCTCTGAAACAGGAACGAGAATCTGGGTAATTTCAGTGTTGGCACCAGCAGTCTGGCAGTAAAGGATGCTCAGAGACATGCACACAAACACACTCGCACAAAAAAAGACCACAGATTTAAACAGAGAGGATACAAACTTTATGCAAACACATGCAGCAGGTCTGCAGGCTCATTGTATGGCTTCACTGCAGAGGCCACTGTTCCCAGTGTTGTGTTCAGGCCCTCTCTGTCCTGAGTGATAATCCCCGAGCATGTGTTGTGGTTGTGGTTCACTGCCCTGGTTTGGCAAAGCTAACATAGTCTGGCACGCCGCCTCTCATGTCACACACACACACACACACATACACACACACTGCAGAAGTCGTTAGTTCCGCGTGTCTCTGGAGGGCACATCACTGTCCAGACTCCTCTCTCTCTCTCTCTGCTGTGGCCTGCTGTCTCTCTATGTGATTGGCGAAAGCACCCAGAGGGGACTGCCTTTTGACAGGGATTATAGATCATAATTAGGCTCTACAGTGTGACTGTTAAGACGCTTGTATCAACACTTGACCGGGTTTCTTAGGAACGTACACTCACACGTCATTGACAAGTCCAGCTGCGGGTCATGCTCCTCAGCCATGATGAAGAGATCATTAATCCTTGTGGGGTAAGTAACTCATCTTCCTATCTGCAGCTTGTGTCAGCGTGACGGACACGTCCACAAGCTGAATGCCACAGTAATAAATACAATCAGTCTTATATCTGTTTGCTTTATCCATGTTTTGTGGAGACTTTTTTTCCTGCCCAATGAACTGATCAAAATTATGGAGTTGAATGTTGGCTCGTATTTAGTACACTCGGTGCACAACAAATCAAAATGTCATTATTACGGCAATTCACCCCACTGAATAAGAAACGCAAGTTTTATAAACAAACTCCTTTTCTTCACATTCATCTCTCTGATCTGCAGCCTGGATATGGTGGTCATGCTTTTATTCAATGTGATGCAGTGAAACAAACTGTCAGCTACCCTCATATGAATGAAAAAGATTAAATTGGCTTTAGTATTATCAAAAGATGCAGTGTAGGTCATTGTAAATGTAAATATAAATGTTCTTTATTTATGACCTACATTTATAAGGCCCTTGACAACAACCCTTTTGGTGAACCAAAGTGCTTTACAAGTAAATAAAAATGATTAGAATAAAAACAATAAAAAGCAATAAAAAATAATGAAAGCAATGATAATAATAATTTGAGAAAAAGAATAAAATAAAGTGAAAGTGTCACCATGCTACTGGGTATTAAAAGTATCATTAGAAGTAAGAATACAATATTGAGGTTCAAATAAAAGCATAGAAAAAGTGAAAGGGATGTATAAATCTGCTACCTCATGCACAGTCAAATCTAATATACATGGTTCCTCTAGCAAGTAACGTATTTTAGATTTTTAATTGATTGATGAAACAGACAAACACATCGGGTTATGTTATAGATTTCAGGACATGACTGATATGTCTGTCAGAGTCAATACCAAACTGCATTATTTCAATACATCATAACCACATTTATATTACACACCAGCCAGTAACTGTTTTAAATTTGATTTGCTGTCATTTTGGAATTTATCGAATCAGGTGATGCATAGGTTTTGTCTATGCAAAAGAAAAACTGCAGTGTTTCCCCTAGGTCGAGAATTTACTTGTGGTGGTGGGCTGGGTGGTGCAGGTTGGCGCCGTGATGTTTGATAAGTGCATTCAAAATAATCTATTCAAACTAAAGTTAATAAACTATGTGTTATTTATTGTACATACAGGGCTCCAGACTAACTTGTTTTGCTAAGAGTACAGTAACCTATTACTAAACATTTTTGGAGCGCAAACAGAAAATTTAGGGGTGCACACTGAAATTTGACTTGCAAGGCAAATAATTCACATTTCCTCTCATTTTCACTGTATTACTGATAAATCAATAATAAAAAAATAAGGCATGTTGTCTGGTAAATTAAAGCCCTGGTTTCACATTGAATTAAATAAAACCAAAATGATTTTTAATGAAGTTTTCCAATAGCACATTGTATGATATTTCCATAGATAAAAGCTTGCATCCCACCTGTGGTATATTTCGCTTCTTTCATCTTGACTCTGTCTCTTACGCTTGAAATAGCTTTCAATTGGCTTCATGTCTTAAAGAAGAAAATGTCACAGTCAGTCTCTGTGACAAAACCAGTGCTACAATAACAGAACCTGTATGAGGAAGAAAACAGTATATAATCAACAATAGTTAGCCGCAGTGCAACAGTTTGAGTGCGCTTCCGTATATCCACGTATAGCTGCGTTTGTTAACTCGAAGAACGTTTGCCACCACTGCGGAAAGCTAGAGCGCAACAGTTTGGGTGCGCTTCCGTATATTCACCAGTGTGTTGCTTTTGTCTGGAGGAAACCCTGCTGTCTGTTTAAATTCTGTTTTCATCTTCCCGGGTGGGTGTCGATCTTCTTGGGAGGGCCGCTCAAGTAAAGTCAATGTAGGGGAAACACTTAACTGTGGTGAGCTGACACTGGTATCTCTTTCGAAACAGCAGCACTGTTTAGCTTTCATAGCTCGGGGCTATATCTGTCTTCTGTCGTGGCTGTTTTGTCTGACCCAGACAGGTGAGCCAGCAAGCAGCTTTGGGAGCCGAAGTTTCCAGACATAACCCTAGAAGAGTCAGGTGTTGTCACATAAAATAAATGAAGGCTGTAATTCCATTCGACATCCATCTAATGAGAACTAAATTTCTTGTACGAGAGCGGCAAAGAGGTGCGATAGGATCCACTTGACAGTAATTGCCTGGCAGCCAGTCCACTCAACATGGCCGTCAGTCTCTGCGGGATGGGCTGGAGAGGAGTAAGCAGTCAATCATGTAAGACTGAGACACTTGAAACGAGAGATCACTTTTTACCTCCCAGAGGAAAGCCTTTCAGGACTGAGGTGATCGCAGAGTTATGAAGCTCTCAGAGTCTACTGTACCTTTCAAATCAGTGGAAATGCTCTCTTCAGGATAGCAGCTATTTTTAGTTGTTTTTCTGTCTGCACATGTTGGTGTACAGAGAGCAATAGTTGTGAAATTTAAAAGTTGTAAAAGTTTTTTTTTTAAGGTGCACTAACTTCACTCTGTATGTATTTATACATGCAGAGTGAAGTTAGTTGTTTTATTTGGACTACTAACTAGTTCCACTTCACATGTGCTAGGCAAGAATAAATTTGTTGTCAAAAACTACAGTAGATGGTTTCTTAATCCAGTCCTCGAGCCCCCCCTGTCCTGCATGTTTTGGATGTTTCCCTGCTCCAGCACACCTGATTCAAATGATCAGCTCGTTAATAAGCCATTACAGAGCTTGATAACGAGCTGATCATTTGAATCAGGTGTGTTGGAGCAGGGAAACATCCAAAACATGCAGGACAGGAGGGGCTCGAGGACTGGATTGAGAACCACTGCTATAAGGCTATCTTATAGTTGACCCGCTCTGTCACTGCCGAAACAATCAACAAACACGATAGTTAAAGGCACGCAACCTTTGTGCATGTGATATGACAGCATCACCTTTAGCATCTGCTTCCTACCCAACGTCCTAGTGCTGCATTTATGCTGGTCAACATCTGGGTCAAACCCTGGCATACCAAGGCTGAGGCCTGTTTCAGTCTAATTAAAATCAATCCCCAACAGCATTATCTGGGTCTGACTAAGAAACTGGGCTATGTGCGATTTGTAGATGGACTAGTGTGTTTACATGTATTTTAGAGGTCCAGTTTGAGCTGGACTAATGCAGTGAATCTATTTCTTTAACAAGTGAACGCTCAAACTAAAAGTCTTGTAGTTCCAAAATGCTGAAACTCTTGTCTTACTGTTAAAAAGGTAATCAAATTGTACTATTGACCCATGAGCAGTATAGTTTTGCAGTTTTGTGTCTTTTGATTGTGAGATTGGCAAACAAAAGTCATCACTTGAATTTCTTAGAAAACCTAGAACGAAACACTTTTGAACAAAGTTTAGATCATGAGACGACTTGTGTAGATTTTGAAGCCTGAAAACTTTGTCTAAAAACAAAAACAATTTCTCTGAAAACTACTAGCAATTAGTTTTGGCAGAACAAAGTGGAATAACAATTACAATATTCAGATTTCAGTAATTCAGAACCTGATTGGTCCAAGGAAGGCTTACAGAAGGCCACATGGCTCATACCTTTAAGTATTTAATTGCATTAGTATAGATTTTCTAATGTGTTGAGGTCTATTAGAGGTCCAACCCCCAAGGTGTATCTACCTTTACCACACACAGTTCAAATGATGGATCCAACAGATGCGATACTCGGAGGGAGCTCCACTCTCTCCTCAGGTGTCTGCTGCAGCTGACAGATATGGCCTCATACCCGCTGCAAAAATACCTCAGGCTCTTAATCAAAATTGATCTACTCACAACAAACCCCCCTCGGTGGATGTGCGGGGAAAACCCAAGGATGAAATAGAGTCTCCAGCAGCCAAGGAGTGGCTGAATCAGCACTTTAGAGAAACAGAGGGTTTTGTGCTCAGCGAAACCCAAGGGTGCACAATGCAGACGGGGCCTACTTATGTATGATGAAGGAGAATGGTACAGTTTGTTTACTCAGTGAACAGAGGGAGGAGTGTCTAGGGATGTTGAATTTAGCTAATATCCCACATGCTGATATTTCAAACTCAATTGACTGATTGCTGTAAGAATGGACACAGACAGGAAAAACAACACAAACAACATGTTGCAAAATCTTATTATACATCAGCTGTAACATAAATGAAATAATATATAAAGCTGGACAATCCTGATACAAACACATTTTGCATTTGTTTCACTGCATCTTCATTAAGAAGAAATTTCTAACTGGTCTTTGATGCGTTTTATGAACCCAGCAGGGATCCAAGGTCATCAAGCTGCTCTTGTTTCTTTGTTTCGTTTTATTGTTTTGTGATATTCAAAGTTTTGCAATGATCTGTTTACAAATTGCCTCTATTTTTTCAAGTATTATAATCTTTGAAAATCCCATGGGCTTTATTTCAGGTCATTACATGAGGGTAGAGGAGCCCCCTGCCTTTGATGCTCCATATCTTCATCCCATTTAACTGTGCTGTGGGTCCATTTGGGAAAAGCATCGGCCTAAATATAGCCGGCAGAAACATAAACTTGTTTTCTCCTCTTGCTGGTCCACAATAAACAAAGGTCCTCCCAGACTGAGAAGTTGATGTTTTCTCTCTTTCAGCAGCTGCTGGATGTTGGTGAAGCTGACAGATTAAGTAAAGAAAATTCTTCCCCTGAAGGCAAAAGGGTTTGTGGTGCTGTACTCTCCAAAATCCCCAATCAAACTGTAGATAAATGGACTGTTTATGAAGCGCTGACTCTAGTCCTCCGACCAGTCAAAGCAGTTTTACACAACTCTGTTCACCATTTAGTCATTAACAAAGACTTGATAACCAGGTGAAGTGAAGTTAGCATTAAAACCTGCTGAAAGTTTGTCTGGAGGTGCTCAGTGGCACTCAAGGTTCTCTCCCCCTTGAAGCTTCCTTGCATCAGGACCAGAAATGTTCCCATCGACCCACATTTCCAATAGACATGTACCCATCCCATTTTCAGAGAAACAAGCTTTTAACTCTCTTGAAGCTGGAAAACCCAACTTTTCATTCTTGGTTTCCAGCTGAACAACTCATTTTATTCCTATCCAGTTGACAGACTGTTTATGGGAGCCGCCACTTCATCTCCATCCTGGGTCTCTGTCATTCCAAGCTGAGCCTTCTACCTTCACCTGACAGAGACCCAAACTCGCCTGAAGATGAGCGTCAGCTGCCATTTCACATTAGGTCAGGTTATCTGTAGAGCCGACTATGTATGAACCCTGGAAATATGGAGTACGCTGTTTTCAGGCTGTGTTGGTGGAGGTACATTAGGTCACGATTTGCTGACCTTTAGGAACAGCGCCACACAGGGACAGAGGCTATTGTTGATTCTAATTTGTGGAAAAACTAACCTAAAGGCTTTCTTATATTTCCTCTTAAAGACACAATAAGGAGGTTTTCACCGGTTGAGAAACAGATTGAAATTGATATCAGTGCCTTCAAAACCAAACAAGACCATTAGCAACAAGTCTGGTAATTTCACTGTTGTCATCTTTAAAGCTTTAAAATGCTTTGGGGGGGTGTTAGACCAGATCATTGACAACAGGCTGAAGGAAAAGTCTTTTTTTTGACTTTTTACTCCGCAAATACTCAGTGAGTGGTAAATTCCACTTTGTGCCTCTTCATCCAAATGTCCTTAGTGTAGTCTGTTGAGTCTGTTGGTCAAGTCATGGCACGATTTCATGCCTCTGTAATCACCAATAACAACACAATTGCCAACATGACAGAAAAAACGTCTGTGTCTGACTTTGGCACTAAAGCACTCGTATTCTGGTGTTTTGTCTCTCGGCAGCTTCTCTAAATGGTGCCTCTACTCCTACATTCTGACTCACTCTTCTGCTTTGTGCCATTCACATAAATTATTGATCAGGGATGATGTCTTTTCAGAGCCTGAGAGCAAGTAAAAGGCAACCGCTGCATGACAGAGACATTTTTTTTAAGACCACAAAAGGACGACACTTTGAAAGAGGAGTTTTGACCTTCACTGAAGCTCCTGTGGTTGCAGACAGAGAAAAGAAGAAAGAGTAGACACAGACAGGGGACCAGCAGCAAAGTGGAACCCTTCATATTTCGCCATTAAGATGGAAACACCTGGTTTACAAGGACGCTGTGCTGTTGGCTTGTACAACGTTTTACACCAAGTTATGTAACGTGTGTTTGGTGTGCATCAGGTTGTAGATAATGAGCAGTTTTCTCTTTTTTGAATCCGTATAGCTCCAGAGTCTTAATGTCTCACAGCGTAACTGTCTGGACATTTAGATTGAGCGTAGATGACTTTATCAGTCTTTTATAGGGATGAAATTGTCATACTTGTCAAGGATTTAACTTACTCTGAAGTTATGACTATAGCAAAGGTTTCAATTTCTTAATGTGCTCAGGGTGTTACTTTTGTGCCAGTGTTTTCCAGGGGGCACAATGATCTCTATTAAAAAAACATTAAAGGAAAAAACTGAAACCATCCGTCTGTCACAGAGATGTTCCAGTCTGGTTCTTGTTCACCGTTTAGCAAAAAAGGTCTTAAAATGCTTCATTAACTCGAGGGTCGCTTTTATCTGAGCGCTAGTGCCAGACAGATAATTAAAACACGGCGAGAAAGGAAAGGATTGTTCTCTCCCTCCAGCCCTGCTTCTTGGCCTCCATCTGTTTCCTCCTTTATTTCAGATAGAGTGAGAAGTCAGACAGCCATACAGATATTTTCCTTATCTCCGGTACAATGGGTGAAAGTACTGCTTTAGCTTGAGGCTCGTTTGTGAACTTTGATTATTTTTCTTATGAAGTTTTCAAAGTCTGAGGAAAAGAAGCAGATGAACAATAGGATGTCCTTGGTTTGCTTAGTTGTTGCCGAATGGTCAAGTAAAGGACAAACAGAGGTTCACAAGCTGTATCCAACACCAGCTCCACAACTCCATAAATAGAGAGATAAAAACAGCTAAATAAGTGCAATAAAAATTAAACAGGCAAGGAGCAGGTATTAGAGGAATTAGAGGAACGAAACTGAGACTGTATTGGGGTACTAACACCAAGTGCGAGTAAAACTATCTACTTTAATCGCGCGTCAACCGTAATTCCAACAGTGATCCCTCCCAATACAACCAGCGGGATCAAGTGATAGACAAAGGTATTTTACAACTTACCAGGTAATCCGACCTCCTCACTCATTGCCTCCAAGCGAGTTCCTTTTTATTACGGTTTTGGTAATTGAAAGAAAGGTATCATAATTTGGGGCACCAATACATCGACACGATTAGTTTGTCCTCCATTTTAGATACCAGTGAATCACCGTTTGTTTTCATACGTTACCCGGCAACCTTTGAGCTGATTGGTTATTAAGTGGAGAAATTTTCAGCTCCCACCCAATTCACGTCATTCATGCCCCAGAGTAGTACGAGCATCTAATCATGTCTTTGCATTCACTTAACATGTAATTCAGTCGCATGAAGGATTTTACTCGCACTTGGTGTGTGGCGACAGTAAGAGAAATAAAGCTTATAGGTGCGCAGAAAGAAATGGGATGACACACTAAAGGGCTACCAGATTCAAGTTTTCAAACATCTTGGTCCACCCGTACTCTGTAGTGTATGCAACTCACTCATTTACTGCTTGTGTTAAAAGTAGTTGTAATATTCTGAATGTTACTAAACCTCAATTTCTGCTGCATCCAGAACGGCAGCAAAAAGGCCGTAGGCGCCGATTACAGCTGATCGTTTCCATTCATGTTAATGTGTCAATTTCCACCAGCTTCTTTTCGTTCTGCTGTGGTTCTACGGACTCCACAGCCGGTGGCAGGGTTGTATTTTTTCCGGACGCCGCAGCATAAATTCAGCACAGATCAGCCCCTGCTGGGAAGGAAGTCAGGCACAGACACAAAATAAAATATCAGGCTTCTTTTCAAAATAAAACACTACGTGTTTCAGGCAGATCGTATTTCACACCATGCACACGGGCGGGGGCGAACAAGTGAAACGTTTTCAGACATCATTTCACCCCGTTGACACCATGGATGAGGAGATGCTGATTCTAGAAGTCTAGAAGTGGATTTCCTCCTCTGGAAGGACACAATCGACTGCTGATATGATTATGTAGCTGTCTTTATAGAGACAACTTGTTATCGTGTCCATGTGAGTTCTCGCGATTCCCGCTGTCCGAAATCCGCCTTGAAATTCGCCTCACAAATGCATCCAGTAGGAATTGGCGTATGGTGAAAATCGCCACCATTCCGTAGCGGAGCCGTTCTTGATGTGGTAGAAATTGAGGGTAAAGCTCTGCACCTTGATTCCTACTTGACTGTAGTCAAATTGACTTTATTACTCTTTATTTTGGCTTCATTTTTGACAGTCACAGAGTTCCGTCCTCAGAGTAATTACACAAAATATGAAAAAAAAAAAGCGTTATCATCTTTATTGTGTTATTACTACTTTCAGGATTTAATTATTTACTTTGTTGTGAAGAGAACCACCAAACCGTGTTTTGATTCAAACTTAATACTCATGATTCAAAGTCTGTCTGCTTCTGAAAAAGTCAGTTTGTTGGTAAACTCCAAAAAAAGGGGTCAGCAGGAGTTTTTAGTATTATTATGAATTGAAAACATTTTCAAAGCCCCTCTCACACGCAGCTGGCTGCAGTGGGCCTGCTGGCTTGTTTCCAGTCAGTTACTTTATTCAGAGTGTGTTATCAGTGGGCTGCTGTTGCTCTGTACCAGCGCTGAACAAATTGTACCCTGCAGTGCATCCACCTTGGAGGATACCAACCTTGTTTATTTCCTGCAGAGCTTGAAATTTCTTTTGGTTCCCACTTGGCCGTGCGGCTGCCGGTCTTCAGAGTAATCAGTTGTTCTGTGTTTTCCTAATCTCAAACACTTTCTCATGTAATTGAATCTAATACTAAGAGACTGTATTCCATCTGCTAAAATCTGTTACCTTTTGTCTGCTCGATCACATAATGTCCTTTTACCATGTTATGAAAAGTGCTTAAATTCCTATGCAGACACAGTTTTTGTAAGTGTTGTGCTGTGAGTCAGTGAGCTATAGAGAGAGACACGAACCTCTTCACAGCGGTGGTGTGGGGGCAGATAAACGCAGACAGATATTTAAAAGTATTCTCATTTTTTATAGTCATTTTTTTTTCTCTTTTTGTTTGCCATGGCTCGCTTCACTGCTCAGTTTGTCCTGTTGATGCAGAGCTCTCTGTCTGCATTAGACTCAGTGTGCTAATGTAAATGATCATTAACTCCTCACTGAGGTGAACATTTGCACAGTGAGAAATAAAAAACAAGCATATTTCCCTCCTCATAACCTCCCAAACCCAATATTGAAAAGTCGCTGCCTCTGGCCCTTTGTATAGTTTCCTCTGAGAAGTTATGATTTGTGAATCTCTCATGAGTGAAGAGTGAGTATGTGTGTGCTTCTGTTTTGAGGCCGCAAATATGAGTGGGAGCGTTTCGGCATTGAGCGGTTTTGCCATGCCCGGATGCGCATGATGCACTTTGTGCTCAGAGGAAATGATTCATATGGTTGTAATATTAAACTCAATGTAGCATCCCATCCCTGCTAATACTTGATTCATGTTAATTCTGCCTTTATCACAACTTCCATTTTTTGTCTCCTCATTGCAAACAGGAAACTATTAGCGCTGAATCAACTACATGAGGGGATTTAATGCTGCATGGTGATAACTGATGTGTCACCTTGTTCATCTTAGACTAATGAGTATTTACTGTGGTGTAATCATAGGTGTGAAACTGAAAGCTTAAGTCAGAATTAGAGAAAATTCTGTTTATTTTCAAGGACAGCTTTGCCTCAGTATTTCTATTATGATATACTAGGAAAAAAGGAGTAAATCTACTTAATTTGAGGTGTGTTTTGACACTACTTTTTCCTGAACAGAAAAAAATGTAATCATTTAAAGAAGACTGAAATATAAATTAGCCATCAAGATATATGACACTGCACACTGGGAAGGTTACTCCATTTGTTACGCAGTCAAGAGAGAGAGAGAGGCTGCTGTTAAGGTTTGAACTCCTTCTTAATATCTTCAGCAGCTGTATGATGTAAATCAAAGACTATGACCCCTTCACTGTACGTCAGTCTATATGGAAAAAGTTTACTTTCCTCCCAGCGTTTAAGCCCTCAAACTGTATATGACTTTGAAAAATTGTTCACTCATGCTTAATTTGTTCAATATGGCATTCCTATGCATGAACTTAAAAACACACCAGGAACACTGAGCTGGTCTGCTTTAAAGCTGCTGTTAGGAGTTTCTAGCTGCATGTGAAATAGACTGAAACTAATATTGATGTCTCTTTAATAATAATCAACAAGAAGAGTGGCTGTTTCTGAAAAATAACTTTTTTTACTGTTTTTTTTTTTCTTTTCATTTTTTATGTATTAAGATGTGAAAAATGTGCTCTGCAAAGTCTTTTCGTACTCTACATGTCTCTGAGTGTCTGACCTGATTTGCATGTTTATACCCCCAAACTGTTTCAATAATCCAAGGCGCCCAATGGTGGAAACTCATGTTTGCCATTTTTGTGCATACATTGACTGTAAACCAGGCGTCACATAAGCTAATAAACAAGGAGTATGTCACATTCAGGGTCCATGTTACCCTGAGTAATACGAAACAACAGTGAGGTTGTTATGAGCATAAAATGTACCCTTTTATTTCTCGCCTCAAATTTAGAGCAGCACTTGCATAATGTGCTAAATGTCATGGGTGTTGTTGAGTTTCCCCTCTCCTCACTTTTTCTCTCAGTTTTGCTTTTACCTGCTGAGTCCCTGCAGAGTCATATCCAGTCAGAGAAGAAAGACAACTTTTTCTCCTGACGCTTTTTCAAAAGTCTGCTTCTCGCTGCAAAGACTCAGTCAATGAAAGGTCAAGCCTCATGCGGAGTAATTAAAACAGAGCGAGCCAGACTGTAATGTCAGACTAATGCATCTGCGGTCAAGCTGATGTGATTAATTTCAAGGTGAATATACACCTGTAATGTGTTCAAATACAGAATACCCAGAGAAACCTTAGATGGAGAATTCATATTTTCAAACTCCTCTCCGAGGGCCAGTCTTGCCTGGTTTGTGAGTACAGAAGTTTTTTTTCCATCCTGAGAATCCTCTGGTGTAACATTAGTACCCCTTGGAACCACATTGTCTCCAGCTTGAGCTCATTTAAACCAAGAGACCGGTTGAAGACATGAATTGGAAATCCAAAAGGTCATAAACTAGAGTGAGAAGAAGCACATGTTTGCAGTTGTGTAATGGTGTGACCATATTGTGTTGAAGCGCCAAGCTTTTGAGGATGTCGTCAAACTATTTTAGTACCTCATATCTTAGAGCGCTGGCAGTTTTTAAATAAAGATATTTATGTGTTTTTGTTGTGTTGCTTTCCACCCATCCAAATGACAAACAGCCGCTGTTTTTATCATGGTCTAAATCTTAAATCATCTGTTGAAAATCGCCGTTTGAAGTGACTTCCTAATGGCTTTTTTGGATCGAGTCCAAAACCAAAACACATTCATGATTTTTAAATCCTCCAAATTGTTCGAAACGTCTTTCTCTTAGTGGATTTAATGTGATTACTGACCTCGCTGATGTTGTTGAGCTTTTAAAAAGTTCCATCAGGGGAGGGATGCTGTGTTAAAATATTACGTAGGAGCAATCAGTCCGAGGAAATGAAGCTTAAAGGCCTTAGTGAGGTTACAGCTGGAAAGTACACAATATTGCTGGCTGCATTTTTTTATTTTACATTTACTACATGTCAAGAGACAGAAGTTTGATGCTTTTATAGTAGCTGAACAATAATTAGGAGTGTCTGATTTAATTTATTACCACCATTCACTCATTTTTTCTGACTTTAAGATTTGCAGAGTGTTGCTCTTGGGAGGTTTATATTTCACCCTCCATAGGAAAACCATTTGATCCCCTCCACTGTACAGTACCAGTAATGTAATTCAAGCAATAATCTTCTAAATGTGATAAAATTGGAGGAGTGATAGCGGTTTCTGCAAGGCTGAAGGTGTGATTGAATGCAGAGATATAACCTGCTGAAGTTCTGGAAAGGTTGTAATTTTCTCCATAAGAGGAGAGGAGGCAGAGTCAGTGTAGCAGGTCAGAACCATAGACTGTATATAGAATGGACAGAGTCTGCCTCCTCGCTGGGTGAAGCCACTCCGAGAACAGCACCCTCTGTTGATGGGCTGCAGTATAGGTCATAAATCCCGCCTCCGCCAGCAAAGCCTATGGGGCTGTGGACAAACTTTAAATATTAATTACACAGAACATAATTTTTTCTCCCCCCTGCTTGCGGCATTGACATGTAGTTACAGTAAGACTGGTTTGTGCTCAAGTCCTCTTTTGTCTGTGAAGCTCCGTTTTTAAAAGTTATTAGGGGGTTCATGTTTTCTATGATTGACACCTGATACAGCCTGTGAGTGTTCAGGGATTGCGTAGCTCACCAGGGGGATACGCAGTTTGAGAAGAAAAATCCCGGAAATACAGAGAGCTTTTTGGCTTCAAATCCGTATACAGGCGGAAGGTGAAACCAAGTTGTCCACAGTATATACAGTCTCTGGTCAGAACCTTAACTTTCCAGTGGAGCTGAATACTTTGTATTTCTGCCTGTTATAGCTTGTTTGTGTGTGTGTGTGTGTGTGTGTGTGTGTGTGTGTGTGTGTGTGTGTGTGTGTGTGTGTGTGTGTGTGTGTGTGTGTGTGTGTGTGTGTGTGTATTTCTGGGAAATATAAAACGTCATCATCTGAAAACTGTCAACATGTGTTTGTCGTCAGCACTGACATTTCAGGATGTCTATTTTTCTTTTCTTGTTGACAAGGAAAGAAGCTTTTTGTCTGATATTTTCATGCAGCACTTTTTCAGGTAAAATCAAAAGATGGCCTTGATTTATTTTTCTGAGTTCCTGACTCTAAAGCTTGGCCTTGTCGCATAAAGGTGTTCATACACAATGTTAAACCTATAGCACAGGAGCGTGTTGTGTAAGTGGATGGTATGGTATATACAGCATTAATAGCTCCCATTTGTTCATTACCTGTATGATTGCTATTGATCTCCCCGGGGCCGGTCCATGGTTCGGGCTGCTGCTTTAAAGCCTAACATGCCAGTCTGATACATCATAACACCTTGCAGACGAGTCCTATAGAAAACAGTATCAGCTCCCCTGCTGTGTGAACTCTCAGCGGCTTTTTATGCAAATAAAGCTTATTGTGATTGATGGGAAGAGATTTAAGTTGAAATGTTTTTCTTTCTGTTGCAATTGTTTTTAAATGAAAGGATAAAAGCTTCGCTGGATGGAGACGTGTGGCTGAATATTTCAGAAGGAAGATAAATGTTGGTTGTTGAGGAGTGTTTGGTCAGCAGGATTTCAGATGTTAACTTTCCAAAGGTTGATTGAATTTTCGATTGTGCTTACCCACCAGCCTGCATCTACGTTTTATCTTCATTTTGCAAGTTAAATGTTTGATTTGTGCGGCAGCTGGCTCTTAAAGTCACAGAAAGACTAAGTCAACCCTCAGAAACCACATCATGGTTGACATGGAAACAGGGGTGGCATTTTGATTTGAACGCTCTAGTTTTATGATAAATAGATATTTTAACATCCATCCAGGGCACTTTGACTTTGCCAGATTCTCCACTTTTTCAATCTTATTCAAAAACACTTTTTTTTTTAGATGTGCTTTAACAGAAGACGTTACCTGAGCTGTGTTTTAATCTTTGAGATGCTGTTCTTATTCCAAGTCCAGGCAGTATCACCTGCAGCGTCTTTTTTTATTTTATATATATTTTTTTAACCTTATTTATTTATTTATTTTTTATTTATTGGTGGTTTTTACTCTTTTTAAAAACCTTGCTTTATGGTGGTCTATGGCTTTGATGGTGTAAATCTTTTGTTTTACTCATATCTTGTCTCATAGTATGTCCGAAAACTATAAAAGGAAAATGGGTCAAATTTAAGTCTATTTTACAGTCTGCTGCTTTCCTCTAATATCTTCACTTGTTTCTTTCAGGAGGCGGTGGGGGAGAACGCGGGGGTCCACGGTCCAGCAGAAGACAGGAAAGAGAAGGTGCCCAGCCCCCACCTCAGCCAATTGGTGGTTCTCACCAACAGCGGCACTCTCTATGGACTCGCCCAGCGGGTGGTGGCCACTGAGTCTCTGTAAGTAATCCCAGCACCACTCTCTGGATAATGACTTGAAGCATTACATAAACACCTCGATAATGAAAGTCATTACAAAGTAATCAATGTAATTACACCTTGAGACACACTGCGGTATTAGCGGTTTCTTCTTCTTTGGTACCTGGAGGAAAGATTATGAATACACGGCTGCTGCATTGTCTCTTGTGTGTCTTTGCAGTGCATTGTAGTGCAGTTGTTACATCAGAGCATCCTCTCTGATGGAGTTATAGATGCTATTTTTCACTCACTGCTTTGCCTCTGGGTGATCTTAATTTCATTAAGCAGCATTACACAACCTGGCCATCAAACATGAGCATGACCTGCAGCGTGTGGTTGTGTGTAGCTCCATTTATTCAGACACTCTCATCTGTAAAGCTTCTTTATAGAGAAAGCCTGTGAACCTAGAGCAGAGATAGGCCGAACTGCTGAATCGGGTTGCACTCTCTCACACAAGTATTTTCTCTGTGTTTGAACTTAAAGGGTGCTCCTCCATCCGCTGTTGAATTAATTCGAATAAGTGCGATCAAACAAACTGCACGGTGGGCTCCTTTTTCTCACTGCAGCATGTTGTGAATGTAAACACAAGCTGTTAAAGTGAACCTTAATGGGATTTTCTCTGCTTCATGAAAACAACACATGTCCACTGCGCTCATTCATGCCGCTCTGGCTGTGTTTAATGTTGTGCCTCCAGATGTGGTGTTAACAAGACAACGCTAATTACAATCAATTATTGTATTTGATGTAAATACCCCTGCTGGGGTTACATTTGTTTCCTACAGATGGTCTGTTTAAGGAGCTGCAGTTAGAGCGCAGTTACCGGAGAAATCAGACCACCGCTGAAGAAAACAAGTGATGGAAATTTTAAGAATATTGGAGAATTATATATGTGTGTGTGAGTTTTAAAAATATAAAACCAGATGAATAAACCAGTTAACCAACTTCTCACCTTCAGCCTCATGATAAATATCATCAACTCAATGTATTGGAATATTTATAGAAACATTTTTAAGCCATTTAAAGGAATTATAAAAGTATTATACTATATAATGGATATTGATCAAAAATGTGTAAATGCTTCCTCCATTGTTGCCTGGCCTGTAGTAACAGTTAGCATTAATTAACCCAAAACTTACCATACTATTTGAATATGTTTCCTTGTCTATTGAAGGTTTTATGGCATGTAATAAATAGACTAAAATTCACACTGATGCCTTTTCAAGATATACACAAGCAAACAAAACCATCAGTGCAGGATTAACAGATTGTCATTTTTAATGCCTAAATGCCTGTTTGGGAGGGTAAGTGTCCACCAATTAGCTGAAGAAACAGGTATTTTGTTACATTTTCCACATAGGATATTTCACAATTAATGATAAATTCAACCACCAGAAATCAGCAGAATATTATTTTTTTAAGAAGACACTATTTTTTAAACAATTTATATATTGAAATTTTCAAACAATTACAATATTACAGAGTCAACACCATTAACATTAGGCATTAAATCTCTACCTCCCACCCCCCACGGACAAGAGTGGCGTGAAAAAAGATAATAATAATTATGATAATAAATAAAAAGATAACAACAACAACAACAACAAAAATAATACTAATAAAATAAACCATTAAAGATGAGGGAAAGATAAATAAATAAACAACAATAAAACAAATTTAGTCACAACAACAGTAATAATGGATACAGAGGTTGGTACAGGAAACAGAAATAACAGCAGGAGATTTGGAAAAGGTTATATCACTCGCATATGTTATATTACATCTAACCTTTTAGGCTATTTCCCCAAATACTGAGTAAATTCCAAGCCCTATTTACAATTCTGACCAAGCACGTCTCCTATAGGAGCAGCTCTGTTATGTAAAAAGGTTAAAAATCCTCCCCAACATTTATCAAAAACTGACAGTTTCTTCCTGAGATTAAACGTGATCTTTTCTGTTGGCAAGTATGACGAGAGCTCTTTAAGCCATAAAGAAACACCAGGGGAGTCTCCGCTTTTCCTGTTGATAGCTATACATTTGTTAGCTGCAATTAGAGCTAATCTGACAAAATGAGTGTTCACTCTCAATATTAATTGGAATAACCTATGAAAAGTATGCACGTAAAACCCTATGTATTAGATTAAACTGTGGTAGTTTGTGTCGGCTGTTATAGGAGAACGAAGAAGACACTACTTAAGCATGTATAGAGGAGGAGCTTTAATATCCCTTTTGAATTTCTATGCACACACTCGTTTCTGTAGCCTTGTTTTTTTTCAGTGCCTGTTCACTGTCTGATCAGTATGCCAAAGTTTCTCCCTCTCAGATTATTAATTTAGTTTAGTAACATGGTGCTGCTCAGAGGGACAGAGTCCTCCACCTTGACATAAGCCGGACCGTGTAGCGCTCAAAGTGAAAATGTCCACTTGGTTGCGGAGACACTTCAAACAAAAGTTGGCAGGGGCAGCACAGAATGTAAGGGCCAGTTATTGAGCATAAGTTTTTGTTTGCTTGAGTTGTTTTTCCTTCTCTTTTCTGTCCAATCAGTTGTGTTATTGTTGACCTAGGACTGTCAAGAAATTACAGAGGGCTAGAGGGAGGCTCAGTATGTGCAGCAGACGGGCTTGTTAAACTCAGGACGCCACTCTTCTGGACTTCACTCAGACGTCAGATTTTGTTTAGTGCACAGATGCACTTGAGAGCCATCGATCGGCCTGAGTCAACAGGACTTGATTCAGTTCAGAGCTGGATTCACAGAAGAACGGGGATGTTAGTTCTGTCTGCATTGATTTCTCTCTGGTCTTGTCCTTCTGTCTTCTGCTACTTTGCTTGGTCTCAGTATATCTAAGGGGAACTGAAATCCACTTATTGCAAAAGTTCTGGCTGATTTGTCGGGTCTGTGAGGTGTGAGAATCTAAGATTTGAAAATAGGCAAAGTTTTTCACAAAGTGCAACTTGAGAAGAGTCGAGGGAATACAAGATAATTTATATTGTTCCGACACTGAAGTCTTTCCTAACTTAATCTTTTATTACATTACAATGTGATAATCACCACAGCGGTGAAATTAGATTTCTTCAACAGAGGGGAATAGCAGCTGCACTTGCTGTATCACTAAAATTGAAAATTATGAGCAGTCTGACGCTTCACTTTGACTCTCTCTGTAAAGTTTATTCCTGCCGTGTCTGAGTTGTATAATAAGAGACATCATTGCTCAAGTTTCTGTCTTCTTTCTTTATTATAAAATTGAGGTGTTTGAGGCCCATCAACTACCTCTTAGCGTTAGTTGCTCCAATTCAGGCCCTCAAAACAGAATGCAATCAAAAGTAATACCAGCTTTATCTTCTAGATCTGTCACTTGTAAAAACACAAAATCAAGACTCAGTAATTTTGCAGCAGTCATTTGTCAAACAGAAATACTTTGCTTCCACTTTGCTCAATCAAACGTCTCTTTCTGATGTCTTTTTTTTTTTTTTTTTTTTCTAGTGTGTTTCTGGCCGAACAGTTTGAATCCCTCCAGTCCCACCTCGACACCATGATGCCTGCAGCCAAGAAGCCCTTCCTACAACAGTTTTACTCCCAGGTAAGCTCGTACCTTCACTCCAATCTCAGTGTATTAAAGAAAGGATTTTAAAAGGGGTTACCATACTTTTCTGTACTGTGAGACATTACGGTTACCGTGTTTGAAATTCATGCTCAACAAGGTCAAAGATTTAAATCAGCTGTCAAAAAGATGTCCGAGTCCTCAGAGCTCAGTCTCCAGGCTGCTGTCAGCACCAAGTTTCACACATTTTTTTTCCACCTTGAAGATTTTGTGACATTGCAAAGTTACTAAAAGCTTTGTATGTTCATACTTCTATGTTTAAATCTCCTTCTAGAGGGAGCCGTAAAGAGGCAGCCCTACTTCCAACCAAAACAAAAACCCCCATAATGAACTTAGAAATTAGCATGAAATTTGATTTATCCCTCAGAAATCAGCTTTTATCTCTGTTCAATATGAAGAAGAAGAAAGTTACCACACATCATCTCCACACAAGGAGCTCCTTCCTTGCCTTTCTGTTGTTATTGTTGTTGTTCACTTGACATTTGAAACCTCTCGATACTCAGACGTTTCTGGTTACCGCAAACATCAAACAAATGCCACATCCTGGAGTGTCACCTGTGGGAATACTGTGCAATCAATGATGATATCTTACCTGCACAACAAGTTGTTCTCAGAGGGGTCCTCCGCTTTCATGTCTGCCTCTTTGCTGTTTGCTGCTTATATAACATTGGAAAACATGTTGAATCTAACACACTTACATGCTTACCCCCCCCCCCCCCCGCCCCCCATTTTTACCAGACGGTGTCGACAGCCAGCGAACTCCGAAAACCAATTTACTGGATTGTCGCAGCGAAGGCCATCGACTACGAACAGATGCTGCTCATGATGGCAGGAGTTAAATGGGACATTAGGGAGATAATGTCACAGCATAATGTATACGTGGACGCCCTTCTGAAGGTAATGTTGCGTAAGAGATGTTAACATGCAATATGCTTTAGTGTTGATGGTTTCTGAATAGAATCACACTGAGGATCGGCTCTTTTGGACATTACAGCAATGAAAATCGAATAATGAAATGCCCTTATCTGACAAATGGATTCACGCAAGACTATTTACAGCAGACAAAGAGTTAACTTCACATTATTATTGATATTAAGCTTTATCAATGCTGATACCTAGACCTGTGACAGTGGTATACAAAAACTCTCGCCTCTTCCTCTGCAACCTCGCATCCCTCTGCTAAGCCTTTCATACCAGTCGATACCCCAAACACGCATGCTAACTTCTGTCAAGCAACCTGTCTGTTCCACTCAGCTTGTTATGTCCATCACAGGGAGCAGAGACACTGACAGCAGATCAATATACATCACAAAAATATTAAGAGACAACCAGTGTTTGTCACACACTTGGAGAGGAGAGAGAGAGAGAGAGCTGTAGGTCACTTTGAGGAAGTCTGACAGAGCTGCTGTGCTAGGCCAGTAGTTTGCATGCATGCTAACACTGATTGGTGGTTTAATTCAGACTCTTTTGTACTCCTTAAATTCATATACACAGATCACACTATTTTATGAGGGCTCCCAATGTTATAGTTTAACGTTGTGAAAGGCACATATTGATTAAGGTCTTTACAACCAAAATAACAACTTAGTAATGTTGCCTATTGTAGCTTTAAACTTCCCTTTCTTTCTGTTTGTGAGTATTTTACATCAGAGGCAGTCCAAACTTTGTTATAGTTCCCCAGATAGGTGTTTTATGTCCAGTCTAACACTCAAAGGGCGTTTGTTAAAAGTTTATTTTCATTCAGCAGAGATTTCTCGTCTCTTTTCATTCTTTTTTTCCCCGTGAAATGCAATTTAAGCTATTCTCATCTGTGTCATTTACATAACACTTGCCTCTTATTCCACCTCAAGTCAAGAACTCTTAAGTTTCTCGTTGTCCCACTTGAGTTTATATTCATTCAGGAGCTGTTATCAATTATTTGGGCTGGGGTGAATAATTCAGCACATGGGTGAGCTAATGAGTGTTGTACGAAGATCTCTCCCGAGTTTTCAACTTTGTCTACGATATTCAAGCTCAGAGTTATTTTTGAGGATTGAAAGTTCCCCCCTTAATGTGTCTTTATGCATGCCGGCCTCTTATCCCATTATACATTTTTCATCAGGTTTGAAGGACATGCTGCACCATTTTTTCACCTCAGAGACAGAGAGGTCTGGAGGGTTCGCTGTGGTGTGAAATCCTGAACAGACTAATGCCAAAAGCACAGCAAAGTCCCACATGTGCATGAGGCGTTTCTCAGAAAAAAAACGTTGATTCAATCTCTCTTTGGATGGAAGAGCTTGTTTAAATTGATGAACAATTTACATTCACATTCAGTCAGTTGAAATTTATGTGCTTATAAAGAGTCAAACTCACCTTTTGAATCCCTAATCACCTCATAAATCTGTCTGGATTTAGCAGCTCTGCAGTTAAGTCCATTAATTAGGCTTACGAGCTAGTTTCTCCTAATGGGAAAATCACCATCTGACTGGCCAGGCGTACATGCTTAACAGTGTCAAAATGGACATGATGCATATTACAACTATCATGTACTTTCCCCCATCAAGCCCTAATAGCCTCTGCCAACTTGTCAGACATCCATATGGATCGCATTATGTGCGCTGATTGAACAGAATGTGTTACATTTTGTTGAACTGCGCACGGGAGGATATTTTATTCATGAATTCAGGTTGATCACTGGCATTCAACAACGGCATTGATTTGCATATAAAGTGGCGAGGAAATGCAGCAGCCTCCGAATGACTTCATTGACAGAGTGCTGAAGTCAGACACCATTGTGCAACTGTTGGTGAATGAACAACATTTCATTCTTTCTCGGGAGGAAAATTAATGAGAGTGTGTCTTAAATTCAGGTTTGACAGGATGCAGTTTGAATTTAAGTCGTACACAAAACAGCAAACATGTATCATGGTTGTATAACATCCTGCATAATGGATATTTTCAGAGGGCAGGAAGTACACAGAAGAAGTTTGGCTTACCTGCAACCTCTTCTTTCATTTCAGTGCACCATGTGTCCACCAGCCTGAATCTTCCTTGAGAATGTTTTACTCATTTTTTCTTTGTGTTGAAACACAGAAAAAAATATATTTGTATTTGGTTGATAAATAAAAATAACTAGGGCTGTAAAAATTAATGCGATAACATGGATTAATCCATCATCATTATTAATCCGATGAAAATTTTTAATGCAATTAACCCATCTGCAGAATGACGCATTTCAGGCAGTTTGTCCAAGTAGTGTTAACGTTGTACATGTTCAAATCTGCAGTTGAGCAGGTAGTGACAGGCTGCAGAACCAAACCACTCAATCAGGGCTTTACACTAACTTTACTAGTTAAGAGTTGCCTGCAATAGATAGGCCATACTGTCGACACACAGCAGAGCTTTCCCCTCGTACCGCAACCACAGGTACTGCGGAAGCCATTGTGGTTGAAAGCAGTACTTCTTTTTCTTCACCTGCTGCTCGGCCGTGTCTCCCTGTCCTTTTTATCATCACAACCATCAACCATTTGGCACCTTCTGTTTGCTCTCCCTCACCACCAGCCTCCTCCTCTTTCTACTCATTATGTTTTTTTTTTTAAATAATCCCTGATTTAATGCTTCATTTGTGGAAATAGTAAAGCACTTGTTGTCATGAAGTTCTGTCTATGGAGGAGACTGACTTAGCCAGAGAAAAAGAGGGCCTGTGTGAGCATTAAAACATATGCACTTGCACGAATAAGACCAGATGAAATTTAGATGCTGAAAAAAGGTCTCAGATAGAATTTTGGTTGCAGTCTTGAGCCCTGTCAATATGGAAGACGTTAAAAAGTACATTGGCCTTCTTCATGTTAATTTTGAGTACAAAAAAACAACGGCGGAACAGTTCATGGACATAAAGTGTTACGCATGCTCTACAGAAAGGAGTTTTCTTTCACCAAAGCACTTCCAGCTTCAAATTCCACATTAACGGGAAGCATTGATGTTTAATTAACACGATGAGTGCAGACATATTCCCTGAAACACAATTAATATAGATTAAAAATAAAAGAAATTTAATCATGATGAATCAAAAATTACTATGCACTAAAAACTACATTTTGTATCAAGAAATGTTGAATGGCCAGAACTGAGCTTTGGTGATTTTGACCAAAGCAACATATTGACTATGTCTTGAGTGAAACATGAAGAAGACATTAATGTCGGAAATTGACATGTAATTGGTCAATAATTAACTGTGTGCAAGTTTCAAATACAAGTGTGAGATGTTTGCAAAAGAGATATTACTGTTCAAGCCCAAAGTATTTTCAGATATGAATCTAAAAAAGCCCAAAGGCCAGCTGAAAAATAACTAAAATCTCAGAAATAATACAAGTTTGGATCACATTTCCACAGCGGAGGGCTGAAGGTAGCAAAGTTTGCAGAACAAATTAAAATCTGATCAATTCCCATTTCAAATCAGAACAAGAAGTATCAGGGTGTTCCTCCTCACTTGGGAGAAATGTGAATTATACCTGATGCTGAATAATGTTTTTAGACTGTGTTTGAGAAAAAAAAAAACACTGAATGCTCAAGGATTTTGGAGAAAAAACAATTCTCAGTTGTCAGACTTTCATGTCGGTAAATAGCCAGCTGCTCAGTGACCAAATACACGGCTGATGAGTACGGAGAAACACCAGCAGTCGATGCGCAAGTGCCAGAAACTGCAGTTACCCGAGTGCCTGCTTAAGGCTGGCTGCAGAAACTGCGTACACTCACTGAGCCAAAAAAGCCAAAAAACAAACATGTTTAACGCCTGATATCTGAATTATACCTTAAGCTGAAAGATGTTTTTAGACTGTGCTGAACAAAACTGCTGAATGCTCAGTGATTTTGGTGAAACACCAATCACTGCCTGGTGCAAAAAAAAAAAAAAAAAAAAGTCTTTGGTCTGATTAGCTCTGGGCTCCTACTAGACCAAGTCAATATTGTCCTCTGGCTGCAGATTAACTTTCCTGAATAATGGGATACTATCAAGTGTAATAACTAAGATGAAAAACTGTTTGTTGAATCAATTTGTCTTTCATTGTCAAATATGGCAGGATTATTCTCAAAACCCTTTCCTTAAGATAGACACTGACCATCAAAGACAGCTGTAGTTATTGTAAAATACAGGAATCATGTTGAGGCATCCTGTTTGCTCACTTTACTGTATGTTTTTACATTCACAGCAAAAAAAAAAAACAACCATTTCACTTTATTCTAAATACACGTCTATCTTCAGTATTATATTTAAGGCTTCACAAGAGGCTATGTTGAACTGCTGCGAGCAACCTTTTGTCCGTAGGTGAAGATACACATCTTATAGCTTTGCCTTGTTTAGAATCATATTACCTGTCAAAAAATGGTATCCTCCTTCCTGTAATAGTCAAATTGATCACACATAGTGAATATCTGCTGTTGAAAATTTAAAGGCGGTCTATTTCTACACCTTGTCCTTGGTGGTAGTTTCAAGCATCAACATTATCCTGCTGCACACAAATGATTTATTGAAGCTCATGATTTGCGGCTTCATGATGGATTCATTCATACTTCCTGTACTGGTCTGTTCTGTACATCAGGTTTCTGTGTTTGTCAGTCCAGACTTTGAAATCATTAAACTAGCTGAGTGAAAGTAGAGTAAAGGTTAAATACTACAGAAATACAAAGTATACGTCAACATGGGTAAGGGATTTTTCATCTTGGATTTACTCATGTCTTACTTATTACTCTGTTTAAAATCCATTTTATTGACATCATGGTTGTTGTCTATATCCTCTTGTTAACTCTTGAATGTTTCTTGTGTTCTCTCACTTTTTAGGAGTTTGAGCAATTCAACAAGCGGTTAGGAGATGTTTCCAGACATGTTCGCATCCCATTACCTGTGTCCAACGTCCTGTGGGAGCACTGCATCCGTCTGGCCAACAGGACTCTAGTAGAGGGGTAAGAAAGTTATGAAGAGTTGACATGAAGCCATTAAGTCCATTAAATGCCCAGTAAAGCATTGGGTTCGGTGAAGTAAGGTTATACTTGTGGTGCGTTCCGTTTACCTCAAATGGACCACAAATATGCGGTCCTTCTGCAACCTGCAAACACAGTGGATGAAGAGGAAACACAAAGGCGCAGAAGATAGCCTATTTTTTCTTTCACAGGAGCTTCTACTTACTGTTTACAATCGGTGCCGCCATCTTTAAATGTCAACTCAGGGGTTGTGTGGATCGTCCGACTTTCCGAGTTGGAAATCCAACCTCGGGGGTCGATCCAGTTGAAAGTTCTGACTCAGAGCTTGGAAATCCCGACTTCTGAGTACAACTGGAACACACCATAATTCCATGTTGAAACAGAAGGATAAAAGCTTGTTAGCTAACTGAGGTTTCAGACAATGACTTTGTGAGATGTTCAGGGTCGGGTTGGTAAAACTAGAATTAGGTGAAAGTAGATAATCCTCTATTATCTTCAATGTCACATCCAGAAAAAGAAAAATACCACTCTAGATGGACTCATATAAAATCTTTAAAAAAGCCGAGATTCCTTCAGAAACAGCCTTTTTCTGTCTTGTTATTATATCATTGATGAGAACCGTCCTCCACACGAGGCTCACATGATGTGAAAACTGAAGGAAGAGAAATAACAGCTGTTTGAAGAGACCAGAGGTAGAGGTCTAAGTGTGTGTGTGTGTGAGAAAGAGAGAGGGAGAGGAGACACGACTGATCAGAACAAATAGCTTGTGAACAGAGGACCGATAAAGTCTGACTAGAAATGGGGTTACTGCAGTAAGACATCCTGTGATGCTATGCACACACGGATTAGGATTGATTATTCACCAGCCACCAATTAATGAAATATTTGTTCAGATTCTTGACAGCAGTTGTAGTATTAGAATCAAATATTGATGTAGCTGTTATTCCAGAGGAGATTCAATGCTTCCCAAACTGAATAATACAACTCTGTAGAGAGGACAGAAATGAACCCTAAGATTCAGCATTATGGATTAGGAATGAGCATTTTAAGAAAGTCGCTCGATCGATTAATCATGTAAATTAACGATCAATCATTGATTTGATAGTTTTCATATGCGAAACGCAGAAGACTGGAACATCTGGTCACCCTACAGTTTCTCCTTGCTAGCAGGGAGCTGATGGTGGGTTGAGATGAGAGCACTCTGAGGATTCATTAACCTCAGTCGGATGTATGTGGTTCAAGTGGTACAACATTTGGGTCATTGTCGTGTTGGACTTGTACACGGCATCTCAGTATTTGCAACAAACCTCATCATTTTTTCGATGTTTCCCACACCACACTTTCTCGTACTTTCATGTTTTTTTTCGACTAATACGAAATCCCGCTGACACTGTATCACTCCTCTTGTAAAATGTCAAAATCCTTCCACGCGGTGATGGTCACTGCATTGCTACAACACACACACACACACACAGTGGCCCTCATTTATCAACCTTGCGTAGAACTGAGCGCAGAGCTGAGCGCAGGATTCATAGTATGATAGGACACACGTGAGATTTATGAAAGGATTCGATCGGGTATGATCGGGTCTTGATAAATGCGATGGCAGAAATAGATCATCGTTAACATGTCACGCCCTTAAATATTTGTGGTTCAGAAGCCTCGCCCACTGAGGTCAAACATGGAAGAGGAGAAATATTAGAAAGTATGTTGCTCCTAATATTGAAAGTATTTAGTTTTAATTTGTTGCATCTTTGTAATGTAGAGCAGACTGGAGAGTCTGACAGAGGCTGAACAAAAATAATTATTAACCTCACCAAACGGTGTGTTGCTGCTCCTGAGACACATTTTTATGGATTTCTATTGGATTTTTATCACTAATTAAGTAGCAAGAGCACTTTCTAAACTTCTACTTTACATGTCAGAATCCATCGATAAGGTCCTGTCTCCTCTGTACAGAACCTCTGTGGAGTCTCTCCTCGTTATTGTTCTCTGGGCATCGGGTCCTCACGTTGCAACGGCACAACTAACGGCACTCCATTTGCCAGAGCAACATTGTGCAAAACTGTACTGGCCCAAATGATGTCTCAGATCCTTTCAGGAGTGTACAACAACGTCCCCGCTGCTGGGCCGAGACAGAGACACCTGCCTTTTAGGAGTCAAACGCAGCGCTCCACAGTGGTGCGTGTGCGTAATGTTAAAACATCTGTGGCAGTGTTTCTGGGCAAAGTTATCAAATAGGCATATTCACTAAGGACATAACAAATTTATTTTATTTTATTTACGTCTTAATCTTTAATGAAGTCTGTCTGATTGTGATTAATGACAGGTTTGAGGTTTGTTTATCAATTATTTTGAGACAGACATTTACCAGTTTAGAGCAGCGTTTCTGCTTTATCAGGTCACAGAGTCTTTAAGGTTACTTGTGTTATGTGTCCAAAACAAACAGCTTCACTGTGATTCAAGGCCTCCCTCCCTCTGCTGTGGCATCTTTCTTTCTTTCTCTCTTTTTTAACATCTGTACAGCATGAAAAAGAAAAACTTTCCAGAGCTTGTTGTCAAGCTTTGTGAAATTACCCACAACACACAAGAAACCTGAAGAAGCCGCTGCCAAGTTCCTCCGGATGAATCCCCGAAAGAAAAACCACTCGGAGCTGCTGCTGGTGCTGCCGTCTTCTCCCCCGCTCTTCACTCTGGCAAGCCTCCGTTTCACATCACTCCAGCTTCACCAAAAGCCCATCAGGGGGATAGTATGACACAGACGGCTCTCACAAAAAAAAGGCTCTTGACACGTCCCTTGTAATGCATTTCACCACATTCTCCTTTGTAAGCGAGAGATATGAGCTGTGATAGGTGACAGAACGGAAAGTGTTTTCTCTCTCACTCTCTCGCTCTCGCTCTCTCTCTCTCTCCGGGCACCTGTATTCCCTGCTGTCTTTTTACTCAGCGTTTACGCGTGGACTGAAAGAAAAAGGCTTTTAGATTGAAGGTGTGATGAAAACCTGCGTGATCTGACAGACTGGATGCGCTGAAGCACCGAGTCAGACCGGCTGGATGGAGATGCTAACAGCTGACACTTACTGCGAGGTTATGCACATTTTATAGGACACACAGATTGTTGTGGGCTGCTTATTTGTGTCTCTGGGGTTGTGATAGTGGACAGAAAATGCTTTTTAAGTGGTTTAATGCTCGCCAAGTGCATCAAGAAAGAGAGAGAACATGTGGCATTAAGGCTGGACCTCACCAGCTGAGAAGAAGGGAACGTGTTTACCTCCCAACGCCACTTTTCTCCATGTTGCGTAAGCGAACATTTGAACTCTCTCCAATCTCCAAATGGCCCATTACGGCTGCAATGCTCTGTGACTTTAAGCTGCTTTTCTGCTGCTCTAGATCTCCCTTCACACACACACACACTCCCTCGCCTCCCCTCTGGCACCACAAGAAGACAGAGTGGTCATATTTGTTTGCTTGTGCTCCGACTCGCTCAGCCTCTTATTCAATTTCTCCGTCCAGCGCTCGTCTCCCCTCAGAGGCTTGCAGAAAAACGGCACCGTTAGCAGTCTGAGCTGGAGCTCAAACACTCAGCGCCGGACTCTGGCAGGCCTGACACGCAAAAAGAAGAGAGAGAGAGGGAGGGAGAGAGAGAGAGGAGGGGACGAGGCAGAAAATGGAGAAGCAGAGCTGTTTGTGTGGCGTGTTAATGTACCGTAGATGTCACACACACTGACCTGCCAGCGGACAACACTGCGCCTGCTGCCAAACATTAACAGATGATACACACATGTGGAAAAACCTTTCACACATGTTCACTAAAACAGACTTTATATTAAACACAAGCACACACACACACACACACACAAATACGTATCCTGACCTAATGCAACATTCACTCTGATAACATCTTTGTAGCTCTTTTTTCAATAAGAAGTTTTTGCTCTCATTTCCAAAAACTCATATAAATTCTGAGTGTCCACCATCCTTTAGTAACACAATGTTCCACTTTCTGCTAACTTTGCCGCCGGAGTTTTTCCAGCATTTCCATTTCGACAAATTTTTTTAATCAGAAGTTGGCGTACAATGTGCTGAAACACAACTTCAGGACTCTTTTTGAACAAAACAAACTCACAGTGAAACACACCAGACTGAGGGGAACGATCTATGAATCCTTGATTGCTTTATTGATGATTTATGTGACAAGTAACAAACTGCCACCTCTGACAGCGCGTAGGAGTCATGAGAAAGAAATAGCACAGACTTGACTTAGCTTAGATTGTCCTGTGAGCAGGGGTGTTTCAAGACTAGTGGTCTGGTAGGGCTGAACGACTTTGGAAAATAATCTAACTGCGATTTTTTTCCTCAATATTGCGATTTAATATGCAATTATTTTTTCAAGGTCCTCTTCGAATGTATTTTTCAACAAACACAAACAATGAATCAATCTGTATTATATGAAAAAAAAACAATGTCAGATTAATGATACATAAATTGTTCTGCCAATTATCATTTCAAACTCAAACCACACACAAGCTGTCTCTGCTCACACACGCACACGCTCTCATATACGTCGTGATACTAATCTATGTACCAATGAGGAGATGTAATCAGTGCCCGTAACACTGGAGTCTGGTCTATCCATTCAGCTTTGCTGCCATCACCGTACTGGATGCGTTTTCTGTCGTTATGCAGAAGTTAAAGTTTGGTTTGAAGTTGAAGTTCTGGTCGCTGGTGTTTTAGCCTTTCAACGATCATAAATGGCTTGTTGCATTTTTTAAGTGTTGATAAAGGTTTGTAGTGTTACCTCCTGATGTAGCAACAGTAGCACGACAGGTTCTTCACACGTTTGCGCAACGTTATCTTTTTTAGTCAAAATAAATCCACACAACTGCCGTGCTGCTCCTCTTTGGTACTAAACTTTCTGCAGTGTCAGTTTCTCTAGCGGAATTAGGCCATAGTGTGACAAAGTTCAGTATTGACTTCTCTCTACCTGCTCGCTTGTAAGTCATGTGACCAGTCAAAATCGCAGCCTTTGCGGTCAGAAAATTGCATTTAATCATATCTCAATGTAATCGCAAATGAAATTAATCATTCAGCCCTGTGGTCTGGGGTGGTGCATGACTGATGTGTGAGCTTTGTGGTGCGTCTATGTAGCTAAACTTTGAAAAAGCATTTGAAATATTGTTTTTAATTCCTCCCTCTGCTGCTTGGTCCTCTCCTGTAGTTATGCCAATGTGAAGAAATGCAGCAACGAGGGCCGGGCCCTGATGCAGCTGGACTTCCAGCAGTTCCTCATGAAGCTGGAGAAGCTGACCGACCTGAGACCCATCCCAGATAAAGAGTTTGTGGAGACCTACATCAAGGCGTACTACCTGACGGAGAACGACATGGAGCAGTTTATTAAGAATCACAGGGTGAGACGGAGGAGCAGATTTATCATCTCACTTCTCTTTTGTGTGTTTCTGTTTTTCTGACCTGCTCCTTGTGTTTCTGCGCAGGAGTACTCCATGAAGCAGCTCGCCAACCTTGTGAACGTCTGTCTCGGCTCGCACATCAACAAGAAGGCTCGTCAGAAACTTCTGGCGGCCATTGATGACATCGACAGACCCAAAAGATAGACTGATGCCCAGAGCAGACCCTGAACGCATCATCCAGCCGCAGAGACGGAGCTCAGCACAGAATGTTTTTAGTTTTAAAATCAAGTAGCACCGCCGCAAACGTGATCAAAAAGCTCATTCACTCACTCACTAAAGGAAAACACATGACTCCTGACGTACTGATGGACATAATACTAAAACTTCCGCCTTCAAGCATGCCGCAGTTACTCCAAAAATACAAGGCAAAGATCATAACGCACGCCTTCATGGTTTTATGTAACAGATATCCTGCTTGTGAAGCTTCTCTGCAAATTGTCTGCTACACAAATATATTTTTATCTTCTTTAAAAAACAAGAAGAAAAATACCTGCAAATACAGAAAATATCCGTATATTGTGGAACTGACTGACCGTGTGGTTGTTTATGGTTTTCCATCAGCAAACATTTGTCAGAACTTTGACCTTTGGATAAAATAAAGAGCTGAGTGAACCTAGACTAGTTTTGTTTGTTAGATATATTTGAGAACCAATCCAAGAAGCGTTTGTAGCAGTTCTGGACCTCCATCTTTGATATCCTGCTCTGTCATATGTTTGAATGTTGCAGTAGATCCTTCTTTATGTTATTCCAGCTCCTGATTTCTCTGTATGTTTTACTTCAGGGTATGATCTGTGCCTGACTGGATGCTTCTTTTGTTTTTTTGTTTTGTTTTGTCCACTGATGACACAAATATAATATAATGATGATTCAGAAAATAATATAAATGACCGTATAAGTTAGCGTAATCATATATGAGCACCAGCTGTGTTTGATTGTTTGTTTGCCGGGTAGCAGATTATATCATCGTCCTGGACTGAGATTTTGAAAACCGACAGAGAGCAGCTCCTCTTGTTTCAGTTTCCGGCCTTTTTGCTGAGCGGGGAAAAAGTTTATTTTTTATCCCTTCAGTTGGTTTGGGCGGTCAGGCACTGATGATGTGATTCCTCATGAGTAAGTAACTGAACAAGAGCTCTTCTCAAAGACTTGAAGCCCCCAGCGCCTGCCTGTCGTCTCCATTAGACCAGACCTGCCGAGAGGGCAGATTGATTTAGTGTTAGAGGAATAAAAGAACTGGAGTCACAGCTTTTGATCGGGCTTCATATTTCCTGTGCTACTATTCCATGAAGAATACTGTAAATGTGAATGTTTTGAACGATGTCTGTATTTATTTCTTGCTCTGTGTCTTGTTTGGGGTTTTATATGATAATTGCTGGACGTGTGCTGTCATTGATCGCATCTCAGCATTGTGTAACTTATCGGCTGAAACTTCTATTTAAACTGTCAAATTATGTTAAGGGTCAAGTGCACTATAGTAAAAATAATCAGTGTTTAACTGTACGTTGAACCAAAAAGATTCTAACATAATAAATACACTAACAATGTCCTCCTAATGGCTCCTTGGTTTTTATCCCCACGGTGCCTTGAATGATGTGCATAAACTATAAATCGACCTTCAAAAGCTCTGTGCTCGCAGCAGTTTCTGCAGGCCTTTCATCAAAGTATGAGAGTGTTACCTTTCAGCAGCGGCGCTGTCGTCTTAATGGTGCTGTACTCAGCCGGGAGCAGGATGCTGTCCTGTTAATTAATGTGGCTTCCTGTGTGGAGAAACCCTGCAGCCTTCCTGTTCAGAGGGAACCCACTGCTCCTGCTCAAAGAGCTGTAAATGACTCACTTTAACTTGATGACTCCCTGTTTTTGTTTTTTGTTGTTTTTTTCTTGACTATAGGAAAATTGTAGGTGTTTTTCCAGTCATTAGCACAAGTGGGACATCTGCAGAGAAGATAAAATCGACTGTGAAGCTAGTCTCGTGTAAACCCTCTTCCTCTGCTCTCAACTTAGAAATACTGGAAAACCAACATGCTGTTTGAATTAAATGTTAATACACTGAAAAGCTGGTGCAAAGCCTATTTAGACGATCTACTGTGTATTACAGGACACTGTGCCTTCATGCTCCTCCCATGGTGAGATAAGAGCACATCCATGAGCACGCATGAGTAGTGAGAAGCCAACTCATCAAAACATGCTTTCAACTTAAAGCTCCTGTCAGGAACTTTCAGTTTCATTTTTGCTGTTTTGTCGTCCACATGACCAAGAAGTACCATCTAAAAAGAAACAGTCATCCTGCTGCCTTGTGACAGTCAAACCTTTAATTTACTGTGAAAAGTTAATGTGTAAAATGTAAAAAACAGTCAGTTACCTCCCCTTTGCACCAGTATCAGGCATCAAAAACTATAGCATAAAAACCCTCAATCTTCGCTGATGATCTGGTTTGCTTTAATATAAATTTCAGTCCATTTTATCAACATTGAAAAACTCACAAGACCTTTAAAGCTCCTGTGAGGATATATTTTTAATGAAATAGACTGAAATTCACAGTGAGACAGCCCTGTATTGAAAGTGTTTTTTGATAATACACACATTGTAAAATTAAAAGTTGGAAGCAACACCTAAGCATTCAAAGAACAAGTTAAACAAAGACTCTTTTGTCCACAGGGGGCGCCATACTCACAGGGGCTTTAAAGAAGCCCTTTGAATTGATTCTTGTAAATGGAGCGAGGCAAACGAACGCGTTCAGGTGGATGTTCAGTGGTGAAGTGATGCCTGGCTCTCACTGAGGTGATATCTCAGGTAGGGTATTCTTTGGTAGCAACAGATGGATGGTTGCCTCTGTGCTACTGTTGTTGTCGCTGCTATCAGCATCGTGCAGGTCCCTCTGAGCACCCACCAGTGGGAATTTTCTTGGTTCACCATTGAGAGGGCACATATTTCTCTGGCTTTGAATAATGTCCAAACGGAGCAACTCAAAGCACAGCAGCAGCAAAAAAAAGATTAACAAAAGATTAATTTAAGCTCATTCCAGTTTAAATTGTGTTTATCATGGAATTATTTGACCGTTCAGCCCTTGTGTTTAGAGTTTTTCTCACTCTCCTGCCCTCAAACACTCAGATTCGTGACCTACCCGACACGGCTGTTCCCGCCGTCCTTGTACTACACATTCGGTCGCTCAGCTGGACGGTACCTCCTGTGAGGCTGTGGCCCAGATACCCTCTCAGATGAAAGAGCGGGCACTCCCTGCTCCTGCGTGTCTGCCAAATTTCATTGAGCTGAGGTTGTAGTAATCACCACCTCAAATGGCCTTTACTCCTTTACTGTCTGCTGATACGCGCTGACGTAAACCTCATTCATGCCTATTCAATCATATTTAACAGTATCTGGCAGAAGCTGTGGGTTAATTTTCTCTGCGTAGTGATTGACAAGACAAGATGCGACATTAGTGGGGCTGGTTCATGAACAAGAGAGGATTTTTTATTATCTATAACAGAGACTTTCTCAAGCACAGGAGGGCTTTTGAAAATAACTCCTCTTTGATATCCTGAACGCTGAAATTCTTATTAATTTCATGTGAACCTCCTTTTGTGAAACTTGGTCTGCTCAGCTGCTGCCCTCATTTGTCCCCCTGCAGCGGTAAAATTAGTTTGGTTGATTACACCTTTTATCAAGTTGAAAATGGGAGCTATGCTTACAATTAACCAAGGTTGGAGCTCTGTGTTTTTACTAAAGAATTAAAACTGCAAGAGACTTGCCCTGACAAGTAACAAGATTAACACGGGGGCAAGTTGATTACAGACTCAGAGAGATACTGGATACTGAACCCTGCATCAACTTTTGCTAGTCATACTGTTGAAGTTAGTTTGTTCTCTTTTTGGCTAGCTCATTTAGAAACAGCTTAAAAAGAGAAAAATAACACATAGTCTAAACTTTATCTTATCATTTAAAAGTCTAGGCCTTTATCTCGGGGGTTACAGCAGGGATGAAAGGGTTAATTAGCCCCTGCTCATATCAGGTTAGCGGTCTCTTATCTGAAAGAGGAAAAGGGAATAAGATGGAGGGTTTATTTCAGGATATAAGGGTAGGGAAAAAACTTTCGGGCATCAGGCATACTGGAACTCCCATCCACACATGAACACGTTTCAATCTCAGCGCCTCACTCTGAAAGAGCAGAAAATGGAAAACTGTAACCAGAGAGCTGTGCGGGGTTTAGATGAAGTCATCCGAGGATAATGACAGTCAAGAGTATTCACAGTGTTTTTTTTTATTTTTTTATTTAAGCAAGTTTTTCGATTTAGGCCAGTCACTGCAAGGGAATGGATATGTGTGCATCTGTGGAGGTGGATTGATAATGCTAACAAATCAGACAAACTCAGAGGTAAAGTCACAAGTGAATACACCAAGTAGAATTACAGCTGTTTAGGTAAATATTGAGTTACCTTACAAAGTTTATGAAAAAAATCATCTGAAATTTATGGTCAATCGTCTAAAAACTGGGTTGCCTTCATTAATTTATTAGACATCATGGTGGTGTTCTTGTTTCTTCTTGACAGGCATTACAGATTGAAGCTGCTAATTGGATGTCAGACTCCGCTGCATAAACTTTCACGACGGCCCTCTGAGAACCTTGTTCCACCAGTCACTCCCAATTTGTTGCTTGAGTAGCTGCGCATCGATGGAAACGAATGTTGTGTGTGGTCGAAAACACGAGCAGCCTGTAAGGCCTCTCAAAAAAGTTTAAAACAGACACACTACTCTCCTTTTAAGTCTTAGAAAGTGATTTTTTAAAGTATTTCTGGCCTCAAAGTAAAACAAATTGTATTATATTATAATAATCTTCTCAAGTTTCCCTCAAAGCTGATTTCCTTTTGTCAAAAAACATGTACATGTAAGGAGGAGACTGTCTTAATTCCACTGTTCCTGAGGGGAAACTTGATTTGGACTCTGTTGCTGCTGCTGGTGTGCATAAAACTGATCACAGAAAACAATAACATTGGAGATGATGCTGGACAGCTGCTTGACATAAGCACATAAAACAGACATTGCACAGCATCTGTCTGCAGACATGGATGAATCATTGGTTTTATTCTGCCTGACATCCCTCAGTAGGTTTCCATACATCTTCACAGCAGCAGTGTGAGGTGTGCCTGGAAATACCCTCACACTAAAGCAAAGTCAATACTCCTATCTTCAGGGCATGTGTATTGATTTTTCCTCCCCTGAGCTTATGTTTTGGTGTGAATTACTGGTATTCACACAGTTTAAAAACTGATGGTGTATCTGAGGCGTCAAATTTCTCAGAGATGGTAGTTTATTTTTCCACCGGGGAGCTCTAATGAAAAAAATGTTTAAGGGCACTTTCCCAGAGCAGGAAAACTTTTAGTGGATGTCTTTGTTTGGCAATGTCTTTCCTTATGACAATGGTCCCTTATATAATACACGCTGTAACGGCTGGTGACATTTTCATTCACAGGGCAATGAACAATAACAAATCTTGATGGTCACTGCGTCGGTTTCACTCAAAATGACTGCTTCACTTTGCTGACAGTTTATTTTTAAGGTTATTGGAATATAAGTGAACTTAAACAACAAGTGACTGTGCCATATCATTGTAAAAGTCATTCTAACAAATAAAATGTAGCAGTCATTGTTGGGTGGACAGGCAGGTGGTTTCTAAAGCCTTGTCAGACTCTTAGCTGTTTTCCTGTAAGTTGCCTAACTTTGATTAAAATAAACTACATGCTTTGTGTTTTATAGGATGTGTTTCAGTATGGAAACTTTTTTTCGGTACTTTAGATAAGAATATAATAAGAATCAGAAGAACTTTATTATTCCCCGGAGGAAAGTTCAATTGTCTGTTGTCTCATTTGTCATGTCAATCTAAGAGTCATCTACTATTTATAGAAGAGTTGTACAGTCTGATGGCTGTGGGTACAAAATATCTTTTGAATCTTTCTATCCTGCAGTGAAGAGAGAGGAGCTGTCCACCACCATTGGCACTTTGGTCCATTAAAATGTTGTGAAGTGGGTGATCCATGTTCTTGAGAATAGTCTCCACCTTTCCAAGTGAAGATCTCTCCACCACATCCTCCACTAAGTCCAGCTTAAAGCCAACCGTAGAGCCAGCCTTTTCATAAGTTTGTTCAGTTTGTTTGGATATGAATTCATTTTCAGATCCAAACAAGGATACAGATCAGTCGATTAAAAAGCCATTTTGTAAATTGGGGCTTTAATGTAAATCAATAGCTCATTTTTAAATCTTTCTCTTCGTGTTGAAATAAATGTATAATTCTTAGAGATTACACCCTGATACCTTTAACAACCGAGGCTTGAAGTGTTGACAGATAATGTGTTTCTAAAACCGAAATACTCAAAAGTCTGAAAATAACGATTAAATGCAGTTTAAGATAAAGTCAATTGTTGAGGACGTAAGTGAGGAACGCATCCACTCGCTGCCTTCCCCCGGTGACTGGAACGATATGAGGACGTAATTGAAAAACGGTCGCTGTACGCGTCATTCTCCGAGGACGTAATGGAGGACTGTGGTCACGGCTCGGCAAGCGGCGACACATCAACAATCATTTACGTTGCCGTATGCGAATTCTTTGACTGCGTTTGTGTAATGTGTGAATTGAGCCAACAACGAGACACAAATATGAACCATCTTTTGCTGACAGGAGAGTAGCAAAGGGACCCTAAACCTTAAGGTATGAAAACAACACTCTAATGGGCCACAAATGTCCGTAAAACTTCTTGCCAAATGTCTGCAGTTTCGCAACATTTTCAAGTCCTTGAGAGACCATTTATCAGGCCGACTTCCCCACTTAAAAAAACTTTTCTCCCCTTACAGTCGCACAGGTCAGCTCAAACTTTCCTCCATCAGCAGTGGTCCTGTTCCAACCTTCACAGCATCATCTATTGTGCTTTTAAGGAAAGGTCAGCTGAATAACATCCTTGGTGGTAGTGTTTTCAAGGTAAGTAACATCTTTCTATCTGTACATTGCTGTGTTTCTGTCCCATTATCTGGTGCACTTGCAAGTTGTCAACAATAGGTTTAAAAGGAAGGTAAAACATCAGAAAGGCACAGAACATACATTACCCTTAACGGAAATCCTTTTATTCACCTCATCATAGAGGAGTTTCTCTATGTTTAGAAACCCAGTGTTGAATGTGCATCAGAAAAATCATCATCTGCAGACCTTCAGTGCTTCTGCTGTCACAGAGATTGCTTTGAGGAGGCCCAAATCTGACTTAAAACCCGTTCTGTGTCTTTGTGCTCACATGATGATTTTAGTTGTTCATATTTGTGACAATGTTTGTTCCTGCTATTCCTTTTTTTCATGTATCCTGGTAATAGCATTTACAACATCTGTTTGCCTTAACTTCTTCAGAGAACACAGTACTCATTGGATTTTAATTTTCTTGCAAACAGATGTTTTCAAACTCTTATTAACAAATGACTCATTTCCACTGTGACTATTAAGCGAGTCACGATCGAGGCGTGGAGACATACAGTGGCAGGGTGTGAATCGCACTAATAGGCTGAATATTTAAAGTGGTAAACAAACAAAATGATCACAAAAGATTGTTCGCAGGTAATTTCATGGGTCTTGCCCCTCGTGTCCCAGCTTTCACAACACTGCAGACAGAGTGATGACTTTGGAGAAGCGAGGCAGATAACAAATGAGAGACTCTGTATTTCATCTGCTGCACTATCTCTCAAATCTAATTGTGTTTGCAGTTTAATCACGGCCTTACAATAAGCAAATATTGCTGATGAATGATGTGAGCGAAATCAAATAAATTAGTGATTTCAAGCATCAGAAAAGAGCTGAGTTTCTCTTAGATTTCCTGTTTATGCAGATGCTGACCATTGTCCTCAGACTATTTGAGAGGAGAATTTAATTTATAACACAAGTCAATATTGACAATCTGAAGGATTGGCCATATATATCATAATGTGGACGTGCTGTGTTTGATGAAAACCATATTTGACCCTCAAGTTGGAACACAGTCTCTCCACTACAACACCTTCAAATTAAAACATTGCACCTATTGATCTTGAGCTTAGGAGGCGAGGATGCAACATGAATTTTAACCCGCAAAGAAAAATCACACATTGCAGTACAGTGAGAGGGGAAAAGAGACCCCTTTAATGTAATTTTTGACCAGACATTTAGGGCTTAGGGCATTTACTGTACGTTCCAGTTGTTGTTATCTTGCTCATAAAAAGCCTGCGAGTCACAGAAAAATAGTTTTACCTCCAAAAATGTAGCAGAACCACCAGAGTTTTTCCTGTCTCTCAGTCCAGTGAAGTTTTTTTAAAAAGTACATCCTAATAAATTCATGGGAAACTACCCACTGAGCATTTTTTGGTCTAAAAGACGTCTAATAGACTTTTCAATGTAGCTGAGACAACTGGTCTAAAATCAGGCTAAGTTTTTAGACATCTAAATTTAGACCAAGTTTAGACTAAATATAAATCTGGGCTGTATCTTTACTACACTGTATATCACTCAACGGCTATCATAATTATTTGGTTAAGTACTTGGAGATCAGTTATGCAACTCACATTGCTTTTTGAAATTAATATTTATCGAATTATGGGTTAAAGTGCAACGTCTAAATGGTGGGTAAATGGCTCAGTAGGTAATGCCTAAAGGTGTTGTGCTTGCATTCATTTGTCCTCTTTCTGCCAGTACGTATGTCTCCTTTTTACAGTGTTGTCTTGGATAAAAGTTGAAGTTCTGCACAGTTTCCTCTCATTCTTTAGAAATGTGACGTGATGACAGCCTGGCAGCACTATGATCCCACTGTTCCCTCTGTGCTGCTATACTGTACAGGGGCGTGTCTAGAGTTTTTGACTGGGGTGGCACAAGTGGGGCACTGACATAATTAGAGGTGGCCAGGGTGTATATTATTAAGGATATCTCTTTGTCATGCAGCATTACCAGCTATCATAACAGGGAGATTTGAGTGGTCACAGTGGTGATGGCAAAAAACTTGATTAGATGAGCGATAGGACACTCGATTACTGAAATATTCGATTACTGCAGCTGTAGTTAATAAAATGATGCAAATAGCTGCACAGGTTTGAAAACAGAGATTGACGCTATCAGGTAAAAGCAGTGATGACATGTTAGAGTCTTCTTCCTCTTTATGGTTGCATATAAAGCAGGAAGGAAAATCTGTGAATAGTGACCGGCAAATTATTGCTGTACTCATTTTATTTTTGTTGATGGGAGAATAATGAAAGCAGTACATCACATCAGTGGAAGTAGACCCGCTCACATCCTCTGTGTTCTGCAGAAAATGTCTTTCACGTCCACCATTACCATATAGACCCATATTTCATACAGCAATTTGACAAAGGCTGCCTGGCCTTGCTTTTAGTAACACAATCTGTGTACTGTACCTTCCATTTCAATCACTTGGTTATCATAAGGCCCAGCGTGCTCTCCTTGGCTCGCCCCGTTTCTCATTACTCAGAGGAAAGCTCGGCTCCACAGATCAGCGAGTTTGAAGAAGTCCAAGTGAAGGCGACAGCAAATGAAGGTTTAACAGGGGCTGAGCTTACCTTGCAGCATGACAGCTTTTCTTTTAATGGCAATTACACACCATCCTCGCGTAGCATACTGTCAGAGCGAAAGCGTGTGTGTTAAAGAGAATCAGCGAGAGGGAGATAGAAGCGCAAACAGCATGCTGTGATGTACTCTGTGCTACAGGTAACACAGGACATGCTGTTTGGAGCACAAATGAGTGTTTCTGTTTGACCTCTTTCCTCTGCACTGCGCCCTTTGACCCTGCTTCATTACTGCATCTAATTCAACGTTTTAAAAGCACAGAACATACAAATTAAACTCGAGAATTGTGGGAGATGAAGTTGCGCCCCGCTGGAGTCCTGTCACCATCTTTTTCTCACACATTCCTCCGTCTTAAAGCTCTTTGATCACGATGACCATCAGCCCTCCTGATTGTCTGTTTCATGTGCATTTTTGATCTGGATGTTGATAATCTTGAGGGTTTAGATGGGCTCTCTGGGAACGAGGCTTACACGCAGCGCTGGTTAAGTGAGCTCTGACGGGTTTCTGTCGATCTCCCCCGTGGACACCCTGAGGATGATAGAATGTGCAGACAGAGGGGCTCACAGCCCAGCTTCAGATAAATCATCCCATCCAATCCCACCTGGGCCTCAGCCAGTTTTATTTCCATATTCAAATTAACCGCAGGATTAACTTGAGGTTTGCGTTTCAAACTTACTGATGTGGATACGTTCTGCATTTGTCTTGTGTATGAGCTTGAATTCCCCCCAATTATTAAAAATCTTGTACTGGTTTCATTCCTCTGCGTCTTTGAAGTTCACAGGGCAGAGAGGAGAAACCTTGTTTACTCTCTGCTTAAAATATTCCTTTTGGTTCAGCTTCTTAGCCCTCCTCTTTATCTTCCCCTCTGTTTCTATCTTCCTTTAGTCATTCATCATCCAAATTAGCTATTTATTATACTGTCAGGCTCTCTCTGCGAGTAAATTGCCTGCATGCAGACAAACAATCAAACTATTTAGGGGGAAAAACACAAGAGGATGATTTTATAAATAGAAGAGAAATCAGATCCTGTCCATCTTTATCTCTGTCAGTCTGCTCCTGATTCCTGTCTCTGATGTCCGCACTAAAGCTCCAGGAAATTCTCGGCTATCATGTCTCACTTTTACTCCTCACGCTCGATGGTGTTGTTCCCTGCGTGTAAGGCACTTGCTGATGTTCATCTTCCACCCTAGCAGACATTCAAAGACCTTTAAAGTGAGACAGATTGGACCCTGATTTGAAACTGATAGGTGATTTTCAGAGGGTAGCCGCTAGCTTGCCACAGGCGGGTTTGAATGACAGTAAACAATGGCTTATCAGCGGGTGGAAAGTGTCTGGCTGTCCTCTTCTAACCTGCTGCACTGTCGAACCCCGAGGGGAAACACTCTCTTCCTTTTTAAGTGTGTCTTACAGGCTGAGCACTCGAAGTGGCCTTTGAGTATCAGGGGTTTTACGGTGAAGCAGCTTGAGGATCTCTTTGTGTTTACAAGTGTATATTTACTGTGCGTGCAAAAACACGTCAAACACGCACTAGCTTTAGCATCAAATAGTTGATTTCAAAATATACAACTGTGTGTAAATCAGCATAAAAAACACTCACCATATTATAATGAAGCAGGTTTTGTTTTTTATTCCCTGTCCCTCCCCATGCTTGCATGGTATTGGTCATTATACTGTCTTTACTCTTGAGTTAACATAAAGTTAGAGCCAGCAATTTGCTTACCTCAGAATAAATGACCCCTCTGCAGCGAGCATGATCAATCTCAGTTTCATGTTTATGCCATTGAAAATATAATGTGTGTAAATAGGAATATTTGGTGAAATCTAGGGGCCAGAGTCTAGATTAAAGTACTGCCTTTCTCACCCCTGATATTCCAGAAGCTACAGTGACCTTCATGGACAAAAGGCTACTGTATGGCATTCATATAGTGCTCCATTTGCTTTAGTCTTTCTTCTTTTTTTCCTCTTTGTGTCAGTCAGTACACAGTCCACATCTTAATCGGACTCAGCTCATAATTTGTTTTTCTGCAGAATCTGACTTCTCTCCTTGTCCGCATACACGTGCAGCTGAGAAAATCGAATTATTGACGTGAACGTGTCCTCCTCCTCAAAACTAGGGGCCGATATGGGTCTTTTCAGCGGCGCTGTTTCCAGTTGCGCCAACAACAACAGCAGGTCGGTGCCAGACATTAGAAGTGGCTACAACTGCTGCTGGGCATTTTCACGCAAGAAGATGGAGCATCGTACAGCGTTGTTTTTGTCGTACGTGATGTACGTGCTACTTTTTCTGCAGATGAGGTGAACGCTACTCCTCTTCTCTGGTGTTTTTGTTTCAGGGTTACGGGGGCATGGCGAACGCGCACATGCATTGTACGATCATACTCCGACTACGCTGGGTACATGGTAGAGAAAATCGAATTCCATCGCATCATCTGGGGGTCTCAACTGGAGTTCTCCAACACCAAGTACAGTCGGACTAAGGTGTTTAGATGCACTTCAATTGTCCAGTCTTAATCAGAGTAAGCCAATAATTTGATTTTCTCAAGTGTCATGTAAACGTACTGACTGATGCTCTGTTTTTGTGAATCATGGAAAAGGCATCAATATCAATTTCAGTCCTTTTCATACCCTTGAAAACTCACAGGAGCCTTAAATGCTCTCTGATGTTCTGATTTGGTATTGCACATTGCATCTTCTACAGTTTTGGACTTTGTATTTGGATCTTGTATTTTTTCTGATGGGTCCAGCCAGACTTTTGACCAGCATCCAGGTCTGTGTTTGTGGGAGTAACTGGAAACAAACTGAGGCATGCTGAATGACTCACCATATCACTTAGATTTATCTCTTTTAAACAATGCCTTTATCATCTTTTTTAGTAATGAAGCATATCCAAGTATTCGGGTTTTGAAAGTGATGCAAAGAGTCACATGGATGTGAACAAGAGCAACAAGGTTACTAAGAACATCAATCACCGTGCTCTCAAAGCTGCGTCTCTCACTGGACTTGGCGCTGCAGGGAAAGTATAACAGAAACGGGTTAGTGTTCCCCCTGCTGTGCTGGGACCGCTCATAAAACGCTCTGAGTACTGTGGAAAATCCAAGCACACAGCCTTTGGATGGAGGGAAAGCTTTGGCCGCTAACCTGGCATTTAACGAGGCTCCGCGGCCTTTTAACTTTAAGCACTTTGGGTTCTCGGCCGTGTCACTTTGAGCCTCGTGCATCGAAGAATTATGAGCCCGGAGCACGAGCGTGTTTCTGCGGAGTAGATGTTGAAATCTGCGGCTAAGAGGTAATGGATGCTCACATTTCAGCTGTGTGAGACCGCACTTTCTCTGACTTATCCACAGTTTTATGATGATCTTACTGCACAGATATTCGCTCTTGTTACAGGCTGGTGTTTAATACGCCTTAATCAACAGTTTTGCCAAGTCTGTAAGGTGAAATGATTTTTTTATTTCACTCAACAGGAGGTGTGATTAAAGTCGACAATGTCTGTCAGCTTGATTTTAAATCACAGTCTTCATAACCTTTGAAATTAATCTTTAATGAACTCCTCCTTTTGTTAAAACTAAGATAATTAAGAGCTTGTGAGAAAGAACTCCGAATATTTATACAGACAAACAAACTCCACATTACAGAGGAAAAACCTCGCTGCTGTTTGAGGACAAAGAAAATTAGACATTACATTAGTTAAACTTGTACAAAGAGACAAACAAAAGTACATGAAAAACCTGCCTCCCTATAGGATCAAAACAAACGTATTGTCTCAAGTGATTTATTGCATGTTTGCAACAATAGCAGCAGAGATAATTAAACACAGAGCAAAAGCTGCAGACGAAGCTCTCAAAGCGAAAAAAGACAGGCTGCAAATGTCATCCAGCATGTTCTCCACCAAGTGTCCTCATTATTGATGACTTAGATCACAAATCCCATTAGAGCATAATGAGGGAACACATTTTATTACATGAATTATCAGCTGAGACGTATTACGAGCCCTGGACTTTGACTGACAGGCTCACCTCTGCTTTCAGAACAAAACACAGCATCATGATGTAGATGTGTTGGACTTTTTTCTGGAATCAAACAGACACACACACACATGCTGTTGACTTTAAAGGCTTTTTCAAACAGCCTGACCAGAGTTCTGCACTGAGGTCAGGAGATGAATTGTGAGTGGCAGATTGAGCAGCCTTCAGCACGTGCTGATAAGTACTGCTCTCAATCCTGCAAGGTCAGAAAAAGAACTTACTGCAAAGAGTCCTACTTCTTTCTTCTTTCATTTCTTCAAGTGTCACACTTTTCTGCGCTGCTACAAAAGATCTTCACACAAGTGGATCAGTGATCTGCTGTATTTTTCTCATGTCAAAGAGAGTCGAGATCATCATTACACACTGAGCATTGTCTTCCAATAATACATCCAACACAAAACTCATGAGGGATTATAATTTATGAGTGTTGCATGCTAATCCTAAAGGAGTTACTTTATTAGGTAATCTCTCTTCCTCTCTCCATAGGCTTCTTTCTTGGTGATGCTAATTTTTCTGAAGAGGCAAACAGCATCTAGTCCAATTTAAAAATCCAATAAAATTTTTGATTGTTCTGCGGCTTTGTGGATAAATCGACTCGCCTTCAAAACGGAGAACAGCACTGCGAGCATCAGGCTGAAAACGGGGAGCACAGATGACATGATGTGTTGCTGAAATTAATCGGTTGATACTTCTAGGGATGGCACGCCAATCATGAGTTAATGAGTGTAAAATCAGATTTTTTTTCAACTTTTCTTTTCATAGTCTCTCTCCCTTTCATGCAGCACCCTGCCCTGATGAAAACGGGTTACAATTTCAACGCCTGAACGCAGCCGCTACTGTTAAATCCAATCACGATTTAGAAGTCCCATCTCTCATGAGACCGTGCTGCAGATTAGTCCCTGAGTGAGAGGAGATTCTGATGGTTTGATTTATTTTCTTTGAGGTGGCGGCATTGAACTCAGCAGGGGTCCCTTTCTCTCTTATTATGAAGAAAACCCTATAGCTGGCACACATATGGAGGCATATGCATTCATACACAGCGTGAGACCGTATCACACATGCCCACACAAATTTGGATGTAGTTTACGTGACATCCTTTTTATTTTTAAGGCACCAAGTAGCAAACAAGCAAGAGGAACTCCTGAGAAAGAAAGAAACTCAAATGTATTTTCGTTTTCTAGATTAGTCTGGCTTTCTTTGTTCCACCGTTTTGGTCCAGCTAGAGCACTCATTTATGTAGACTGCAGGTGTTGAGATCAGACTGCCACTCTCCCCTTAAGCAGTCCTGGTCTGGATCTAGAACAAAACTTCAGTGTGTTTAAAGTGGTTTACAGAAATATTCCATCCTGCCTGTTCAGAATAATCACTGAAACAACAAACCATGAGCTGCTAATCCGTTGGGTATTTATTGAAGTGATCTTGGGGTCTGGTCCAAGACAGAGGAAGCAGCTGGTGTGGGGTTTGGTTTAGGGAAGTTGCTCACAAAGCAACTCTCCTTGAAATGATCTCTTGGAGTCTCACTAGTGCTCTTTAGCTCCTTCTTCATCCATTTTCATAAGTCTATGATCCATAACATACATTTTGACAACCACCCACAAACAGCCTGTAAGGATTCACTGAGGGTTAACCTTGCTGTTGTGTGCATGTTGCAAATGACATGCAGGAAAGGTCATGTGTACCTGTTACGTCCATAGATGTGCTAGACACCACATGACTGAATTGTTGCTTAGGCTGCGTTCCAGTTTTCTCAGAAGTCGGATGTCGGAGCTCGGAATGACGCTACATCCGAGTTGACAGTGTTCAAGTTACCAAGTTGGAAAACCAATATGGACGCCTACTGTCAGCGGTTGTTAGTTGTTTACATTGTCAGCTGTCGTTAATTGTCAGCTGTTGTTAGCGGTTGTTAGCAGTTGTTAGCTATACCAGTTGTAAACAACACATAACACAGTATTTTACTCTTACAAACACCATAGCACTGTGTTCACAGTTAGACGTTGGGCAGTACAACATACACCGCCTATTTAATTTCACAAAAACAAAACAGAAGTGCTGATAAATAACACATTACGAGAGCTTTTACTGTTACTCTTTACTGTTGATTCACTGCGCTGCCATCTTGGATTATGACGTTGTCGTCAAGTCAGGGTTTGTGATGATTGTGTGACTTTCCAAGTTGGAAATCCGACTTCAGGGGGGCGTTCCAGATGAATTTCCGACTTGGAACTCGGAAATCCTGACTACTGAGTACAACTAGAATGCAGCATTAAACTCTTGATTACTTCTTATAAAAACATGCCAGACATTTTTTTTGCATCCGTTTAATCGAGGCTGCAAAACTCTGACATGAGGGTGCAACGCATGCTTTGCAGAACTAAGCCTGGGGTCACATGCGCAGTTTTAAATGTAATGGATTGACATGCTAACAACTGTGAGCACCAGAATAAGATCAGAAACAATAGTGCCAAACAGGCTATCTGGAGCACTAGTATTCTTGTGTTCTTGTGTTATTCATGGCAAACCTTAAACCGACTACGCAGCCTGGGAGGTGACATTAACTTTTTTTTTTCTTGTACGTGCGATTTATTTACTCGCACATGTTTTATCATATTGCAGGTGCAATTTAACTGTTCTTTAGAAAACAAAATCACTTTCTGCATGTCCGAATATCGCAGAAGGCAAAGTCGCTGTGCTTCAAGGATCCTAATGAGGTGTCTCCGACTCAAAACAATACCAAATGTGACTAAGCTATGAAGTATCCCTCTGTGAGTAATACCTAAGTGAAAGAAAATGTTGATAATATGCTCTCTGTCCCTGACACTGTCCTTCTTCTCTCGCAAATGAGGTGTGTGCAGGATTATTTACAAAAACGCATGCGCAAGATACAAATAAAATGCACAAACGAGATATGTGTAAAACGCACTTTCGAGGTACTAAATCGTATGTGTTATTGTTCACGTCACCTCCTGGGCTCCGTAACCTACATCAAACTGTCATCGATGTTGTTTATCCTTTGCTAATTCAAGCACAGTCATTTTTAATCAGGCATGAGTGCACAAATTGCCACTTACTTGTCCTTGCTCCTGTGTGGCCTGCCTATTAAACAGAAGATTGTGTTGCCACACAGCGACTATCTTTGGTCGCTGGGCGCTCCAGGCATGCTTGCTCAGGGAGCGTGATTGTGAGTCATGTTGATGTGTACTGCAGGGCTGAGAGGTACAAAACACTGTTTCCTAAAAGGAAACCAGAGGAGCTCCTTTCACACCTGAATGAGTTAAGGAGGAAGCAGAGTCTTTGTGAGTAACCAAGCTGAGGAAAACACATCATTATGCGATTGCTGCTGCGCTTGTTAAAGTTGTGTTGTAATTTCTGTCCACAGGAGCTGAAATACTTCTAGCTCTGGGTAAAGGAGGGGCTCAGTGCACAGTCCGTACATTTGAGGTAGATTGAATGGACTGATAGAAATGAATGTGGCCTAAGCAAACTAAAATTCAACCATCCAGGACGAGTTATCCGAGCAGCCAGGGGAGAAATGGAAGTTTCAAGTGACCCTGAACCGTCCTTCGTGTACAGGTTAAGATTCTAACATAGAAACCATGTTGTCTCTATTCCACTGGAGCAAAAACAACACATACTATCCCCCCTCACAGCTGATTCCTGAACACACGTGACATGGTTTCTGGATTTGCCCAGCGTACTGTGAGATTGTTGCCGCCAGGGAACATTTTGAATGCCTGAAATGTCTCGCCGCTGACATTTTCCTGATGTTTCCCAGGCCAACGTGCTCACAAGATGGAGGCTTTTCAAAGAAATTTATGGCATCTCCTTTCATAACTTTCTGCTCTATTTTTCTCTTTTGAATAAACACCCAGAACTGGAAGATCTATGACAATTAGGAAGATCTCAGCAGTGTCACTTCATCTCCATTACAGCAGAGCTCCTCCATCTCTGTCTTTGTTTGCATACAATTTCAGACTTCGCATTGAACACTTGATGGATATGTTGCTATGCTGCTGGCAGGGTACAATAATCACTGTGAGGATGACAGAGAGGCTTCATACATGTCTCACTTCATCATTGTAGGCAGGAGGACAGAACGTCTTCTTCTCCTGGCGGTATCATTTGGATTCAGCAGAGCCTGAAATTACACATTATACAGTAGCTGTGTGAAGGAGAGCTATAAAAACTGTATAAAGAGGAGGATTCGGCCTTCTCAGTGCGATAATAATCTTAATTTGTCCTGAATGTGAGCAGCCATCCATCTTGAGGACTGATTATGTCACTTGATTCTGTCCTGTTTCACACATCGGGTGCTAGTTTGTGCTTCGAGCTAAACTTTTAGCATAAAAAAAAAGTGCCCCCATGGCACTGCCAAACCCACGCGATCCAAAGACACAAAATGAAGCTAGACGTCTTTGTTTTGCCGGCACACTCATTATCCAAAACCTCTCAACCCTGAAACATCGAGAAGAGCAGTGTTGGCCAGGAAAACGCTGCTGAATCATCTGAGATAGTTACAAAAACTTATTTGGAGAGAAAAGTTTGTACGGATGTGGCCGGAAAAAGATTTTCCTTTTTTCCCCTTTTTTAGAGTTCATCATCTCATTAAATCATTAGAAAGCACAGAAAGATCCTTTTTATTTCCATTTAAAAGCTGCAAATTGTCCATTTTCTTCTGAATTCTTTCATCTTGCTCTGATTCGTGTTTGCTCTGGAAATAAAAGGCAACAACAAAGAAGCTTTTAGATCTGTAATCTTATGCTAAACAGTCTGTAAAAAAAAGAAGAAAAACACCAGCCAGTTAAGCTTTTACAAAATGCATTTTTTATCAGCTTTGAGATGACGCCAGTCTGAGCTGAGTGGGAGAAAGAGACAAACACGGGTATGACAGGAAGGTTACAAAAATAAGTTTCAGAGTAATTCACAGTGCAAAACTCTATTATATACACAGTGACAGCTCCTATTTACACGGGAAGAAACATACAAAATATACAGAAGCTTTAAGCCCACTCAAAGAATTCAGAGTCATGTGTCTTACAGTGTGCGCCACATCCAAGCAAACCATCGTTTAAAAGACGAAGAGGACGGTGAAGTTCACATCATAATAAATAAGAAATGCTACTTTGAAATGACACGTGACAGCATGTCGCATAAAAACCGTCTCTCCCATCACGATAGCGACGATGAGCTCTCTATTGATTGTCTCTCTCTTTCTTACTTTCTTATATCTTACAGTCATTTCCAAACAACTTTGTAAAGTTTCCTAATTTTGGAGTGAAGAGGACTACCGGAGAGGACCGACTGACTGTGAGCGAGTCACAAAACTAGACTGAAATGATTTGAACATGTCCAGATCTCCTCACAAATAATCCTTCATTATGAATTTTGAGATAATTCTGGATGGTCCTCTTTGTTATTCATTTAAATGGATTTCATTAGATACTAACAATACTGACTAGGACAAATATTTTTCAGCATACGGTGAAGATAAACTTTAAAGCCCTATTTTATGTGCCTTAATGTACAAATTTAGTCTTAGCTTCTCTCTATAAGTTCATAGAAAAATACATAATCCTTCATTTTATAACTCTCTGATATCTCTTCCATATGTCTCATACAATTCATGAAAAAATATGTTTACAATGACAAGAAACTGTGAAAATCACATTTATAGTGACTGGACACATTTGCACATTGGATAGAGGTGAAGTACATTTGTGATCAGAACTAAAAGCTTCATGAGGGGAAGCTAGATAATGTTAATCTTAAAGATAATAAAATTGCTGTTTTATATTTAGTTATTTATAAGAAAATTCTTCAAAAATAGTAAGGACATTTTGAGATGCAGGATATCGGTGCAGAATACAGAAATGTCTGCCGTTATTATCAACCGAAAAAGTGATGCATTAAGAAGGTGCACGCAATGACAGCTTGGAGAGTTTTGAAGTGTTGGACACAACAGCAAACGCATAACTCAAAGTCGATGTATTGATACAAAAAAACATATTTATCATCTATGGGAGAATTAAATGCTGCTTGTCTTGTTTGTCTGGTTATGAAACAAACAGAGTGTCACAATAAAAGCAGATCAGGAGCAGTCCTCACAATTAAAAAAGTGTGTATGTATGGGTATCAATATCAGTATCAGCCAATATATCAGCATATTGGATGTCAACAAAGATCCAATATCCTGCATCCCTAAACATATCCTACAAAGGAGAGTTGTCTGTGAATTAAAACATAATAAATCTTTGTCTTCTGTGCCATAAAGTTCCCTTCTTGCACCTTTTATAATTTGTAAAAATGTGTCTCTGTTTCACATTCCTGAAATACGATGTCCACATTAATGGAGTTTTGGGGTACTTTGATATTTTTCAATACCATGTGCTTTTAAAATGACACACTGTCCATTATTTTTATGGATTGTATCAAAAAAGCACTGCAACTGCAAGATTTATGGTTGCATTTTTTAGCTTTAAGAAGAAAAGCAGCAGCAAGAAAGTAATAAGAAAAAAAAAACTGTCAACTTCAGATTTGGACATTTTCTGATGGTTTCTCAGTAGTTACACTGAAAAAAAATACATTTGAACACTGTTGCTTATGTAAATTGCCCTTTTTAAGTCTTGTTTGAGTGTCCTTATGAAGACAGCAGGGGTTGTTAACTTTGCCTTCAATAGAAAATATGTGTTTGTAAATGGTTTACGATTGGATTAGGGGATTATAAACTCTTCAGGGAAAAACAGGCTTTGGGGAGAGCGTGAAGGAAAAGGTGGCGTACTTCAAATATTGAGAAAGAGTCATGCAAGTTGAGTTGGTTTTCTGTGAGACTTGTTGATAGTTTGTTGTTGACTTGTTGAGTTTTATCCTTAAAACGTCTCTTTCTCTGAGATTTTTTTTTTCTTTTGCAAAGATTTCAGCTCTGAGCTCTCCCTCTGCAAACAAGCAGCTGACTTTTTCTATTAATAACAGCAGTCTACATTTGTTGGAGGCTTTATCTGCTGTGCTACGAAAAGTGGAGTGCCATCTTTCTTTGCTGAAACTGAATTCAAATAGAAACCTGTTGGGCTTCTTTGCATGTAAGACAGCATCCAAGTTTAACAAAAAAATAATCTAGCGACTTTTCCAACAAAAGTGTTTTTTTTTTTCTTTCTTGTTTTTGTGTGAAAGTATGTGAGGATGATAGAAAGGGTGTTTCCTAGACGTGAATGTGATGCTCTCGTCATCTCTTCATCAGTGAGCCTTTCTTTTGTCCTGGCTGCTTGTTCATACAAAATGCTACAGTTCATGAATAAATATGTCTAGAGGACAGTATATAAATCTCTAAAAAATAACAGAAGATACTTTGAAGGCGGTACAACAAAGGAGGATTGTGAGTAAAATCAGACAGTGCGGCCTCTGTTCTTCAGAGGAAGCAGCTTGTTTGTCAGGATCATTGGCACGACTCATGGCATATTTGACTCATACACAGTGAAATAACTCCCGTGGCTGTTCAACCTCAAAATAAAGTTTTTAGTCATTGATCTTTTTGTGCATTGAGCTCTGTGTGTTTTTTTTTGTTTGTTTTTTTTTCTCTCTTTTTTTGCTTCTCAGCCCTGTGATGTTCGGCATCGGCACAAAAACAGCAACTACAAAGCAGTCAGGAGTGCAGCATCACAGGACACACACTAACTGAGCATGTACTGAGGGATTGGCAAGAATAAAATATATCAAATAAAAATAAAATCCTTTTAGAAACATTTTAACACTGTCTTTAACTCAAACAAACATACATTATGTACACAATTCCAGAGCTTTTAGCACAGAGGGTGTTTTTAAAATTTCACCACTGTCATGGCACATACGTTCAGGTTTGTAGGTCTGCTGACGTGTGTTTGTGTGTGTGTTATACTTCATAGCACGTTACCCCCTACATACACCCTTTGGTTTAGGTGAGGTTAGGAAGGATTGGTTCTTTACTTCACCTTTTAAATCATCATCAAGAATCTTTAGTTACCATCAACGTCATACTCAGTAGCATAATTTCCAAACAGGAATCCTTGCCACGTTCACTCTTCAACAGTCTTATTCCGTCGTAGTTTAGCAGCTTGAGGAAGTGACACATGTTGAAAAGCAGCCCTGGTCTCATGCCATGAGTTCTTGACATCAAAGTTCTCGAAAAAGCAGCTGCAACAGCGATGTAAAGTTGAATGAAGAGTTGACCTTGTAGCTCGTCCATCTCCATGAGCATTAAATTCCCAGACCCGTATCATCCCTATGGGTCAACCTCACCTGCATCAGTCTCTGAGATTCAACCATCGACCTTCATCGTCCTCACTCTGTTCATCGTCTTCGACTGTTCCTACACTCTTCATCCTCTGTGGGACTTGGGTGCTTTAAGCGTAAGTCTCTCCTGATTTTAGCGCCACCAGTTCAGAGTCGTCCGAGTGGCGCCCGTTCAAATGTTCACTGTTGCAGTCATGGTGGTACATGAAGGCGGGGACCTCAGTGATGGAGGTGGCTGTGTAGGACGTGGAGCGCATTGAGCAGTGGTCCTTTCGTCTCTGACCCCACTGAGTTTTGTACTGCATCCACTGTCTCTTTAGAGCTCCCTGCACCTGGACAACACAAAACCACACAGCTTTAAGACACGGCCACTATCAGAGTGACTTCAAATTTTCTTTTTAGGGGACACTTTTACTCTTCAATGTGAGGACCAAGTTTGGTAATGTAGGGTAACATCAAGACAGCGTAGCTTAAAGGTGCGACAACCGAAACATCAAGGCCCAATCCCAAACCGTCCCCCACACACACTTGCCCTATACACTCTCCCTCCGTTTGTGCGTCCCCGCAGAGGCTCGGCCATATTGAAGGCTGTCCCAAACCACAAAGTGAGGAGGGCGAGTGGACCGTTCAGCCCTTCAAACGAGTCTGCACCGATGCTCACTCACAACAGGAATTGTCGGTAAAAATGGAGGAGTAGGAAACAACATATAAATATAAGTTCCACCTCTGTCTTACTGACAAAAAAAATCACAAAAGACGAGGTTTGTAAAGATCGAACGGAAGTCGGAAATCTTACTCTGTGCTGAGGTTTGTTTGATTGTGCAGGCACATGTCAAATGGTAAAGGGGTTCAAAGACGTGGAATCACTAACAATCAGAAGGTTAATTTAGCTCCTGTCACTGTAATGGTTGCTGGATTTATGATTTAACTAGGAGGATGAAGAAACGAGGCAGCCGGTGCAGTTCAGAACTGTTCATGAAGTCTGTTTACTAAGAAAATAAACACTGCCTTGCACAGGACACGTGTCTTGTGTTGCTATGGCGATGAATCTTTCTATTTTCCGGTGGAGTGAGGAGGGCGTCCCATACCCACCCGTCTTGTTCATACCCTCCCATTTCAATTGAGGTGCACTCCACAGCTGCGAGTGTAACTTCATTAGGTGTGACACTTAGTAGTGAAGGGCGAGTGTGTAGGGGTCGGTTTGGGATTGGGCCCAAGTCCTCCAGTTTAGCCATGATCTTTGATTCAGGTATCCAAGACCCTCTTTTTCCATGCATGTTCTTTTTGACTGTCCTCATACCAACATTGGGAACTCTGTAGTTGCATCACTTTCTATACACAAACTGTTTTATGACAACCTCAGGACTACGTCTGTCCCTGTACACCAGTATTGAAGATAAATATCTTCTTAAAAAATGAAATATTGAAATATTGAAGAAGAAGCAGCTGCAAGTGAGCTAACTGTAGCAGCCTCTTCAGGTTTGAACATTTGGCCATGATATTTATGGCCATTATAATCATGATATCTATATAAATTACATATGCTTCTCTTGCCCAGGTAGCTTGGTAATGGCTTAAAAGTCAGTGTCAAAATATTTTCTTCCCTGAAACTCTTTTGTTCATCAGATATCTCAGACCACGTCTCCATGCCAGGGCGAACACTTTGAGTTATTTCTTCTGTTGTCAAAATGACACATCACAAACACTCCTCCAAACTTTTGTCTCCCTCGCTTCGACCACGAAATCACTCCAGCAGACATCTGAATTTACATGCAAATCATCTGTGGTCATGGTGGTGCAGTCTAAGTGAGGCAGAGCCCGTGTAAACACCATCTTGTGACAACATTAACCCGAGCAGCAGAGATCCGAACTGATGTGAGTGTAATTGCAGCAGCATATGGGCCTCACTCATCTTTCTATCACATTAACAGATGCCAGTTAGGAAAGGCAAACATCAGAGTCACATTTCTTGAAATGCCGCCGAGCTGTGCATGGGTCCAGATCATCATTTCATACAGGGAAGAAAGATTTAGTCGAATTGAAAAATATGTTTAAACTATCCCCTGCATCTGTTGTTTACAACTGTTCCAAGTGTGATCCAGGACCTTCCTACTCCTGTCTGCACATTCAGGGTTTTGTTTTACTATAACAATAGATACATTTCATGCAATCAACCTGATATCTTGCTGGAGCTATTTGACAAAGCCAACTGATAGAATAGCATTAATCAAACTATTCGCTTTTATGCAGATGATACACCGTTAATTATCCACAATTCGCTTCCTAATACTCTCAGCAGTTATCTAGTTACTGGATAAAACAACTGCAAGTCTGAAAAGTTTTTAATATGAGGAGAAAAGTTGAAGTTCAGAGACAAACTACTTCCACTTTTAAACATCGAGCATTTCTGTTTACGTTTATGCCCACTGAATTTTAGATTTACAAACAACAACAGCAAACTTTTCACCTCCCTGTTAAAAATGTAAACTTTTCATTCACATAAACACAAAGGAAATCAAGTCGTCATGACTGCTGAAAAAACATGCATAAAAACCTCATATTGAGAGCAATATTCATTCCCAAACTATAATATTCCTAAAAACCGAAACTGGAGTGCAATGGTATCATTTTATTTTGTAATACCTTTGTACCACTGTAATTACTACAAGTATATATTTATTCACAATGATCCAATTATCTAAATGATGCCACTGTTTGTTATTATGAGACAAAAGAGCGTCCATGTAGAACGTCACATATACAGCATGAAAGCTGTTTGTTGAGCTGACCTTACTTTACAATGGGACCATTGAACAAACAAGGCAGGTCTGTGCAGTTTGGCCTTGCAATAATAAAAAAGAAAACAGCCTTGAAACCAGCCCCAGAAAGCTGTGTCCTGATTAGAGGGACTGAATTGGTCATTATGTGGATGAAGCGAATGAACCCTCACATTCCTGATGATGGTCTGCTTGTCTGCTGACCCTGTATCTCCCAAAGAGAAGCCTCAACCTTTTAACATACACTCTACACATTGTTTATACAACAAATAATGTTGGTGTGGAAGAAGCTGTTGGACCCTGGCAGCTTGACAATGAGCTTATAGTTGACCTATTTACCCGAGTAAATGTATACAGTAGAAATGCAACCCTAGAGTAAGCTCCTCTGTGCCAGACACTCCATGCTGAGTATTTAAATTAGCTGCTCCCTCAGTTTTGCATCTCTTTGCTGCTTTCTTCTCATGCTACAAAATGCACCATTGTGCCTTCATACCACAGAACTTGGCGGCACCATTTTCTCGTTTAAACCATAATAAAAGCTTTTTAAAGACGAAAAAAGCTTTTAATAATTTTCCAATCGAACCAGCATCATCAGAGTCAAACAACCTGCTTGAGTACTTGAGCACTTTCTCTTGCTTTTTTTACTTTGTGCAGACCTTGAGCCTTGAAAGCATCTGTCACATGAGTCTGCAGAGCAGAGAGGTCTCCACAACATCATTAACCTCACATCTTGGCTTTAGAGAAAACGAATCTCACACTTTCGGAGGAGTGTTTGAACCACGTTAAAGATGCTCTGAGTCAGACAGCTGCTGACAGACTTAAAAAGGCTAACGGGAGAGACTTGAAAGGAGAGTCAATTTCCAGCTGGACTTGGAAACCTCAGCCATTTCTAAACGTCTTACTCCTCACCTCACCTGACGTGACCTTTCAGCTTCAGCCACTTGGGCAGCTACATTTGGACTAATGACAAATGCAGTATCTTTGCGAAGTTCAACTATTTTACACAAGTGTCAGAAGCCAGAAACAAAGTCTGCGCCTCACATCGGGGTCACCTCTTGATATTCGATCAGATACACAAAGACTCCGATCTGTCCTGGGAAAACAAAAACTGCCAGTGTTTTGCCTGATAGAGTTACAGCCTCATATGAGGAATGAGCCACTTTATTGCTCTGTAACTGAGAAGATCCCTGAGAAACAAGTGCAGGTTGACCTTTACTAAAGAACAATTATCCTGTCAAAGATGCACAACTCTGGTGTCACTCACAGCACAATGATTTTTCAGGATACAATGATTTTAAAGGAGTATTTCCCATTTTACAAACTATTGACTTTTTTCCTTATATCAAATCAAGATTTATTGTCAAGTTTTCCATAAATGTCTCTATAATGTACTTTTATTGCAAAAATTTGGTTTTGAGAAGGGGTCAAATCAGCCACCTCTTCACCTGCCCTGGGCTGTATGCTAAGCTAATTTTAGCATCTCCAAGCTCTTTCATAATTAGCGTACTCACATTAGAAGGGTTCAGGAAAGTAATGAGAGGCAAATGAGAAATTCTCAAAATAATGAGCAGCAAAAAAACACAAGCAGGGCTTACCTCTCCGTTGAAGAAGCAGAATATTGTTGCCACCAGCAACCCCTAAAAACAGGAATACAAATCAGCACATTGTCTGACAAAAGTAATTTAAAACAATGAAGTTTTAAGCAGTTAAAAAGGACAGGTTTGTTAAAATAAATGAATTAAAACAGCCTGTGGTTTAATGGGATGCCTAATTGATAGTTAAATACAGGTAATGGAGTGGCTAACAGATTTAAAGAGGTAATCATCAGTGAATCAGATAAAGCCATGACAATAATAATGAGGCAGAAAACAAGGTTGTTAACCGAGGGGGACTTTCAGGCATGCAAAACATCTACATCTCTAGCCTTGTGGGACCAGAGAGCACAAGGAAATAGGAAATAGGAGCTGCACTGAAGATCAATACTGTGAACAAGATGAGCATACATTACTTTTAGTTATTACTCCATAGATTGAAGTTTGTTTTTTTCCTGTAATTACCTCAACATCCGGAGGCTGTAAAAAGCTCACTTTCCTGCGTTTTGATTCACTGCTGAATTACCTTCTAACCGAGCCTTGGCTTGGTACTTATATGGAAACTCTGATTAAAGCAGTGCCATGCTGTCAGCTCGGTGCCTACCTGGTAGTGCATGAGTATGTGCATGATGTATTCATAGACCTCCCCAGCCAGCCGGTTCTCTGGCCTCCAGGGGAAAATGACAAACTGGATTCCCAGCAGGGGCACCAGGATGAGGGTGGCTCGTACTGCCTTCATGTACATGTTGGACTCTGCTCGGTGTGTGTCTCTTAACTTGGTCACTAACACTCTTATTATGTTGAGCAAGAAGAAGAGGTTCACCTGCAGGAGAAAAACCAAAACAAACATCAGCTTTCTCAGAGGTAATAGTCCGAGTGAAATATTAAACTAATAATCATAAATTTTGCGTTAATGACTCTTAGGTTGAACCGAAACATTGGACCATCAGACTTACAAGAAGCGCCGCCACTATGGGACCATGGACGGCGTAGAGCAGATGGGTTTCCACGCTCATCCAACAGCTACAGAGGGAAAAATAGATCAGTCAGTGCGCACTGCTGCCCAAAATACACATGCACACATATCCCAAAACACACACACTATAAGTCTGCAAATCCCCTCTCTCAGCCACACAACGGTGAGCACATATGTGCACATCTTCTGTTTATTTTCAGTCGTTTCTGGAACATTACTCACTTGTCATCAAAGTACTTTTTCCTTGCCACGGCGTGGATGGATGCAGGCACAAGAGGAAAGCCTTGGACAGGGAAAGAGATGACGGCCATATGAGGTCTTGAGTGAATTTGGGGGAATTCATTTGTCATTTATGCAACAGTGAACGTGTGGTTAGCTTGGTCGGTTGTTTCCTACTCAAATAAATGACTACTTCACAAATATTTTATTGGAAAGACTGAAACACGGTGGATTGACTTTAAATCTGCTGACTTTTTTGGAGGGATTCTGGATAACACTTTATATTAAGGTTCTTATGAGCATTAATTCATAGTTAATAAACCACTTATAAGTCCATTTTAATTTCATCGAGGGAACATTCCCAAAAGGATAAATAAAGTTATATCTATTGTAATCCGAATCTAATCTCATAACTGTTTAATGAAGATTTATTAAACTTTATCAGACTCTGTTCCTGCTTTGGAGCATGAGCTGCATGTGAGTATTATTACCTGTTAACAAGGGCAAATAAAATAATGTATTTGATAGGCATTAATAATCTTATTATTGTTCTATATCCTCTAATTATAAAGTTAGGTGTGCTCTATTTTATTAAGATGGCAGTAAGTGCTTAAAGAGAAACTAACAAACAATTATAAATGTCAATTTTAATTATGATTAAGGCTCTGAGGGTTAATTTCATGTGCATAGAATTCTCATTAAATATTAAAAGTTGTCTGTATGCAATTAGTGTGGCAACAGGAAATGATAAACATGCATATTTATCCTCAATCAACCTTTATTAAGTGTGATTAATGTTAATAAAGTCAAATTACTGTTCATAAACACTTAATTAGTAATTATGACTGTTAAGAAATTACTAATAGGAGCCTGTAAGTGTCTATTAAACAATCATAAATGTGTAATTTTTTCTTTTATTAATTCTAATTAACACCTATTCATTGTCCATAATTATCTTTCAAGGTCTTAATCAGCCTGTTGACAGTTGATAAATGTTTATAACAAGGATCCTCATATAAAGTGTAATCAGATTATACAAAAAAAACATATATTTTTTTCTATGCCTAATTATTATCGTGTTTTTATTTAAAAAAAAAAAAACCTTAATAGGTTATTAAGATTTTTTTATTTTTCTGCTTGTAAATACTTGAATTCATGATCAGTCATGTCCAGACATCACTCAGGCAGACCTGACTGAGTGGCCGCCCTCTACAAACACACAGGATTAAAACAAGCCTCAAGGTTACTCTCCTGTTTTTAAAGATGACTATCAATTATCAAGTTCTGCAGCTCACTTGATTGACAGACTGCGGCCATTATATGTGTCCCCAACAAGGTGAAAAACAGGACAGTTTGAGCACTAAGCGTCCAGAGGGCCAATAAAGCTGTCAGCTTGTCCATAGTGACAAACTGTACAAGGCTTAGGGGGGCTACTTATAAATTGCGCCTGCCAGACTGTTTTTTTTTTTTTTCTTTTTCTCCATGAGTTGCCTTTTTGGGAGTTTTTTAGCCATGATTTAGCCCAATGGGAGCATAAAAAGAGTTCCTAATAGAAAAAAAATGCAGCAAATAAATCAAATTCAGATGGGCTTACTTACCCCAGCCTAAGAGGTAGTACCAGTGCAGATGCTGCTCCTCTGCAAACACAGCCACAACAATGAGGGTGTGCAAGTAGATCCCTTCACAGAGCATCCAGAAGTAATTGCAGCCCAGCATGTACATGTGGAAGAAGTGCAACACCTTACAGCTGGCCTGCAGAGAAAGGCTGATTGTTCAGTATTTCTGCTTTTATTTAGTCATGCATGAAATAATATCTGTTAAGAGGATTCAATTGAGACAGCCTGGACATCATCTCAGCAGGAGTTTCTGCAGTCATAGCACAAAATCATCAGCTAGTTTTATTCTTATTTTCCTCCCTGTTCTGCTGATGATATTACAGAAGGGATGTTTATTCATTAACCCCCCCTGGAGGGAGGTAGGCTGAGATGGAAATGATGGTTTCCTTAGATTGGAGTGTTCATTGAATGTACTTGTGTCGTTTCTCTACAGGAAATGAGCTCTACAAGTGCATATCAAAGCTCACGCTCTCATGTACGGTGCAGATTCCTGTATTTCTGCTGGGCACAGTGCATCAGCATTTCACACTACGTATCCTGTCCCTGTGATTAAATCATTACTATGATGTTTAGAAAGAGGCAGCTTTAGTCGTAATAATCATGTGAATCTTATCTCATCTTGGTCCCCTAATGCTATAATTACCCACACACTTAAGGATGTGAAATACGCTGTAATTCTTCTAATGACTTCAACACACCCACTCTGCTGTATATCCCTTTACTAGTGCGTGTTTTCAGGAACAAAAACTTCTCTTCCAGAAAAATCTTCAGATGGAATCATACTTTTCATACTTTCATACTTCATACTCATACTTTTTTTTTTGTTTGTTTGTTTTGTTAGATTTTCTGCTCATTTGGTAGTTTTTCAGCTAACGACATCAGCTGTGATTGCTGCAGCTCACTAGTCCCGTCTTAGTTGGCTTCTGTTGTTTTTCTATTTTGGATTATGTAGCTCCATTAGACGCCAAAATCTTTCCAAAAGAAGCAAAACAAAGTCAAGTATTGATTTCAAAATATTATATTTGAACGTCCCGAGCTAAAGGGGATAAAAGGAACATTTGAGGCTTACTGAACCCTAACCCTATCCTTACTCTGATGTTTGCTTGTGCTATTAAGTTATCTTGGAAATCTGTTTTTTTTTTCTGATTCTTACTCACTGTTATAGATCTCCTAAAAAATCACAGCATCATACATCCTTATTAGTTCATTTAATTATTTAACATTTTTACATTCTAACATTGTGCATTTCTAATTCCTATAAAGTGGTACTTCTTATGTTTTAAAACTTCACTTGTGCTGTTGGTTGCTCCATGAGACTGACCATTTCCTGTATGATGAGTGATGTGGTTGTGTGTAGAATAGGAAAACATTCTACACAGTGGGCAAAGTCTGCAAAGAGACAAGATGTAGCACCTTGTCCCCAGGGGGCACCAGAACCAATACAAACATAAAGTTCCCCACCAGAGCTTTAAATAACCCTTTTGTTGCAGAGGGTTCAAACCAATCAATCCCCAAATACTTGACAAAAACTTTTGATCTGGGTCAGTATAAATCTTACGCTGATGATACCAAAATGTATTCCAGTGACTGTATAGCCTAAAACAGACTTCATTTGATAACCTCTTATTGATTTCAGCATAATTTGAACTTCAAAACTCCAAAAAGGTATGCATTACGACACAAATTCAATTCTTGTCCTCAATGTTTTGATGCTTAAGACAGTAGTGGCCTTTCAAAATGTAATATGATTGCCTTCAAAGAGACCTATGATGATCTACACTTCAATACATTTGAATAATGTTACAATGTTGGGTATTCACAGCAAAGTTTTATCACATGAGACACAGATTATGACTGTGATTATGTTTTTTCCAGGTTCCATGAACAGCTTGTTTTGAGACATGACCACAGCCTGATGTTAGGTTGTGCCGTTCTGCCCTGGCACCTCTGGCACAGAAACACCCACCCGCTCTGCACTTTGTTGATTCAGTGTTCACTGCATCTCTGAAAGTTGCTTTCAAGTGTTATTTTACAAGAGACTCACATACTGTACATTTTAAAGAATATCTGATATGAAAATATTCATGTGCCCCACTTCACCTCCTTTGTAAACAAAGATGTGGAAAAGCTGGATTTGTATTGCATCTGATCTTGGAAACTGGGTTATTCTATCAAAAAAGACTTAAAACTACAAGCTTCAAGTAACATAACAGTAGGAATTGTAGAACTAGCTAAGGTACGCTAACATGGCTAAATTGAGAGCTAAGTGCCACTTGTAGCTTGCCTCTGATGTTTTCTTCAGAGGCATAACCTTTAGGTAATTTTATAACAACCGAACTGTGTAAAAAGAAATACCTGCAAGCTGCATATCACTTTAAATCACCGAAACTAAGGGGTTCAGGCAGAGCGACAAATCATGCAAAGCTGCATCGTATTTTCTCCAGACTGACATAATGGAAGGTAAAACTGAGTTTAGTGTAGATCTCCTTTAATTCTATTTTATAATTGCTATCATACTCTCCTAGCCCCTCTGAGAGCCATGAACATGATCGACTATAAATATACCCATCAGGGTTTCTGGTTCCCAGTTCAGTTTAAAAGAGCAGCCTTACTTTTATTTAAACATGCTGGCATTACTATCAACCTCTTCTTCCCTCAGGAGTCTTCTTGGCTGGAGACACAGAAAAGTCATTCGCTTCTGAACTGTTCTCCATGTGGCTCCCCCCTTACCTTCCTCCAGTCCTTCCCACAGAAACCCTCCACTATGTGAGACATTGATCTGACTCAACCAATGTTTGTGTTTGCTTGAAGTTAAGGACAAAGTTCTGGTTAACAAATCAAGCTGCTGTAGATCATGTGCATGTTTGTCATGTTTTCAACCTCCTCCCTGGTTTGACATATGCTTTGGGGTTTCACTCCCCACAGCGCTGGCAGACCGAACCAGACTGTGTATCACCACACCAGAGAGAATAAAATGAGCTTGTTTTCTCTGCAAGAGCAAATCTCGAACCACAGTCCTTCGTTCCTAAATCACCGGTGCAGAAAAGAGGCTCATAAGTCTCACTCGGGCAGCGATAAATTTTAATCAAGTTTTACGACAGACACTTATAACTCCCAACCAATGAAGCTTGTGATTTCTTTTCCTGCGTCCTCTCGAAAAGCTGGGCCACAATGACTGATTTCGTTTTGACATGATAAGGCAGGCTAGCTGACCTGAACAGTTGAAAAAACAATAACGGTATAAAAAGGAGCCATTAAATGAAATGATTTACACTTGTGTATCCTCTGTCATTATTGGCAGAGTCTTAGATCCAGAGACAGGATGTAAATCAGGACATCAGACAGGGCCAGCCTTACGGACTTGGTGAGTGCATTGCTGTTTTCTTTATTCTTACTTTCAGACTAATCAGTCAGAGTTTGAAATACTGTTTAAACGGCTGGGAAATCACTCGCTCACACTCAGAATACATACCAGAAAGATTACGGTTTCTACGTTTTTCGTATAAATAGGTCATATTCTGACATCATTTTTAGTTTAGTGCCTGAGTGTATTCAGGCTTATATCCTGGTACAGATCAAAATCAGGATGAATCTTGCTCTGATTTGAGATGTGACATTTTTGAAGAGTCAAAAAAACACATCATTAATAAAGTTTCAAATGCAAAGCATTGGATTAGCAGGTATTCATTACTCTTTCTTTCCAAAAAGGAGTGGTTCTTGAAAAGCCGCACATGAATTTATGCTCACTCCTGATAGTGAGGCATCCAGGCGAGACAGATTTATCATCCCTACCAGAGCAGAGCTCCACATTTCAAAGAATTTCCATAATGCATTCAGTGTGGCTCCTAAGGTCTGTCAGAAGTACGTGGAACAGAGCAAAAAACTGTCCGTCGATGAGGGGCGATTCTGCCAAGATATGGTTCATTGACATGAAATACTAATTAGGAAATGTGAAGAAGTCTGCTGCGAAAACTTGTGTATGTTCAAACATACAGATTTATGTTACACTTGCACTTGGCTTGAAGAGTGAATGAATTTTAAGAAGTTCATAGAAATGTTTTCATCCTACTTTATTTGGCTTAGCATAAATCATGAATACATTTGTGTCTCATTTCAATAGAGTGGAACTAATCTTCCTCTTCACAATGGATTCTGCTATGCTGCACATTTGCTAGCTTCTGGCTCATTGGTCTGCCCATCCAGCACTTTGACCCAGATGCAAATATCTCAACAAAAATAAACCCTTCAGGTGTGAGAACTATAACCTGTCCAGATTTTGGCAGCTTTAACATTCAGGAGGGATTTTCCCGTCCCCTGTGACCTGTGCTGTTTAAGGCTGATTATAGTGTCTTTCAGGGGAAGGGTCCAGTATTGGTGTAATCTAAAGAACCTTCATGAACCAACACAAGAGAAGCTGAGGCACTGTCTGAAACGCTGTGTGTGCACATAGACTTCCCTTGCTCTGACGAAGCATTGATCCTGCTTCTGCCAGTCAGTCTATGGGAGTCACCTTTTTACCCTTTTTCTAGGACAGCTATGTTTCCTCTCATTCTTAGAAAATAAACAGATTAGTGTTTTCAAGCTGCTTTTGTTGAACAAACTTGACAGCCTGTCAGCAGTCAAGTCCCAGTTTTTTTCTGTGCTCCTCTTCAGGGGTGCACCCAGAGTTTTACACGGGGGTGCCCCTGGTGTATGGGTGGCCAGAGTGTGTGTAGACATATTATTAGTATTTTTTACCCTCTTTATCTTCTTTATTTGTTTAATTTTTTTAGTTTTTTTTTTTTTTTTAACAGTTACCCCATAGAAATTCTGCATTACTATAAACTTTTTAACCAAGTGAAAAATAATAAAATTAACCATTAATTGAATTCATTTGCAACAATGGTGTTTTGTGCTTGTCTGCACATGCAACGTCACTCTTAAGCTACAGCCTAACAATAATGCTAGCAGGCTTTTACTCTCATTTCTACAGTGAAACACTATACCTCTTTTTTTTTTTAAAATCTTTCCACACTTCTGGTGTAAAACTAAGTGGTAGTCCTGAGGTTAAATAATCCACAGAGGTCATACTTACAGGGTTTCTGCTCACCAGCTCAGGATCATTGACCACTGCCACGAGGTAGATGATGGTGAGGGCTGAGTTCAGCACGTAGGAGCAGAAGAGGTTCTTGTGCAGGGTGATCCTTTGGCAGCTCAGACTCCTGCATGGAGACAGATCCTGTCATTGGTTTCAGATACATGCTGGCATACTAGGATATGATATTATATCTAGGAAGAAATTCCATCTTGGGCTGCAAGCTCGGAATGAAATCTTCAGGGAGAAACACAAATAACAAATCAAAAGCGAGTAAAAAAGTTCCTGCTGATGGAATGACCCGGAGTAAAGTAGCTCCTGACAAACAGGCTAATAGTTTGATGAGATTATTGGATGTTGCTACAGTCTAATATCTTACAAGACATATTCAGGACTCTATTCATTTGCGATTGGTAAAAATCCCAGCAGTCACTGTGCCTTTAATATCGCCTCTAAATGCTCTCTACTGTACATGCTGGACTGGCTGTTAAATAATGCATAATGGATCCCTGAGGTACTCCCCTATTACCACAGCCAGCCACTCAGAATTAATAGAGTAATGAAATGCTTGACAAGCAGAGTGGAAATAACTATTAGAACCAAAATCATTTCAAGTCATTCGTATGAAAGCCTTTTATTATCAGTGATGGTAGTTTAGGGCTGCATTTAAATGTGCTGCGACCCACAGAGTGTTATATACTGAATAAAAGTTTGCACCAGATGTGTTTTTGCATGCCCTCCAATAAATATGTCCTCTGCTGTTTTAGAAACAAGATCCCCTAGTGGCTCATGGGTAATTTTGTCTTTGAAAGGGAGTAAAAACCCCTGAGACATACAAAAAAATACAGAGCAATGCTTTTCTCATAAATGGTACAAGGGAGTTCTATCAGACTGCACACCTCTACAGTGTTGTTCAGAAGCTGTGATGAACTCAGACTAAAGTTAAGTCTTAATTTAAGCTTTTAAGAATATGCAAGAGCTGCCAAGTACCTAAAAAGACTTTAAAGATACTAAATCTTCACTGTATCTTTAGCCAGACCGTCTCCAATGCAAACATCCCCGATTTTGACATTTTTCCGCAATGACCTCGAGTATTTTTATCTGGGAATCCTGACAGTGTTGATGTAGTTGTAAATAACCAAAGAGTGCAGCTGGACACCATCACATACCACAGAAAGCTTCACATCTGGAGCTTATAATTCAGCATCCAGCCTCCAATATTTGAAGTGTTTTAGCAATAAATATTATTAGTCATGGAAGAGAAGAAAAAAGGATATTATCAGGATCATAATTCCTTATTACTTTGATCGTGTAAATTGTGAAAACCCCACTGAGTTTTTGTGTAGCTGAGTCTGAACGCCAGTGGGTCACAGCGGTTTGGAGGATAATGTGCCTGCCCTTAACATGGCCGCTAAATTTACGAGTGTGTATAAAACTTTAGAGCGTAGCGAGGGTCCGTGCTGCATAACGATTGCCTTTTAAGAGGTCAGTACCCGTCAAGATGTCAGATTTTACAACTGCATTCAAGAGTAGCAGAGCCAACAGGGCAACGTGTCCAGATATTGTTACAGAAAATAAAGTTCAACTTTCCTCAGAGGTTTCTTTTTTAGATTTTCTTACGTTATGGTGTCATTAAAATTAATGGCGATCGAGTTCCTTGTCCTCCTGCACAATAAAGTTTCAACAGTGTGTGTGGCACTCGCTAACTTTTCCTTCTCAGGGTTCAACATTTGAACATTTTACATACATTAACTGCATATTATACCTCCCTAACCCTTGTCCACCTCATACTGAACTTTCTCCTCATTGAATTTCCTTCGCAGTATCTTAATTACTCATGCGCTTTCCTCCTGTGGGATTAAGCAGTATATTGGGATGAGCGGTCTTAATGAGCAGCGCGCTTAGGTGCACACGTTTCTAATAAGAGCGAAGCACAGACGCTTCCAGCGGACGTCACAGCTCTCTGCTTTTGAATCCTAAATATCCATGAAATAAATGTGCGGTACAAAGAAGCCAAGGTGGCATGAAATGAGTGGAGGAGAGTTGTGTATAAATTACGCTAACTGAGGCTGTCCAACAGGGTTTAATGTGCGACTGCAGTAATAAATAAAGTGAAGATGGTGAGAGTGTTAAAGCACAGATTTATTTTACTTTTTTAACAACATTATAAAACGTAACAACGAGTTTAACCCTCATTCATAATGACAAATCTGCCAGGCTGCAGGGCAAGCGTTAAAAGCTGTCATGTTCAATCTGTTGGTGTGGACACTATAAAGTTTGTGCTGACTGTGAATGAGTCTAGGACCCAAGAGCTGTCAGTGCTGAGTAATGAAATGGCTGGAGGACACTTGAGTGAAAGATCACCACCATCTGCTGTCCTGTCATTGAAGAGATGATTGAGCCTTCGAGGCCAAATCCAGCACCAATTAATCATCCCAGAGTTACGACACCCTGTATCAATGCACCACGTTAAACATTCACAGACAGTATAGTTCGAATTATTTCAACAAAAACTTCCTAAAGAGATCCATTTTAATCCTATTCATACCTGAAGTAGAAGAAGATGGCCAGAGAGATGAGCAGGGAGGCGATGGATAAAGCATGACCGACAATCGCCATGTAGAAAAGGATGTATGCCGACTGCAAAAAAAGAGGATAGACAGGCAAGACTTAAATTATCTCAAGAATTAGAGCACTGCTGCTGTGAGGAAAATGTATCAGTGTAATTGAAAGAGGCTGCCTCCCTGATTGTTACTGAGTGAGTTCTCTGTAGGGGACTAGATCATCCTCGCTCTTATAACCCCCCTGGGAATTAATAAGCAGTTCTGATTCAGAGATCATCAGATGAGTGAAAACTGTCGGAGTCATCGCAGCTCAACTCAACCTAATTTATATAGCGCATAGAAGCATGTGGGCCAAAAGTGCTTCACAGTAAGAGGAGGTTAAATGAAATAATAAAGTGAAATCATTAACAGAAACAGGTATCAAAAAATCAATTAAAACCAGTGAATGTTGCTCTTGTTTGAAGGCAAGGTTAATAAAAACAGAAACCCCTCTCTTCTCGTGTACTTTAGTCGGGCACATGAGGAAAATTTTAAAGGAAGGCATTCGAGGACCTCAGAGGCAGGAAAATAAAAAAATGATTCTGTGATTTATAGAGGGGATAAAAAAACTTTTAAACACATTAAAAAAAAAAATTTAAATCGCACTTAATTCGACCCACCAGAACAAAACCACCAATATCAGAGATAACTTAATGTGCTAAACATACTTTAATAATTGAATAAATAAATGAATTAATGATTAGATAAATGATTAAATCATTAAATTCATTAAATAAAGAGCATATCGGTGTTGTATCTTGTTAACCTTATCTTTAGCTCTCCAACCAGGGTCTAAAACATGCAGGTTTGAGCACCAGTCCTCTTATTTACTTTTCAGACTTTCTCTTTAATATGGATGCTTCTTGAGGACACGATCCTGTAAAAATAAACAGACAGGTTTGAAAAGATCCTCCAGTTACAGTTAAAGCAATATTATTTCAGTCACTCTGAAAGTGAGCGAGCTCAAAGTTCAGCTTTCACTTCACACAGATTAAATTAAACGAGCTGACATTCATGACTCATAATTTTGAATTTTGGTTTTATAGTTCACGGTCCAAAAAAATTAACAAGCCCATGTTCATCCTCTTCCAGCTGCAACTAAATTATTTTTCACTAGAGCCTCCTAAGCTTTAATTCTTAGCCCTCAATCACTGTCATTTACTCAACCAAAGCCATGGCCAAATATTTAATTTAAAAGCGTAGAAAATTTGAATAAAATGAAAATACTAATTAAACTTGGGGAAAATCAACAGCTTAAAAAATGTAAAAACACACATAAAACAGTAAAAGGTTTTGATTTAAAAACCCAAACACACAAGGAAAGAATTTTCCATCTTCAGCACTATGAACCAGATCTGGGTTGCTATAAGCACTGAGTGTCATAAATCGGACTTCCTCTGCTGTAAAACATGATGCTCTCAAACTTTCAATAATTCTCAGATTGTCTGGTAATGTGGGCAGATGTTTGCTATCTTCAGAGATGCAGAGACTACATTCAAACATTCATTTCACACTTCAGTTCAGCTCATTCTCACAGAACTCTGTTTCATTCACTCATTTTGGGCCAATATTGCAAATTAAGTTGTGAAACTGTTGATTTTAAGGTTGAACTAGTGTGGTAAATAGTTCACTAAAATGCATAACAGTCAGTATAGAAATGTAATTCTGTCATTGTCGAATTCAAATCACTTTATTTGTAATTTTATTTCAATGGCTGACTTTCAGGAGTCCAAATGTAAACACAAAATTACTTTGACTTTAGAACTTTATTTATCCCCAAATAGAAATTCAACTAGGGTTAGTCTCAAAAAGTCATCTACTATTTATAGAAGAATTGTAAAGTAAAGTCAATATATTATATTTATATAATATATAAATATATATTACAATTTTTCAATTTAAAAAAAATCCATTTTTTTCAAATCTATAACTAATCTTCGGATGAAAAAAAAAAACTACAACTAATTTTAAAGATTAGTTGTCAGCAGTAGTATTGAGGCTATTGAAAATATATTAACTTAGATGTACTAACGAAGGGAAAGTTCATTTAACAAACAAAGAAAAAAGAACCTTTTGAAATACTATTAGGAATAATAACATGAATAAAAGAGTGACACTGAAAATGGCTTTTTAGGACTCTTAAATGTAATTTGTGAACAAATGTGAAAGATTCTGTTTTTGCATCTCAGTGTTGAGATATTGTTGTTGTGTGGTCCATGCTCGTAAAGTAAGGAATTAAAAGCTAAAGCTGGCATCATCTGATTCCAATCACAAGTCAACAGTACGTTTCTTGAGCTTTATTTTTCTTTTACTCCAGAGACGTTTTGCTCTGAAAGTTTCCTGACGCCGGGAGGCAGAGTAAGCAGAGATCGTTTTCCTGCGGTAACAGATGGAGCGGCAGATCGATCAGCAATCTTTATGTTTTTCTTTAAGCTACGCCAGAACAGCTGCTCCAGCTGTGAAGCACAATGAGTAAAAGTAACATAGAGTGTCTTGCAGTTATTTTTTTGCAGAAGTTTTGTTCACAAGGTGCTGTTATTTGTAATTGGCCCAACTTGGAGAACAGAGAGGAGTTGTGTTTTTACGACCTTGGATGTACACTGCATGAGAAATTCTTTGGAAAACTTTTTCTCAGTGAGATAGAGAGGGAAAAGTTGGAAGAGTGTACATGAGGAGAGCAGATGATTTACGCTTGAAAAATGCAAAACTGTCCTGGAAAATGGTTTGAAGGGCAAATGTTGGTTTTGTGCAGGACTCAGCGTCAAGCACACCGTGTAGTCTCACATCATTAGCTAGTTACTGGACCACCTTTCATCATTACACCTATATAAACAGCATGAAGAAGACTTCAGTGAAATAAATAGATTTTCTAAACTTTTTGAAAACTTTTTTTCCTCCATGCAACATTTGAACAACCTCACAAACACCAAACTACTGTCAGCTTTGCATTTAGACTTTCTCTTGACACAGTCCAGGTGTTCTCTCACACTGTTGGTTTGCATTTAACTTTCCACCTCTGAGTATTTCTGTGGAGCTCAGTTAAGTCTTCTGGGAACAAAATGCGTGTTTATTATGGTTTCTTGTGCAATATTCATGGGCAGCTACATTAGAGCTACTCTTTTCCATTTTCCACATTTTCTCAAAATACACCTCTGTGCAAAAACTCAATGATTATGCTGACCAGTCAAACTATGGCGGCCGTGCAATTTCTCTATGATAGCAGTTTAGTTTAAAAATTACCTTCAGTTTTGCTTTAGTGTTTTCATTGCAGAGTGTGTAGTTAGACCACGTCCTGTTGGTGTCTGGGTGGCGAAACCATTGTCCATCCTCCCCACAGTACTTAGTGGCTTTTTCTGAAAGTAATAATCAAGTCGTAAATACAGATTCCTCAGACATTGATTTCTCAAGTGTGCTTGTCTTTGTTTTACAGCCTTGTCCAGGGGATTAACACTTCAAAGCTATTCAAAAACAGTCTGATGAATTCATCATGTCTACAGGGGTTTCACTGCTCACCTGTGGTGTCAAAGTCCACAAAATAATTGGGGCAGTTCTGGGAGGTGTAGGTCCCTGCTTGGGTGTCGTCCCAGCACAGCCAGCCGTCCCAGTTTCGACTGCAGTACAGACCTGACACACCAACATGAGAGAGGTTAACCTCTGCAGATGACAGATCTGCCCACAGACAGGCAAACAATCCTGTTCTCTCTACCTGATTTATTATAGGGCAGGTCTCGGTTCATTTTCTCGAAGCATTTGTACTGATTGTCCAGGATTTTCTTCCTCGCTATTTCCTGCTCCTCCGGGTTCACCATGGGACTGACTGTGGCTTCGTCTGAGAGCTCCACCTCAGCGTCTCCTGAGAGCTGAGCAGCTGCCTTCTGCAAGTGAGGTCAACATTGCACATTAAAAAGTACAGCAAAGAGTTACGACACATGGAGACTTTCACATTTAGGTTCAAAAAGTGTTTGGTTTATGTCTTTTCAAAGCTCCTGTGAGCAGCTTTTTTTGACATTTACGAAGCAGACAAATATTCATATTCAGACATTTTGATGATGCTCAAAGCAAATAAAAGCATCAGTGACAAGTTTAAAGGAGTCTACATTTCAATGCCTGAAATTTTCAAAAAGCTGTATTGGCCACAAAAAAGGACGTGGCAGATCAGAGCAAAATATAATAGATTTAAAAACAAGTATATGACTGAAAGGTGACTAAAACTAAAAAGCATTTTAGTCGAAAACACTTAAACTTAGACTTAATCTAAGACAGCTGCTAAAATTAACATGGTTATCAATCTTTCGAATAATTACACTTGAGCATTACCCTCCACTTCTCCTTCGTTTTCGCTGCACATAGTGTGTAGTTGGTCAAGGTCTTGCCACTCTCCGGATGTCGAAACCACTGCCCGTCTTCTTCACAGAACTTTGTTACCTTCTCTGAAAAGAAATAATCATACAACCACTAAATAAACTTGGTTACATTAAATATAGCACTCAGCCTGTGAAAGAGTAAGTCTTACGGCTCACCTGCTGGGTCAAAGTCAGAAAAATAATCAGGGCAGTTTTGAGAGGCGTAAGTCCCGGCTGGAGTGTCATCCCAACACAACCAGCCATCCCAGTTGCGACCACAGTATAGACCTGCAACACCAACAAAACCATGTGTTTAAATATCTTTTATTTGTATGTTTTTTCTCAAATTAGGAGTGAAACAACGAGTTTAAGTCCGCAGTATCAATACCTGATTTGTTCAGAGGTGGATCGTGGTTAATTTTCAGGAGGCATCTGTATTCGTTCTCGACCATTTTTAGAGTCTGTGGAAGAAATGGTTACATGGTCAGAGTGAATATTGACAACTACTATTCCACCACTATCAAAGCTGGTTAATAATTTTCTCTTGTAACTAGAGCTCCTGGTCAAAACCTGTAATGATGCTGAAGTCTATATGTTTCAGTATAAATGTTTTCTTTTTTTTAAGTACCTCTGAGAGGAGCAGTGGCTATTTTTAATTTGATTTAATTTGATAAAAAAACAAAGGTTTCGATCTTCTATTTTTGTAGCTTTGTGTATTTATGTTACAAGGAGAGCTTGCAGAACTGGTCAGCCTAGTTTCTGATAAATCACCAAAGCGTTGTTTATAATGTCAGCATGACTCTAAGTTACCCTCTGCCTCTTCTCATGGGTGGTTGCACAGAGTGTGTAGTTGGTCCAAGCTCTGTTTGCCTCTGGATGGTGAAACCACTGACCATTTTCTTCACAGTACTTAGTCGCCTTTTCTGCAAATAGTAATAATTTGATTAAGTCCAGTTGCTTCTACTGAACTCCAGAGTGCCATAGAGTTAATATACGAGTGGATTACTAATTTCTTTAAACAGCACTTTTCAATACAGGTAAGAAAGTGCTTCACAACAACAAAAGTAGATACACTGACAACAACTCAGATCAAACACATTTTTAATACAACTCTATCTGTACATATTGAACATGTGTTTGCTGGTTTCTGTCAAAACTGTCTGAATATGGTGAGATGACGTTTCACTGAGACAGGTGTGTGTAGAGTCGCAGTAGTAATGGTCAAGGTTATCAAAGACTGACAAAAGAGACTTGACCCTTTGCTACATTTACGAGCTGACAAAAATAGGTCTGGACAACCAGGGCACGAGAAAAGACTTGATCGAAAATGACATAAAGGTTTCTGGCTGAGGGCTTCACATAATTTTGTTTTTGTTTGGACTGATTTGATTGCGGGGGGCTGATCACATAAACTTCTGTCATTTAATTGTAGAACTTGTCATATCCATGATTTCATTTTTGCGAGTTTCCATGTCTGACAGGTCAGGATTCAGATTTAAGGTTGACTGTCATCGACATAACAATAAAAACTATTAAATTATACTGTCTATAAGGAAAATACTAAGAGGGAACATGAAAATGAAAAATAGACGTGAACCCAGAACTAAACCCTGGGGGATCCCATGACACAGATTAGCTGTTGATACTGAGCCATTGACACAGCAAAGTAGAAGGTAGCTATAAGAGAATTATAAGAAACCTAGCGGAGTGTTGCTCCTTACCTGTTGGGTCAAAGTTGCCGAAATAGTCAGGGCAGTTTTGGGCGGCAATGATCCCTGCTGGAGTGTCATCCCAGCAGAGCCAGCCATCCCAGTTACGACTGCAGTACAGACCTGCAACACCAACATAAACAAAGTCAAGATCACACACTTATCAGTCTTTTTGTTAGACATTCAATAGATTTGGAGTATGACATTCTTGGATAGTAGACTTCAACAGTACCTAATTTGTTATAAGGTGGATCATGCTTCATTTTCTCTATGCACTTCTTTTCGTTCTCAAAGACAATCTCCTCCATAACGCCTCCTTTTTTTGTGGTAGCCTCTGTGGTGGGCTCCCCCTCAGAGTCCCTCAGATAAAGAGGGACCTCCTTCTAGAAAAAGAGGTTCAATATAAAGCACTCTCCATACGACTACCACCAGAAATGAAACAACCAATTACTAAATACCTCTTTCTTGCTCCTTGAAGCTGGTTGACAAGTGGACCCAGCCTCAGTCCCGACCCAATTCCCCCATTCGTCACAATATTTAGTGACTTTTTCTGCAAGGAAAAAATAATTACTGTGAAGGCAACTCGACAAAAGAATAATCCAGTCATTATACTGTGACAGATTACTTGCGGCTACATAATTGCTTCTGTTTGGCGTTCATGTCCAGAAGAGGATCCCTATATTCTTTGGCTTAGTCTTTGTTTTTCTCCAGTAGTATGTTGGCATCATCCAAACACATAAATCTGACCCTGAATCTTGGCATTACTGCACAGCTGTGATTAATTTCACTTGGCATGCATCATCAAATGTTATGTCAAGGAGAAAATTCCCTCTCAGGAGTATTTCTCTGGCAAACTCTCAAATGTTGGCCTAAAATCATATGTACTGCAGAGCTAAGAATAAGATCCCATTGTTTCTGACAACAACACCATCAGCCCCACGAGCTGAGTCTTCTCAGACAGCTCATCAACTCGTCAACATCCACTTTCAACTGTACGACTTCTGCTGAGTCTTGAATCAGCAGCATCATCTTTCAAACAAGGAGCCATCAGGGGACACTTAACGTCACAGGCATTTTGGGGGAATCTTTATGCGCTTTCTTGAACAAAAGCACGCTCTCTCTTCCCATCCATATCTGACTCCTCTGTCAGTTTAGTAATCCCTCCTTATTTTGCTCTTATATTCTGTCTGTATATAAACCCTTCAGTCTTTTCTCTGTCCTCTCATTCACCTCTAAACTCTCTACCGTATTGCATCTCCTAAATTAGACTTGACTTCACTCTGGATCCCATCAAGCTGAAATTGAGCCTTGCATTTCTCTCAGTAAAAACTATGGGAATCATTTTATCAAAACATGAAGGCACTTCATCCGTTTTAGTCAATAACAATATCAATAAACGTCTGTTTTCATTTACTCTTATTTCAACCACACAGACAAGTAAGTCATTGTTGTTCTGGCTAACATAGTTACTCTCTTTTACAGTAACAGTTGTTCCAGTCTTTCTCCATAGTACAATCTAAAATCCAGAGTTTGCAAGACAGGTCCTTTTTTTAACATAAATATCTTAACCAAACTGTATCCTTCAGTCAACCATTCCTCAAAGCATTTTCCTCATAACTAAAAAAGTGTAACTAACATTGAAAGAAAAGTCAAAGAAAAGCCACAAATTTCCTGTTCAAATCCATCCAGTAGATAGTGAGATAAGCCCATTTGATGAGAAAATGTTCTGACCTCCTGTTCCCCAAGATAATGCTCTCAGGGTTTATCCTCTGGCCCTTCATGAATGCCTGTACCAAAAGTCTTCAGTGTCTTCACAGTTTGCTAATAGCTGATGAGATGTTTCAACAGAGACCCGTGTGATGGACTGACTGACTAACAAACTGTGATTGCAATTAAGGGTCTCACTGTGGGCTGATTAAACAAAATAACTTTGTGAACATCTATACAAGCCGAACACCAACAAAGAGAACAAAGAACAGCACAAACAATCAAGAGGAAAGTTTACACACAAGATTTCCCAGTTTGGGATTTGTAATTTGATTGGCATCTACTCTACAAAGATGATTAGGCACGATAACTGTCTTTGTGTTTATGAGTCATCAAATCTTTCCTGTGTACTTCAATCACAGACTGTATTTTTGTCTACCATTCTGGTTAACATTCAGGCCCGAACTACACGAATGCGGATATATTTCAAACCGCACATATTTATGTCCGATTAGGCCTCCCTACCACACCAACACGGGAGTTTGGAGCACTCAAACCGGATAAATCTGAATCTGAAAAAACAAGTGGAGAAATAAAAAAATATCCATATCCCGTAACCGTAGTGGATTCGTGTGGTTGGACTTTTACGGATCGATGACGTCAAACCGCAGCTCGCGCATGCGAATTAAAAAGAAAAACAACAACAACAACGATGGTGGACATACAGGGTATTCTTTACGTTCGTTTTGCCCTTTTGGGACTAATTTCAGCCTTGCAAGTGAACCTTGTTTTACACAATTACATCCACCAGTCAGCCAGCTCACAGAGGCGTCTGCTGCGGCCAATACTTTTATTGGTCACATGGTCCGTCACATGGACCCGACGCACGAGCGTAGCTTCTGCAAACAATGCATGACGCATCACGCTGTTACAATTCATCGACCAATCAGGTAGCTTTGTTCCTGAATTTTTTTTAAGCGGCACCAGATAGGATTGAGTTTGAAGGCTACGTGTGGACGCAGGTATTTTTGAGAACTAACACGTGTGGACAGATACATTTATTTAGACGGGAGTACAAAAATATCCTGATAAATAAATATCTATATACGTGTAGTTCGGGCCTCAGTTTCTGAGTTTAGATTTGGCCGAAAAGGTAAACACTGGCAGATTGAGACGAAAGAATCTAAAGAATCTCAGCAGTGGCTGATTTATGCTCCTGAAAAACAAAATGGACATTAAATCGAGGCTGAACGGAAAATGAACAAATAACTGGATGACACTGTATGGGACAAGTCAGCTGGTGGCCTCAGGTGAAGACCGAGGTGGGGATAATGAAGCTTGTATGAAACACCTGATACCACTCAGCTCATGCACCTCGGGTACCTTCTATTGCTGTGCTTTATACTTGAATTCAGACCTACACTGTCGAATCACATGCAGAACAAGGTCGTGAAAGCTTAGCCTAACAGTCATCTCAATTTACCAGATCTTCACAAGAATGAGGAATCTATAGGAAGGTGAGGCTGTTTGGAATCAGTTTGGTTAGTATCATCTTGGTTATATGCTGAACAGTGTTGTTGGGAGGATTCACAAAAAGACTGCTGCTGCTAAACCTGTGCAGCTTTGACAAAAACAGCACAAATGGACTAAAAACTGCACTGTAGATCTGATAGTGTCTCTGGTACAATGGAACCATTATGTACTCACTTGAAGCAAAACTGGCCCCAAATTTTCAAGTGCTGGCGCTGACAGTCACACGCAGTAAGGGTGAAATTTTTTACCATCTGCTAAGAGCTGCTGTGGCGCAGTATTTAACAGGATTGTCATGCTCAATGTTTCCAGCAATCATGATGAAAATTTACCTGACCTCAAAATAATAAATCACAATACTAAATGTGTTAATAAATTACTCGTTCCCTAGCTCTGTAATCAGGGCTTGGATCTGCCTAAGGCCCAACACTGGCACACTTTTTCCACATTTCGTAGAAATGGTTTGGAGCTGTTGAGCACAACTTGTTTTTTCACTTGAACCAGCTGCTCTTTCTGGCCCACTCTAGGGAAGACGCTTGGTTGCAAATTGCTATAAACTAGATCATATATCCTAGGAAATTATTTCACAGCGAACCATTAAAAAGTGTTTTCTCCTCCTCTTATACGTGGTCAAAATGAAAGCACGGTACAACAAAGCTCAGTGCAGCATAAGGTGGAGATGCTGACAGCTCGCCCCCAAACTTGGGCGCACCGTGAGCAAACTGCACACAACTGTCGAAGTTTCCTGTCATGTTTGCCCTCGAATGACACTAAGATGGTGTATTTTGTAAAGTGGGCATTGAGACAGAGCAGTTAATTGTGTGGAAAGAAAAAAAGGCACAACAAATTGTTCATAGTAGAGTGTGGGTTCTTATCTGACAATGCTTTTATTGATCTCTGCGAACATGTGCAGGCACTCCCCTGACAAACACTGTCTTTTAAACCAACTTAATTCTTGCTTCCTAGTGGGACTGTAGAAGCAAAAGGAGAAAATAGTCTTGGCACAAAGTCCTATACATAGAGAGCTCTACTGGAAGCCCTGAAAAAGTTGGCCATCTACTCCCAGAGGCTGTATTACCCTGTGAGAAAAACCAATGGGTTTTGAGGTTGAAAATGACCTTACTTGCCCCCGAATGTCAAATCAAAAACGAATACATCATAAATTAAAAAAAAAATCTTCCCAGCCGGTCCACTGGCCATTCTGGTTCATGGACTTGATACCAGACAATCAGCTATGTAACCTTTAAACCTCCCCAGCATTCTGAGAATTGGATTGTTTTCTGTGCTGTCTGCTGACCTGGAATTAAAAAGTTATGCAGGAAACCCTCTAATTTCCCACCGCTCTTTGTTCAGTGAGTTTTTTGTCAAGTGCCGGTCTTTCTTACCGTTTGGGTCCAAATCAGGACGATGAGGGCAGCTCTGTGTTACAGATGTCCCAGCCTGTGTTTCATCCCAGCACAATAAGCCGTCCCACAGACGTCCGCAGAAAGTACCTTTAGAAAGACGGATAGATAACGGTTGGATAATGGGGCAGAGCATGAATCCACCGTCATACTTTTTCAGTTGAGTTACATAACTCCTCTCAAGCCTCGAAAGCCATTATAGCTAAACAGCTTTCACCCCAAAAGCCCTTTCACATTAGTTAAACCTCCACTGACATTACTACCATTACTTCAGACTACAACAACAGCCCTGATCTGACCCCAATCCGCTGCTTTACAAAGTCATTACACCCATGATGCTCTCCTACAGCTAATCCATTTGGCCTCACAGAACCTTACGATGATTGTGGCCTCTCACCGGTTCTGTTTTCTTGGTGGTCTTTGTTGGACAGCCCAAGACATTTGTTATGACCCTGGCTCACTGCCTGCCCCTGTCCTTCGGTCACGCTCTGTCTGGTCCTGAGCGATGAGTCTGTGACTGACTCAGTTCCTGCTGCCATCTTTCGCTGCGGAGAAAAAGTGATACCAGAGGTGAGAGGACAGGGAAGAAGACATACTCAGTACATTTACAGGCACAGTTAAGTGAAGCTCTATTAGGCAAGTCAACTGGACTACTGTCCTGTCTCGGTGTTTACACAACAGGTGAGAACCAATTTGTTGACAGAAGTGTGTCCAACTCTCTTAGGAATGGTGGACATATGCCCTCTTTTAACCCAATACTACAGGGTTGTCTCTTGGTTGATCTATTTTATCGCCTACCAAAACAATCAACAAGCGCATTAGCAAAAGGCTGATGGCTTGTTAGTGGACAGATGAAGACATAGACAACTTTACAGCTCTGTAGCCTGGCTGGGCCTGGCTAGATCTGACATCTCCTGCGGATATAAACGATTTCTGCCGACTTTGCAAAGTCAACTGCAGAATTAACGGCGTTCTGAATGAACGGCACTTTGAAAAGTCCCGCAGCATGTGTTAGATGTCACCATCTACACATGGACCAATCAGGGGCTGCTTTTCCCTGTTGTCCGGGGAACAGTGGAAACACAGTCACTGATTGGCCTGGTTATTTTCTGATCGCTAATACACGCTCCCAATAGGCCGAAGTCCAGACTGTTGTGGGAAGGAACGGCAAGTGATTTACGCAACAGGATGGCCCAGCCAGGCTAACAGCTCTGTACCTTAAGTGTATGACACAACAGCTTTTTCTTTTATATCTTTCACGTTCTTTCTTCTTCTGTCCACGATTTGTTTACGTGACTTCTCACCACGGATGGGCGGTAAATTATTGTTCATGATAAATCGTCAGAAAAATCCTCCATGATAAATATTTGCTGTCTAATGATAAATACGATACATGCAAGGTAACAACGCAAGTGTGAGCGACAGACTCACAGCCATAGCCCACACAGAGCAGAATAACAAACAAACATGGCTGAAGGTAATGAAGAGGACGTTTCTGAGCAGCTGGTTACTGAATACGGCTCCACATGAGGGATTTCCTTCAAGATTGGGGTTTAGATGAGTGTAATCAGGTCTGCCTGACATCGGACAGAGGATCAGCTGCTGCTGTTCACTCTGTGCAATAAGAGTTTTGAACAAATGTTGAAAATGTTTTCACATTAGAGACCTGTTTGATGTTGTTAGTTTTCTCCATAACCTACCGCTCAAACTTGTGGTTAAGTATCTTATTTGACTACTCAAACTGCTGTTCTCAAGACAAAATGAGTCACAAACATAGATTGTAATTATATTTTTTATTGGGACTTTTATTGTTATCACCAGAACAGCAGTCTTATCGGGATACATTTTTTGGCCCATATCGCTCACGCCTACTTCCCAACATAGACTGCCCAGAGTCATAAATGGTAGGTCTGCACTGTAATGCGGAGCTCTGAAGCCTACTGGCAGCAGACACCATGTTGGACGTTAACTCAACCTAACTTTAGGTCAACTTGCCACGAGACAGAGAGGCAGAGTTGAGGCGGGCTTTTCGCGTCCTCGTTATCGTCTACAGTTGTGCCTGCCTGTCAGTCCAAACAGCTTTGCCTCTGATATACTGAACATGTCATCTTACTTTATTCAAAACAAACATGTTTTTGTCAGTAAAAAATTACAAGCATTCAAATCTTATCTTAGATGACTCCTTGAGCTGAGTTTTTTTTAATTTAGATATATGAAACACTAGTTGTGAAGTCCAGACATTCACAGATGATCATTTAAATGGCAGATTAAGTCTGGATCAATGTGAAGTACTTTCAAAACTGATCTGATGAGGATTTCATTCCACTTTGAAATCCTCCTCGCTCATGACTCATGCAGCTCATTAAAGAGCGTCTGAGCTCTCTGAAGTTTATGCAGCTGATGATGAATCTTATCTCTGCTCTATTGTTTGTATTTGGAGGTGGCATTAAAAAATGAGGGAGCCTGCCATGTGAAATGCTGATTTTGATAATGCCACTCGCCGAAGGATAAAGAACCCATTTTGCTTTGCCTTATCACACACATTTTCTTTGAGGGAGGGGGCTGAAAATTAGGCCTCCATAGGTGCCAGCCAGACTCATGCACTCTCATTTTCTGGAACATTTGAGGAATTTTAATACTTTTGTCTGCCTGCACTTGCCTTTTCTACAAATCATATGCAAGCCTCCTACCTCTGTGACTTTGTGGAGGGGAAAGAAATTCTCATTAGACAGAAATATCATTCTGACTTCCCTGATAAAAGCTTGTGAAAGGTGTTTGAAGCAAAGAAAAGAGTGATTTTGGTGAGAATGCTGAAGTCCCATGTAGCAGTTTAGCAGCCGTACATATGATGTCACTCCAAACATTGAAGTAAATGACGTCATACATACGACCACCAGGCCACCACCAGTATCAAAAGATGAGCAAATGAATGAGAAAAGAAAATAAACTTTACCTAAGGCTTTCCTAACTCTTTGTGAATCAACAAGACAAGAACACTCAAAGAGGAGAGTACAGAAAAATAAAGCAGAGCAACACAAAAACACCAGACAAAGAAACATTTGGCACTTATTCATTTCAGGACCTCGATGTTTGGCTTGATGCTGAAAAGCAAAGGAAATTGAAACAGAAAACTTCCATTTTACAATCACACTGTACAACAGAGGACTGAATGTGTTTTTTTTTTCTTCATATTTTGGACAATGACTCATAAAATACCTCTATTTTTCTGCTGTCAAAGAACCTCAAAAACATCCTTAAGTGCACGTCCACAGTGATTGCGACCAACATCCTTTCAGCCTGTATACAAAGTCATGTTGTCCCCTGTTATGATTAACTGAAAAACTCCCATTAGGCCGAGTGGAATTTCTGAAAGAAGGCTGCAGGGCCATCAAATAGATGTTTAAAGTTTCATTTATTTAATTACATCACCCACATCAGGGGAATCAGAGTGTTTCATGTGCTAGAACAAAGTGCCAGAATGTGTCATCCGCTGTATGATTTGTCTTCATGTTCACGTCTTTGACTGATGATTACAGCACCTCCATTAAACTAATGGAGTACACTGTATCATGATTCATACATGGCAAGGTAAGACCTAACCTTCCAAGATGTATCGTAATTGTCTGACAGATGCCTCAGAGTAAAAAATAGAACCATCGATGCCAACCTAGGAAGACCCAAAAAGTGTAAAAGTGAGGATTTATGTATAATGAGCTGGTGGTGATGCAATTACTACCCAGTTAAGATAAGCCAGACCCTAATCGCTCCTCTGTTTTATTTTATGAAGACATTTAAAACCCTTTACCGGGAGGTATTGGGTATGTGGTGGACCTGAATGTATGAGAGCACCACAGGTTAAAGCTGGGGCTCTCTATGGTCATAAATATGACAGTCAAAACCAGCTGGTTATTCTGTGCTCCACTTTTTTGTCCTAAATGGTAAAAGAGTGCACCCTGTCCTTCTTCCTCAAAAGCAGAGCATGTGCTTAGAGGTCTCTCTCTCTTTTACGTAATCAATATCATCTCAGATGTTTGTGTGACAAAGTTTGTAAACATAAGGAAGTTGCAGATTTAGTCATGGGCAGCTGTGACTGCATGTTGTGCTAAAGCAGTGCAAACTTTCATGCAGCCACAGCTTCAGAGAGAGGTGAGCAAGGAGAGGAGCAAGAGCTCGAGTGTGCCTGAAAAGCCAAGGGACAGTGTAAATGTGTGTAAAAAGATGCTAGCTTTAAAGGGATGAGTAGTTTGTCAGATCTGCAGCCTGTGATAAACACAATAGTCATCATGATTTGTCCGTAACGCCTTGCACAGATGCAGGGTAACCATGGCAACGACAGAGCAGAGGGAAATCCTGCTGCTTGGCAGAATACCGTTTCTAAGGTGGTTGCATGTCGAATGTCAAATCAAATGCAGCTTGAGAAGCCTATCTGGGGTAACTTTCAGGTGTTGCTCCATTTAAGTAACACAAACACAAGCATGAGGGTGTTTGCATGATTTTGAAGTGATGTTGTGCATAAAAACATATATTTAGTGTCTTCTTGATCAAAAAGATCAGTTTGTATGCATTATGTTGTTTTTTGTTTTAATTTCCACTATTTGCAATGCAGTGAGCACTTCAGCAAGAAACAGACTGTGCGTACTCCGTTTCTGTTATCACATGTTGATGTTGTGTCTGGTGCTGTGCAAGAAGGGAAGACAGTCCCAGAGTGTGCCACCTGCATGTTTAGCATTGAGACTAACATGTTAAAGTCCAAATAATGCATCATCTGCATTGCGGAGTGAGGATCAGTTACATACTGATACTTTCACAGTTATGGATCATGGTTCTTCTCTTTCAGGTCATCCGGTTTTGTAATGAACATGCTGAGCTAATTATAAACTATAATTATTCCTTTTAAAGGCTGAGGGAAAATTAATAATGAGCTCTTTTTTGCTGAGGAAAAAGAAAACCAGTGGACTGTAGCATATTAAGTGCCAAATTAATGAAAATTAAAGACTATATCCTATTTAAACGCATGTGTACTGCATACATAATGGACAGAAAAGAGAATCAAAGCCTGTTTACCTGACTGTATACACTTAAATTAAAAAGAGTTGAAGCTTACCACCAGGAGAAACCAGATGATCCAAAGCGAATCGGCTACCTTCATATCTTCCTCTTACAGGCAGATCTCTAGAGGGAGAAAAGAGAAGTTATAACTATCAGAAAACAAGCTGAAGCATGAAAGTGACTGACTGAGCAAACATATGGTTCTTTCAAAGTGTCTCAGGAGGAAACAACAACAGCGACCATTAATCAGAAATGCAAAACACTGCAGCAGAAGCGTTGCAGCCCGTGACATTTTGGACTTTTTCAACGTGTGCGCGTGTTCTTGAGAGATAAAAAAGAAATAGTAACAGTGGAAAAAAAAATTATAACAATAAAAATAAAAGACGAATAACAAAAGACAGAATCAGACAGACAGTCAGACAGGAATAGCTGCTGGTCATTAATCATCTGTAGCTGCAGCTGCAGATCTGACAGTTCAGTAAGTGAGTGCATGTGAGATTAGAATTCACTCCAGCTCTCTTTGCTTTGGCTCGCTGAGTCCCTGCTGGAAGCCCATCACTCCACAGTTTGAGTAGTTCAGACGACCTGCTGCTTGTTCCACACCCGTCAGCAGCCCAGGGGGGCAGGCTTTCCAGCAGATAGACACACATGAGCAAGTCCTATAAGTCACTGTAAAAGGTTAGCAGGATTGATGGTATTTGGGTTGGCTCTCAGACGCATGCTGACGGTAGTCTACTTACTATGAAAAATTAACTCAGAACTTCATCTACAATGAATAAATGACTGGGAGTGATGAGCTTTGACCAGGGATGACTGCATTTTCTCTGAATTTCACATTGATCATTTTTGAAAGTCCAGTACGATTGATGTGTTTATCAGTGTTTTTTAAGGTCAAGGTTTTCAGTGTAAAGGTTTGTCTATCGATCTGAAAGAAGAGGGACATGAAAAGAAAACCTCAAACTTTAAAAATAATCTGGCATGAATTTGGAAAACTAGCCATCATACTGAGCCTTTATCTGTTTCAATCAATCTTTTTTTTTTCTTTTGTGACTCAGGACTGAAATCCTTTGAAGCACCAAAGTAAGATTTACAATTTTAGATAATGCATGTCATGGATAGATTACAGTAGCACCAGTTGAAGAAAGGAATATGGGTACCAAAATGGTAATTTGATTTTTTATATATATTACAAAATATTGATAAATGACAATAAAATATGTGAAAATTAGAGATGTAAGTCGACATCATGATCACAATGAGATCAAGGCCAGCTACAGTGATAATGTTTTTCTTTATTATCAAAATTTCCAAAGATGGCCCCTTGAGATGCAGCATCTCATTTTCAAGTGTAAGCTATTGTGTCTGTTTCAGCACACCATAGTTAACCTTCCGCAGCTGGTCTTTCTGCTGCTGCCATGACATTGAACAAAAACACCTCATGGCTAAGCTGACCTGCATTTTGTAGGTCAAATATCACCATAGTACTTTGAGCTACCCTCTATGAGATAAAGATGCAGGTGCAGCTGATCAGACTAATGTGAGTGGACAGCCACATCACAAAAGCTGACAGAGCACTGTCTGTGAGTGTGTGAATCAACACAGTCCTGAGCAGACACAGAGATGAATCACTCTGAAACTGTCTCATACCTCATACCAGGTCATGGATTCAGAAAAAACAGTGCAGCATTTATTTGAATAGTAAATCTAAAGCCAAACCAAAAAGAAATTTCTTTTGGATTAAACTTATTCAGAAGATTTCCTTTTAAAGTATCTTCAGATCCATAGAGGAGTCTCTTGAATACACTTCTTTGTTTTTGCAGCCTCAGTCAATATATTCTCAAACATTTTCCAAGTTTTTTAATTTGGCTAACAATGCTGATTCAGAATCTGAAACACGTTGGCAAATATTTCCTCATTCAGCCACCGTTCAATACCTCCTGAAAACTGAATGGCTTTGCAATAAACCCTCATTTATTCGGTGGAGGACATGGCAGTAAGCTCATGGAAGGAGAAAAAAAGGCACAAGAAAACAAAAATCTAAGTGGAAGAGAGAACAAAAGAAAGAGGGGGGAAGTATGGATCCAAAAATGACCCCTTGGAGGAGGGGATCTATAAAAACATCATCAGCCTCTGCAGAGCTCACACCACTCAATAATCAGCTAATCACCACTGGCTTTGCGTGACCGTGTGAACAGGGAAAATATAAGGTTTTCACAGAGAGGGACAAGTTTCTGTTGTTTAAGGAACAGTGGAAAACACTGTCACAATATACTGCACGTGACTTAGAAATAAATATCACTAACTTGGTGTGTGTGTGGACATGGGAAATTACGACTCGAGCTGACATGGAGGATTGTTCTGAAAACATAAATAGAAATAGTTCAAAATACAGGAAAGTGAGTGTATTCACTTTCTTACTGAGCTAGACTGATACCCTCAATATTAAGTAATGACCATCCCCTGATGTTTGTGGCTATTGAAAACAAAGCTAAGCTTCACTTAGCATAATAATCATACTAGGAGAAAAAATGGCTTAAACAGCCATACTAGAAACAAAGAAAAAAGTCAGGCAGATTAGGAAACACTCGTGCAAAAACTTAAAGGCTTTAAATAGTTTGAAAGAAGCTGACGCTTACAGTGTCGCTGGAAATTCAGCAGAACACGTTCTATGTGAAATCTAGTGCTGAAGATGTGTGAAGTTTGGGTTCGTTTGTGACACCAATAATATCCTGAATATTTCAACACTTTTACACCAACTCCAGTAATAATAAATTTGCCAGCAGCACATTTCATATTTTTGCATCTCTGCTGCACGTTCAACTTTCCTCATCTTCACACTGCTACGGTTATATTCATCCTACAGTGAGAGGAGGTGTGGGGTCTTTCAATAACCGGCTTTATGCTTTACACATTAGCTCATACACGTCTCTAAACATAGACTCCCTGAGCAATTTTCATGGGCCATTAGGTCCTATGTGACATGAACAGTAAAGCTTGAAGCATGCGTAGCTCATTAGGGAAACCAGACCTGTTATATAGAAGACAAAGAAGAGCACTCAGACAGGACGGATGAGAGTGGCACTGCATACATATGCAGCCCTCCATCCTTGGTAGGAATAACGTGTAGCACTAAATGCTTTGTGCATTAAGTTAAAGGTCAGACACTTAAAATTGAGTTGTCTTTTTTTTTTTTTTAGAAATGTACTTTGCAAAATATCGACCTCGATTCCTAACCACTTTAAAATAAAGAAAAGTTGAAGTAGAAGACTTTGGAGGTAAAGGGTTTCTTTTGAAATTGTGCCCTTGAAAAGAAAATGGCTTAGTTTGAAAAGTGTCAACTTTACTTTGAGTTTGGTGCTTCATTTAAGTGCACAATGAATGAGTGCCTGGCATTCGGCCTCTCTTTATATATCTCCTGTCATTCCCTTCCAATGTATTTTCTTGGATCACACTGATTTCAGTTCAAAGTAAAGTCTTTCATTCACAAGTACAGTCTTCTTGTACCAAACTTCTTTTATCCCAACGACAAGCCTTTTCTCCATAATGATAACGGCCAAAATACGGACCTGATGATAACAGCAAAAACTCTGATGAATATTTTTGTTTACAGTGTAATAATGAGATAAAATGGTTGTAGGTGGACTGTTAGACATTAAAAATTCATCTTATTTTCTCTACCATGAATCTTATCTGTCGCCTGAAATACAAGCAAGGCATTCCTGTGTTTCCTGTCATTTTCATTCATAAACTTTCTCCATTGCATGTTGGTGACAAAGACACAACCAGCTAAGAGACAGCTTAGGTTTGATATTTAACGTTTGCCTTTTTCTTTTTTTTTTTGTCGCTATTCACTGTGAACAGCTCTGTGTCCAAAGCTTGTTTTTTCCTAATTTTGGGACATGTAAGAGACCATAAAGTGAGACATTTAGTGATAATGATAAAGTAGAAATGACTGAGGATGAGGATGCAGCTAAAAGCTCTAAGTGAACGTCATGCCCTCCCAGCATTCCTCTTAAGGGTGTTTTTTGGGCTGAAGGACATCAGGGGCTGAGCCTGGACCCCCCACCCAACAAAAGAAGTGAAACTTTGCAGATTCAAACACTAGTGCTACCTTGATACCTTGGCTGTTAATCTGTATAAGTACGGAGACAGAAAATATTTTGACTAAAAGGAAAGACTTAAATGTAGCTAACTAAAACTATAACAGGTGACTAAACCTTGAAAGCATTTAGTCCAAAAACCAAGACTAAATCCAAAACAGCTGCTAAAATGAACACTGCCTCAGGGTTAAATCCAAATTTCCATAACAATTGTGCATAAGTGCCCAGATTTTGTTTTTATTAGCATCATTATCCATGTGTTGTGCTCTATTTTAGTCCCCTTTTCTCCTTCTTCCATTATAACTCATTCTCCCCTCTTTCTGTGTCCTCCGTACATCACCCTGACAGTGGCAGAAAGAGTCACACATCTCTCTTCTGTCCTCTTGCAGTGAGCGGACATGGGCTCAGTGACAACACAGATTTGTGCTGACATCACATCAGTGATGGAGGATGCAGCGGCTCGATCCGCCTCCCTCCCTCTGACTTTTCACCACTTCAGAGCCCATCAGTCAGTCTGAAGGCTGCAGCCACACGGACGTGATTTGGCATCCCATATCCAGGCCGCGACAAACGAGCTGGATTACAATGCAGGCCCAGGTGGATTAGTTTGATGAATGGACATATTGTGGACATTACCCACAAGGCTGTCATATTTGTCTTGTCGAGGGACTGAAATTCTGCGGTCATGCACAAGCTTCATGATCTATAAGCCATACTCAAGCACTCTCTCTTTATATAGCTCCTCAGTATAACGACTCTATGGAAAACAAACCAGGATCACCCCTCCCATTTACAGATACTTGATGCACCACTTGTCATGGAGAGTCACGCTGTGTCTGTACGACCTTCTTCGATCACAATAACAGACTTTATAAAAAGAACCACAATGCTCCTTATTGTGAGAGTAATGTTGCAGCAAGACTTACTTAGCCCCACTTGATCATACTGATGAACATCATGTAAAATTAATCCAATTTTTTTGTGCCAGTTTGGCTCCGCAGTTAAAGCAAACCCTCTATACTTGCCATAGTCCTCACTACATCAGTCGCTGGGTGTAATCCCAACCATGACTCTTTGCTGCACAACATCCCAAACTCTCTACTTCCCATTTTTTCTTGCATATCTTCTGCATTCTTTCCAATTAAGGTAATAAATGCTGAAAATTACCTGAAGCTAGTGTTCATGTGCAGCATTGATGATTACCTCGCGGTAAAATCATGCTGCGTTACTTAGAAGAACTTAAAAATGAAACAGTAGGTCAACTTTGATGCTTTTCTTGTTATAATGGAGGTATTCGATCAAAGGGTTATTGAGGGCTGCTTTTAAAACTTATCCTTGATGGAGCACTAACACACCATTGAATGTAAAGTGAAGCCTGTTCTGTTGATAACATCCATCTTTGGATTTTTGTTGACCTGGTTTCTCAAGGCTGGAACTTCTTAAAGGAAAAAAGCATGTGAACATACAGTACCTCAAAGACCTCAAAGCTCTTCAAGTGTCTATATCTTCGATTTTAAAGCACTAAAAAGTGTTTCTTCAAGAAACCTCATTTTGATATGACCATAACATGGTTTAAGTGAGAGTTTCCAATCCACCTTTTTATAGTACATTATCCCACTTGTTACCTACTGCTAAAACATACAAAAAAGTTGACCCTTTGTATTGATTTAAAGGTGATGTACTCGTACTGCCTGAAAAAAACTGTCTTTTAGATTCAAGTGCTGGTAGTGTTTCCATAGCAACATTACTTTATCATGCAGTTATTATTATACCTGACATTTTCATTCACGTTATAGCGTTCATATGAGCCTGCTTTATTGTTAACAATTCAAATGAACATTTTAATCATTGGAGTTGATATATTAGATTTTTTAACGATATTGGGAGGAACGGAAATGTATGGATCACGACACGCGTCAGTATTGTAAGCTAGTATGTTGTAAGCTGTTTGAGGTAATTAAATGACACTTTTACTTTCAATGAAAGGATGAACTGTTATCAACCACCTTTCAAAGAAGTGAGACTCTATAGAGACCTTCAGTCCCAAACTCATGGACTGATCTGTCTGTGCTGACAGTCGGCTCTGAGCCTCTTTTCAGCACATCTTCAGTGAATATTTTCCTGTTTCTGACTCACACTACTGTCGAGGTGAAGCAGGTAAGCAGTAAAAGCGCTGAAAGCTCTGCAGCCTGACTTCTTTCATGTCTTCTAGCTTTATCATCTATCTAAAAATACACTTATACAAGTCTCTCCAATTGGGGTAAAAAGAACGAGGTTGCATCGTTCATACATGCATTACCTTCCCATCCTCACCCAAATGCCACCTTTCCCTTCATTCTTGTTTCCTCTTTGGCCTCCTTTCACTTCCATATATCGTCTTTTTCTTTCATCTATTTCCCTTTCCTCTCGTTTCTCCTACTCTCTTTCATTCAAGCCCCTCCTCTTCTCCTCGTTCTTCCTCCTCTGCCTCTTTCTCTTTTCTCTTTCAGTCTTCCTTTTCAAAATGCTGCCCTCCCTCCTTTTCCATTCACCTCGTTCTCCCCCTTCCCAGCTACATTTTGAAAGGTTCGCTCCTCCGACTCCGGGAAGATCACACAGATTCATCAAGTAGCCTTTAAACATTAAACAGGTTCCTGTTATGGTGACACATCATATTTTCAACTAATCCATCTGTGTTCACCAGAATACACTCTCGCAGCACAGCCCCAGTTCTATTTCTGCTCTTACTCCATGTGAGCATTCAAGACCATACCCAGATCTAGGGTCATACAGTACAGTTTCAAAGTTAGATATTATTTCTGGATTAAACCAAAGAGATGGTCTTCCAGTGGATACGTTTGCATAACATCACATTTGGTGGTTTATAGGCCTTCACTTTGGGTTGTAAACATGCAGCTGTTGAAATGTTTGATTTATGATCACCCCAGCTGTGACCCTGATGTCTTTCCAGCCACATTTAGACAAAAACAAATCTCTTATTATGGAGGCGATTAATGCAAAAAGTTCTCCAAGTCAGGGGCTGCTTTGTCAGAGAGGTTCACAAGGAGTACAATGCAAGATTGCCGAGACACTGAGCTGATAAAATTACAACTCAAATCTGGATTTAATTTCAGAAAAATGTAAACTTGTCGGTATATTTATGAAGAAGTGGACCCAACGTGAGGCCAGTAGTTCAGTTCATTTACATACAACCCAAAGTATTGGGCGAGTCGACTGAAACTGGGCTATAAAAATACATGTGGATATGTGAGCTTGAATGAAATTGCACTACAACAAACTTCTTGTAGTTGGACTGACAAAGCTAGATCGTGCAGTGAGGGTTATTTTCTCTTGCACCCAAATCAGACTGAGACTGGCCAAAGCTAGGGTGACCATACGTCCTGTTGTTGCTGTTCGGCCTTGTCCGGCTTTTTCCGGGGAAGTTTATAAAATCCTTCAAATGTCCGGGGTTTTGTATGGAAGTTTCGAATTTGTGTCGTGTAGACTAACTGAGTCTGTTAAAGACACTCAAACCAACCGGAAAAACTCTCAAAATTAGCTACGCAGGAATCCGTGACTCTGCCCCCACATAGTCATATCCTTTTTTGGGGATTCAGAATATGGCCACCCTAGCTAAAGCTTTCTGAGCATGCTCCACAGTTTGCGTGTCAGGCTTTGACCTAGGATAAAATAATAGTGTAAATGTCAGTGTTTCCATCGTTTAACAGCTAACCTGTTAGCCTCTCCCTGACATGTTTTGGTTAATGATATAACAGGTCAACCAGGAGAAATGGATTAAATCCCCTAATTGAAGCTATCACTGTAGCTCAACTCAGTGCATGTAAATGGGGAATGAGAGGAATTGATCAGATTGATAGAGACAGAGAAAACTTTTCGTTTCATTAAAAAATCATAATAATAATGATACGCCAATATTAATGTTTTGATGCTCCTCACTTCAAAAAACTGTTGAATTTTTCCCACAATATCTTAAAATGATTCTCTCAACTTTTGGATTGAGGCTAGTAATGGTGAGAATAATACCAACAGTGTTATGATTTAAAGAGCGGCTGTGTTTCACCCTGACAGATGAGAGCAGTCCATCTGAGAAGTTGCAGATATGTTCTGGCTCCAGACCCCTTTTTGAGTGAAAGCAGTTAATCTGAATTGATTGGCAATAACTCAAACTCTAGGGTCTTTATAGCAGTTTATTAGCTTGGTTACCCAGAGCCAAAATCTCACAGTAAGTGAGGCAAATGTAAAAGTCATGACTTTTCTGATCAGCAGTCAACGTTATAATATTGAAGAAAATCTGAGTGATGATCTCTGAGGATGGGAGGCTGTTGTTGTAATCTAATTCTCCTGGAATAAGCAAACATGTCATTGTCATTTTGTGTCAGCTGAAGGTCATTCATACATTCATAACACTTGGTGTTATGTGATGATAAGGTGCTGCAGTATTATTCAGTCAATAGTTAGTGGAAAAAAAACGACACCCGTCGTCCATCTCAGTGTTGCTTTAGCGAACACTTTGAAAATGTCAGAATCTGTTGAATATTCATGCAGCCTTTGTAGGAACTTGAGCAGAAAAACAGCTCAATTGATCACTTCTTCATACAGCCTGAACACCCACCCCACTCTTTGTTTTCAGTGAGAATTAGTCTTAAGCAAGCATCACACTGAAGACCCTATTTATATTGTCTGGCGTCCCAAACAGCCTCAGACCAAATGTTTGACCAGTGAAACACCAAACTCATTATGACGGGGGAACTCATCTCCGCGATGAGTAAACAAATTAAGAGGAATCTGAATACACAAAGCCTTCATGGTCTGGATTGATTGGACATCTCCTCCAGCATAATGTGATTCATCTTCAGGAGGTCATTTGATTTAATTGGATACGCAGTCTTCCTCATTACATGTTGTGCATCCTTAAGCGGTTTCATATTCAAAAACTGGAGTAATGATTCCCCTCCAGTGAGTGCAGAAAATTGTTTTTTATTCGAGGTTGCACTGGAGGGTCACCAGCTCCTGCTCCCTTTATTAAAAGCTCTGTTGTTGAGACATTTGGTGCCTTGCAGCCTTTGATGTAGAGCACCTCTCTCAAATATTATTCACCGATGAAGTGGCTGGAATATGTTCGGAGGCACTGACGCAAAGGAGCATTGTGTTCTCCGGACAAGCCTCCTCCAATAAAAGGACTCACTCTGCCTCTGAGGATTTATCCCTGATGTCTACCGCCATGACATCCCACACATTTCCTTCCCTCTTCCAGGGAAAAACGGAGGGGCAGACATGGAGGAGAGGGGAGGATGATATGGGAAACAGCGATAGCAATGCAACACACTCCTGGAGGATATCATGTAGTCATAGTCTAGACTGTCCAGATGCATGAACTTTATCCAGTGCCATGAGTGCTGTTTTCCTTCCACTCTCTTCCTCCTGGCATAGACTCCTTTAAGCACTACAAACAAACATATATAACATGTAAAGCAGAGCGTGTTTGTCAGGCAGACAGATGGGAGCTGGGTTAGGGTTTCCTGTTCTTCACTTGTGACTACATGGAACAGGTTGGAGCCACTTTTCATCTCCAGCAGTTAATAACTCAAAACTTTCTTTCAGAGTGCGGTAACATCACAAAGTGAACACTTTTTCCATTTCATGTACCCTTAAAAAAGAGCCTTTAATTAGGGTATTAGAGCAATTTTGGCAATCTGTCTGGGAGAGTTGTGCTGTCTTCAGTATTTTGCCTCCAATTAATCATGATGTTTCTTTCTCTTTGAGAGGAATGCAGAATTTTCTTCATGAACTGTCCGCTTCTTAGTCATACAAAAACACAGGATAAAAAGCAATGGCAGGGAAGCTATCAACGCTGTTGTCAACTTAATGCAGAATAAATTGGGGGGAGGGTTACCTTTTGAGACAGATAACAAAAACAGAGTGCTGGAAGACAGTCAAAACTTTAGAAGAGACAGAGCTGGATCATTGTTTCTTGGTAGATTTACAAGTGGTCATGTTCTCCGTTGTTTAAGTTGAGGAAAAATATCGATCAGCACCATTTTAAATTGATGAGTGTAAGGATAATGTTTGAGGTTGGCAGGATGAGCCCTGCCCGATTGCCAAATGTCATCTCTTCCCTGAAATCAATTACATGCTCCATATGCATTTTGGCAGGACCTGCAGCCGTCATGCTCATCCCTGAGCAAACTTTTCCCACTCTTATTTTCCCACTGTGCCTCTTTCACTGGCTCGCTGTCTGCCTCTAGAAGTTCTCAAGGTTACAGGCGTGGTGGTCTGTCCATTAATCTGCTGAGGGACAACCAGGACTGGCTGAGAGAGTATGAAGGGGTATTTGTATTAATGTGGCAGGGAGATAAAGGGTACCATGAAGATTTGTTATTTGAATTTTGCTTCATATAAAGACAGAATCTCAAACTATCTCACTGAAAAGTCACAAAAGATGTTTAAAGTTAAACTTTCTTCTTTAAACTTTTATTTGATTTTATTATGTACTTCATAGCAGTAGCTTGCTGTAAAACAAGCTAAATTTGGTGAAATGTAAAGTCCTACTCCAAATTGTTTTTTGTTTGTTTTTGTCATCATGAAGTTTTTAGCCAAAATCACGCTGCCTGTGTCATTGTCAAGGGAATTGTCAGAGCTCCAGTAGCTCATTAGCAATCTACCTCTGAGTCGAGGGCGGAGACTGCTCTGCACACTCTGCACATTGCCGGTGCAGCAGAAGTGGCAGGTAAAGAATAAGTGCCAGAGGTTCACAACGATTTGAAAGCAGAAATACTCAGAAATGCAATTTTGCCATTACTTTTCTCATGAAATGTCCTCTAGCATCAGAAAAACTCCATATAAACATGACGACAACAAGAAAAACATGATATTAATCAAAGTGGGTCTTTAAGACCTCTTCACAGTGCAGGACCACACACAGGGCATAACCAAATAGGTGGCAAAAGGGTTATGTAATCATAGGTTTATGGTGACACCATTAACATAAGTGTGATGTTCCAGGACTGTCAGATACAGTAAGATGCTCTTATACTCCGAACACACTGGGGCTTTCATTTCCATAACTATTCAGGGGGTTTCCAATTATTTCACAGTTAAAAATACATCATATTTCGAAGTGTTGAAATTGCATGTTCTTTCTCTGTTTCCAATCACAGCAAAACACGTTACACAACAACCACTTTGATTGTTTGTGGGAGCAGAAAATCTGCCAATCAGCAGAGCTACATCATTAAAATGTTTTGATCAGATGTTTAACAGTGTCTGCTGTGAAAGCACCTTGGATAACAAAAGAACAGCACTGGTTTGAGTGCTGTTTTCGAAGCTCCAGATGATTTGCATACAGGTGATTAATTCATGCTAATGTCGCCTCATCCCCAGAGTCTCTGCTAGGATGGTGTTTGGATAAAGACTTAGTTTCATGCCAGTGTTATCACTTCCTATCTGGAGTATTGGGCTGATGTGTATTGGAGAACTCATTAATTTTCAGAGACACTGCACAGGTTATAATCAATGATTGATTAGTTCTGCTTTTGTATTAGGAAAAGAGAAATCTTGTGAACAGCTGTTCCTTTCATTACAGAAAGATTCAGCATTCACTGAGTCTTACTTTTTTTCTCAATCTGGGGCGGTCAGACTACCAACAAGACCCTGACAATGAAAGCGTACATTCAAAGTGTGTTAATAAACACTTCACGGTACATGATTTATGATGCTCTTTTACAATATGTTGTACCTCCAGTTCAGCGCGTCACCAAACATGACAGGATTTCCAATAAGCACAGAGAGCACTCAGCTGTGTTGTCAGCTTTACTGAATACACCCGCCCTGTTATATAATCCCTGAATAACATTTCTCCTCCTGATATCAGTAAACAAAGGAGTCTGTTTATGAGTACAGCCTTTGTTCTGTCATATGAGCTGCTCCCTGCCTGACAAAGACATCTCTCCACAAACTTTTTGTTTACTGCTGTGACTGATTACGTGTTATTTTAAACTTTCAGCCTCTCAGAGGTGATGTGGACAGTCTCAGGTGTTAACAGACATCGACATCCGAATACTGAGTATTTTCAGGGGATTAAAAGTCTTTTGATCTGGCAGCCTTCCCTGTCCCCTGACTCTTTATTTCCTCTAAACTTTGTACTCAAAGTACATCTGTCAAATGACCAATGATGCTGTTTGTTTCATTTCCCTAAAAGAGGAGAGCAGAGGACAGATGGTAAAAAATGGTGTGACCTCCATCAGGTCTTGGTTTAGTGCCACAGAGAGGCCAGAAAACTCATTTCAACTCGGTTATATAACAAATAAAGAACTATTAAATGTTGAAAGGATGGCTGTTGTATTTTAGATGTGTGTTCTCTTGGATGAATTGAATCTGAGGAATACCACACTTGTGTCTGTCAACAGACAAACCAAACACAACAACCTTAACAACCAGCAGCCAAAACTTTTCAGTTACAAAACCTACATGAAACGAGAGAAACTGATTTTTTCATCCAACTTTGACAAGAAAACAAAGTTAGCAGACATATTTTCCAAAATTGCAACACCTTTCACAGAGGCTGTGTGATCAATTTCCAGTCCTGACATGATTAGCTGCATGGTCTCTACCATTTTCTCCCAACATTTCTCTCATTCCTGATGGAAACAAACCACTAGCATTTCTTTTTTTTTTTTGAAGAGCACCCAATCATCTATTTCCAATGAGTCTTGGTTTCACTGTTAAGAGAACATCTTACCCACGTGGTACTCTAGCCCATTACAGCATTTTGACACCTCAAAAGAAACCCGACTGCTGTGATTTGGTTGCATAAATTGGGTTGAAAGTTTGCCATAGTATCAGAATGATGCAGATTAGTAAAAAGTGAAAATTCAAGCATTGTCAGGTCTGTGCTCAAGATGGCAAGAACACAACTTCTAAGATTTTTGTTAAAATAAGGTCAAATTCATAGCTTCCTTCTCAAACATGGACTTAAAATAATGAAAAGACTATGTGCTCTCATTTCTTTCATCTAAGCCCTGCACAGACAGATAAACAGTGAAGATCCAGGTTGGTCTAGTCCACAGTAGAGCAGATTCTTGTCTTGGTGTGAAACACACACTAACCCAAGGCTTGATCCAAAGGGGCGACAAGACCTGGTTGAAGTTCTTGAAGACCCCTCACCTGTCTTTTGATAGGTTTTATCAGTTCAATAAGTTGACTAGAGTCAAAGCGAGAAAATCAAACCTTTGTGGCCATGGATATGCTCATGGATTTGCACTTTACGCTGTCCCGTTCCCAACACAGGCAACAGACACTGATAGTTAATGGAAGTTCAATGAGCCTGCATTAGTCAGCAAAGCTCAATGTGCCTAACCGCTCACTTATAAGGGATACAAAGTAATAGCTTTACTCTGTATCACCATATTGAAAGCATTAATAAACAATAAAAATTTGAGCATAAAAGACTGACTGACAGAGAATCTGGCTGCTCGAAGCAGCTTGCAGAAGCATTAGCTGGGAAGGGGACTCACAAATCTAAAATATAAGATAAGCCCCTCCGGATGTAGGCTCCCAATCAGACAGAAAATTGATCCAAAAGGGCAAGGGTAGAGTTCCAATATGATCCTCCAACTCAATCTTTAACTCAAACAAGACAGCTCAGACACCATGAGTGAAAAAAGCACTTGTTTCCAATGGAAAGTGATCTGCGCCCTGTGGAACATATAAGGGCTCTCAGATCTACAGCCGGTGAATGGAACAAACATCCTCAACGATAAATCAGGCTAGGTGGGAGGAAATAAAGGAGAGGTTGACAAAAATAGCTCTGTTAAAGCCAGCACAGCAAAAGCACATCAGAGAGACCGAGCACAGTCATTTCAGTCAAGGCTCAGAGGGCACGGCAGCCCTGCATGATCCAATAAGACTGCAAAATCAAGACAGCAAAACACATCCGCACATGCACACGAACACTTGGAGAGAATCTCATTTATGAAATCAAAATACAGAAGTTCTCACATTTCTGAGAAATCATTTAAGTGGTTTTCAACACCAATGTACGCTTCAGCACCGCATAAAATTGACCATACACTACAGTAAATATCACTATTATCAATACTCTACGGCTGCAGTTACACTTCCCAAGGACATACATTGTAAATATGCTGATGGAGGAAAAACTGCTCTGAAATGGATGTGCAATAGAAGTCAGCAAAACAAAATTATTCAAAGAAAAGGGAATTGCTGTTCTCATGTTTGCAGGCGACGGATGTACAGCAGCCTGTTTTCTGTTTTCTCAGCCTTAGCAAAGAGTCAAATATGCAAATGTCTTCAGATGTGAGTGAAGCAGCAGGAAAGGAGGAGAGCAGAGGAGGAGGATGGAGCGTTATCAAGCAGTTCTTCTTAAGGCTGCGTCTGAGTGTGAATGAGCGGAATAACAGCCTCTCTTTCTGTGTGTGTGTGTGTGTGTGTGTGTGTGTGTGTGTGTGTGTGTGTGTGTGTGTGTGTGTGTGTGTGTGTGTGTGTGTGTGTGTGTGTGTGTGTGTGTGTGTGTGTTAAGAAAGAGAGACAGACAGAGAGATTTTGTGTCTGAAAGTACAAAACAGAGGCCTATCTATAATTACACACTGCTAAATTTATTACTGGCTGCATTTATCTGTGATTACACGCTGGAGTTTTACAACCTACTTGACACTCATATAAATGCATTGGTGGAGCCAGTCTGTGTTTATGTGTGAATGAGAGAATATAAAAGTAGAAGAAGACAGACAGACAGAGAGAGAGAGAGAGAGAGAGACTAACAATAATTCTCACAGATTCAAGGTTACTTCATTCAGTTAAATTGTCATATACATAATACATACTCAGCATACACAGAAACTCATTTTCTACAAACATTTTACATTTGTTTCAGAGTGGTATTTCATTTAAAGAATGATATTTTTAAAGCTCCTGTGAGGAACTTTTTGGTTTGTATCAATTATGGTGCCCCCTGTGGACAAAGCTGTCTTTGTGTAGGCAGTGACTTGTGACAAAATGATCTAATTCTGCTGACTGTTGATAGTCAAATGCATCATTTAATGTGAATGTCTCATGTGAACATAGTAAAAACAAGTGCTGGGCTGACACCTACCCCCTCGCTCCAGTACTTTATAATAAAAGTTACAAAATAAAAAAATTTTAAGTACACGGTTACTAGGTTTTAAATGCTCTTATTACATTTTTCTCCTTTTTGTTTCCAGGTTCACTGTTTTACTGTTGAAAATTGATGGTGATAGATTACGGTGATCTTTAATTAAACTGTGACCTTCCTCTTCCTAAGACATAAGAGAAAGGAGAGTTTGGGCCAGCAGCTTTTAGGTACACTTTTGGTACTTTTGAGTCTGCTTTGATTTATATATTAGACGTTAAAATGACCAGCGGCTAAAAAAAAGTCACTTTTGGGGATTGTTGAAGCCTGTAGCTGTAAAATGGGCTGTAATGTCAGTGCACCAAGTCAAGTTCAAGTTCTTGTTTTTGTCACTCTCTCGTTTATTTATTTAGGGATAGGGATCAGAATTAAAAGCCAGTTCGAGATCCAACTGGACCCAACTAGTTGAAGCTATCAACCTCATTTGCCTTTCTGCTTCACCACGATCAGTCATCACCACCTTTCACTTACTTTTGCCACCTTACACAACATTGACGTGATACATCACAAGAGGCAGTTGGTGCAATCAACAACACAGGAAGTACTAATGGCAGACAGAAGACAGACATGTTCAAATCATTGTTGTTTACAACTGAATATTATTGTGTTTTAATATCAGCTCTTAAGAAACCACAGTGCAACAGACTGACTTATCGTAAAATCCACTAACTATGTGAGACCGGCAGTTTTCTGGCATTGACTCTGTATGTGTCTGTCCCATCCAAGGGCTTTTACAGTCCACTGAGAAGATCATTGTGTTTTCAGAGAATGTCTGGATACAATCCCTCAAATGTACTAATATTAGCCATATAGTGGGATTTCTGTACATATAATCAGTCGACCTTGAAATGCTAAATCAGAACCCAGAAGAGCAGTGGAGAGGATAAAACTGAAGCAGCAAAGTAAAGTTTAGACAGGCTTGTGTTAAACCCACTTGTACACACACAGACGAATTAATCAACTTTTTTCTCTCACAGTGTACCACAAGTTATTAACCCTTGAATACCACTCTGTTTAAGGTCAGAAAGGATTTGTTGGCCAGTCTTCTTCTCCATCTTGTTCAGAGCAGAGGCATAGACTAACACACACTCATCCTACCACACACCACTTGGATTGACTTCACTGCCTGTTTCCAAGTAATAACCCTCCATGTAAACACATTTAATGATCACAACCATTTTACTAGAAATGTTTCTTTTCTATTTGTCAGAAAGTCATTCTCATGTAGATGAGGGGGAAAAAAGATCCAGGCAGTCCAGAAAAGCAGGGTTTTTTTCCAAACATGAAATAAAATCAAGCTCGACTGGGACCAGTAGAAATAGATGAGCTTGCTGCTTCTGCCTATGCTCAACCGCCTGGATTGAAACCAAGCCTGTGATGATAAGGTTCCCACATCATTAACAGACACAGTTGGCTGATTTCTATAGTCTTTCAGTTACAGCTCTAATTACATCAGTGAGGATGCAACTCTATTACACAAGAACTCTTCTCCTCCCTGATATCCCTTTGACCTTGTGCCTGCTATTCTTACTTCCATCTAGATGTTGCAGAATAGAGTATTTCAATCAACCTGCCACCATCCTAATCCTCTGCCTCGACGAATCTTGACATAGGAACACACCTCTGAAGTTTTAGAGCTCACTTTCTGCATTACTTTCATCATAGGTCTTTCGCCTTGAATGTTTGTCCTTTAATTATGCCTCATTTATGCTTTATTTTCTGTCTAATATTTTGCCGTTCGCATTTCTAATTTAAAAGTATCTGCAGCTCAATGTTATGTAAATTAGGGGAATAATTCCTTCACACCCTGTGATTGGTCATGCCCTAGCACCTAGCCTGTAGTTTAGAGCGCATTAAACTGCCTTAGCAAAGCATGGATTATTGACTGCAGTCCAGAGTAGGGCTAATAACAAAATTCCTCATGTGTAAGGAGCTACTTTACTCTCTCACAGTCATCCTCTCCATCTTTAATGATTATTTTCAGAGGCTAATAAGATCATTTAACGGGTTATTATGAAGGATACACAGTCTATAAAAAGTCTGAACACCAGAAATGTTCTGTATATGGGGACAATTTTCAGATTTTTAATAATATCTCCATTTATATGAGTCTGGTGGGTAAATATGAGATTGAATCTTTAGAAAGGCTAAGACTGATCTTGTCTCTGTGTAAAGTCTATGAGGCAATATAAATAAGGATTAAGTCACTAATTGATTGGTATAGATAGTATACTGTATTTGTTTTATTTGTATTGCCACCTAGCTTAACTTTATTTCTTAACTTTGCTACAACAGGAAACAGTGTAAAGACTTAAACAGAAATGTTGATGTATTATTCCTACAAATCAAAGAACACAACTAGAACAAGCAGCAACCTCTGGTCTTCAGAAATGAAGCCAATGTGCAAGTGCAGTTCCTCCCATGTCCACTTGAGGCTGACTACAAAATCATTGGAAGTCACATACACAGCCATGTGTATTTTAATTGACTTTACATGTTATTCACTCTTGCAAATGATTTTACTTGCGCTTGGTGTGATTGTGACATTGTAATAGGGAGGGTAAGATCACCTGCAATATACTTTAAGGAGTGACCCCAAATGCTCATGTGGAAATCAGAATTTTTGACTTTCTAAGGTGGTAAGGGCTGTGTTTTTTGAATGCAAAGGCAGCTAGCTCAATTAAGCATGAAAGTGGGACACTAGCGTACGCAGCTAGTTTCTGGCTGTTTTTTTAGGCTGCAAAATCGCAAAATGAACACTTTAAACCTATATGTTCTTATTTGTGCATCTCTATGTTTGTGCTTTCGAAAACAGGCTAACTTGCTGCTGCCGCTCTAATGCTGGGCTGAGCTCAGCACCTTCTGACAGTGGCATGATTAAAAAATCATATGATTGGAACCTTGTTTTATTCTTTGCAAAACAGCATAAATAAAACTAAACCTTACTTCAGTGCAAAACCATACTATTGCTGAGCACATCTCTTTCATAAAAACAGACTCCTGAGACCAATCACACATTTTGATGATGTGATGACGGAGAATTTGGACATGCAGGCGTGTCTTCTTCAATCCATTGATCATGTGCCTTGAAGGTTCAGATCTTTTTTTCAATGTATAGAGTGAGGACTTAAAGTGTTATTTCTTCAAATGTACAGGATCTTGCTAAAGTAATTCACTAAACATCTGTTGGAGATAATGTAACTGCTCTTTAAAATCTCCAAATGAACTCATATCTCTTAGTTTCAGGCTCAGTTTCAATAATGTGTCTGAATTTTCTTTAAAAGCCCATTAAAATAAAACATGAACTGGGGGATCTGTTTTATCGCTTTCTCTACTTGTGTGCATTTGGCCAATGAGTTCATTGTGGTTTATTAGTCCTTATCAGCAGTGAACTGAAGGTAGTCTGTAGCTCATGAGGTTTGGCTGGAGTTGAAATGTGTGCTGCTGCTGGCCTTATGCCAGTCCACATGCTCCTGTTTTAACACACACACACACACACACACATGCAGACACATATATTCACAGAGGTGACTAGAGTCCCCCATTTCCTCTCCGTCTGATACCATTACCATTATCTGTGCCATGCTCATGGCAGCCATTTACAGCCCAGGAAGAGTCTGGGCAGCAGAGTACACTGCAAATTGGCCCACTATTAACTAATCAGTAGATGGCTGTACACTGATGGCCATTGCTATCACAGTCCGCCTCATAATAATCCATTAGCATTATCAAAATTAAGTCCAGCATGAAGACCTGCTTGAACAGAGTGCCTCGAACACCACACCACTTCATGTAAAACAATGTGACTGTTATTAAAATGAGGCTGATTATTGCAGGGGAACAATGTCACTCAGTTATCCTGTTCTGTCTCTTATACTAAACTGTTCTACCCACTGACATATTTGTACTGTCCCCCTATGCTATATGTTTTTTTGACATTTATGAAATTGATATTTATGCTATTTTACGATATCAAAAAGCAAACAAGACCATCAGTGCCAACACTGTTAATTTTAATCTGTATTTTTTTAAAGCCTGAAATTATTGCGAGGGGGTAGGTGTCAGTTGAAAAGAAGAAACCACCCTCTTTTTATATTAAATATCCACAAAAAATGAAAGAGTTGATTGTCAGGAGTCAGTGGAATTAATATTTTTGTCAGAAGGTGCCACAAGCCAAAATTGATACAAAGCAAAAGTTCCTAACAGGGGCATTAATGTTGTATTTAAACATTGTGTTATAATGTTCTTTTCTAGCACTGTTTTATAAACCTATAATTAAGTTTAAGGATTCATTTCAAGTCAACAAAATTAAACCGACTTAGACCCTATAACCAAAGAGTCACATAAGTTATACACAAATAACTTTAAAGCTCCTGTGAGGAACTTTTGGTCTGTGCTAATTTTGGAGTCCACACCTCTTATCAGTTTGATGATAGTCATTTGTAATGACAGAAATCCCTTTTTGGTTACTTTTAACAATTAACCACTGAACTCCTCGGCACACTAGTGGTAAATCTCTTTTGTCACCTACCTCCACGAGCATCAGATTGAGGCGGTAAAAATAACAGTAAAGAAACACTAGTGGCCTTGTTTGCCTCTGTAGGTCATTCAAGGGTATCAGTATTAACTTCAGCTTTTTTCCACTAGCACCAAAAACTCCTCACATAAGCTTTAAAGCATTTCAGGACAAGTAATAACTTCTTTCTTGCCAGAGACGTGTTTAACAAAAGGTTCATCATTCAGCGTATATTTACTCAACTTCAATTTTAATTGTTAAAAAAATAACAGAGCCAGACTGAAAAACCTATTTTTTATTAAGTACTCTCATGTGTTCCAGTTTAAATTTACCTGAGCTTGAAAACATCCCCCTTGAGATCTGCAGTCTGAGTTCAGAGTGAAGAGAGATGGAGACAGATGGTCTGAGTTTTAGCCTGTGCTGTCATGTGAGTGACTGACTGTACCGCTCCCTCTATTCCCCCTATCCATCTGCAGATCATAATTCACATCTAAAAGATAACCTTGCCTTTTCAATTCCAGAGATAAAACAAAAAAATGGATTTAAAAAAATCATGCATTCTTTCACAGCATGCTCTCAATTATCGCCATGAGGGAGGACCCTCCTCCAGAAAGGCCCCTCCTCTCTGCCTCTGCCACTTACAGTGTTTTATAAGAGACATGTTTCCACAGTCAAAGTCTGATGGAAGTAGAAAATAGAAATACAAAAATGATGTATCCATCATTATCTGGAATATGTAATCTCAGACCACGACATGCTTCCATGAGTTTAAGGCTGCAGATTTTTGCATTTTAGATTCTGAGTCTGCTTAAAGTTCCTCTGTATTCCTTAAGTTAGGATCAACTCTACACAGGAAGTGATACTGGGCGATCAAACAAGAAAAACAGACCCAGACCAAACAATGCAAAATACTTGAATGAAAAAAAAAACAAAAAAAACTTTAAGCAAAGATGCACAAAGACCCCATTAGCATACGTCTTTTGTCCCATTTCACTAACTCCCATGTGCTTCAATGTGCAGCCACAGAGGAAGCACACTGCAGCTGAGGGTGATGGGAAACCAATTAAAGAACTATTTTGTAGCTGGACTTGGCCGAAAGGCATTAACCACGATTCCCTTCTGGGCACAGTGTTCCTAGCACGCTCCACTGGGTCAGAGAGTGGGATGTGTCTGGGTGCTACAAGCTGTAAACAGACAGACAGAGAAAAACAGGCCGAGTGAGAGGGATGGGTGCTGTTATCACGAGTACGCACGGCAGCCAGTGGGATAATTAAAATAGGAGCTGGAGCACTCTCAAAGTCCTTTAATACTGTCGCCAGAGGGGAAAATATATAGAAATTAAAAGAGGAGGGGATAAACAAAGAGAAAGCAGGAGAGGAAAATGAGAAAACATTATACGCATTCAATTAACAGTAGAGGCGATAAAAGACAAATTATGTGCGTAGACAAAGAAAAAGGGAGTAAAACAGTGAAAGAGAGAGAGAGAGAGAGAGCGGTAAGCTCCTCAAGAAGAGATCAGGTATACTGCAAATCACTCTTTCTGCTCAACAAGCCCCTGAAGCCTCATCCTGAAGCCCCTGAAGCCCTCTTAGACCCTCAGAATAAGAACAAGCCCCCATCGTTCTGCAGCTCTGTGACTCACTGTTATTGTAACAACAAACAGGAAATGTGCCTGCAAGCACATTCTCCTCCAAAACCCTGCTCTATGTCTGACATTAGATCGGTAAGATTTTAAAAGAACTCAGATAAAGCACACAGTCATTGTTGGTCAGGCTGTGCATAAGACAACATTGAAGTATAACCAAGGTTATGCAACAAGTAGGGTTGCACAGAAACCACTCATTTAATGGGAATAAAAAGTAATGTTCACCAGGTTGCATTAATCTCAAAATGCACTTCCAAATTTCCAAACACAGAGAGGAAAAAAAACAAACGAAAGAACCAACTTTGTTAGAAACAGCAAAAACCCTTTTTGTCCACAACCTCCAAAATTGGTGTAACATCCCTCCTTGACCACCAATCAATCACGCAGACCTTAATTGGAGCCGATTTCACCCGGTGTTAGAGCCGACCCTGTGATTCATTCAGGGACTTGAAATAAGAGCCAAAACCAGGATGAAAAAGAGCCAACCAGGCAAAGGAAATCAATGAATGGTCTAGTAGTCGAGGGACATTATAATAAGTCAGAATTCACAGTGTCTCGCAGCACACACAGAGCTGCCCTCAGAGGGAAACGTAAGCTACGTTAATTACTTTTAGCCACACTGTGCTTCACTCTCAGACCCCCTGACAGAGAGACAGAGAGAGAGAGAGAGAGAGAAAGAGAGAGAGACTACAATGGTGAACAGCAGGGATCCTTTCACGGGGTGGTTCATTTCTCTCTGGGCCTCCAAATGATTTCTGGATCATCTACTGTTCAAAATGACCTAACGTCAGGTCATTCAACAACACTTTTCATCAGATCGTTCATCCTGTTCCTTCCTGTGTTCACTCGAAAATAAATCCTGCCCTGTTACCATACCAAACACAAAACATCACTTCAAATAACATCATTCTGCAACATGAAATACTGCAGGAACTGTTTTACATGTTGGAGAATTTTGATTTCTGAAACGATCTCTCAGCAAAGAGGTCATTATTCGCAGTTTTTCCTCTTTAGATCAGGAGAGACACTGAAAACTCTGAGCATGCTGACCATATGAGGCAGGATCAATGTAAACTGTTTTATCCTGTGTTCAACTTCAAAGTAAAGTAGGCTGAAATCTTTCCACCAGGAAATGATATGAGGGTTCTCCCAAGAACCATTTCCCTGCTTATTCTGTAACCTTTTTACGTTTCCTTTGACATATTAAGTCTTAGACAAGCTCACTCTAATAAAAGATCACTATCTGTGCCACTGCTGACAGATTGGACGTGCATGTGCAAACAGATGCATCGCTGCTATGGGAGAGTGCAAAATCCCGGGTATGGGAGGCAAATTTATCCCAGTGCGTCACTCTAAATGTCAGTGTTCGTGGAAAATACAGAAAAAGCATATCTGGAGTGATAATCAGCACACCTGGCCGGTAAGCAGCAAAGAAGATCTGGAGAAGTACAGAAGGAAACCTCACATATAAACCAGACCAACTTAAAACCAGTATTTCAAATGACCTTTTGAGGACAAGCTATTAGTCTGACCTATCTGTGTCCAGGAGCCTCAATAAAGCTCTCTTTGTGGCTGTGTCTCCCGAAGCGACAGAAAGCTATCAGAGGTTGTCACTTTAACACGGAAAACCCCCCAATAAGTATTTTCTTACCAAACATAGGAGGCAGAAAGGGAAAAGGTTTAGACCTAAATAAAGGTGGGAGGATGGGAGTAATAGGGAGGCTGAGAATGCAATTAACTGTGAAGGACAAAGAGCAAGAGGACAGAGAGAAAGACAGGAGGCGACGCAGACAGAGAAAATGAAATAGAATAAGACGAAGTAGGTTGTTGTGCCGGTCTGGTCACTGATAAACCCAACAAGAAGAAACAGACAGGAGGAGAGTAAAGTGAGGACACAATGGAGATAGATAAAGAAGGGAAGGAGGATAAAAAAAAAAGCCAAACAAAAGAGCAGAGTGAAAACTGTCAAGGAAAAAGAGAGAAAAGCAAAGACTGCTGCTAATGAAAAGTAAACACCTGTGAGTCAAGGAGAAAAACAAGACGAGCGTTAGCATGCTAATTACACAGAAGTTATTATGTTTGAATCAGAGACATCCAGAAGACTATCAAAGAATTTTCCTCCTCTATAAGAAGCTGTAATATTTCACACAGAAACTTGTAGCAGCAGATACACTCTCTGTGTTTGCTTTCTGTTGGGTTATTTCTGCTCGTGTCTTCAGCTAACCAGTTTGCTGCAAGCATAAAAACATGAAGCAGAGTAGCTGTTCGCTCATTACAGGTGGCCTGAAAAGAGGATTTTGGAGGCTAAAAAACAGTCTTCTTTATGTAAAGGAAAACCTTTCAAATTGAATTTAGAAGAAAGTTGAATTTAATGCTACTTACTGGTGAGCTAATTCGTCATTTACGACAGCTGTCAGTCAAAGCGCAACAACCCCACCTTTCCTTAAAGTAGTTTTTGAAGTTCACAGATAAAGGATACTTTTTGACCCAAGGATACTTTTACACTGTTCAGATAATAAGAAGCTGATCTGAAACAGCATGTACCACAAATCTGCTAACAAACCATCATGATTTCTAACAGCGAACATTCAATCAATAGGGGAAGTACGGAATCACGTCTGTCATTAGCTGCACAGCTGTAGCATTTTAAGTAGCATTTCTGCAAATAGGATTCATGTATTGAAGTCAGGGGGAGACAGAATGACATTTTCATGATAATGTTAACCTGTCAGAAAGCGATAGGTCCACATGCCTCGCTTCATAACACACATACATCACATGTGTTGTAAAGACCTCTCTCTCCAGAGCCATTCACTCTATTCTAGCACCACCTATTGATACCACAGCTCACTGTACTACATACAGCCCCGTGAATGCACCTTTTTCAGACAGGAGTTATAGCACTTTGTATCGAATAACAGAATATTTTTGATTCATGTGCACCTCTTACCTGGAGTCTTGAGTAACTTCAGTCATAAATCTCATTCAAATACTGCGAGCTCTCATTTCTCTAAAGCTGCTCCTCTAACCAAGTGCGCTCCGTAAACAGCTTAACGGTGCAGAGATAACTGGAACAGATGACTGTGAAATTGAATTTTACAACAGCAGACCCTCCTGTCATCTCCCAAAGTTTGCCACTAAGGTTTATTTCTGACTTGTGCACAGAAATAAGAGACGTAGCTCTGCTGCACATATTGCATTACTTAAATATGATCACATCTTAAACTACATCCAGCTTGCATGATTGATCTTTTCCTTTTAATGCCTATTAAGCATCACTGTCATTTTACTCAGACCCAGCTGTGTACCTCTGTGTCTTTGGTAGGACAAAAGAAAAAGCTGGTCTTGCATGGCAGAGCTATTTAATGCATAACAGGATATTAAACCACACCCTTATGTACTGCTTGTTAGCATGGAAATTGTAATGTTACCATCTGAATATTTAACCTGGCTCAGTTTTTCAGCTTTTTCAAGTTGATTGCATGCCAGTAAAATCGTCCATATCTTCCAAGTGGCATGCAGCAGCTCTGGGTCAGAAAAAAAAGGGCTTTCTGTATCTGAGACTCTGCAGCCTAAATACGCTACTTCACATGATTCCTCAGATTTTCTTTGCACAGGGAGCAGCAGGGTAAGTATCACTGTAGGTCCTCAGCAGTAAATCGAGCATTGTCTCGCCCGTGATTACAGTGCCCAGGCGGGTGGATACGTTCTGACATTGTGGCTCATTCCATGTGCCGTTGAATAAAACATGGGGCATCAGCTTGATTATTATGGAGGAATAACAACAGGTAGTGGATATTCTGCTGACCTTCATTGAGAGATGGGACTCAGTTACATGATGTGCGTGCATGACAGATATCTAGGCTGTGTGTCGTGTAAATGCCAAGAGAAGGTAGTCCAAATGTCTGCACAAAAGCGCAAAGATGTGCCATCCACTTTTTTCGTCCTAAAACACTTTGCGGTCACTGATGTCTCGCCCACTGTGGTCACTTTTTTTTATTCGCCCATTTTTCTTTTTTCATCTTTTCCAGCACACCTCTCTCGCTCACTCACTCCCCCCTCCTCCTCTGGCTCTTCCATTGCTCACTTTGGTCCTTTCACAAGGGAGCAGATTTGCTGCTTGCTTGCTCACCTGTTTCCGTCCAGACCAAGGGGCAGCCAGACAGACACACAGACAGAGTGTGGGATGATGAATGACAAACGTATCTCCCAGACTCAAAAGACAGCCAGACGGGCCCCGCTCACTGCAGGGCGCTGTACACATCTCGGCCTGTCTTCCTCATTTTGTCCCCTTTCTGTCTCACTCTCTTTCTTTGACAGCCGGCCTGTTTGTCTGCTGCTATTCTTGTCTCCATCTGTATTGCACATTATATTTGTATATCTGGAGTTGAAGAGGAGCCTCATTCCTTTCAGTCACATCAGCTCACTGAAGCCACTTCACTCCCCTTGCCTCTTATAAAACCTCCGAATGACACAAGCCATTACTTTAAACACGCTTACGTAAACTCAAAGGAATCCCCAAAAGAAGGATCCCAATATAGCCGCAAACATCTTCAAGGCATTGCACGTCACTTTCTGCACCATTTCTGCCACGACTGGAGAGCGAACTGATGCAGGCACGCAGCATTCACCGATGATTTTGGATTCATTTGTTTCCGGCCTGTGGTTCTGGAAAAGTGGGTGCATGAAGGAATGCTTTATTTCCATAAACTGGTTAATGCAACCGATGTGAAAGCATGAGGGTGGTTTTAAAGTTATGTTAAAAATTCTCACACATATCAGAAGAAAAGAAGTCGATCTAGGGTTTGGATTTGGCTGCAGAAGTCTGCAGATTTTTCTGTGAACAAAGCCGAAAGCAGCTTTAGTCTAACCCCTGGCTCTGTCGCCATGCTCTTTTTGTTTGTCACTGTGATTAATACTGCAAGTGCGGAAAGGTTGCATGCATTGACCTTTAATGTGTGTGTACGTGCCCACTTTTCTGCACTGTATGCTGCATGATAACTCCTTTTAAGCATGTATCTTATTTTCTTCAAAGAGAGGAACAAGCCAGTGTGGATTTAACAGTTGTGTTTGTGTGACTTGTATGAATACGCCTCGAGTTTGTGTGTGTGACATGACTGGATTCATCTGTAACACTCCTTCACATCTCTGTGGCTGCAAAAAAAAGAGCTTTAAAGCTGCCTTAGGTGCGCAGTTTGTACTCTACACATGAAAACCTCTACCAATTTGCAATAACTCACCATGAATATCTAATTTGCAGGAATCATTTCCATTACTCCTGAGCAATAAGCGTTATTAAATTCACCATAAATCATTGCATTTCCTAGATTAACTTTAGGTTGAGCTTGCAAACCCATAAAATCATAGATTTATGCATGCATATGTGCATGCACTCATCATAGTTTCAATCAAATGAGAGCAAATTCCAGCCTTGGCTTGAGTTTTCAGTCTTATAAATAAAGCATCACAGACTCCACAACATGAGTATGAGTCATCCTCATTTTTGTGTGTTTCCTCTTGCTTACATCTTGAGCTTAACTGGTGTTGAGATTCAAACAGCCCATCTACATGCTTTCCTAATCCCTTTAACAGCATTAAAAAATGGGGAACTGAAAACCTAATTCATGTTGCGTCACGAGCATGCATTGCAAAGAAAATTGGATTCTTCTTCATCAGCCCCAAAAAACGTGACAAATGGGGGACAAATTGGGATTCAAGCAGACTGACAGAGTGAGGATATTACCACGGCAGCTGAATAGTATTAATACCTTTCACAGCAGTGACTTAAAGAAGTTAAAGAAGAGAAATCTCCAGCCGGGGGCTTACCTTTCCTCTGTAGGTTTTTAGTGACACAAACAGTTGTAGAGGAGGTTTAGAGGAGCCCGGTGTCCTTCCTCGGAGGCTGACTCCCAGCTTCTGCGCTCCTATTTATTGCCGCGTCAATAGAAAACTTTTTTTCTTGCATCCACGGACATAAACCCACAATGACAATCAATCAAACGCTTCTAGTGCCGCAGCTGTGTCCAGGTAAACACCTCTTTATGATGATTTAATGACCGGCGGTGCGCGCAGGAGAGGAGCGCCGGGCAGGGCGCCGGTCTGCAGCCGTAGTGAGCGGTGACAGTTGACTGCCCGGTAATCCAAGAGCGTCTAACAGCCTCCCGTTCACGCGCACGACCGTGTGGTTGGTGAGCTCCTCCTCGCCTTATCACGGTGTGTCTGTGCTGCAGACACACACAGCGAGGAGAGGAAGCCTCTCCAGCGCGTGTGTGCGCGAGGGTTTGGACACCGGCTTTTAAACAAACACTAATGAGACATTCAAGAGCTGTGGTTCATACCTGCAGGGCTGTGGGTGGAAACAGCGTGCATTAACACGGCTAAATGACGTTATAATTGAAGCTTGATGTACAGACATGGGAGCGACTACTGTCGATTTTCTCTCCTTTAATGGCTTTAGATTTAATAAGCAGCAAAAGTCGAAAATATTCATCTCAATTCACACAATAAAACATTACAAAGATTTGTCTCATTGTCAAATTTCCTTCTACATACGTCAAATAGCAACAATCACACAACATTTAATGTATAACATGTCACGTGACCGTAGCTAATTAAAATCTGTTTAATAAAGACCCCCATGAGATTTTAAAATTCTCATACAGGCCAGTTTGGGAAATTTTGTCAGATTTTTATAGGTTCAACACACGATGTCTCACACTACCTAACTTCTTCACATCCAAAAAAGGTTGAATGTTGAATAATGAATTGCTCACACTTTATGATTCTTAAAATCTGAGAGGTTGTCTGTGAAGTTGATGTTTGTCTTTGGAGTCCATGTATGCAAGCAACTTAATAGCTGTTTAAGTGCACTGATGAGCTGCTACGATTGAGTATTAGGGCCACAAAAAGTTCTATTTATTAAGATTTTGACGACAAAGTCATTAAATTCCCCCAAAAAAGTTAAGTCAGTTGTTTTAAGATGGAGCTCGAGGAAGAACATTAATGATCATTATTTTATCATTTCCTTGAAGTAATAATCATCAAAATAGTCATTTTGCACTGCAGACACAGTAGTTCTTCTGCCTTAGTGTCTTGGTCTGATTCCATTTCCACAAGGAAATGATCACAAATGTTCTTCCTTGAGCTGCATTCCCCGTCGATGGACTCGCCCGGAGGTCTCTGTACAAATACACGGCTGCTGGAAGAGAGAAGGTGAGTTGTGTTTAGTCTCTTTGCCGAAGAAACCAGGCAAAGCTAAAAAGATGTTTGAAGGCTAGTACTATGGCTGGGACCCTATATGTCCTGTTGATGAAGTTAGGTGCTGTTCTGAGCATTATTTGTGGCTGTAGAGTGGTGTTTTGGTTGAGTGCATGGCTCTCTGTATTGCTATCTGCAGTTGTTGCTAAAGTTGGTATAACTAGAGAAGAAACCGGTTGGCAACTTTCATCTCTCGACGGGGTGTCAAAATCGGTGTTATGGTGCTTTTGACCCTAACTTAATTTTACGCGGGAATATCCCTGTAAGTCACTAGATTGAAGTCTTATCATTTTTGGGACAAAGTAATGGTAAAGTCATACACTTATGAGAATACGGTCCCAGTAAAGTCATAATATCACATAAATAAATTTGTAATGTTACAAGAATAAAGTCGTCATGTCACTAGTTTAACATCATAAAGTTCTGGTATAGTCATAAACTTGTGCAAATAAAGTAGTTATAAAGTCAAAGTGTTCAGAGAATAAAGTCATATTGGAAACATTATATTATCAGAATAAATAAGCCATGTTAAGAGAATTGATATATTGTTATAAGAACAAAGTGCAACAGAATAAATTATCACAATGTGTGATTTAACTGTTATAGTGAAGATAGACAACTCAACACAGCTAGTCATATAAATGATATTGTTGCCCATCTTGTCATTATTAAACTGTAATTAACTCAATAGCACTGTCATTGAATGCTTGTATATCTTTACACATATAAACCGCTGACATGGTTGCTATTCTGTTCTACTGATCTCTATATGGATGACAAGAGTTACACCATCTCTGGTTATTTGTTTACCAGAGATGGTGTAACTCTTCACACATAACTGAGAGAATGTGTAGTCCAGATATCGAACTGTTGGCAGTTGCTCTTCAGCCATATTCTGTTCCAAGGGAGTTCAGTTATATCAAAACAATACTTTGATACATGTATTCTCTATGATACAGTTGCTAGAATACAGACTAATCATCCCGAGGCATTTGTGAGACTTCAACCATGTCACTCTGACTAGATTTACACAGTTTGTTAACTGTCCTTCCAAAGAAAATTTTTAATGAGATTCCAGACAAATGAATTTCCCTTTGGGAACACATAAAGTTATTGTATTGTATTGTTCTGTATTATATAAAATGTCTCCACCAATATCTTAGAAACCGTGCAGCCAGAATGTGAACTCAAACAAAACAAGATCATATTACCCCTCATCTTGCATCAATGCGCTGGCTCCCTGTACCTTTCCGCATCGATTATACACTCCTTTTACCCTTCCACAAAGCCTTACATAACTTAGCACCTTCTTCATCTATCTGACTGACTTTTCCTGAATGTCCTAACATGAACTCTCTGATCTCCCACCATCTTTGTTTTAAAAGTTCTGAAAATGTCCCACAAGAAATCTGGATGTCTGCTTTTTGGTTTATGGCCCTAAACTGTGAAACAACCTCCCACTGGATCTGAGAACAGCAAACTCTCTTTGAATGTTAAAGAGAAATCAAAGGGATGAGAAATTAAAGACTTGTCGTTTTAATTTGACCTAACACTGTTGGTGTTTGGTACAAACTTGTGATCTGCGGTTGGTATGCCCTTTCAGCTGCATCAGTTTAAACCTCACAGAAATATTAGATGGATGACACACTACACTGGAATCATTCTTATCTTTATGGCCATAAATATCACAATTTCAATATAACTGTGATATGAATGGAAAACATCATTCACATTGAAGAAAGGCAAAACAACTGTGGAGCAACACATTACTTTGTAAGCGTTGCTATGAAGCAAATGTCAATGTCTCCCAATGTCATCATCCATTTCTATGCAATATTTAGACGTTGAAAATGAAAAGAAAATCCTGAAATCATCAATACATCGATTGTATTAAATCTGGATTGGATCTTTTATATAAAAACTGAGTAAATGTGAATGAAATGATTAAATAAATTGACTTTTTCAAAGATACACTCTCAGCATTTAACTTAGCTCTAAAACCTGACACATTAAAGACCCACTCCGATGAAAATCACGTTTTTTTTGTTTTTTTGTTGTCTTCATAATTATATGACATTTTGCTGATGCTACATGACATATCATGTGAAAGGTAAGTGCGAAATTGCATTTCTGAGTATGTCTGGGCAGACCAAAATGGCACGTTCAGACACATTGAGATTTCCTACATCACAACTGCAAGCTCCGCCTCCGGAGCCCTGCGATGCAGACCAGACTCGGAGAAGTGGAGAGGACGAGCACGGAACAAGCGTGTGCGGTAGCGGATTGCAATACTCATAAGAAGCTAATTATAACAATACTTTTCTTGCATGATGAGGAGTGTGCAGAGCAGAAGAAACATGATCTTTAACTCAAAGCTCATTATGCAATAAGCTTGATTACCTAAAGGATTCCTAATCACATTTTACACCTGAAAGGAAATTTAGAGGAAACATTTCTATACCTTGTTTTCTGTAGTGGCATCCAGAGCTCACGTTTTCAGATTTTAAATACAGAGAGGGAGTCCAGAGGGTACTTTTTCATGATTCATTCTTTAACCACCAGTACATTTTTATGTATTTTCCCTGGATTATGTCATTTGTCCTATTATTACATGCAGATGTGGAGATACTCTATCTTGGTCTTGATGTTGCTGTATTGTTAGTGATCTGTTTTGTGTAAGGACTGAGAGGTTATGATAGGGAAATCAAGACCACTAAGTGCCTAGTGCCTTAGCCTAGATAGGGGGTTATTTCCTTACTAAAGATCTGATAATTTGATATGTGGTTGTCAGGGTTACTGTTTAAATAGCTGATGGTGCAGCCATGGTTTTCTTTGCAGTCTTTTTGTGCCTCCATTTTCCTTAAACTGCACCAAAACGATTAGACATTTGTAAATCGGATATGGAAATGAATAACTGCATAAAGTCGAGCACACACTCCCTGTTTTCTCCCGAATTCAGCCGCTTTAACAAACCCTGGCATATACACACATGCATTTTTGTTTTTAGACCAGTTCTTAGACTTACCCTAACCCCATCCTCTGCACCATACTCTCCAAAAAAAATCTGCTTCTCTTCAGTAGAGGATGACGCATTGGCAGTACAGTCTTTGGATGCCTGTAAGTCAAATCCGAACAAACACATGCAATCAGACAGACAAGCCAGTGGTGGCCATGAAGCTGCATATTTACAACACATTATGGTGGAGGAAGACGAAATGAGGCTGTCATCTGTAAAGCCGGGAGATCTAGGAACCTGCAGAGATGACAGAGTATCAAATAAAGGGAAGGAGACTGATGGATATTTTCCATCTGCTTGTAAATATGAGTCATCTTCCTGAGCCAAAATCAGATTTCAGTTCTATTTGACATAAACATTGGCACACATACATTAATGAGATTGACTCTGAATCACACCATAAAGGAGCAAGACTTATAAAAAATAAAAATAAAAAAATAAACGATTTCTGGATCAGGGACTGTAACCCATTCATTGTTTCGATTGTACTGAGTAAGTACTTCATGGTCCATATTGGCCGAATCACAGCTGGATACAAGTCACTCTAAACATGCAGCACCATAGCCCCATTATAACTCCCTCCAGGCAGAGCCCCTGATATCCTGATATTTGAATCTGAGCTGCTGATGGTATTCTGGTTAGAGGACACTTCCATGAAAAAGGAAAGCCATTTTCAGAGAATCCCCCCTCATTATGGTCAGTTGTGGCGACGATAGAACGTGGCGGATGAACGAGGGAGATGGAAATGGAGGGACGCGTGTCTCGTGGGTCACTCTGATGTGAATCTGGAGGATAATGATGCATGAGGAAAGGCCGGGTGACTCACAGCTTGGATTTAATAGGACGTCACCGCATTACAATCGGTCACAAAGGAATGCAATTTATTTCTTGGGGATACAGAAAACCTAAGAATAACAGATAAGGCTGACTGGTTTGTTAGCTGAGGTTTAAAAAAGTTTATTAAATATGCACAATAACACAGAAGCATGTTAGAAGATAGTCCTTTCTTTCTGTGCATAACTTTAAAAAAAGTGTTCCCTAGAAGTCCTTGAGGTGTATAAATGTAAAAAATGTTCCTGTGTGTATAATGTAAAAATAATCACAACTCGATGCCTTTCCAGTTTATTAAAAAAAGTTTACTGTAGACACTCTTCCAGAGAAAGTGCTTACAGGATGCTGTTTCAACACCTCAAAAGTGTTCCCAAGATCTCCTTCTGGTTTAAAAATTGTAGTTACAAGTGCTCTCTGGAGAAACCATAAAACAGTGCTTATGGGATGCCAATCCAGAATAAAAGACTAAAACGTTTCCCTTTGATGTCCTTTTTGTATAAAGTATGTGGTGGAAAGGGTCCTCTAGATGCCCTTTCAATACATATAATATAACAAAAGTGCCCTGGGGATACCCCTCTGGTGAATATAGCATTAAAAAAGTGACTACCGGATGCCTTTTCAATGTCAAAGACTTCATAAAGTTCCCCCTAGATGTCCTGTCAGTATAAAAAATGTGGAAACAGGAACATCTGGATGCCATTCCTGTGGATATAATATGAATAGTGCCTTCTCATAATACTTCTCAGGAATATAAAATGTGAAAAAGTGTCCGTGATTGTGTTCATTTCAAACATCACATGAAGCCTGATCTACAGAAGACATAAGCCAATGTCTAATGCTGTTTGTACGGTGTTCAGGGGCTGAAATCCCTTCAGCTTTTTCAGTGTAGGAGTCCTGCCATTGTACCTGCTGTCTGACTGAAAAAAGGAGCCATTGTTGCTCTTTTTGGAAAGCACCTGTTATACCAAATTTGAGATGCTGAGGTTTGTTGAAAATCCAAATCCAAACCTACAGACTTCAAATATCCACAGATCTTTATTTCCTGCATACTGTATATTCCACACATAAAGTGTTCTCAGATCCGTGCATACCACTTATATGTTGAATTTAGTGCTGAAGATAAATTGTTTCTCACCTCTATTATCCACACAAACTGCTTACTCTGTGAATTTCGGCTCTCCTGTGCATCCCTCCTGAGCGTGTGGCAGGTCAGCTTTCCTAAATCTAGTGTGTACCAAGAACCCTCTATTAAGCAATAAATTCAATTCTGACAATATGTTTAGCTGCTGAGTCTGCAGACAACTGCTGAACAAGATCTGGATATCAAGTCTTCAACCTCTGGGAAGCTTGTAATTGAAGCATACTGGAGAAGCAGGAGAAGAGGTGGATAAATCTGCAGCTCAGAGTGAATATCTGTATTTTTACTGCTTTTTCAGCTTTGGAGAGAAATGTGATCATCTGGCTTGAGGAAAAATGGGCGTCTGTATTGGTTTGTTCTGCTCAAATCACTTTTAATCTTCCCAAAGTTGATGAAAAAGGATTGTGGCACATTTGCAGGAGGGTGAAAGCGGTGGATTTATTTACAGCTATGACTCATCTGCAGCTAAATAGATTGCTATTCTCAAAGAACAAAAGGACAGTGTGATTGTTAGAGTAGAGATCTGTGGGAAGTGGGAAGGAACCTGTCAATAATTTGTTAAATTGATGCCTCACTCTCTGGGATACAAAATGTAAGAAAGTGCGAGTATTCACCTCAAAAATCAATCTCTGCAACACTGCAGGAGACGAGGCAGGCTGAAATTACTGAAGTGGGGAGGTAATTACTGTTATAGAAAACCTCTGATACCTGCACATGCACAGGAAACACACATGCTCACTAATTAATCTCCTCTTGTTGGCATTTTTAAAAGATTTAATCTGCTGCAAAAGCCAAAGTGTGAATCCGTCTGACGTGTTTAATTACACAACAGCTACATGGGTTCTGCAGCCTGATTTCTCATCAGCAGACACGTCAGTCTCAGGGTGAAAGAGGGGAGGGGTCTGATGGGTTCATCCTCTTCTAACACGGTGAGATGGATGCAGGGGAAACTCTGACACCATGTCGGGACAGGGAGGCCTCTATAACATTAGCTCAGAGGTTAAAACAGTCCAAACTCTGACAGCCAAGAAGAGATACACGCCAAGGGAAGAATTTAGTTCATTTTTTAGTGCAGTTTGTTATTTCTGTTGCCTGAAATCACCTTCTGCCTGCAGTGTCATTTATCCTGAGCTCTTAAATTTAAAAATCTTTCTTGTTCTGCTGCATTTTAATCAAGCATTTCCACTCAGCAAGGTATATCCAAAGGTTTAAGAGGATTGTTTGTATAAATATGGATTGTATGCCACCATCTGCTGCCATGATAAAGTAAAGGCATAAAATAAACACAGAAGGGATCTGTCAAGTGGATCTGTGGCCCCTTCACTACCCAAGATGCGTCGAGTTAGTTGTGTGCGCAGCAGAACAGATCCTTTTGTTTATAAAATGTTGACTCTCATGGTCATGGAGATTCACATGACTCTTGGGTAACTTTTTGTTGTTTTCTCTCTCCGTTTCTCCATCTGGTGATGAACGCAGCAGGAGTCTTCATTTGACAATGGAGCTGTCAATTATTGCACATAAATCCACATAAGAACCAACAATCAGGGCAGAAACCGTAATTTACCTGGTTGACCTGCGCAGGAGGAGTTGGGCTGTGAGAGTTATACTGAAGACTGTCAGGGGAGCTCTAAATAATTTGTCTTTCCTCGAGAAAGCTGTTGTTTTGTCAACTATTTAAGCACATCTGCAACTTAAACATGAAGATTAATAACACCTAACTGCCAGACTCTGTGTTTAAACAAGATCCTAAGTTAGCATAAATTTTAAACAGTCATACAAACAAAAAATGCCCCTGTAACTGAAACATCGACAGGTTGTCAGCCCTGAACTCGGAGTGTCTGAGTGGACTCTGAGCACAGATGGGGAAATGTACAACCAATTAGCGATATTTCTTTGCAGAAATGACATCTCAACAAACATGGTTCACGCTCACCGTGACAAACGTTATTCAGTCTTTTACCAGAGTTAATATGAAGTACAGTTAACAACTGAGGATCTGTTTTTAGACGTCCAGCCCATGCCTCTCATGTACAAATATCTGTTCTCTTGAATTAAAATCTTTCAGTGCATTGGTTCTGTTTAAAAAAATACGAAGAGTGAGAGTATTGTTAACATGTAACTTGATTCTCAAAGTTGGGTTTAATCCTCTTTGGCTGCCAAACTGTGAGAACGCTTTGAAGTCAAAGCTTTTTTCAGCCAACAAAACCCTTCTACAGAAGAAGACTGTGGTAGACTGAATAAGAGCTGCGGAGTCAACAGCTGGGCTGCATGGCATGGGTTTCTCTTATATTTGACAAATATGAAAATTACACCTGGCTGCAGAATGTGTTATACCTGCTGAGAAAACTGACTGCAAATCTAAACTTGAAAATAGTTAATCATGCAATTATAGTAACCCAAAAAATGCAGCATCAAAGTTGCATTTTGTGCTGTTGTTGTAGTATTTAAATCTTCCACCAGGGGGCATCTACTCTCCTTCACCTACTGTTACACCTACAATATGTTGAGCCAACTGAACAGCATGTTCATTCAGTCATGATGAGACTTAAATCAGAGTGAATTTAAAAATACCAAGAGCACAAAGACAAATTTTTACCTGCTCTAAAATGAATGTTTTTGTCACCCGCACAGCTAACCTGTGAAACAGCCTGATAAATGGCCCTCCTTCATAAAATGAATCTTTTTCTACGAGAGACATGTTACAATAAAAACGCTCATTAATCACAATTGAGACTGAGGGGTGAAATGACACTGCCTAATGTACTGCAGCTAATGAAATAACCAGAGCTGGGTTAAATCATCTCAAGCACTCTGAACTACACCAAATCTGCAGTCTTTGTTATATTACCACTTATGAATGCTCTGGTGTAGCGCTTTGTATGATTTAAGTTAATCACTGTGTCTGTTTGTGCAATCTACAACATCTTTAACAGCATGTAAAGATACCTGTAAGATCACTGATAAAAAGAACAAATAAGAAGGTTTTAAAAAAGGCAGACAGTAAAAAAGCTTATCTCCAAAATCACTTGTTGTGATTTTTTCAAGCTTGTGAGCTCGCAGTCAGGACGGCATAGTCTCTCATATCACTATGGCATAGATGATAAAGCTTTTGTTCCTAATGGCACGGGCTCCAAGCAGATGTATTACCTTTCCTTACTATTTATAGCCAGGCCAGATTCGGTGCTCAGTTCCCCTTTGATATCTTCTATAAATATTTATCGTCTGTAGTTCAGCTCTGCTATTATTAGACACAGAGGAAGCAGAAATTTAGGCCAATTACATTATAGAGACGAAGTAATGGCTTCTTTGTTTTGATGAAAGCTATTAGATTTCTCCTTTGGTACATAGAATCTGAGAAACCTAAGTGGTATTGAACAAAAATAAGGGAAATCCTATTCGGTTATTAGCTTTGGAGAAAATGGGAGTGCACATTGGCGGTAGTGGTTTGTATAATTGGGGGGATTTCACAATAACTGCTGCAAACATCATTGGAAGCTCATGTTTCTCATTTAGTAAAGCTGCAGTTTCCGCTCCTCTTAAAACGCAGCATCATCTTAACGAACCTGCCACAGTTTGTAGCATTTGCTCCTCCATGATTGCTTCCTTCCTGACTCACTGAGGCGACCCAGATAGGCCTGAGTGCCTCGCAAAGTATTACCAGATAAGGGGGCGAGACAGCAGCATTAGTAAGGGGTGGAATAAGCCTGGAGATAAAGTGAAAGTGCTTCAGAGAGAGTGAGGAAACCAGCCAAGCCTGTTTCCTTTTTTTTTTTTTTTTTAGTTTAGTTTTGTTGTTGTCTTTGGCGGAGACTCCCTTGAAGGATAAACACACTGCTGTATTTTAATCATGGTCGTAATAAAACAACATGAGAGAACAAAAATGGTGAAATAGCTTAAATTTATTCTTCATGTTTTATTTTTAAAAAGTGCTTATAAAAGAGTTGAACACATAAAAAGATCTTTATCATACAAAACTCTTATACAAAACATATAAAATATCAAAACATACAACCCATGAACAATAGTGCAGTGGTAAAACTTTGTCAACAACATATAAAGTCACATTTGAACTTGCTCATAAAGCATTACAAATACAGTGTAAATCCGTGTATGTGCCAATAATAATCCTTCAGTAACAACAAAAAAGCACAAATTCTGCTCAGCTTTTTGGCACAAGCAGACACAGTTTATCAAATGTTAGCGTCCATGAAGGGTTTGTCGAGTTGAGATCCCTGATATCAGGCATCTACGCCTGCAGGAAAGTGGGGAGATTATTTCTTCTTCGCCTCCTGCAACGAACTTTGGATTGGATCATGTGTTTTTTGGCTCCTGGGAAAACAAACACTGATTAGCACATGAGCAGCACCCAGCTTGAATTTGGCTTGATAATGAAATCAGCTGAATGTTATTTTCCCAACTAACAGACTGCTTTGTCATCACTGATCTTATCTGCAACCCCCTCCTACAAAAAAACATCTTATTACTAAAAATACACACACAATACTCTCTGCTTACACACCTTTTACACACACGTCCATGCAGTTTTGCCTGGAGACAAAGTTGTTGCTGCTCCCTCCGCAGCCCGAGTAAATGAACTCTTCACACATCTTGGTGGCTGTGTTGTAGTAATAGCGAGGAATGGAGGCTGAGCACTTCCCTTTGTCCAGAGGGTCCAGGCAGAGCACAGGAACCGCTGTCAAGTCAAACACAAAGCACGATTAGGCAGCCAATCACAGAGAAGAACAGAAGAGGAGTTTCTGGAGTTCTGATTTCTTTTTTCAGAGTAAAATTGTTCCCTTTTGGTGTTTTGATCTTTTCCATATGACTCCTTTATCTGTTCTCACACAGGCTCACACACATTGAAACCATAAAAGCTGGTTGTCAGTCACCCACTAAGCTTCACCTCAAAAGCTGCTCTTCCTCCTAGCAATATAAACCCAACATCTGGAGTTAAATCATACACATGTAGTCCCCTCTAAGCATCACTCCAGTGGAAGCACCCCAGAGACTGACTGAGTCTTACTTTTTTTTGGACTGCAGTACTCCATGCATGAACCCAGGTCTTGGAAGCGGTTAGAATTGCCCATGCAGCCACCATAAGAGAAAGGCTCACACTGCATAGAAGTCATGTTGAAGAAGTACATGGGGAAGAGGGCACGGCAGGGTCCCTCCTCTTTGGGGAACCTGCATATTTGGGGGATCTCTGTGAAGAAGAATATCATAAATTAAGGGTGGGAAAAGTAGCATTATGTAGTTTTTGCGCATCTTTTGCAACCAGAAATCACACAAAAGCAGAAAAATATAGTGATATGTTTTTTTAATTTTTTGAGCTGAAAATTTTGCCACACCCAGTGCACGTTTTTTTAACTTTCAAACATGTCCAAAGTCACCCCCACGTCCATCACTTTGGAAACTTACTTGGGATTCTGAAGCAGGTCTTCTGGCACTCTTGAAAGCTCTTGAAGTTATTGGCATTCCCCTGGCAGCCTCCATAGTAGAAAATCTCGCACTTCTGAGTGATGGTGTTGTAGTAGTAGCGTTCAATTTCTCCTCTGCAAGGTCCCTCGTCTACTTGAAGGAGACAGACACCTGAAAACAGAAAAGATATTGTAATTTACGCATGAAAGCGCCACAGAAAAATAAGAACATTGCGCCTTACAATCATCAGTCAAAATGCCCTTTTTATTTAGGAACGAGGTCACATGACTACAGACAAATTAAGGTTTAAAGTGTTTGAAAGAGTTTGTTAAAGAAACGAGAAAGGCTGCGCGTTACCTTTAGGAGCCAGGGCCAAAACGCCGTAAAAGGAGGAAAACAGTGCCAAAAGCGCAAATGTGCAAAACTCCATTGTGAAAACTTAAGCTCCAAAGTCTCTTCCGCTCTGTCGACCATCCCGGACAGATCCAGTTTTATAGCAGACTGAAGAGTTTCCCAGGGGAAGCAAGGGGCGGAGATGTGATGAGTCATTTCAGCACTACAGCGCAACTACATCAGGATGGTGATGAATGAGTTTGTGACATCAGAGTGTCGCTTTAATTTGCAAAACTTGCGCAAAGTATCGTTGTAGTACTGTCGTGACTAAGAGCACAATCGAGCCAACAAAAATAATCTGAGGGAAAGTCGACTTTCCATTGAACATTAATGCCCTAACTGGACGCTCGAGCGTGATGATGATGATGAACAGAGATCAAGAAGCATCTCGAAAATTTTTCCACAGAACTGAAGCACTGTGTCCTTACCAAGACACTCCATTGTGATAGTAATCTCACTTGGCTGATCTATTCTGGTAAATTCCCATCACAGACTTCTGTGTCTGGATCTCACCCCTACACACAAACACAGAACTACACACACACTTTCCCTGGAACCCTCCTGGAATCTATTAAATTCCCTACTGTGTGCAGACTACGGTTAACTTTTGTTTGGTTAAGCGTTAGCCAGCTCCATCATCCTTTCAGGGAAATAGCCATCTTGTTCTGCAGAAATCCCTCAGGTGTCCTTCCTTAACATTAATAATCAGCATTGTCACAAACCTCAAATAGAAATTCAAACAAAAACTTCTAATACTTCTGTATAATTCTACCCCACTGATCAGGAGTGTATCCATACCTTTTAAACAGGGGTGGCCCAACCCCAGGGTGGCAATAAGTAGCCTATACTGTATGTGCAGACACTAGTACTGACAATGAATGTTGATATTAATATCATGTGTTTTATATATACAGTATCTGAAATTTCTAATATTGTAATAGGCCTAACACACACACACACACACACACACACACACTCACACACACACACACACACACACCTCTCCAAGGAACAGCAATCATTAACCCTTTCTTTTTCCGCTGCTGTACTTAAATCAATAACATTTAAGTACCTAAAAGTATTATGTTCTTGTGCTCATTCCTGGGCTTTCAAAACTAACACAGCTCATAACAACATTACATCTTTACACTTTTTTTTTTTTAGACTTTTGAAAATGTTCATCCATATTAGGTGATGAAGAAAGAGTTGTGTTGTGCTGTACTGTAACTAATCATAGTTTTGAGTTTTAGGATCGCGTCTTGAATGGTCAGCCAGACGTTGGATTGCATGAATGTGTTGCTAGGAAACCAGGTAATTCACAAAACCTTCACGGACAAAGAAGGAATGGAAAAAGTAATGAAACTTTCCACTTATACAAATAAACAGTACAGAGCTGTGAAAGTGACAGTGTTTTCATTGTTGGACGTAGCCTTTTGCTCACGTGTTTTGTAAATTGTTTTGTCAGTTGTGATTGATCAAGAGACAACCAAAAAGTAATGAGCTGAAAAAGGGCCTGTCGCCACCTATCACAGTGGGGGGAGACATATTTCTGTCAAATATTCAATTCTTGCCTGGTGCTTGTAAACTGGAACAGACAGTAGCTTAACTGTGCATGTAAACGTACTGTATGATTGAAGCAGCTGCTGCTGGAAAAATGCCATGCAGTCATGTTAGGAACAATGATGTATCTGCAACTTGACAGGTGGAGGTTAAATACAGATTAGCCTTCTTATCAAAGTGACCTTATAGATGAAGCCCTGCCCACTTACTCTCATGTTTTAGAGGAATAAGAAGACTGAAAATAGTTTTTAAAAAATCAGACTCAAATTATCTTACATCGAGTAAATGACGTTCATGTGCAAAATATAAATGAACAAAACCAAACAGACACCTGTGAGATTCACTGATGTTTATTCAGATAGGGGCATGAACACACAGGGGGCCTTGTTTTAATGAGATTATTGGATTAGGAATGTTTATGCAGATTACTTTATAACCCAGATTGGAAGGAGGGGAGAGGGATTCTTCAGCAGGATTTCAGGGGTGGAGGCCTGCTCCCTGTTCCCGTAAGTTACTTATATTATTTCAATAAAACCTTGTTAAGTGTTATTTAGATATTTGAGAGTTTTTTTTTTCTCTTTGAATTAAAAATTAAAAACATCTTAATGTTTCTTTCTTATGTCAGACCATGCCGGTAATAAATGTAGAGGATCTGACAGAGAAAGACAAGGCTCAAATGGAAGTGAGCCAGCTAAGAAATGAAGTGAAGCTTGAGAGGTGGTTGGTAAGTCTCATTGTTTTAAAGAGATGTATTTTTAGCACATTGTTATTCAAAATAACAGGGAATATTTTAGCTATCCAGACTTTAATCCAAGACAAGCCTCATGTCAGTGTTAACACATCACCCTAATCTCTTCAGACCTCTAAATGCTGTGAGGAAATCAAGGACTACATCCAGGCTGGAGTGGAGGAGGACATTCTTGTCAAAGGCATCCCGGAGGAGAAGAACCCTTTCAAGGAGAAAGGTGGCTGTGTCGTCTGCTAGACTGGACCTTAGTTTACTTTTCATGGCTTGGATTTGCAACTGCGGACATTCACCCTCCCTTCACAATTTTTTTTTTTTGCAGAGTAAGAGTCCTAGAAGAGCAAAACAAAGACAGATTTTTCAAAACTTCACTGGTTCCCATGTAAAAGATTCCCCATCTTCTGGCCAGATTTGCGGCCTCATAATTGCATTCTTTGAAAAATAGCAATAAATAAGAGTTGTGCTCGGCAAGGGTTATGTAACACTCCTCTCTTTTGTGGCAAATAAAGTCTGAGCAAATGGCCCATATGTTGTTTCATACACAGAAGCAACAGTCATTAAATCTGCTTGTTTGTAACTCAGCCTGTCTCTTTCAATCACTGTGGGAACCTTTAAGTGGGTAGAGACACAAATACATCTTCAGTTTGCAGACGTTCAAAGTTTGACAAAGTTTTCTCATACATTTTTATGAGATCATTAAAATTTGGTTCAAACTTCACAGTAAAGTTAAATCTTACAGAAACAAAGTGTGTTTGAAAGCTTCATCCCTTCTTTTCATGTTGCCCTTTCCTAAAAAATTTCACAGTTTCATTTTGTTGATATAAACAGCCAGGATTGTCATTCATCTGTTTATGGAAATTAATTAATAGAAAATAACATGTGAAAGAAATGCCTTCAAAGACAATATCAAAAAAAAAAAAGTTTGTAAAACTTTCTTTAAATATCCATAAGAGCTAACTCTACATGTATGGTATTTGAAGACAGTTTTTCTTTGCACCTCCTTATTTGGAACCTTTAATCCTCCTCCTGTGTTAGGGTCTGCACCGACCTGTTTTTGATTTTAAATGCTTAAAAGAACCACTTAAATTAGCATTTTTGCATCAAGACTTTTTGACTTTGTCAGGAACCCCTATTTCAACAAAATGAAAATAAAAAATTAAGTTGACTTAATTATAAAATGCTCTTATTAAAATTATGGCACTTGTCATGTTAGGGTCGCTGTTGACCCGGTTAGATCAATATCTAATAATTAGAGCAAAAACTGAAATCATAAGTGAACTGTCAGGCACCACACTGACAGTCAGATCCTCTTCCAATCATGTGAGATTTAGGAAATCTCACTCATTTTGCCATGTTTTTACCTGCACAAAAACAACGTCTGGCATGTCCAGACATGTGAGATCAAAAATATCACAAGAAATATGTTCATGGGTAATGAAGCCTATCAAGGTAACCTAGAGATGAGAACCAAATTGGATGATAGAGAATTGATTTTAGTGTAATTTACAACTGATTTAAGACACGGGTCAAAACCGACCCTTATAGTGGATCTGTAGTAAAAGCCAGCACAGGAGGAAGGTTCAGAAAACATTATAGTTTGTGATCCCTTAAGGTCCTAACCTGGCTGGGCCATCCTGTTGCGTGAATCACTTGCCGTTGTGGGAAGGAACGGCAAGTGATTCACGCAACAGGATGGCCCAGCCAGGCTATTAAGGTCCTGCGGCCATGAGTGAACCCTCTATTATCAATGAATAATTTGATTGTAAAATTGTCCAGGATGTCACAAGAAAAAGGTAAACATTTCAGGAAGACACACTAGTTTTGTTGGTAGAGGGTTTTTCCCTGACTTGTTTCATTTAAAGTTATCCACCTCTGATGGAGTAATGACCCCCAGTTTGGGAACTGCAGCCTTGATTAAACAGTATAGGTACGGTAAATGGAAGGAGCTTATTTAAATGCTCTTAGTTATCCATTTCCTATGATAAGCCCCAGATCCCGACAGTATACAAACCTGTCTTTGATTTGGGTTTCCCACAGAGGTCAATATTTAATCCCTGGAGAACCGCCACCTTTTACCTACAGTCCTTACAGCGAGAGTCACAGTATGCGCATGCGCACTCGGGTGGCTATCAAGAGCGATGGCGCTGCACGGGGGAGCCCTACGTCTGAACCTGCTGGTTAGCAGCCGTAATTTGTACAAATTCAACTCATTAATTGGTGTCCGGTCGTTGTCTGAAAAAGTGTCATCCAAACCCGAGTCGTCCAGTTCCTCAGAGACCACGTCCGACCATTTAATCTACACGCAAGAGCACTTTGCACTGAAGGAGACCCTCAGAAAGGTATGCAGGACTGTTAGCATAACATTAGCAAGCTTGACGTTAGCATGAAAACAAAGGCAGCTCTTGCCCCGTTTAGTGAGTGACAGTTTGGGATTTTAATGTCCATGTGATTTTACAGTGAGCATGACTAGTATTCAAAGTTCCCCGAGTTAGAGGAGCATGAAAGTTGAAGTGTAAAGGAAGTAGGTGAGAGGTCACAGAGCTAGCTTGTTATGTAGTTACCCTGGATTGAACCATATCAATGTCCACAGACTGATCAGCTTCACTAAACAGAGACTAACCACCCAAGTTTAAGGCTGGCATCGTTGTAAAGTGGTTTGCACTGCTGAAAACGAGAGCAGAAGTATCTGTCAACATCATTTATGTGCTAAAACAGCCTGTGGTGTTTTTCAGCTCTGTTTGATATAATAAACAGCCTCTAGCTTTGTGTGTGTTTGTGACCCAAACTGGTTTTAAAGAGCAATATTTTTAACTAAAGATTATTGAAGAGACTCACTGTTAATGAGCTGATGAGTCCTGATGTAGGTGGATTAACATACACATTGATGTACAAAAGTTAGATTTTTGACTGTTTGTCAAGGAAAATGACTGAATGAATAATAACTGAATGTAAAATCAAGCATGATAAAGATGAGGACGACAATCAAGAAAAGGTATATAGACCTGCTTATCCTCTTTTTTTGTGTCTACAGTTCATTAGGTGAGAATAACACAGCAGCATAAAATCTATCACCAACAGGTGTGAATTCACAGACAAAGTAATTCATCACCACATGTAGCTCACACAAACTGGGTCCTATACTTCTTCCAGCGGGCAGTCAGTTTGGCAGAGGTAATGTTCAACAGCCACTCATTTCCTTGTCTTTGAAATGACTGTTTAAATCCCAACAAAATGATATAAAACCAATTTGAAAACAGTTCAGCAGAATATATAAAACACAACTACACATGGGATCACAGAGTCTTCAGTAAGTCAAGTTAGTTTGCTGAGTGTGGAGAAGGATAGCAGAGCTTGCACTGAAGTGATTATCTCCCACTTTAACAAGAAAACAGCTAAGATACAAACTGCAAACTGCGCTGTATTACAAGATGCCGTCATCCTTGCATGTTTTAATCCAGGTGGGTGAGCATTAGAGTGTTATGTCAGTTGCCATTAACCAAAGCTACACCTCAAACTAGTCTATAGTGGCTTAGGTACAGCTCAGACTCAATGTAGGACCTGAATTAGACCTATAATAATGGGGCTATTAACAATCTATTCAACTGAGTGGTACCAACAGGTGAGTGTGATGACTTTTCCTCACCGGCAGTATCACAAACAAGCTTCATATATGTTACAAAAATATGAAATTTAGAGTAGTTGAAGTTAAAAGTGAGTATTTTTTTGTGGGGGGATTACCATAAAGTTAAAAAATCTTTGAAGTAGTTGGGTTATAGATGAGAGGTTGTTTGACTTGTTCAATTTGTTTCTGCCAAAAAAAAAGCCTGAAACTGATTGTACATTATACATCTTTATGTTAGGGGTTCTTGAGCATCAGACTGTTGAATCTCTAGTGTTTCGAAGGAGAAGACTCTTGGCCCATCGCCCAAATATCATACATTTTCCCCTAACTCCCTCTAAAGCGGCGTCTGCTTCTCCTCATTCTCTCCTATCAGCGGCGTTTGGCGTGTTAAGCTTTTCCCAAGTATCAATAGCTGTAAATGAATGGTGTTAGGAAATCACTGTGCATGTTATCTAACAGAATGACTCAATCAGAATATTTGTTACTAGACAGACCCTGTGAAAATAGCAAGTATCTAATTTAAGGCCGGGAGCAGAGGTGTTGCGGTAAATGGTGAGGCGCTTGTCGTGTGACTAAACCTTGAAAAGGATGCCAAGAGGATGAAAATAAACCAGCAAGGGGAATAATGGGAAGGATGAAAATGGGAAAAGGAAATGCAGAACAATATGTTGGTAGAGCAGGAAGGAGAACTTGGGGCGGCTGGGTTTATTATAAGAATCCACTGTAGAGGTGGTGTGTGTTTATAGAAGTACACAAACGGGGTTATAGGAAATCCTCCAATGAGTATTCAAGGTTAGGTGTCCATGGTGTTGATGTTTCCACTACAAACTTTCGGTTAATGGGTGGAGAAGGTGTAAAACATAGTAGACATTTGTTGATGGACCCAGTTGGGTGTGTGTGTATGTGTGTGTGGGCCTGTGTGTCTGTGTATGTGTGTGTTTAAGTGTTGTCTAAGACAGACTGCTTCATCCACTAAGGGTTAGTCACACTTCCGCAAACTCCCACATGTGCAAACCTCTGAACTGCTCAAGGCTTTGTGTGTCCGTGTGTGTATGCGTGTGTCATGAGGTCTTTAATTAAAACAAGGACCCTCTCCTCATGTGCTGCCTCCCATGGTCTCAGACTGGGATTTCCCCTAGCACTATTGTGAGGCAGTTTTGGCCCAACAGTGCTGGTCAGTAGTCATTACATCCTACCAGTAACAGATTAGCTTTTCCTATTTTCTGGCCCAGGGGGACGTTTGCTCTGAAATTGAGTCAAAAGAGGCTTTTGATATGAAATTTGTCTTTAATCTGCTTAAAAGTGCCTGGAGAATATTTCAGTTCTCTTTAGCATCAGTTAATTTCAGGATTAGTTTTCTCCTGTGGTGCCAGCAGTTTTTTTAGGCCGTTTTTGACACTGCTGCAAAAGTAGAGCAGAGAGAACGACGTTAACACAGTGATGTACCAGAACAGGATTACTCTGAATGAATGAATGACAGCTGTTCAGTGTGTGTCAGTAAGTTTCCCTTTTAGTGGTAAAATCTCAGCGATTCTCATTAACTCTGTGAACACGTAACGATGCTTTGATTTACTGCGGCTGATATTGGGTACTAGGGGCTGATACTGATTTTCAAGACTATCTGGGTCTACAAGAAAACAGACCTAAAGGGAAAGACACACCAGCAGCAGCAGAGCCTAAGCACCACACTTTGTAACTATTTAATTTGATTAAAGTGATACAGATGATTAGCCTAAAGCTGGATATTGGCTCTGATAATCAATTAAGGCCAATATATTCACAGTAAATCTTAATATTAAAGTGCATTAACAGAATTTATTTAAAACACCATCCAGTTACTGTTGGAGATTTTTGTTTTAATTTGTGATGTAAAACAGCAAAAACAATAAAACATAGGTGAAAAACAAGACACAATATCACCTAGTGGAAGTGGGGGGGGCAATAAAGATGTGACAAAACTGAACACACCTGAGAGGTAAATAAGGAAATATTCTATCATACATAGTCGAGGTTAGTATATGTCAAAGCATGTGTGTTTATGTAAAACACTAGCCAGTGACTGTTGTGGATTTGACACGTCGATGTTTCTTTTATTTAATATTTAATTCAAAATGCATTTCATCAGCCTAATCAATTTGACAACCAGATCAAACTTTTTAAAAACTTTTTACTGGTTAAAAAAACTGAACTTTTGACTGAATTTGAAAAAGTTCACTCACCAATGTAAAGGATACTGACAGCATTGATCGCTTAAAAAAAACAAAAAACAAAGGTTACAGCCCGATGACAACAGTGATGTACTCTGTATTCTTATTGACAATTTTAATGTTTCAATATTGAGCCGAGATGGACGAACTGAGATATCAAATATCTCGCAGTGTTGCTGATTAACCATCATTAGAGGCAGGGATATTATCAGTATTGGCACATAATAGCACAAGAAGTAAAAACTGTGTTTGCAATGATTAAAGGTGTCTTTGTATCAATATCCGTTCTGGCCAGATGAGACAGAAACCCAATATTTTGCATCCCTGTGAACGAAATGTTCTGACATTATCGTGCTTTTAGTAACCTCATGATTCCTGACCTTTACCTTGGACAGTGAGAAGTAAACTAAGCACAACACCACCATTTATGTCAGACAGAGAAGCCCATTATGCTGAGTGAAATGTACAGAAACTCTAATCCGGACGTTTTGTAAGACCTGATATTACGATGTTCTTGACCCTGCCTCACTACTTGACAGTCTGGTGATGTGAAATAGTTCTGGTATGCAACTCAAACTGTCTGCTGTAACCTTTGTGAAGACATGTAGAATCACTCCCTAGTGACCTCCTGACTTCCTTTTCCAGCAGCGTCCTCCCTCCCTCCCTCCATCCCTCCCTTTCCCTTCCCAGGATCCGAGCTGTGAACAGGGATGAGTTTGATGCAGGTGAAAGGAGACTGATGTCTTCTGAAATTGAAATCTTGTCATACTTCTGATGGAGGAATTGTCTGAAAACAAACTAAATGCTGAAAACATGGAGTGGATGTCTTCTGTCTGCTGTGTAAACAGATATCTCTCAGCCCGCGTGTTTCTCTTGGCTGCTGGAACAGTTGGCTGGTTTGGGTTTGTGTGTTTTGGAAGGGCAGATGAGTGTACAACACTTTTCACAATCCCGTGAATTCTTCTGCAGTATTTTGTTTTTTCAGCTCAAACAGTAACACACAGGCTCTCTCCAACGCTGTGCTGCTTTTACTTTTACTCTGAAGTAGGCTACATGAAAGCTTTGTCCAGAATGGCTTATTTCTCACAATGCACATTATTGCACATGACTTATTTAATACGTTTCCTTTCTGGAAGCTTTGATTTGATGTTTCCTATTTCCAATAAATAACTCCTTTGTTTCAGTCGTTTTATTTCATTAGCTTTACAGTCCATTTAGAGCCTATTGTGCTGAGCAGAGGAACACATTTATGAAGACAGATTTTCACGGGTCTGTTGAAGCTGCGCACCATAAAAATATTATGCTCCACAGATAAGGAAGTAGAAAATAAACCAGCCTTAGTTGTTTATAATATGTTCTCCAGAACCAATCGTTTGAAGGCATTTCAATTTGAAAAGCATTCATCATGAAAGTCACAGCACTGCCTCTTTATCAGGTTTATTAAACAGCGAGAACATCACAAAACCTTACAGTAAGTGGAGAAAACACTGTGCACTTGCGCTCGTGTTAATGCCTGCCTGTGAGGCGGGCCCTTCAGAAATAAAACGCCACATTGTACAATAACCCTCGCTTTAGATTGACATCCAGGTCTGAGTGGAGCGGCTTGAGTTCCCACCAAAATAGCATGTTTCAATAGATTGTTCATTCAGGAGCACTTCTCCAGCTGCGGACCACTTCCAGGTGTTTTGAAATGAGTCACGTCACCGAAGTTCACCCGTCTCAAAGTCTATTTCAAAGACAGGCAACAGGCCAACTTTACTGCCTGCAGACATTTAGGTCATGACGCACAAAACCAGGCAGTGGTGATATCAGCTAGTAAAGCATTAGACATAGTTGATGAGTATGAAGAAACTTAGTCGTTATTTTGCTCAGTCCGCTGGCGCACTGACACATTCATGAGACAAGTTAGCATTTAAAATGAGGCACTATCATAACTTTATATTGTCAGAGATAATTCCTCACCACAGCTGCTGTTTTAGTCTCCTCTCTTTAAAGCATGTAATAAAGTCATCCTTCATTTTTCAGCAGTTTTCTATGTGTGGCTTTGTGGACTGGCTGCTAACCCGAGGGAATGTCTCTAATATAGGTTTGAGTACCAAGCTTTATTTTTGCATGCTGTTCTAAATAACACTTATTAGATTTTTTATTTCTTCCTGCCAAGAATAAAATGTTGGAGGAAACACAGAAAGCGTAAAAACATCGGCTTCTGAATGGAAAGATGTGGAATGTCAGCAGATTATTTGCTACCCAACAGTTTAAATTTGAGTTATCAGTCTCATCCCTCAAAAAGCCCAAATCCCCAAATTTGCACTTAAAGTTGTGTTGGATGACTGCTCTGTAACATTTTGTGGTACCAGCACTACCGCTGGATTCTGTTATCATCTTGTACTTGCACTCTGAAATAACACAGATCGAGAATGGGGCCCAGGCTGGAGAAATAAGGCTTCAGGGTTAGCCTGTCTGTTGGTTTATTCTCTTGAACGTCAATTGTTGTGATCACTTGGAGGGAATTTCTTCAAAAGTTTCCGTGGACTTGTGGAAAAACTGATAAGAATAAGTGAGTCTGTGGATAAAAGTCAAATTTCTAGACCTTTTTGGCGATAACTTGCACTTCATAATCCAGTTGGAACGATACAATAGTGTTTCAAAGTGATGTTTTGAAACTTTAAGGTCAAGGACCAACATCTAATGTCCTGAGGACATCCTTTTTATAACATGTTATTCATCACCATGACTCAGTGATAGTTTTTCATATTTGGTCTAGTGCTGAATTGGCAGAAATACACAATAGGTTGCATTTTTTTCGTCATCGGGATCTAAGCTTACACAGTAATCAGTGATCAGTGATAGTTTTTCACGTTTGGTTTAGTGCTGAATTGGCAGAATTACACAATAGGTTGCATTTTTATCGTCATCGGGATCTAAGCTTACTCAATAAAGAGATCGCAAAAGACTCTCTCAGTTATAGAGTACAAGAACTGTAGCATGCATGTTAGCTTCGCATTAATGCCTTACTGTCTTATGGAGCCCTTAATACATATGCAACGCAACAGATAAAACTAGCATGTAAAATTCAACATGTTTATTTAGCCTGTGCTACAACACAGATTTTTCTCTAGCAGTACAGTCCTGAATCTGTTTACCGGTAATATGGTGTATTGATCTTATTTACTGGGTGGCTGAAGTACAGTACAAAACATCCTCTTATTGGAATGTGGAGCTTTTTTTTTTTTTTTTTTTTTTGTATAAAAAAAAGTGTTTCTTTTATCAGTTTTTCTCTTGGGTAAATAGATGTGAATTAAATTGAAGACAGTAAAGAGAGTATAGCTGAGAGGCAGTTATCCTATTTTTTGCAGTAGCTCTCAGCTTGTCATATTGCACATCCTGAGCAAAGTCCTGGTTATCAGCAGAGGCCTGATAACAAGCACATATAGGAAACAACATGCCATGCGTACTGTCAGTGTATTCGTCTTTGTCATTGCTGAAGATGCACTGTGTCTAACATTTCCCAGCCTGCTTTCTATTCATTGATATGTAATGCCTTATCTGGCTGTCTGCTACAGAATGATTACATAGACTCAAGCAGGGATGTGCGCCGCACAGCAGGAAACCCATGTGTGTAAAATGCTCACAATGTGTATTTTTTTCAACTCATCATAATGTATATCCTGCTGGTGTTAGTTATGAGACATGAGGCAGAGCAGGTGTTTGTCATTAAGATCAAACGAAAGTGTTATCACGATATAAAAGTAGCAGTTTCCACAGAAACATGGTTTCTTGCTAACTCTTTGAAGTGCAAACATAAACATATAATATTCCTCCTGCTGTGTTTGTGCCGTAGATCATCGACCAGGAAATCAACCCCTATGTGGATCAGTGGGAGACAGAAGGGAAGTTTCCTGCCCATAAAATCTTCAAGATCTTAGGAAGTGCCGGTTTTCTTGGAGTCAATAAACCAGTCGGTAAGAGTACGCTAGTTCAGGATGCCCCAGACTCTTGACAATTGACGACTGATCACGTGTACTGACCTGTTCTGGTCGTGTTTGAGAAGATTTTGACGCATGTTGTTGCTTCTTATCACCAAACTAGTCCTTCATATCTGGGTATTTATCAGACCTTTAATCCAGCAGAGACTCTGGTCCATTTATATTCTTTGGAATTAAAGTCAGTAATCCATATAACTATGGCAACTCATTAATCACCTGTGTTCAGTCTACAAGATCTATGGTTTGCAGATGTGCTGTTTCTGTTGCCATTGCAGAAATCTAGTGATAAATCTGTGACATATCTAGGAATGGAAAAGGCAGTGGCACAACATAAATATTGCTGCTAGGGAAATCATTTTTTAATCCAAGAACATGCATAAATAACAGTCCTGTGGAAAAATAACTGAAGTATGGTCAGAATTTGCTTCAATTGAGGCAAACTTGGATTAAAATTCTTGCATTAGACCAGAAACCGAAGAATCTCTCACTGTGTTTAATTTGACCATCGCTGCTTCAAAGAGCGTCTGGCACGTCTGCTCCACAGCTGAGTTAACTTTCCATTCATTTTTCTTTGCTTTCTGTCTGACAGCCATACATTACATTTAGTCTGGTTTTCCAAATGTTCCCACTGCGATGATTGGTGCCGGTGTGAAAGCAAAGTCCCACAAACAGCTGTCTGCTACAGCATATCCTATTTCCAGATGTGTCTCCAGCTGTGCCACTTCTAGGTTAGGAGGACAGAGCGGATATAGTGCTGTATGACTCTGAGAAGGAAATATTTGTGGTCATTATGTGTCATTTAATTTATTGCATGAAGAGGTTTTTGGGAAGTGATCTGAAGTTTCACATAGATAGTGGGAGAAAAAAATTGACACACAATATTTTGTCTGGTAATATATCATGTCGTAGGCCTGGGCGATTTGGCAAAAAAAAAAAAAAAAATGATGATACATTTTGTCATATCGTCCGATCTCGATTATTATCACAATTTTTTTGTAACTGCCAATTTTAAAGCAGCTGTACTAAAAACTAAAGAAACTAGAGATTAGTTCAACATTTTATTAACATACAAATTAAATAACAAAGCAAATTAAACAAGATATACTTGGAAAAATATACTTATTAAAAATATTTTAACTCAAAGGTACAACAAATGTAGATAAATACTAAATAAGACAGTGAACTACTTTACAGTCCTGAGTGTTTTTGCAGGTTTGCAAGACCCAAAATAAACAAATCGCCCCCTCAGAGATAATGAAGACGCCTTAAAATGTAAACATTAGATGATGTAAATGTAGATGATACGATTGATTGCTGCTTTGGTCCGGTGGCTGCACTGCCAGTTGTGGCTAAACTGCTAATGCTACTTCTGCCGTCAGCAGTGACAGGCTGTGCAAACTCTGCTCGCATTTTCATGCTTTCTATGTAATCACTCAGGAAGTACTTTTTCGAATGATTAAACAGATCTATTGTGTTCCCGGTTTTGGTGGGCGCCGATCACCGACATACCTTGCACATCGGCTTAAATGCTCGACGTCACTTTAGAGATACCCAAATCACCACCACACAACCGATGTTGAATAACTTCTCAACAATAACATCTTCGGAGGATGACTCAAAGTCATGGCTGACATCTATTTTGATGCCCTCATCTCCGTATTTAGCTCCACATTCTGTCATTTTGTTTACTTCTCCTGTTTACTTCTCTGACAATTTACAGAAGTGAGCAGGAAAGGCTCAACTCTGATTGGCTGTTGTAACGCACACTTCCGCTATGTTTGATCGAGTAAATATGCTCACAGCTAATCACCATGACTGAACTGAAAGTTATCACGATCATCAATCACGATCATATAATCGCCCAGTCCTATCGTATCGTCTCGTTTACCAAGTATAAATTTTTCAAAGTAATTGCCAATATGAAGTCAAATCTATGATAATAGGAAAAAAAATCAACTGTCTATGCAGTGAGGTTGGCAGAGCTGACATCATAGAGCAGGAGAAAGTTAGTGCAACAAATATATAAGGTTAGCAAGATGTGCTACATGAAAATAAAATACTGTGTAAATAAGACAAACATAAAGGAAAGACAAATGTTAAATTAGCTAAACAGTTGAAAAAATTGTATAAATCACAAAACATTGTATTGCATTACTCCCTGTAGTGCACAATGTTAAAAATCACAATAATGTCGCATCGTGGCCCAAGTATCGTGATAATATCGTATCGTGGGCTCACTCGCAATTCCCACCCCTAATAAATAGTTATTTAAACAGTAAAGGATGTAACTTCCTTTTAAGATTACACCACTTTTGTCTTTCTTCTATATAGCCCTACCCGTGACAACAGAAGAAGCTGCTGCTTTGGTATTTTCTGCTGGAAAAAACAAAACTGACAGTGTCAGACATTGAACGGAGTGCAGAGGATCCCATAATAGGTTTGCAGGTTAAAGCGGAGGGAGGTAAAGGGGATTAAAACGTGCTGAGTAGACCAGACTTCAGCATTAGTTGACAGGATTAGAGAGGAGGAGCGGCTAATACAGGCAGAGTTATGTAGGTGTTAGATTTCTTGCTCATCAAACATGCATAATATATAATATTTGTGGAACAGTTATTAAAGGAACGGCGCAAAGTTTACTTTTCGATACAAACAAATACCAGGATGTTGACTTGATGTTCTTCTGCTTGCAGGTTGAATTGAACCAATATGTTTGCTCTACAATATAACAGCCTCAAACAAATTGGACAAAGAACGCCTCAACTAATTCAAGAACTTCTAATATCAGCTTTGTCAACAAACAATAACAGTGCAGGGAAAATGTGGCCTCCAATCAGGAAATGTATGGGCCAGTTTATATCGAAAGTATCTCAATTTGGACCGTCTCTCAGCCTGAACTAACCCTAGACATAGGCATGAAGTGAACTCTTGTACCTGGACATGTCATGCACCAACACTTGTCTGTCACAAAGGTAAATTTCCTAGGTCAAGTCAAGAGCTGCTGCTATGGTCAGAATGAGATTGCAATCCAGTGCTTTTGGGTTATCTTTGGAAATTTTCTGAATAACAGAAAAATCAGACTCAACAGTCAGAGGCTCTAAGTGCAGCACAGAAGTATTTTTCATTATTGCACATGGCTCTGGTTTTCAGGATTAATAACATACAGGGCCTCAGTTGTTCTCCATGGGTATCCACTGCATTTTCAGCAGTTGCCTCTTAAGTAGCGTTCACAAATACATTTCAAAGACATTGTCCTATAACCTGCATGCACACCATGTCTTGACTGGACTGATCCTGGAGAAACAATGCAGTTCTCTCCAGATTAGGTTGAGTTTTACACCCACAAAAACTGCAAGTATCTGGACAACAGCAATGCTATTTAAAGAACAAGGGGAGCTTCTCGGATCTTCAACCTCAAACCAAACTAATACTGATGGACAATTACTGAAGATAAATGGATTAGACTGAATAGTCAGGGCTTGCTTGCGTACTTAAGTGGCCTAAGAGCTTCTGTTGAGATTTTCAGGTAGCAATATGTCATTGATTCAGAAAAACTGCATATTTTTATTATTTTTTATAATTTTTTTAATAGATCTTAATCACAATTTAGTCTTTAAATTCCTCTATAAAAAACTATCCAAGCATTTAAGAAAAACAGCTCTTAAGGACTTTTTCTGATTCGCAGAATTCTTTTGCATTTCGATCAATATTCACCAACTATCTGGAAAAATCACAGCTGCAGCGATAAAGTCTGTTTTCAGAGCACTGTGCAGTTTGAGACACTACATGGCCCCTTTGCTGCAGTGCTGACTAATAAAAGAGACTCTCAGAGTATTTTGCACTCGGTTAATTGATTCAGAGGCTCGGATTACAGAGGTGGGAATAGGGATTTGGGGGTCTGTGCACTGCAGAGATGATTCATCAGGTGGAAACAGTCCTTTATCAGAAACAAACTCAAGTATGCAAACAATAGAAAACAGGAATAGATCTGAAAGAGGCCTGCTGCAGTTTATTATTTCCACCTCCTCTTTTATTGTTGTCATCTCCAAACTATTAGATTTTGACAAAAGAAGAGAATGTTCTGTGGAAAAAGTATGAATCTGAGAGAAAATGTGGGTCAACGACACGATTCAGGCCTGTTTGTTAGTCCTGTTTCTATGCAGTGGCATTTGCGAGCCTTAATCAGGAACACAAAGAGCTGGTTCGAACAGATTTATGCCAGGGTTACAACCTCAAATTACGGTATGTCCCAGACTGGCACCAGAGTTGACACTTCCCTTGTTGACATTTCTCGGAGTGGCACTGCATATCCCCTCTATCCCCTGCTCAACCCTTTATTTTATCCTCTGATAAAAGCCAGCACTCAGTTTTTCCATCCCTTTCCGTGTTCAAGGAAAGACTTTATTAACTTTCAAAACATGAGCACAGGAAGTTTTGCAGAGGCAGCCACATTCAGGGAGAGGACAGGGATGACCCTTGGCTCCCTGCCTGTTTTCCTCTGCTCACATGGAGAAATATCTGCTCTTCACACCACGGTCTCTCGTCGCCTGCTCAGTTTTCCCTGGACAAAAAAACTGAAAATAAGGTCTGGATGACGAAGCTTTGGAGAAACTTAAGCTGTTTTCTACGCAGGATATGGATATTACCAAAGCTATGATGAATTTAAGAACGTAAAGCACTGGGACGTCATGCTGCAATGATGCATGTGTTAAGTGGTTGAATAACAGATAAGTCACGATTATGTCTATCGTAGTAATTGTCAAAGCGTTGTCATGGAAATTAGCCAAACACACTGGCCCTGTTTCTCATAGTTTCACAGTTTTAGCGTGAGATCGCTCATGTTTTTGTGCACCCTTAGTAAGGAGAGAACATAGGAAGCACATGCTGCGCATATGTCCAGCTCTCCTTTGAAACTTGTTCAGCTTCTGTTAATTTACTTTGTCACTCCAAATTTAGTTTTTCTCTTTCTTGTTGTTCTGTGTCCATTGTTATAAACACGAAAACACAAGCTCCTCGTATGTGTGAACCCTCTTTGGCGATAGATTCTGAGTCAAGTGGTGTTACTTTCGCAGGCATTTCCAGGGTCTGCTTGTTCTGCACCTTTAAATTCTCTTCACTATGTGTTTCATATGGAGCTCTACACGATGAGAGCCAACGCCCAGGAACATCTGTTGTTCAGAGGAACCATATGTGCATCGGATTGACACTTGTGACAGGATTTGTTTCTTTTTCTTCTGCTTGCTTGTTCAACCAGACATCCCGCTGTTTGGCCTAGAGTGGGATAAACCTCAGTGCTTCCCCTCGTCCACATTATCCACCGCAGGGTTTCCAGTGTTCAGAGAGTTATCGCCACACAGCTGCACCTGTTTCCTCTCATTTTCGCTCCCCTGCTCTCTTGTTTACTTGTCCCGTTATATCTCCAGCGTTCTTTGTCCCACATTATCCTGCTCTCTGTTTTTCATTCGCCATCTCTCAATTATTCGATAACTTGTTTTGCAGGTGGTATTAATCCACTTTGCATTTGCTGGTCTTTGTTTGATCAATCCCCTAGCGATCAGTCTTTGTCAGTCACTCCTAGGATCAGTCATCAAGCTATAAACATATGTCAGTCCTTCTCCTTTTGTGACGTAAACAAGTTATAAACAGGGATGCAGGATGTGGATTTTATTGAGCCAATACTGACAATCATTGATAACCGCCTCCACATGGCCGATGGTTGTTTTGAGTTTTGATATGCTTTTTGTGTAGTTTTCACACATCAGAATGAAAGAGAGGTTGAAATACTCAACAATGTTTAACGTTTAAGTCTTCCTGCAGCCACTGGGCCATCGACCTGAGCATGCTCACTGAAAGAGTATGACTATTAATGACTTTTTAGGACTTATACTAATACTGACAATTCACATACAATGCAGTAAAAGTACAAAATTTAAAGTTTGAAATGTTACAAGCTCCTACACTAAACTTTTCTCTGTCACAGAGTTAAAATTGGGGTTGGTAATCACGGCAAACTAGCATGAATTTGAATGTAGCATCTCCTCAGGACTTCAGCTAGCCGCTGCTCCCTCCCCTTGGAGCTCTTCCAAAACAACAGCCCCCCGCTCACATGCACCAGCGCTGCTGTCTGATGATTTAAAACCACAGACTCAAACTTTTGGACTTTAGATTGGGAAGTCTTTGCCTAGCAGGGACAAAGAAGGTAAAGTTAGAATCTAACGTTACCTTCTTTTCTGGCTAAATACTTGATTTCCTGAAACAAACCCTCAACGTACCCGTAGAGAAAATGAGCGACCATGGCATCACTTTTAAAGCCTGTTCTCACCATATATATATATATATATATATATATATATATGTTAATAGCTAATAGTACTGTATTTTAAATAAGCCTTTGACAGGATAGGTTTGCTAGACGTATGGGAGGAAGTATTTTTCTTTTATTTTGAAAGGGTTGAGAGGTGTGTATGTTTACCACAAACAACTTTAGAGAAATTCCATATAAAAGCAGGTGCATTAGCTAGCTTATTTCACAAGCAGTGCACCAAAAATTGGCTTTCAGCATTAAGTTTATCAGTGTAAGGAGCAGACTATTCATTTTTGAGGCGATGCTGCAGCAGATGATGAAAGGCAAAAGACAGGATTACTGTCAGAAAGTGCTGTTTTAAACATGGTTTGTAATCCTCTCTTCAGCTCCATTAAGGACCTCGGGTCTTTACAAATGTCTCCACTTCAAGAATTCAGGAAACAAACACCCATTTTGGACTGCTTTTTAGCAAATGGGTTGTTTAGGAGATCAAAATCAAGTCTGATACGCTAGGCAGAGAGGCTGAGGACGAGTCACTGAGATGACAGTGACCCTTATCTGCAGCCCTCTGCTGCTCTCTCTGCAGTTCTTCTTTACACGTAATCACAGAGAGCACAATTAATGACAACATCCTGTAATTAATTAGAGTGCATGCTCCAGTAACAACAGATCAGCTACGATTATTACAGACACGAACGAGGGTGTGTGTGTGTGTGTGTGTGTGTGTGTGTGTGTGTGTGTGTGTGTGTGTGTTCGGAGATGTGTTGGCCAGGGAGTGTGTAACAGAGATAACAGGAAACAGGAAAGGTGAGAGTGAGGAGAGTTTGAGGTGACTAATGTGGCGATGAGGGAATATGAATCCAAAGTGACACTGCTCAACCTTTCTTACTCCCTCTCTAAGCAGAGTAGCCAAGACCCACATGTGTTATCAGTTATGTTTATATAACACCATTTGATTAAAAAAAAAAAATCTGACACTGTTCCGAGAGCTGTAACCAGCAGCTGATGGAGTTTGTGTTTCATCCTGTGCAGAGTATGGAGGCCTCGGTCTGGACTTCAGCTACAGTGTCGCTGTATCAGAAGAGCTGGGGAACATCCGCTGTGGAGGTGTCCCCATGGCGATCGGTGTACAGACTGACATGACTACTCCTGCACTGGCCAGGTAACATGAGTGGAAGCATGCAGAGGCATAGTTGCAGTAAAATCTGCAGGTATTTGAACCAGTTTGCAGCTACCTTCCCCAAACTCCCCACAGTTTGTTTTGATGACACATCTTTATGTAAATGTACATTTAGCCTCTGGCATGAATCTCCCTCTTATTCTGCCTCTTCCTACCAGGAGGACAATATCTAGTGGCTGACAGCTCTGCTTTGGTTATATTTTTTCCCTTTCACACCAACACTAAAGCCACTTGTGTCAAAGCTGGAGCACATTTTCAACAACCATCCTGCAGGCATGTGTTTCATTTTCAGGTGATAAAAAGTCGCTTCTGTTGCTGTTGCCCTGTGAAGCTTGCAGATGAGTGTAATGCGTTGGACTTTTGAGTGTAAAATCAAACAAACCAAACCCTAACACACAGAGAGAATCGGTTTTGTTCGTGACACTTTGTTCATCCTTTAGTTACGAGCCCTGGTGTCATATCTAATCTTCAATGTGTCCCCATTGGTCAGTAAAGAACAGTTAAGTTTTGGCTGCACTTGTTGATTGATTGGAACCATCAAAAGACTTTAAAGGGATAATCCAGTGTAAAATTAAGTTAGGATCAAACACCGTAACACTGAGTTAGACACCCCCTTGAGAGATGAATGTTGCCGACTGCTTGCTTCTCTAGTTATACCAACTTTAGTAACGGCCGCACAATAGCAATACACAGAGGTCTACGTCTTCAAGCACAAACCTCAACCAAAAAGCCACTCTATAGCCACAGATAATGCTCAGAACAGCACCTAACTTCATCAACAGTACATACAGGGTCCCAGTCATAGTATAAGCCATCAAACATCTTTTTTAGCTTTCCTTTATTTCTGTAGCAAAGAGACTAAACACAACTCACCCACTCTCTTCCAGCAGCCACTAGTTTGTGGGGGAGCCCTGACGAGTCGATCACCGAGTGCAGCGGAGTTTCACAGTTCAAGGAAGAACAATTATGATCATTTCTTCATGGAAATGCAATCAGACCGAGACACTAAGGCAGAAGAACTACCGCGTCTGCGGTGCAAAATGATTATTATGATGATTATCACTTCAAGGAAATGATCTGCTGCACTCAGTGATCGACTCGTATTGCTATCCTGAGGTCGTTACTAAAGTTGGTGTAAGAGAAGCAAGCAGTCGGCAACATTCATCTCTCGAGGGGGTGTCTAACTCGGTATTACAGTGTGTTTGGCCCTAGCTTAAATTTACGCCGGAATATCCCTTTAAGTGCGATAGACAGACATAACTGTGACAAGCCAACGTCTTGGTGCTGTAATAAAATGATCAAAGTAATATCCAAAAACAGCTCCATACATCTCCATCCCCTAAGCACCATGTACATAGGGGAGTGCAGCGTTTATCCTCTGAAGATATTCAGAGTCTGAGGTAATATCTACATTTTTGCAATCTTCCAAAAACCTCAAGTGTTGGCACATTGAGAGGCACATGTAATGTTCACTATCACAGCAAACCAAAGTGAAAAACGAGGTATCAAACATCGCCAAGAGACAAAAAACAAACACTCCCAGCCACCTAATCAACTCCTTCAGATTTGGTTCGTGGATCATCCTCACCTGCCTGCTGGAGGTTTGGCTTCGAAAATATGGAAGTGCAGACTATTTAGGAAAGTAGCTGCTTTTAAGAACAGATTGACAACAAACTTGTTAAAGGGTTGTAATACAGTGATGCGCCTCATCCCCCGGACAGAGTTAAAATGGAGGTGAGACTACTCCGTCTGCAGCATTTGACCACCCAGCTTCTGTGCTGGTCCTTAGCCCAGTTTCTCTCTGACTGTAATCCACTCACTATTACAAGTACCTCATACAGAAACCAAAACTTCAAAAACATGAACTCCCCCTTTAAGCAGAGCCGCACTCCCTGAAGGATGTTTGTCTTAGTATTTTTGGAGATTGTTTGTCTCACCCATGTAGGGCCTTGACTGCTCGTGTGATGTCCTCCTACTTTGAAACAGCTGCTGGTGACAAGAGACAGACTTGAGTGAAACAGACGGTTGGAATCTCCGGAGTTTAATTAGGGGATCTACTCTAGCCTGCAACGAGTTCTCAGACTCAAACAGCATCAAAAAAATGATTTTGAAAAAAAGAGTCTGAGAATTGAGGGGAATACCAAGGGAGCTCTGGGATAAGAGTGTCCCCCTGTTATTATCACAGTGTTGTTTTAAAGCACAGAAACATTGCTCCGGCTTGATACAATCTAACTATACAATCAAACACAGAAAGTTCTGGATCCAACTGTGTTTAGATAGTTACTGACTGTGTTTGCTTTCATGCCTCTGTGTGTGTGTTTATATGTGTGCAGGTTTGGTTCGGCTGAGCTAAAGGAAGAGTTCCTCCTTCCCTCAATCATGGGAGATAAAGTGGCGTGCCTTGGTGTGAGTGAAGTTGGAGCCGGCTCTGATGTCTCAAGTGTGTGTCTCCTTCTTCATCTTCTTGTCATATGTTATCATATCATTTTCCTTTTTGCTCCTGAAGGAACAGATTGAATTTGTGAATGCGAGGAAAATGATCAAGGTGCCAGGAATATATCAGTTTTACTCTCACTACAGTACAAATACCCTGTGGAAAAGGAGGGTGGCATGTATTTATGTGGGTCAAATCTGTTTGTTTTTACATCTAGATTAGTTTGTAATTACACAAGTTTTATGAAACTGAAATGAAACTCTCTTTCCATGTAACAGCCTGAACTGTGTTTCTTTGATGCTCTTCTACAAAGAAAAACTTTATTTAACCCTCTGTCCTGACACTTACCTCCTCAATTCAATTCTCCCCTCGCCATCCGTTTCCACACTCCACTGCGCACTGACTCAGGCATTGTGACCAAGGCTGTCAGGAAAGGGGACGAGTATGTCATCAACGGGGGAAAGATGTGGACTACCAACGGCATCCAGGCTGACTGGATGTGTCTCCTTGCCAACACCAGTGAAGGGGCCCCACACAGGAACAAATCTCTCATCTGTCTGCCCATGAACCTGCCTGGTACGAGTCCACCATTGAGATAGCATAGTATCAGCACTTTCAAAACAAAGGCGTTTCTGGGAGATTAGAAATGGAGCCAGAATATGAGATATTGTGTTTTTTCTTTAACGGTTCATTCAAATGGCCCTATGTGATTTCTATGAGGTTATTTCCCTGGGAGTGATTCAAGATGACGTTTATTTTGTTTCCATCAGGAGTGCATATCGCCCGCAAGATTGAGAAACTGGGCATGTGGTCCTCAGACACAGCCCAAGTGTTCTTCGATGACGTTCGTGTTCCCTGCAAGAACCTCATCGGCCAGGAAGGCATGGGCTTCACCTATCAGATGCTGCAGTTCCAGGAGGAGAGGCTCTGGGCTGTGGCCAACAGTGAGTTCGCTTTCCTCTCAGCCCCAAAGATCGCTCCCTCTTGGATATCCGTTCTGAAAGAGTTCACTGTGAATTCAATAGTTTGTAATATTACAGAACCATTTCCGTGTCAGTCTCCAAAAATTAGGGAGTTCAGGTCACAAGTGAAAGCTATTAATCTTCTCCAAAGGAGCTGTTTGTTTTTTTTTTCATTTTGAGTAATGAGCAAGAGTCAAAGTTTTCTCGGAGAGCTTCACTATGTCCAAGTGAAACTGCTCATAGTTTTACTGAATGTGACGCTGATGCATTAATCTGCCTGAACTAGTTCACTGTGCACCACGTAGTGAATCGGAGACACACACAGGAAGCTTTAAAAGCATTTATACAGACCTTACTGCTATTAAAAAGACAAGAAAGGTGACAGCTCGCATGATCTCAACCTCAAAACTATTACTGCAGATGGAAGCAGAGTCACTGTCTGTGCCTTCCCCTCTCTGTATGTCTCTAGTCATAACCATGATGGACAACGTCATCCAGGAAACCATCCAGTACACACGGGAGAGGAAGATCTTCAAGCAGCCCGTCCTCTACCACCAGGCGGTTCACTTCAGGTTGGCAGAGCTGCAGACGGAGCTTGAACTGCTGCGCTCTCTCCTCTACCGTGCCACAGGTGGGTTTACTTTGCACAGAGGAGTGATGAAACAGATGGTGCAATCTCAGCTATCTGTAATACCCATCACTACCCAGAGTCATTTTCTTCCCGGATGTAATGGGCGCATTTATCAGGAATGTGATCAACAGAGGGCAAAAACGCCAGAAAATAAGGAGTTTGTGTGTGACCTACGAGTGAAACACCCCAACCTCCATTTGTTGGGTAAATAACAGGAAACAGTTGGCCCGCTAAGGTTAGATGACCTCCACTGCCTCGCACCAGGAACATCTGTAAAGTGGGATCAGGGGGTCCTGACACCAGTTCACATCAAGAAATGGAGGAGAAGTTTGTTCCTCAGAATTCAATCACATCCTCTTCATTTCAGCAGTTTTTTGTTTTATTTTTATTTTTTTAACATAATGTTTAATTTTATTTTCATGTGCCAGAGAGTATAATACTTCATTTTCTGATTAAACATCAATCATACAAACACATACACATAAATTCAGGATGAAGCAGAAAAAAAAGAAAGGGAAAGAAAAGTAAGTAAATAAGTGCATACATAAATAACAAAGTGTACAGTAGTGTGGCAGGCTTGTTGGTCTCCTCAATAACAAACCATATTCATACAATTTTTTCTTTCAATTTTCTTGTTCTTATCTCTGTCTGCGAGAAAGAGTAACAACAAACAAAATATTTATGGTAATAAGAATCGTAACACCAGTTAATTTGGCCTCTGATAGTGAGATAAAAAAAACAGAGGAAGAAGAAGACGAGAGAAAAAAGGGAAACAAAATTATACATGCACATGCGTACAAAAAAATAGTTTTTGTTGTTTTATTTGTCAAGTGTAACTGCAGCTTTTGAGTAAATTACAGTAAATTAGTGGAGCTGCATATCATGGTAACTATAGTAACCGACTGTATCCAACCTGAGCGTAGTCTGTAAAGAAAGACAGGAAAGCTGCAACGCTGCTGCGTACACCTGCGATTGTGAAAAGAAATATGTAGCAAAATCTTGATTATATAAGATTATATAGATTATTCATTTGTTTCTCTGTAAAGAAATAATAACGGATGATCAAACCTCAGCTGACAGCTGCCTGAAATATACAGAACCCATAAAACTGCACTGATACTCTCACCCATTTACACATCTACACATGATGTTACCTGCTGGCCAACAGACCCCCAGACTCTGTCGTACATCCACAGCACAGCAAATGAACACAATCAGCTGTGTGTCCTTTTAAAATGACACTAACTATCGTCCGCGCAGATAATCCAAGTCTCAAACGCCATTTTTGGGGGTGTTGCGAATGCAATCACTGCTCCATTTATGTTGGAAAGTTACAGCCGATGAATTCACGCTGCTGACTCGTAAAACTTTATACAAGAGATAAGACTAAGGCCTCGCTAACAAAGGCCCTGGCTGACTCACCTCTGCAAGAATGGAGTGAATGCCAAACAAGCCTTGAGTGAGTACTTGTTCATGTGTGATGCAGCTGCTTGATTTGAAAGACACAGGTAATGATGTAGCCTTAAGCTTACAGAGAATGAAGGTTGCGTCTGGTTAGAGACAGAACATTGATGTGAGCTTTCCATTCAATAGCGCTTGTTAATACATTGATAATAGGAAATATAGAGGAATTTCAAACATATGATTTTACCCCAACTCTACAAAGCCTGACCCTCCGTTTGGTTTGGATTGAAAAGTTTCATTCTTGTTGGTCTGAATCCCTCTGAAAATGTAACTGGAAAATATTGACTTTGTAGACAATTTGAACTGTAAGAATAACTACGTGATCCAAAGAAGCGACTTTTCATCATACACTTCAATAAAAGTCTACAACACGCAGACAAGAGGAATCAGACGTCTAGATATGACTCATGGCAAACCTGTCGATAAACCTCTGTTGTTTTTGCGTGTTGTGGCATGACTTCAAATCCTTCAGCCTTGGCTACCTGAAAAACTGGCACACGCCCAGCTCATCCAAGAGAAAACCCTGCAACGCTGCAGTGTTTTCAAACAAATACGTGGAAGCATCTGTCGGGCAGGGGTCCAAGGTTTTGCGGTTTTCTCGTTATGTTTACAACACTTGCAGCGTTAAATGAAATCATCTGGCTGGTACTGGTTCAAGCCGGATTTGCTTGCCCAGAAACAGATCAAAGCTGGTGCATGTGTTTGGCACAGGTAGATCCACACACACAGTCACACAGGCGGACTTCTTTACACACTGAAACAGGAAAACCATGCAGCCCACACATGTTCCTGTGGAGGAAACCTACCAAAGAGGCATTGATGTGTTTCAAAGGGAAAAGGACTAGCTGGGATAAAACAGAACAGGCGACCATAAAACTGAACATTAATTTAACTGTCTTTGTGTCTCTGTTTTTATACTTTTTGTCTACATGGACATTTATCTGTCTTACAATGTCTTCTCTCTGCAGCATTATACATCAAAGGAAATGATGTGACCAAGCTGGCGTCCATGGCTAAACTGAAGGCAGGCCGCCTGGCGAGGGAGCTCAGCGATAGCTGCCTGCAGTTTTGGGGGGGAATGGGCTTCACCAGCGACGTGCTCGTCAGCAGGTTCTACAGGTGAGACTAGCTAGTAAACTGAACTGTCTGTTCATGTCCCTGAAGAGCAGTTAGAAACCATTTAGAAATTGTTCATATAGGATAACCATACATCCTCTTTTACCTGGACATGCCCTCTTTATATGGGTCTGTCCAGCCTTGTCCGAGGGAGTTAATAAAATCCTTCAAATGTCCGGGGTTTTGTATGCAAGTTTTGAGTTTGTGTAGTGTGGACTAAGTGAGTTAAAAGCACATAAGGAAAACATTCAACCCACCCAAAAGCCCTCAAAATCTATTATACGTGACTTCGCCCCACGTAGCAGTGTCCTTTTTGGGGGGGATTCAGAATATGGTCACCCTAGTTCATAACAATTAGGACCATGATTTTAATGGTCATCTCTTTGATGCACTTTCTCACTTTCTATCCAAAAAGAGCCTAAATATAAACCAGCAAAATCATGACACTGCACCGGACGACGCACCATCTTTTGTTTTATAGCTGCAATTATGTGCACTTACGTCAGGGTTAACCATTTCTATGGTTACGACAACAACCCCTCTGTTTGGCAGGGGCTTTGTGGTCAGTATATTTTACATGGACCTCAAACATGATTCCTCTATAATTAAAGTTTGTGTCAGAATGAGTGATGGCTCGCTCATAAACGTATTATGTGATCAGGTATTAATTCTTGAAAACATGTGATTAGACTCAGTCTCCTGTTGGGTTTGTTGGGCTTAGAGTTTCATGTTTATGCCCTGTGTAACCGAGAAGCACAAAGAAACAGTCAGCGGCTCTGCACCCGTATTTTACACTGTGCTGACATCTACTGGCAGGGCAGATAATGCACCTGATTAACTTAAATGCACTGTGATACTTTCAGTGAGCAAAACATTCAAGTGCAGCCTAGGGAATTATAACGTCGCTAAAAAGCTCATTTTTCCCATAAATAGAATTAAAAAAGTGAAACTTCCATCTATTTGAGATAGAAATGGAAATATTTGAGGACTATTTTATGTTTGAATCTTGATGATTACAGCTCAGGAAAATTGAAAACCTTTCTGCACAAATCACTATCAGTGTGACTTGGTGTGTAGGTGATCAGTCTGTGTCTCAGTTGGGGTGTTATGAAGCCTAGGTTGCTTTGAGAGCTCCTTCAGCTCCTCTGTATTGTTGCTCTGGTGTCTCTCATCTTCCTCTTAATGACACCCCGGAGATCCTCTATGGGGTTCAGATCAGCCGAGTTGGCTGGACCATCAAGCACAGTTGGGCTGTGTTGACTCTGGACTTGATAAAACACATTAGATTAGACTAACAGCAGCAGATGACATGGCACTCCAAATCATCACAGACTGTGGAAACTTTGCTCTTTGGACTCTGCTAACGGGAACCTCTGGTATCCAAATGAGATTGTTAAATTATCTTTCATCTGAAAACATGACGTTGGACCATCAAGCAATAGTTCAGTTCTTTTGAGATTGCAGATTTTTGGTTATTGTGAGCTAAGCTGTAATCATCAAGATTCAAACCACAAAGATCTGAAATATTTCACTTTGTGTGTGATGAATTTGAGATATGTGGAAGTTTAACTTTTTAAATTAAATTACGGAGAAAAATCAACCTTTTCAGGATGTTTCTAATTTTCTGAGCTGCACCTGTATATTGTGAATATCTTAATGAATGAGATAAGTTTGGTGTAAATCTAGGAACTTACCCCAATAAAAACTCACTACTTTGTATCATGTGTTGTTCCCACAGAGATTCCAGGTTGTTGTCAATTGGTGGAGGTGCTGATGAGGTCATGCTGGGGATTATCGCCAAGTACATGGACACTCTACCAAGGAAGTGACGTCCTCAACACAACTAATGAAGTGCTAATTATTCACCACACACCTGAAGTGCAGTTCTGATATGTTTGGACTCTTACATATATAAACATCAGAGGAGGGTGTTAGATTCTGCATTTTGCCTTGGACTGTTTTAATGAAAATGTTTGTAATTTCAGAGAAACGCTGATCTGCTCAGAGCAAAGACTGATGAATTTAATTTTTGTTGTCTGTTTTGAAACTGTAAATAGTCTTTAGACTCATTTTCATGTGATGATGCAAATTGTGGGTTAAGTGTCAATGAAATCTTCAACCTATTTTAAATAAAGACTAAATATGTTCAAAATATACTGTAGATTGCAATAAAGATCTTAGAAAATCTAATTTGTTTTCATTGAATTTCTTGTAAAAGCAAAAGCATCAGTTTATACAGCCTGTCAGGATTGTTTCCACAGGTTTGGTGGGCAAAACTGCTGCAAACCTTTCTAAAAATAAACTCTTGGTCTGGTCACTTTAGAGCATAAAATGTATTTATTTACATTAAAAAACGCTTTTTACAACAAAGTGGAAAAACAATACGGACCATTGCTACTCTTAGTTATTGTAAGGGTGAAAGTTGATGTAATATATCAATTCACTCTCATAGCAATGACTATATTATGTTTCATATAGAATTCTCTTTTTTAATTAATGACTAAAACACAACATGAGATGAACCTAACTGTTTTCTTACTGCCTTGTAGACATTGTGCCCACTCAAAGTCAAGGTTCGGACACTGGTAGTATAGTCTTGCTTCTTACAGTTAATTGTTCCAATCTTTTTCATCAGCATTCAATGGGATGTTATCACATACATAGATTTTCTGGTTGATAGTACCTCTGACGACCATAATTTCTACCTCACAGGGTAAATAAATGTGCCAAAGCCTCTCACTGAACACCAGTGAACTCTTAAATTACTTATCTTTAGAGTCATTTTATGAAATATTCAGACACCTGGGCAGTCACGCCGCCCTGTCTTCTCTCTTCTTAACTGTGTTACTCTGGTTTTAAGATGGATCAGTTGGCACAGGCAACGGGGGGGATGATGTGGAGTTCCTTTATCACCTTAGCTTGATGAACCAGTACAGGATGAAGAAGACGAAAAAGCAGAAGAGCAGCATGTAGCACAACAGTTTGGTCTGACTGCCTCTGGACAGCTGCTTCACTCTGCCGATGGTGGCACCAAGCAAGCCGCCTGTGGAGTCAAAGTCTGAGTCCTGGTGGGGGAAAGATTGATCAATATACTAGTTAAAAATCCAGACATGTCATTACACCTAAATAGTATATCTATCAGGAAATGCTCCTCTGATTAACAGAGGAGGAACCTCAAGGAAATTGTTAAACTACTTTGGGGAAGTATTAATTGGTAGTTCTTCAACACTACACACTGTTATTATAACCTCCAGGTCTAATGCAGTTATCATACAGTAAGACAGATGATTACATGACAAAATATTGCAGCAAAATACCTTATGATGATCTCCTTCTTGTGCTTAGAACACTAAAGAATTGTTACCTTGTAGCAGAGAGTCTATCAACTCTTCTTTTGCTTGTATATTGCAGCAGTGTGTATAATCAGTAAGAAAAGAAAGTGAAACTCACCATTTCATTCAGCATTTTGTTGTGGTATTTGACTTCCGTTCCAATTTCGATGCTCAGCTGTTGAAATAAAATCAATAAAGACCTCATGATCAACTTTTTTGGAGGATAAAATTACAAACAGGGACAATAGATAGAAACGTGTGAAAATAAAAATCAAGAAAACATGCTGTGAAAGTGGATCAACAACTGGGTCATTACGCGTCATGAATTCATGTGATTTGTCCCTGAATCACTCATCACTGTTAACACTACAAGTTAAAGTGTTAATAATGTTACTTACACTTTTCAGGGCTTTGACTTTGTCCCTTAGTCCCTCCTGCAGGTGTTCATTTTCCTCTTCATACACACTGTATCCACTTGCTACATAGTTACCAGAGCCTCCTTCACCTGAGTGAGGCAAATACGATAATTAATGAACCGTTTGATTAGTATAATGACAGTTAAACTACACTTTCATAGTAGTAAAGCTATTAAGTTGCGTAGAGTTATATAGGGGTTCACAACAACAGATCTCATATTAGCTAGGGTTAGCTCGCTAAGCAGCCAGTAAGCTAATCCTGATCATACAAACAAGCTGCACGTCCGTGTCTTACCCAAACCCGCGCGCCTCATCCTGAACAACTGAAGGTAAAACTGTCAGGTCAGAGAAAGAAGGTAATACTTGAGAAGAAGAAAAAACAGTCAGGCTGTGAGACAAATTAGAGCTAACGGGAACCGTGTAACTGTTACTGCTAGTTACTGAACGTCAGCAAACGCCACGACATCATACGGTGGCCGGTAAGGTCTCCTGACGTCATCCAGAAATGAAGCGCGCACCCTGAGAGACTCTGTTGCAAAAAAAAAAAAAAAAAGGAAAGACTCTGTTGCTCTCATAGATACATTTTACCATAGACTGTATATATGATGTACATCTATATACAGTCTATGGAGTTTACGAAGTGAAATTATCCTCCTGGAAGAAAAATGTTGAGCAACAGAAAATCTCATGTTTTTTTTTTTGTTTGTTTTGTTTTTGTTTTTGTTTTTATAATTAAATTGAGGAAGACTGTTTTGGTTAGATGTGGTCAACTTTCTTTGGGAGTATATATGAGTTATAGGAGAACATACAGTGTACCTATAGCCTGTGTAAATGAAGATCAAAAGTGACATTAGCAAATGACAATAAAATGTTTGCAGGGGGGACCAAGGATAGTCACAACATTTATAACATTGTAGTTCTGTTTATTTGTTTGTTTGTTTGTTTGTTGTTGTTGTTGTTGTTGTTGTTTTTGTATAAATGGCCTATATATTTTTAACATTTTTCACTTGTTCTTTTTTTGAAGCACACACCCTGATAGACTCTGTTTTCTGTTTTTTTTTTTTTGGTTTTGTTTTGTTTTTTTGTTTTTTTGTTGTTGTTGTTTTGTTTTTTCCTTTTTTTATCATTAAATTATAGAAGACTGTTTTAGTTAGATGTGATCAACTTTCTTTGGGAGTATCTATGAGTTGACAATAAAATGTTTGTAGGGGAGACCAAGGATAGTAATAACATTTATAACATTGTAGTTTTGTTTGTTTGTTTGTTTGTTTGTTGTAATTTTTTCTATTTTTGTACAAAGGGTCTATATTTTATTCTGTATTTTCAATTTTTTTCATTCTTTTTGCATTTTCTTTTTCTGTTTTTTTTCCTTTTTTCTTTTCCTTTTTTTGCTGGCAACCTTTATTTTTCCTGAATTTTGACCATATAGTCTGAACAGCCATGAATAAACCCAACTACCCATTTAAAAATTTAACAGCAATAAAAAACACAATCACTAATGCTGTGAAAAGATTAAGCTACTTGTCAGTGTCTATTGATTTATGTATCTATTTATTTAATCGTTAACAGGGTCATGCACAGAGAGGCAGACGAGATCCCTGATTACACAAGCCTGCTGGTGTTCAGGGTTATGGAGCTGTCTAAGCATTTTACTGTATGTTTTGTTATTTAATGCGTTCATTATACTGTAGAATATGTTTACCATTAAAGACACTGCATGATCTTCGTTTGCAAAGCCTCCTTGAAGTTTATGACTGCACTGTTCATCAGAGTCCTCTTTGTCCCCTGCGGTACATCAGTGCATTGTAAAGACCTCTAAACTTCGAGAAAACTGTGATGCTGCCTTTCTCAAGCACTTTTTACCAGTGCATTTTACGCTCTGATAATCGTCGATTCACCTCCTTCCTCCTCCTCCTTCCAGGAGTCACCCTTTTACCATGTTTTTTCAAGGAAGGGAGAAGTTTTTTATTCTGCTGCTTTTATTGAGAAAACTAGACAGCCTGACAGCATCCTGGCTTTATTCACATTGCTGCTATTTCCATGCTGGGTGTGCTGTTTGGATGAAAGCTGAATAATTCAGGAGCAACCACACCATGCTGAAGTCCACCTCTGTCAACAGTGCCAGCGCCAATTAAGCCACAGCATGGGGCATACACACTGACCAATCAAACTGGACTGTTAGGGGTCATCAGGGGCCAAAAGTGACAGGTGCGAGACATTATCAAAGCACAAAATAGGCAAAATAACAGCAAAACAAAGCAAACAACGCAGACAGAATTAAACAAGACTGAGGAAATACATATAGGCTATCTTATGCACAACTTTCACCAGTCAGTGTTTAGCTATACTCAAAGCTGATTTAACTTGTAATAAATTAGTTTTAAACTTGTGTCATACTGTATCATCTACGTATAGCTGGACACAACAGTCTGAGCAAGTTAAGAAGAGGTTGTCAACAAAAGAAAAAGAAAAAAAAGTAGTGGACCCAGAGTTAAACTTTGGGGCACACCTCGTTGCTGGATTACTGTGTCAGAGTGGCTTCCCTGGAACAAACACATTGTTTTTGATCAAATATATAAATCGTCTCCTATGTGTTGACTTAGATTTAGCCTTTTCTACCTACACAGGCACCAGGTCCCCTTCCACAGAGACAGCCATCTTTCCTTTTTTACACACTATACCTTTAAGGCAGTGAGTACTACTTCCAGGCTTATCTCACAAGCTGGCTGGGAATTAATTAGATTGTTCCTTTATGTTAGTTTGACGATATTTCAGCTTCAATGGTGTGTTTAAGTTTATCATATCATCTGTTCACAGTTTTATGGTTTGTATGATAAAGGAGCTCACATCAAATCCATCCCTGTAGAATAGAAAAGGGTTTCACAACGCTTCAAAAATCCTACAGGTGATGTTCAGCTGTTATTAGCTCACCTTTATCCTCCCATACATCATCCCTCACTTAGCCTTGTGCTGACATCGCAGGTGACAGCTGATATCATATAAGGGATTTAAAGGTATTACAATGTTAATTTATTCCCATCCAATATTTCATAAATAAATACAACTAAAAGCTCCTATCTGCCAAAATGCATTTCAATGACGCACTGTTCATCTTTTTATGTATCACCCAAAGGCTCTGCTGTAAGCCTGACCTTGACTTAAGTGTCAGAAAAACAGAGGATATTGATTGAACAGTGTGCACATCTCCGCCTTTGTGGATCGGAGAGGATTGGCTTCATCAGATGGCTCTTTAAAGTGGAGAAACGATAGGGCGTTTGGAGACTGCTTCTAATCCCCATTAAATCCCAGTGGACAGAGATCACCCCTGATGCAATGATTAACACACACACATTTTGGCTTAATACATGCATAAATGCTCAAGAACAGAGGTATGGAGAAGGCTTTGTGTTAAAGCCAGCCCTTAGTTTTTACCCTTGAGATATTCCATATGATTGTGTGTATAATGGTATTTTAAATATATGCTTCAGTTTTCAGTGTCCTATATATGCAACACCATCTGTTATTTTCTCTACTCAAGACAATTAAATCTCATAAAAAAGTGTAGCTTTAAAAATAGAATTGAAATCAATAAAGATAGGTTAAAGCTACAGTAAGGATTTTTTTACATTAACAAAACAGACTAAAATGCATATCGATGCCTTTTTATGTTGTACAAGAGCAATTAAGACCATCAAAGACAAGATTTATGATATTATACAGTGATTTTTGATGCCTAGGATCAGTGTGAAATGGTAGATATCAGTCAAACCGCTAAACACAAATCCGTGTTTTTACATTTTTCACATTAAATCTTCTCAAAAATGATGTTTGATCAGCATCAGTCAGTAATATAGAGTTTTTTGTCACCACTTCAACGTTTAAATAAAGGCAAAGATTCTGACAACAAAGGGTATCAGAACCAACAACGGATCGCATTAAATTTCGAATCCAATTGTAGGAGGTAGTCTACACTGATTGATGATACGATCAATGCCACATATAAATTTCCAACTGGATCATATTCAGTTGATAGATGGACAGCACTGGCAACTAAATTTTTAATCGAAACACTACAAGATCTCAAAATTGTTGAGAGGCTTGATAGCTGTAAATCACGCCGAGATTATTGATGGAGAGGCTTGTTGCGCATGTTGTAGGAGCTAATCAATTGGATTCAGCTGGGCCCATGTCAACATGGACTAAACATGGATCTCTTTATTTTAAATTGATGTATACAGGCTGCATCCGATCCACTGGATACAATTATTTTCAATCGTATTGAGAAAAATGTTGCATGTCAATGCAGCCATTGTGACATTATTGTGGTTCGTAAGTGCCTGGCAGAAATAAAAAAATGGATGGCAGACGACATTTCACATCTCAGTGACATCAAAACAAAAAAAATAAAAAATAAACAGTAAGGGATATGCATATTTATTTTGTTTAGGCAAGATGAACTTTGAGAGTCAAATTTCTCCTCATCAAGAAAGACCTGGCCAAGCACACACTTCTATAGTTACAGAATTAATGAGATAAAGTATGCTAGAATACAAAAAAAAAAGAGGAAAAATCAGACTGAGCTCTCAGATAAACCTCATATAGGAACACACTCTTGTGAAGACAAAATCAAGCTGTTATGCTGTCTGGGGGCTATTTCTAGACCAGGGCGGAGGGAAAAAGGAGGGAAGCAGCTCTACCAAGGTGTGAGCGAGTCCTGTGTACCTGGTAGAGCAGCCATGTGGTGAAGCGAAGTCATCCCAGCTGTTGGTGAGTGATAGGAGGTTTGAAAAGCAGAAGGTGGTTTTCCCAGTGTGGGTTTGTAATGGTCTTTAAATACAAACAAACCAACGCTGCTGTCTCTGTGAAAGCCAGAAGGACTGGATCATAAAGTGAGTCAGTCATTTGTATAATCAGCCAAAAGGAAAGAGATGCAAGGTAATGCATTTGTCAGAGAAATCCTGCACCAGCTACACTGCCTATGAAATCACCAATAAGCTAACTTTGATGGATCATTACAGAGCTGCTCCCCTGTCAGAGGAGGATATCGACATTTGGCAGACGGGATCATAATTAGCTGAAAATGAGAACCGCTGCACTTTAAGCTGTACTCTGTTCTCTCTGATTAGCATGATTTCGCCAGAGAACTGAGCGATGAATGAGTCAGATGACAAAGGAAGAAAAGTGTGTTGGGAGGAAACCTGCCAGTAGAGAGATCAAAAGTATGTTTTTGTGCCTCCTCTTGAGAAAGGACTTTCATTCCCACACTTAACACTGCTTATAACCACAGTGAGAAGCATCCTGACAGCCGTCTTTATTCATGCTTAAAATTTCATGCTTGTAACTGTTTTTATTCCAAGAGATGGACCCTGAATAGATGGTGTTGTTGTTAGATGTGAGCCAAAGACCTTTAATTCATCAGTACATGTCTTTTAGGCTGCTTTTGTACCTAACCTAATTGGTTTGGCTAAAACAAACTCAAATCTAACTTTGTGCGGTTCATTTATGCTGGTGTGAAAGCTGTCAATCAAACCCTGGTGTGGACCAAACAGCCATACTGAGAAGCCGATGCAAACGCAGACATTAAAAATATGGTGATATAAATATATTGATAATGGCTGAGATAACGGTTGTGAAGGTCAACTTTAGCTGGCTAGATTGCCTTGTTTTCATAATAATAGCACAATTTTGAATGGAATGCTGACAGAAGTCCTCTGTGTCTGCAGCTGGCTAACTCCCCATGTGAACACAGACCAAACGTGATAATTATGCAGTAATGTGATGATTTTATCCATGATTTGGACTAAATGGTCCTAATAAGAAGTAAGAGGGATAAATGTTGCATAATGTAGTACTAAATTAATACTGAACAATGGCATCAATTGCATGTTAGGGCTGAGCAATTCAACCTCAAATCTTTGTTTGTCTGTTTTCTTTTTTCAAACCGAACTCAATTTTAACATTTATTTTTCATTGAATATGCACAGCCAAATGTATGTAAGGCTAAATGGTTCAAACGAACTATATGGCTGTTGTGGGAAAAAAAACAACACCCTCAGCTCTCTAGAGATCTTTTCGCACCAACACATGCCAAGGGTCGATAATTGAAAGCATGCTGATAAGCCCAGGCTCCTCTACTGTATCATCATATCTTTAGTGATATGCTGCATAAATACATCAGTAATAGTTTTCCACTGTGGCCCCTTGTTACAATGCAGCAGGAGAATGATCTTGTGGGTCCTTGTGTATCCGATGGTGGTAAACATTTCCTCCACTCGGCTGCAACATAAAAGATGCTGGATATGGCTAACAGTGTATTAGACATCCATGATCAGGTTTCTAATAATCTGTAAAAACAATGATTAGTTAACAATCTAAATATCAAGTGTATGCACTAAAACCAAACTCGGTGCTTTGGATCGTGGTCAAAAATGTGTTTCTCCCTCCAAACTCGAGCAAGCAAAGCCCCAGCCAGAGAGTTCAACTTACCAACAAAATATACACATCTCAGTTTTCCGTTGTGTTTTCTAATTGTGAACCAAAATAAAAACTTATTTGGCTCCAACAGTTATATTAGTTATATTAGTTTGGAAAACTGCTGTAAAGAAATAAAACTTTCCCCCAAAAAAGCTTTTTTTTTTCTGGCACACACAAGATAAGACCCAAACACAAGCTGTGGATCTGGATCTGGTGTAGTCCAAATTGATTTATAGAGATGATCCCAAGGCTTGTTCACACCTGAGGGACATAAAGGTAAGGTAGATAGAGAGGTGAGAATTTCCTATCATGACAGCCCCTTCTATAAATACTTAAAACGCTTTTTCAAAATGAAAAAGGCAGAAACATGTTCAATCAGGCATGTGTGAACACATATGAACAGAGAAAACAACACATGGCTGTATGATCTGAGAGAAAAGCTGCATCAGTATGGTGAAGAGAGGAGGATTTACAGACTTTCCTGAGAACTGTTGAGCTTGAGACCACTTGGAAATTAGATTGTTATCATCATGCTGTGGAGCAGCCACCAGCTGTTCAAACTAGAATATATCACTTTTGAATTGACACCTAACGTGAGAGAGAGAGAAAGAGATTTGGAAAGGAGCCCATCAAGCTGTTCCATTTTTTTAGATTCATTCATTTAAAAGCTTTCGTTTCATCGCTGTTACGTGTTGCTGAATTCCTACAGGGATCTGATGTCACCCGTAATGAACCACACTATTACTCAAAGTAAAATAAGTTGTCACCCTGCTGGATTCATCATTCAGTCATTCGAGAGTGTGTTTGTGTGTGTCTGAACCCAGATGACCATTCTTAAATTCCCACTAAAACCCCAATTTTTAAATCCCAGGACATCTTAACATCTTATCTTTTTTCCTCTTGGTTAAAAGCAGCTTTGATTCAGAGGTTGACAGATTAAGTTTCTCCTTTGAAAGAGGCGGTGAAGCACCATTTACAATTGAATTAAAGTGTTGATTCACCTCTCCCACTCAGAGCTGGCCTTGAGTGGCTCTGTATTCATTCTGGTTACAGTTTTTTTTACCACTTAGAGTGCAAACAAATCCCTGTGTCCTTATCTGACCCCTTATTTAAGAAACCCAAGCTTTTTCTTTTTTTGCATTCTTTGCATAAAATTGTACTATCGATAAACTGAATGAGCACCAGCTGGAAGAAAAAAGGGGAGTCCCCATTGCAGTCCCCACCATCACCCACAGCATGTGACCTGATGTGGTTGCAAATTTCCCCACTTGTATTGCATTCACTGTTTGAAGCATGCTCAGGTGTTTTGACATGCATTTAAAGAAAACAGATGTGTAGTTAGGAAAATAAACCCAGAGTGGAGTGCAGGTTTGGCTGAAAAACACTCCAGTGGGAATGTGTGGCACAATGCTAAGCAGTCTGGACTTCACAAGGCTTGCAAACAGGCTTGCAAAACCTGCATGAAGACAGGTGGTAATAGCCAAAATGACAAGAACTCCTGGTGGGACTTATATTCCAGATTTTACAGTAAATTGTGAAAACAACAAACCAATAAGCTATCACATACTGTAGCTAATGTTATTATTATTGTTTTCAAGTTTGAGATAATACTATAATGGAATAATGTTAGTATAACACCCCTGGTCTTTCTTTCATTGATTTTTCAGTTACCAACACTTCAGAAAATAGATTTGCAACCAACACACAATGAAAGAAATGTAGCTTTCCAATTTGCATATGATATAAGAGTAAAACAGCTACCTTTTAAGTTTGGTGGATCGTCAAATTAAACTGACATGGTCAGAACAGGTCAGTAGATGTTTCACAAACCATTCAGCTCCAGAGTGTGTCTTTTCACTTCTTTTCATGACTTCTGAATGGTCTAAAAAAGTGTGCAGTCACTGAGTGCACTTTCCTGACTGATGGTGCTTTGCTGAACTCATCCTCATGCCTATTATCTACACGGCTGCATTAAGATTCAATCAAACCCACTGCAGGCTCTTTACCTCGAGGCATGATGAAACAGAGTGCAAGTGAGTGCACACCTGCTGGAAACTACCTTGCATTATGGCACTCATGAAATATCAGCTCACATTGCATCATGCAGTCTGGAGCTGATTCTTCGAGTACAGAGGTAAAAGGTCTGTGAAGGCGACTACTGGAGTACTCTCTCTCCACTTAAAATATGAAGTAATTTTGAAGGCTACTTTAAAAAAAAGGCCGATGGATTCACAGCTCTGGGACTTCAGTAGCTTGTGTTAAGATTTATGCCAGTCAAGGGTCATTCAGAGGAGGATGTTGCTCCTGAACTGGAACATAACTAATCTGCACTTTGCCTGTGATGTGTTGGTTAATGGCGAGGGGCTGAAACATTTTATCTGCAGTGATTTGTTCCACCTCAACACCGACACACGGGAAATGAAAGTACTAAGGTGAACAGCTGGAAAACAAACTAGCAAAGAGAGGCAAACATGGCAACTGCCAGCAACCCTAGACAGCCGGCAATTTTGTGATTCTCCAGGAAGTTCATTTAGTCAGTCTGGCCTTGCTTTATTCTTTCAGTTCCTTTGAATTTCCGGAGTCTTGAGCATTAGAGTCAGGCCAAAATACCCCTGAGCACTAAAACATGTTGTGTTTTCAAAATACATTTGTTGTTTAGTGTTTAAAATTGTTCAAAGACCCACTCCAATGGAAACCATGTTTTTCTTGTATTCTATATGTTAATATGGCATTTGTCAGATGATAGAGGACATATCATGGGAAAAATAAATGTGAAGTTACATTTCCGAGTATTTTTTTGCACTCAGATCGCTGTAAATCTCTGGCAGACCCAAGCAATAAGTTTAGACACAGTGAGATTTCCTACATCACAAATCCATGCTCCACCCCCAGAGCCCCCGTTATTCAGGCCAGACTCCGAGAAGTAAAGGTGACAATCACAGAAAAAATGTGTGTGTTAGCGGACTGCAATGCTTGTAAAAAAGCTAATTATGATATTAACTTTCATTATGTCCCTAAAGACATCAGTGTCCAAGAGCTGAATAGCTCCTATGTGACCTGCTTCTACCACTACAACGGCAACGTTAGGCTACAAGCTAGCATGAAGAGGAGTGTGAAGAGGAGTGTGAAGAGGAGTGTGAAGAGCAGCGCTGTCTCCGCCCATGACTCAGCTAATGAGCTACTTGGAGCTCTGCAGAAGGAAAGTCCTTAACAATGTCACAGGTAACGTGATTTTGACTACAAGCTTCATCATCAAATTTAAAAGACCACTGAAAACACTTTAAATGGTTAAAAAAACAAAAAAAACAAAAGTTGGAGTGTGAGTTTAAATGTAATAGTGTTTGATTTTATTCAATTATATGTGTGTTTAATTAAATGTTTTTGTGTTTTAAAAATTTAAATTTGGCCTTCCAGCAATTTTGGTATCACTGACCTTCATGGCCACCATACAAACCTATACATGCCTGTTTTATACTTTAATTGTGAGTTTGATGCTCACATACATGCTTGTGGTATCCTCTGTTTTATGTATACTGGTATCTGTGTCAGAGCCACGACACCAGGTCCAGTATGTGACCTTGCTGTGCATCTGCAGTGTGTGCTTTTTTAATAAGAGCTGTAGCTCCGTCTGCTGGATCATGCATGATGTTTAAAGCCGCCCACACACAAGTGTAAGTCTGAGTGTCGTGGAGCTTCATAACTCTGTTTGATCTGTTTTCAAAGTCAAGACCAGGATCGGTTAAAAGAGATTTAAATCCAGTGAAGCTGGTTTCTGCTTTTATGTCAGTGTCATTTGAGGGAGGCAAGTTTTCGTGGCAGTTTATAGGAATTAAAGGTCAGCCATCTTATCTTGACTGAGTTAAACCTATTTTTGATGAGGCGTGTGTGTGTGTGTGTGTGTGTGTGTGTGTGTGTGTGTGTGTGTGTGTGTGTGTGTGTGTGTGTGTGTGTGTGTGTGTGTGTGTGCTGATCAGCTTCCCCCCATATGTCCACTTGAGGAAAAGTTTGTCCGTGGAGGAGACACAGTTAAACAGAGTGAGTCATACTGCAGCCCAGAGCAGACTGAGTTTGTTGACTTTCATCATGTTGAGAAAACATTGCAGTCATCCCCCCAAAATTCCTGCCACTAAGTTTGTGTTGTTTATTCAAGAACATTTATGTGGAAGCTTGAATCTTCTCCATCTGCGCCTCTGATTCTGGTGCTGGTGACCGAAGGGATGTGGATGATTCGCTGCTTCCACAGCCCTCTATCAACCATCACGAACAGGGCTTTTCTCCCTCTTTCCTTCTTCCTCTCTGCAAAAGAGCAAACCAGAGAAAAGCCCATGCTGATTTGAATTCCATTTGAAAGGCTTACCAACACTCTGAAAATGAATTACAATTTTATGCACTGCTGTGTCCCTCATGTCACAAAGGCTTTGGTCTGCTGCACTTCTCCTTCTCACAATATGTCACCACACTATAAGCCTTTGTCCTGCTGTAATTGAGAACCACAGAGCCACATTCCAGCACCTTCTTATAGCTCCACCGCTCTGCATGATAAGTTTTGACAAGTAATTCAGAGTTTGCTGAGTAGTACTATGAATACTTTACACCAATCTCTCCTCAGGGGTGATGCGTTTTGTAAAACCTCTTGTTAGGCTGCGCCCCAAGAATACTGATTGTGTCCGATGATGTCCTGGACCTGGAGGAGTTTGTGTATTTAGGCCCGAGGAGGAGTGTCTGGGTTGTATTTGTGACGTGAATTTCCACTGATGTACTGCAGAGGCAGATGTGCGAAACCATGAAGAAACCATATGGCGGTCATAATGAGGCTTGTTTAGAAATGTCACACTGGGAAAACCATAGCAATCTGCTAAATTTGGCAACGTTTGGAGCCTCATGGGCTGAACTGCAGCCTGTTTACTGCAAAAGTAGAGCTAATGTGCTCCCATAAGTCTGTGGCCTGCAAAAGGGGGACTGCTTATTGACACATTGCCGCCAATTACTGCATTGCCTCGGGCCAAATTTGATGTCAATTTTTGCCTAAAGATAAAACCACACAGCTCAGTCCAAACCAAGGTGAGTCAAATATAAAGAGCCGGTTAGGCAAGTTTAATTTAGTATGACGACTCTGGAAAAAATAAAGTTTTATCTGATCTAATCTTATCTATCTTATTATTTTATTCCGCTCAACACCAGGCAAGGACAAAGCTGTCAAACTTTCTGCCTCTCAAAAGCCCTTTTGAAAAGATGCAACTCATTTTTTACATCAGAAAAACCTGAACTACCTAAAAAAAATACAATTTTATAAAGATACAAGTGATAGATGAGTAAGAATTTAATTTACCCAAAATCATGTGGTAGCCCTCAGAATAACCAAACCAAAACTGATGATTTTACACAGTCTTATTATGACAGCCAGGGGCATGTCCAAAGGGGTGGCTAGGGGTGGAACAGGCCCCCTTTGTGACCTGACTGGCCACCCAAAAGTCCTTAAAATTGCTTGGCTCTGTCAGGGAGGGGACATATCATAAAAATACCAGTTGGATTGTGTAACGACAAGCTGTAAGCTGATTTTTTGTGCTGAGATGTTGATGCTTTAAAATCCTTACTCCTTAAACTTACATTTGCTCATTTTATTCTGGGTCAAACACCCATCTATGTTGATATAGCACATTTATTTGCACCATGTTTTATTTGGGTGGTGAGCAACACGTCAGTATTTATCTCTCTTCTCTATAGGCAATTGACGATCCAATACTCATCATCCTTTTGGCTCCACTTTGGCCTCAATCACATTTATCAAATGGTTGTTTGCTCCTTTCCCCATGAAGACCCCTCATTTCTCTGGCTTCAAATTGTGCTGAAGAGAGGTACATATGTGAGGGTAGCCCATGTGTCAATAACCTAACCTCAAGAGTCAGGTCTTTAGGTCAAATTGGTACCATAAAGAGTCGTTTAAGAGCCTGTTTTTGATTTGGATCACTCCAAAGACTTCCGTCAGTCTATAACGGTGGCTTTAATGTGCCCTTAAGGTGATAACCACTGACAACAATGATATGAAACTTAAAAGCCTATTTGACTGTTTCTGAGGATGCTGCGCTAACAAACTTTAATGCAACACAAATGAAGGTTTCAGCACAGCCTGATCATCACTTAGTCTCTTACACACAGTGAAAGAAATGATATAATCACTTAGTCTTACTTTGGCCTGAAAACAACTTTAAAGCTGCTTTTCTGCTTTAATGAGTGAATTCACACAGCACAGGCTCACGATGAAAGTAAGCCCATAACTATAAATGCAGGGTGCAGCTGTTATTTTCTATGGTTTAAAAAAAGTCTCACATTGTCTGAGTTCACAGCATCACCCTTGGAAGACACCTGATGTTCTTCAAAATAGAGAAAATACACATGGGGGGATCACATCCCACACTTCCTTATTTTCCCCTGACCCATTTTCCGCCTATTACAGCACCATGTATCTCATGAACTGTAATCACATTATAAAAGCTAGCTCAGGTATTATTGGAGCCACATTTTCGTAGGAAAAAAAACATGAAATCCGTCACACCTGAAAGCTAATGAAAATCTCAGGCTTGAGGCCATATAGAGAAACTTGGCTCACCTTTTTAGCCATAACTAATCACTGTAAAAGATCACAAATTACTTATACCTTTAATTTACGGTATGTTTGATAATGTAAATCCAAATTCCCAAAGAAGAACCTTTCTTATAATTACAATGTTACACTCATCAGGACCTTTCTAAGTGGGCCAAAAGAAGGCCAACAATGCCCGGCAGTCAAGATCTGAAGCTGACCATCTCTTCAGTAAATCTGTGGGTGATCTCCTATGCTTTAATTCTCTGGGGGAACATTCCTCTGTAATGGCCTGGCATATAATTAGATCATGTCCGCTTATCAAAACTGATTGACATAATGAGTGATGGGTACAGGCTGTCTGTTCCTGCTGTGTCAGTGCTGAGGAGATCACATCAACATACTGCTGACGGGAACACCAGACCCTCCCTGATGTATGGTCTCTGATAACCACTTGTGGTAAGAGTTACGCACACACACACACACACATACACACACACACACATACACACACATACACACACACACACACACACACACACGTGACGAGTTTATTCAGACAGACACTCTGATTAGTCTAGGGTCAGCTCTTCACAGAGTTGCTGATTCCTTAGGTGACACCACGGACTCATTACAGGACCATCAGGACAATACAAACAAGCTAAAGCTATGAGAGAATAAATTACTTCCTGCTTAGTCTGTCATTGTGATTCAAGGCAAACACAAGTAAAACCGACTCATTTGACATGTTTTATTGTCTTGCTGCATCAATTGGCACAATTTAAGACAGAGGCTTTTATCTGGCTTTTATTTCTCTCTTTGTTTGGTTAAAGACCAATTTAGAGACACTCAAGAGACTCCTGAGGGTTTTAAAATTACACTGAGGAGCAGAAAGAAGAGTAAGAGTTATGCATAAATATCTAGCTCTGCATATGTGAGTCGAAGGATTGGTTTCCAACTTTAAACCATTCTCTTTTAAGACAAGGTCCCATGTCAGGTGCTAGTCAAAGGCTAACAGGTTCAGTTTTAGGCTAAGATCAAGAAGTCTCAAGTTAAGATAAACAAGGCCAGACCAGGTACCTACTGAAATCTTTCTGAATCCTGGTTCCAGGTCAGGCCAATGATAAATCAAAATTATTAAATCATCGATCCAGTTAACAATTGTATAACAAATCAAACAAGAAAAAAAGTAAAGACCATCTAGCATCCCGCAGGACATAAGCAGTGTCACCCGCCCCCTGGCTTATGTTTTAGGGGGCGCTGTTGCCGGACTAAGCCTCCTTAAAGAAAATTGTACATCAGTCTTAAAGTAGACCATTGTCGGTTCCAACAAGTCCTAAAAAGGGGGGTTGCACTCACAACCGACAGCTCAACGAGTCAAGACTGGTTAACCATTGATACCATGTCCTGACATATCTGTCAATTGCATGATTGTCAAGTCCTTGGCCCAGGTCAGGTCAAGTGTGAGGTCTCCAGATTAAAGCCTAAATCAACAAGTCCCAAGTCAGAATCAACATGACTCACTGAAGTTCTTGAGATACTTTATAAAGACTTGTAACCTTTGCATTATTTTAAGATCAATAGTATCAAGACAAGGGTTAACTGTAGGAGGTATAGAGTCAAGCCAAAACCACAAGTCCTAAAATCTACAGCAAGAAAAGTCCAACAAGTTCAAAGTCTACAACAAATAAGGATTAACAAGGGTGGGGTTTAAGCGGGCCCAGCCTGAGAAGTCCCAAGTTGGGACCAAGTCCAAGGTTAAGTTCAGAATCAAGACCAAAATGTATCAAGTCTCAACAAACTGCACTTCCAATCATCTGAAGAATTGCAATTACTAATTGAGTCATTACTTGTCTCATTGAGGTTAAAAGGTGCACTGTATATGTTAAGGCACTTATGGGTGGACTTGGGACACCTGAGCCTAATATTACATTGTTAGCATGAAGTTTCCAAAGATCAAAAATTTGCCTTTTTGCATATTTTGGTTGAAAGAAAGAAGTGAAAATATGGTTCTTCATTATTTTTGCAAAGCACTGCTATGGAGAAAGAAAAGACAACAGTGTTAAGATGCTCAAAGCACCCATTAGGTTTGATGGAGGGCTTTGTAAAATCCAGGGTTCGTGGGAAATAATGATAATATCCCATTTTCTTTGCTGTTATTCCAGGCATCATCTTTCAGTATCATTATACTGCAGAGGATATGCTGCCATCATCTTGAGAGCGCTTTTCTTTTCATACTGAAAATGCAACATTTATGCAGATTTAAAGCACTTAGAGGAAATGGTGTTTGTACTCAGAGCTATTTTTTTCCTTTCATGGTTTGTCCACAAGAAAAACTCTGAATTGGAAAACATTTGATTGATATGCATCATGATGCCTCTATTTCCAAATGGTCAAATTTATCTCTTCTCCTCTATTGAAGTCAATGCCACAGAGATAATTACAAAGCCAGGCTCTGCGACTGAAACACAACGGGTCCAAATGTCCCATTCAGCCGCAGCCTGCAGACAGTCAGTCCTCCTGAGTCTCAGTCCTTTTTAAGATTTTATTCACTCCTGGGCAAACTAAACAGGCTTAATGTGTATCTTAAAGACCCCAAACAAATCCACACTAATCTGCCTATGCATAAGTGTGAGTGATTTCAACTCCCTGTTGCTTACAAGGAAGGAGACGTTCATTGATTGACAGATTAGTGAGTTGTTTCTATTTATAACTTGTGCACGGAAGACAAGCAAATAGAAAAATGCACAAATTAACCAACCTGACCTGAGCTTCATCCTTGTGATCTGTGATATAACAGGCTGTAAAACTTCTTTTTGGAAGCAATCTGCAAGGCTGCTTGTCGGATGATATCAACCGGCAAGCAGCAAGAGAATTTGGCACAGCGATGAGCAGACATGAGGGAACGTCTCTCTCTGTTTCCACTCTGTTTAAGAAGCTGAACTGCAACAGCGAGCTTTCGATTCAGGGATATATTCTCGTCGAAAGCAGCGCCATGTGATCTTTTATTTTCCCCCACATTTCGAAGACACCATCCTCTATCGAGGCGCAGGTCTGCCTTGACTTCAGTGACAGCCTGATATTCTCTCGTCGCAGTGTGTTCAAACACAGCAGCTGCTCGGGGACACAACCGCTTTATGTGGGGAGGCTTAGAAGGAGCTGGCGGTAAAGCTGAGGTGAAGCTTTGGTCAGATGAGTCATTGTGAGGCTGATGGTACCGTAAGAAAATGAGGCAGAGTCTAATGTAAGAAACAGTTGAACAGTTCAATCTGAGGCCTACATACAATGCAACCAACACACACCTCGTTTAATCGTACACCTATTCAGCCTCTGCATTGTCAGTGAAACTCCCCATCTAAATCTTGGACACAAAGTGGTTGAAAAAGACAAAGAATGGCAGTTTAATCAAAAAGCAAAATAGACAAAATAAATGGCAGATAAATACAGACCATTGAAGAAACACAAAGTGACATCAGCAGTGATTGTAGCTTTTGTGCAGCCAAAGGAAAAATCAATATGGCTGCCAGTGACTGACAGGATTTTCCTCTGCCGTCGCTGAAACAGAAGGACAAGGATTTCAGAGTGATTAGGGAAACGTCTGTGGGTTTGTGCAAATCTGTCATGCAGTCCTGTCAATCAACGGGGGAAAAAAAGATTTTCTTTCACAATTAAAAGAAGTCACTTTTTCTGAGAATAACAGGAGATCGAATCCAAACTGAAGCCATTGCGATTCTTAAGGAGAAAATAAAGTTTGATTTTTTAATTAAAAGCTGCTTTTTTTTTCTCCTGTGACATTTCAGGTTGGGATGTGTGACTCCATGAAGCCTCTTGGCTGTTCTACACCAGGAGGCTAATTCTCCAGCTCCTTATCTCCATGGCCCAGGTTGTGTTCAGGTCAGTGCCAGGTGTCACACATGCTGAGATTATTCACCGTCGAATGCCCTAACCCATCTGGCTACTGTAATAACAAGTTCATGAAAATGTATTACTCCCAAAGTAGGGGGCTGCTTTTGTTGGGCAAACGAAGTCGGGATTGGAATTTTGATGCAAGCTGCAACTGGGAGCCAGTGGAGAGACCAGAGTGGCTGCTGCGTTCTGGATCACCTGCAGAGGTTTAAATATACTGTTACTTGTGTCCTTGTTTGGTTGCTGCACTCCTCTCCTGTTCCTGAGCAGCATCAGCACTGGTCCCTTTTTTCTCAGTAGTACTTGCTGTCAGATCCAGGGTTCGAGCAACCAGCCGATGACTTGTCAGGTCCAAAGTGGGAGGTCCCAGCTGACCGCTCGTCACATCCAACGTTACATTTCCCAGCCGATAACTGGTAAGGTCCAGTGTTGGGTGTCCCAGATAGTGACTTGGCATGCCAAAGCTCAGGAGTCCCAGCCGACGACTCTTAAAGTCCTGACTGGGCGGTTGCATATCCTGCCTCTGTTTAGCCTGTTTGTGATCAAGAACCTGGTTTGGCCCTGCTGGTGAATGCCCTTGGTTCTCCATTGGTGACACCTTCCCCTGGTTTTCAGCTGGCAGTTTGGCTGATGCTCCTGGTCACACTTTAGAGAGAACTCCTGTTGTTGACCTCCTGCCAGACCTCCAGGATTTCTCTGTTCATTTGAGCATCCAGTTGCCTCCACCTTGATTCCAGGCTATCAGCTTTCTAGCCGTTCCTCGCCTCCACCTTGCTCCTTCACCTTTCCAGCTTCTTCACATCAAAAGTTACTGTTTCTCTGCTGCCTGTGTTGCAGTTATTCTGCTGTTTGTCTCTAAGCACGAGTTCTGTCCCAGTGTTTCAGGTTTCTGTGCCTCCCCCTTTGGCTGTTTAGCATCTCTAAGACAACACCACCTCATGAGTATTCCTGTTTACTTACCTGTGGATCCCTGTGGCCATAAGACTTTTACAGCATCGCCACACTCTTCACAGTCCTGTTGGTTTGCAGCTTTCTCACCCATGTCATGGCATGGGGAAAATGTGGTTGTTTAAATTGATTTGTTAGTAGATGTTTTCAGACATGCTAACACAAACCCTAACCCTGCCCTAATGATATCAATAAAATCATCTGAATAATTCTCATCAATGGATTTCAATGACGCAAACACAATCCCGATTAAGTTTGAAAAAGTCACCACTTTTGTGCTGCTTTAAGGTGTTGTAAAAATAATATGTTTACTATAGTCAGTTTCCAAAACAAGCTTGTGTGTATACGTGTTTTCTAACCCCATACTGTGCCATGTTCACAGAGTCTTCATCTTAAATCAACACTAATCAGCAGGGCCCTGGATGTGTCATGGACTGGTAGTGAGCTAATCAAGTGTTTGCACACTGACACTCAGACTGATGAGACGGACGGTGGAAACAGAGGAGCTCCTAGAGGTCTGAACCTACACCTCATGATTAAGAGAACTGTCTGCAACAACCACAAGTCTCACGGTTTGATGTTACAGCTGTTCATGTCATAAAAGGGATGGATTTACTTGGAAAGGAGGCACAGATCTATTAATTAGTTTGTGATCTCTGTAGTCAGGGTCCAACACATGGAGCTTGATGTTCAGGACCGGGCAAAGGAGAGACAAAGGGAGTGCTATCCCACATTTTTACATCCTGAAAAGTCTTTGTGGTAGTCATCTCCGTTTTGCTTGAGGTGGTAAGGAATAACAAGACTTTCTCTGAGTGTCGTTGGTATTACAGGCAACAACGGAAACTGGCCAGAAATAGGTCCAATCAGAACTTCCGCTGTCTTGCTGTGCTAGAGTCAATGCTAAGGTTGATGCTTTCTAAATATTATCAACACTGCAACTAATAACACTCGATATCTTCACCACTATCATTATGAATGGTCATGCAGTGAGGCATGCCTGTAAGGAGTTGCAGTTGTCAATGTGTGGTCTTATAAGAGCCTGTGAAGCATGTTCTGTTAGGATCTGATCCTCCTGGTGTTATAGGAGGTTGTGGTAAATGGGCACAACCAAGCAATGAAGGTCACATGAACCTTTTTGGTTTGTTGGTCATCCATAATGATACCTAAGATTCCAGGTGGACATGACTTATTTATCGGTGGTTGTATGGAAGGACAGACCAGTATGACGTAAAACACAATTTTGGACAGGTTGAGCTAAAGGTGGCAATTCTTCACCCAGACAGTTGTGTCATGTGGTGGCATCACCTACAGTGGGTGACATTGTGATTATGACCAAATCCTTGGACTTGGACTCGCATGCGAAATCTGAAGAGTATAGATCATTGTCTATTAGAGGTACTACTGCCCCTTTTCCACTGGGTGGAGCTACAACCATGTTAAAAAACTGGTATACCGACCTTTCCAGGACAGAACCTGTTTCATACCTTGCTTGAAGCAAACCGAGGCCTGCATTTTCAAGTTGACCAGAGTTTGAATGAAGTTTCGCACCCATTTTAATGTACCAAACGATTTCAGGACATGGACCTGGGTTGGAGTGTATGAATTTATAAGTTTAACTTTTCAGCACTTGTCCAGACGTTAAGTCTAGTGAAAGGTTTGGCAGTCAGAAAGACAGTTTATTTTGAACTGAGCTGCAGCTCTTTTTGTGATTGTTTATTGGAAAAAATATCCATCTATTTAGGCAGGAAATAGGCAATGTGATCACATATTAAAGGCCACAAAATACCTAATTTCTCCTCAAGGGCACATTTTAGCCAACTGTGGCAATAATAATATTCATGCTTATCAATGAGCACCATCTGTCTCTTGTCTGCTGTCTGATGTGTGTCTTTCTTCCTAAGCTTGTCTGTGAAGTTCTGACAGATTTTTTAACTAATCTTTATGTATGGATGCTGTCTTGTGCACCTGACTGCATTTACAATTCTAATGTATGCAGATGGAGCTCTCATTTCCCTCATTGAACCTCCCGGTGGCTCTTGAGTGACTGAAGGGGACCTTTTGTAAATACAGCCGAACAGGGAAATGAGAAGCAAACACAGAAAGGTATCCCCTCCTCACTATCTTGTATGTGAAACTGGATTTAGAGAGGAGCTCTACCAGAGAAGTGAATCAAAAGCAGTTCAGACTCAGTTCATCCTGTTTCTGAGGATGTTATAACCCACACACGTATAACTTTAGTTCACCAGTTTCAAAGAAAGGATGGTCCACTATTCTCATATTGATTATGTTGTTTTGCCAGAAAGAAGCAGCTGGATTAGAGAAAGACTTTGCGGTGTTACAGTTTTATTGGATGAAATGTTGCACCTGATAAACAGGCTTAAAGAAAAAGTAACGTGAGCCCACTGAAGCATGTGTGAATGTACCTTTAAAGCTGTTTAAATTAATATTGTGCTGTGCAGTGAAAACGTGGACTGAAAAGGTAAAAGGTGAGGCTTGATGCACAGTGTTATATAACTGGGAAAATACAGTTAGGTAACAAATCTGCACTCTATATGGTTTTCTAGGCATGCACAGTCAATACAATTGAAATCATGATCACGACCTATCCAGAATTATGGAAATGAAAATGACTGCAATCGTTCAATAAGACTGCAGAATAGGATCTGCTGCAAAGAGGATAGGGGAAAAGATAACCAGGTGTGTGTTAGTAAAGCAGAGGGACATAGTGAGCAAAGTGGGCAAAGCTGCAGCATTAACAAGCATTAATGTCCAACTTGGTCCAAATGTCATCATCATTGTCTTCCAGGTTCCAAAGCCAACCATGAACACTTGACCTCCAGTGTTAAAAAGTTTGCTTGAAACTTACCTCATGGTCGAATGTAGAGTTGAATATGGTTAAATGTACCCTTGTCATCAGCTGTTATCCCATAGTGGCCCAAAGTCACACATCCACAAGTCATTGCACAGCATTTGCCTTTGGTAGTCATGTTTGTGTATTCACTCTGGTACAGCTCTGCTTTTGATCTCTGCTTTCCCCGGGGGGGAAATATCTGCCTCTGTTGTTGCTAAATGCTAAACTGTGTTTGCCAGCTAGAGGCTAAGTGGGTCTCTCTGTTGTTCCATGCTGTCTAGGAGGAGTTCAGAATTTAAAGTTGTGTGGTTTTAAGTAAAAACTGGGTTTAGTAAACAAAATGACAAGAAATCAATCAATCATGATTGGACAAGTAATTTATAAGTAAGTTTGCTTCATCAGCCATAACACACTGAGCATGTAAATCTCCACAGTAACAAACAGACTCAAACTGACTCTGTTTTTACCCAACATAGAAATTGACAGTGATGTATTGTTACTACATATTACCTCTAAACACGGCCCAACACATCAGCCATTCGGCTGACTCGTTTGTCATTGTGCCGAGCCGGAGCACTGCTGCAGGACACCATCAAAACTAAATTTATTACCGCCCCAGTTTGCAGGTTGGGCTGCACTTAAAAGTTTGATTTGTTTTGTGCTGGTCACAGGGAGTTCACAAAGAAATATTTGTATGTGACCTTTCAATGGAGCCTGTAAAATGGAATCAATCCAGCACAGGCAGCGGGGGTAGAAAGGGGAAATGATGCATCCTGTAACATGAAATGAAAATGGTGATCGAGAAATGGGTGCCATCATCTGTTTGGTGTGCTTGGGAGCAGAAAAAAACAGACTTTTTAGGCAGAGATTTTTTGCACTGGGAATGCCTTTTAAAAAAATTTTGTCAGGGTTCATTCTAAATAAAAAGATAAAAACATTAGATCTTATTAAATAAAAGCAGTTTATTTTGTCGTTTTTGGGAATAAACTTCACATGCAGTCTGCTTTAGAGGATCCAAGATAGACTGCAGTCTTGGTTGAGATGTTTTGTAATTTGTTTTTTCTCTTGAACAAAATAATTGCACTGGACATCTTAGAGGGGAGTACAAATGAAAATATCCTGAAAATCACATAAGTGGATAAATGCAGCTTATCGAATGATCCACACTGACCTATTATTATGAAAAACTGCTGTTAGCTGAGGTTTTAGATGAGAGTGTGTGTGCCACAATGTGCAGAGTGGACAGAGAGAGTGGCAGGATAATATGTAGCTACTGATGTTTAGCATTAGAGTTTTTCTTAGTTGATTTGGTATATTTCTCACATCACTATTAACATTTACACAACAGTTAGTGCATTTCTCAAAACAATAAGTACAACCTGCAAAACCTGGTTGATAACCTGCAAAAGCACATCACTTGCTCAAAATGGATAGTTTGTTCCTCAAAAGCAAGTATTCATGTCCAAGTGTCTGTGGCATCAAAATGGAAAATCCTAACACTATTGTTTCAGAACAAGATAGTCAAATGGCTTTGTCATGTTTTCATTATGACAGTTGACTCTCTTCAATGCAAAAAAGTCAGATCTTGGTGACACTACCTGAAAAATGCTCAAGACACCTCTATACACTGTTTGCACAGCTATTTGAAAACTACAGTAAATCACACATTATTGTAGTCAGTGATGTAACTGAGTACAAGACACTGAATACTTATACTGTGTGGTGCAGAGAAAAATTACAATAAACATGAGATATACTGTGTTAACCTGTATTACCATAGTGTACAATAACAGCACTAACCACTTGTAAAATGCTGCCGTACAGTAACATACTGTAAATATACTGTAACGCTGATTTACAGTACAGTAAATCTGAGCTGGAGTAAAGCTTTAAGTCTAAATGTGAGCTGTGACCACTGTGAGCTTCATGTACAAGACAATGACAGAAGTGCAGTGTATATTGTTTGGTGCTGAATTACTGTCCAATAAACTCATCTGTTCTCCCAACCAAATGTTTGAATAATTAAATTTACAGTGTTTATGCCAACATTTGTCTGCACCCTTCTGCCAGCCTCAGTCATTCTGAGGACGTGATTGACGACACGATCCACAACTGTAACCCTAATTTCATCAGGAATCCGCATATGTACTTGGCCTCTTCTTCCTCTTCCCCTGTTTTGTCCTCCTCCCCTTCCTCACCCCTTTTCCACCACGCTGACCTTTCCTTTCTGTGTCACTGTATTGTAGAAATGGCACACACTCTGTCCTGATTGGTACTTCACACAACCCTCCCCATCAGTGGTAGCTGAGGTTCACCTGAAAGAAATTGTTCATTTTATTTTTCAAGAAAAATTAATGATAAAGACGTGTATGAAATTTATCTGACAGGTTCTGAGAACTATAGTTCAAGATTTTTGTAGGTAATGACTGAAGCAATGAAATGAGGACTATTGGTTTTATAGGGAGTGACTCTTCAGCATTCAAAAGTATAGTTCATGTTGACTGACATGACATAAGCAAATGATATAAAACAGCAGAGAATTTTGTGATTGCAATTGATGCATGTCCAACAGCATTTGAAATTTGATGGAAGGAATGAGAAACTGCTACTATAATGTGCACAGATGACTAAATGTTGTGAAGGTTGAACAAACAGTTATGAGACTTTTCATCCTGATCAGAGAGATGCAACAAAGCAACTGAGAAAAACTGTAAAAGAAAGAAACAACGTGGCTGATGGTGTGTGGGCGCCCTCCAGTGGACAGTATAACAATTTATGCCACTACTGAGGAAAGATTCACACTTAGTGCAACAGTTTTCTCCACATTTCTGTCAAAATACATGCACCTATTAGCTCCGGATTTCATCAGAGGACTTCATGCAGCAGTTTAACGTAGGCTGAATTTACCCCGTCATAATCCACAGAAACCAGGATTTGTCAAGGAGAGGAGTCCAGTATGGGGAGTGTCCTGTTTGTTGAGCATTTTAACCAGAAGAGGATGCTGCTCTCTCACTCATGAAAAAAAAAAAATACCAGCAGAACTCCAAGTCTGGAATTCACAGAGGAGAAACCAACATGTGCAGTTGGAAAATCTTTGTCTGACAGAGACAGAAACAAGCAGCAAGAGGAGAAAATGGCGACACGTAGTTTGGACACTAAGTGAAAATAATCCAGTTAAGACTTGGAAGAATGCTTTTGGGGAAATCAGACATTTCTGTTTGATGTATTTACAAAGAAAGGGTAATAAAAGTGTCAGGGGAGATCTATTAAGAACACATTTTTCTTTCCTTTTTGCTCTCCTCACCAGTGATCTCAAGCAGAAACAGTTAATTTGTCCTCTGTCTCCCCTTTTTTTCATCTTCAGATGTCGGGGCGGTCCTAACGAAGAATTCTGGGTGGTGTTTAGACTTTTCACGTTTCTCACATTGTTGCCAGAGGCATTTGAGGTGAAATGTTAGTGTAACTCTCTAAAATATGTTTAAATGCAGTAATGAGCAGGTACAAAGTGCTACAGTCGGGATCACTGAGACAGACAGAAGTCTAGACACTGGAGACTGTGGTGAGCTGTAATGGTTAATCAAACACTAACAATATGTATCTATGTGCATGTATATGTTTATGTCTGTGTTTTCTCAGGAGCTTAACAAATGTATGCAGCACCATGTCAGCAATAAAAGCGAGGGGGGAAAACATGAGGGATTTCAAAATAAAAGTTTGATGTATAAATGTATCTCAAAGGTGATGCATTGATTTGCAAAAGGACTTTTTTTGTGACAGATCTGGAAATTGTTGGACTTGATGACTCAAAGTTTACACAGGGCCTCATGTAACTATGAATTTTGGTCCAAGTGAGGCCACATCTTTTAAGGTGGGGCAGCTCTCTGATGGTGTCACCTTCATGGACCCAGCCCTTGAGTTTAGACACAGCTATTGCCAGTTTACAAAATCAAGCTCTTCACTCTTAGGAGAGAAAAAAAAACTACATCTTATCGGTATAGTAAAAGCTCCTCTGAGGAACTTTCTGTTTTCGTTGATTATGGCGCCCCCTGTGGACAAAGTGATACCTCCCGCATCTCTGCTTGTCTTCTCCTGTATGCGTGAGTTATGTTTCCTGATAAAAATAATAATAGTAATAATAATTGTATCCTACTTTCAGCACAGTAAAAAACATGAAATATCAGATTAAAGGTACATTTTTTATCTTTTTGTTTGCAGTCTTACTCGCTTCATGGTTTCATAACCAGCTTCAAACTCCTCCCAGGAACCTTAATTGTTACTGCATATATTATGATAAGGCCTAAATAATCATGGAGCATCGGGAGACCCTTTTGTTCAAGTAGTTCAGACACATAACTGCACCCTTCCCTGTACGATTTAGGCTCCACAGTTATGCAAGTTGTCATCAAGGAATCATCAAAAGCAGTTTGTTGTTTACTGACATTCCTGCATGGTTTAAAAACCCATTTAAGTTTTTATGTCAAATTTCCACTTAAAGACAAGAAAGAAAAACACATAAACAGAATAAGTGAAGAATGGATGATGTGATATCTTTAAACTGCACCAAACCAAAAATAAGAAGGATAAAAGAAAACAGTGAGATGTTATCTCTAAGTTTTTATGGTGCACACGAGGTTTCAGACTTCATACTTTCTGACAGATATGAAAATATTTGAAAAGAGTAATTTGTGATAAGAATGTTCAACATAATTGACAAAATTACTTGAACACTCTGAGGACATGAAATAACATCTCCTGGTCAACTACCAGGGTCTTCTGTTTTATAAAGCTCATGCTAAAGTGACCAAACAGTCCGTCTGTATGTCTGAGAGTCTTTATGGTAATGAGAGAGCACAGCTCTGTGAAAACAGCCTGTGACCAACCAGGAGCAGCTGAGCTACCACTGCTCCCATCATGCACTGCTGTGGTCACCAAGCTGGCATTTAAACCAGGAACAGAGCAAAGGAAGGAGGAAGACCACTGGACTGACCCTCCTTATATCCCTGTGACAACCACATCACATGGAAGAAAGAGACAGACAGACAGACAGACAGACAGACAGACAGGAAAAAAAAGAAAGAAAAACAATAAAATGGGGGGGAGAAAGAAAGAAAGAAAGAAAGAAATATGAGAGAAAAAAGAAAGGATAAAAACAATTAGAACTAAATAAAAAAGTAATTATGAAAGGGAGAGTGATAGATAGATAGATAGATAGATAGATAGATAGATAGATAGATAGATAGATAGATAGATAGATAGATAGATAGATAGATAGATAGATAGATAGATAGATAGATAGATAGATCTGCTGCAGAATGAAACAGAGAGGTAAAAAAGAGGTGGACTTGAGTTACAGAACTGAAAAATCTAAAAAGCGAGAGAGAAATGTGGGAATGTGAGGGAATGAGGAAGAGACAGGGAGAAGAGAGAGAGAGAGAGGAGGACGTGGCAGGAGGTTTGGTTGGATGGGATGATGAGACTCCGGGTTCATGTGAGGATGAGTGTGAAGAGTAAGGCTCTGTGTAATTCATGTGTGCTGAAACTAAACAGTGATTAACTTTCCAACCACGTTAACTGCTGTTTGAGTTTCTGCCGATGGCCTTTTCTGTTTTATACAACAAAAAGTTCACTATCTGCCCAAAAACACGTACAATACATACAATCGATTATCAGGTATCCTGTTGGTGTTTATATCACAGCCAGCCAGAAATACTATTGTATCATACATTATGTAGAGTTAGTTTAATATGTAATGTATAACATGATATTACCAAAGTAACTAAAAGGTAATGTCAACTGTCAACTAAAATATATCTATATAAACCCTAAGAGAACCTTCCAAAAAGGATCAATAAAGTTCTATCTAATCTGACTAACAATTTTTATTAGCAGTCAAATAATAGCATGATAATGTCTATATTGTAATAACATGATAATGATGAGGTAAAAGTAACTTTTGGTAATAGCACATATTTACTGATGTATTACTCATTTATTATCACCACACAATTATTCCACTATCTTATTACCTTGCTGCATGCTGTATGTAAAGTGTTATAACATTGTTTACATACAGGAGTACCGTGATGTAGTGCACAAGTATAAATAAGGATACCACAGGTTAAATGTATTGTAAATTCACTGCACTGTTTGTTTTTGCCCCTTGCAGACAGACTTTATCACAATGATCAGCCTCTTTTATTAAAACTGGACTTCCTGTTTACCTCCTAGAAAGGATAACTCAGCTGTTGAATAAATCAGGAGCCTCTATAAAAGTCGGGGGATACTGAAGAAGATTGGTGAATGTATTAAATCCCTGTGGAAGAAAGCAAGGAAATGCTCTGATCGGATCAGATGACCTTCACAGATTAAGATGTTTGAGCTGTTGTTACCTTTAAATCTCAGGTTTCCAAAAATGATTGTTTTTGACTTTTACCCATGCTGACATTTAAACTTGCAGGACAGTCGCTTGTGCAAAAATGGGAAATCGTTGTGAATTCCATTTGATGAAACGTTTCATTCAGGTTACAGTGTGACCTGAGTGTGAAGGTTGGTTACTGAAAGGAAATAAAGACACACAGCAGAGCAGATGGGAAGGTAATTGTGGGTTTCACCTCTCTTTAGCCCACCTTTCAATTTTACTCTTTATTGCTGCTGAAATGGAGGGGATCCTTTCAGCGTGCAATCATCGGCCGCGTGTCTGTAAAGAGAAGGAATGACTGGCACACCCACACACTCCCTCCACACACTTTACACACTTCACCTGACAGAACTATACCAGGGATTTACAGCTGGGTGTGCGACGACTTTCTCCTCTGGAGTGAAAGTTCAACCAAAATGCCAAAAACGTAACTTTAGAAACACAAAAATACCAGAATAATCACACTAACTCCAAAATGATCAACTATAACTTTTGCACCTTTTTTCTTCTCCACCAAGATGTTTTTGCCTCTTTATGAGCCAATTTCATGGCATGCATTTAAAGGAGCAGTTCACTATTTTAGATAAAACACCTTTTCCCTTTTCGGAAAGTCAGAGGAGCAGATTGAGATCAGTCTCATGTCAAAACATGGAGCTACAGCCTGCAGCCAAATGGTGTTGTTTACCGGAGTTTAGCTCTGTGCAAAGACAAAAAGCAGAAGAAAACCGCTGACTGGCCCTTAAAAAAGGATACAATACCTTTATTTTCTTATAAACATATTTCATCTCATATCTCACGTCTGTGGTTTTGTACAAATTAGTACAAAGTGAGCATTAATTCAGTGTAAGGATGTTTTAAAAAAAACACCTGATTTTAAGTTCTGAGCTGGAAACCTCAACAATTTAGAAAATGTGAGGAAAAGTTTGTTCAAAACTTTTTAACTTTAACCTTATACCTTTAAGGAAATGAAATAAAGTCATGCATTGCATTAAAGTTTTTTCTTGCTTGAAATATGTATTTTATATTATTTATCATCCACTTGCAGTTGGATGTTAGATCTTAGAAATGAAATGTCAATGTCAGAACACCATTTTCCAATTATAAGTCAGTCTGATGAGCCAATAACTGTAGATGTAACACATTCTCTAATATTAAAAATACAGATATCAAGATTCCATCTACTGAGTATTGATTGTACCAAAATATGAATACATTTGTATTTTCTCCAATTAGACAAAAAGTGCATAAATAAACAGGGCTATTTGAGCCAACATATTTTTCAGCTTTTCATCTCGACTAATTCTAGTCTGTTCAAATGGAGAAGGCAGGCTAAACAAACAGGGGTGTGTCAGACAGGTGATCAGGGGTGGCACTGCCCCCCCTCTAAATGGCCACCCCAGGTGCCACCTCAAGATCCTGAGCTATGGTGGCTATTAGCTTTGTTTGAGGCAGACCTCATATTCAAATCAACTATTAGCATTTCTGTGAACAGTGTTTATAGTCTTGACTTTGGACAAGCCTCTCTTTTGAAATCCTCTAAGAATTAAAATTAGATAGGTGCTGTTGGTCTTGTTGGTTCACAGCACCCGTAGTTTGCTTCATGTAAACCCTGCAGTCTCTGCCTACCTGGTCTACTGTCCTATCCTCTCCAGAAAAAAGTGAAAAAAAAAAAAAAAGCTCAAAAATAAATCTTGAAAAATAAAATCCCCTGTCTATGTCAGGACCCTGTTTGGGGCCACCAAAGTCCAGAGAGGTGGGACACGCCCCTGTTTATAATCTATACAGCAGTTATTTTGACTTCACTTTCGGAGGAGCTGTTGTATCGCATGTTTCTACATAGTTTATGGTAATGACATGGTGATGCTAGCTTGTTGTCCCCATCATTCATGTTAATCTAGGCTACACTAAAAGGCATCCAGCTGTGACTTCAAGCAAAATCAACATGTCACCAAAACTTCCCAGAAGTCTAAAAATTAATTATCAACCTGGAAATAGCAGGATACCAATTAGACTCAACCAATCACAGGGCAGTCTCATCCTTCCTGAGACACTGTGGTCTCAGCATTGAGGAAAACAGTGCTGCCGGGTGTGGAGCTAGAGAGCAAGGAGTGAGTTTGGGTTGGGAAGGGTGGGAATGTGGTGGGGGAGTAGAGCGACAAGAACGTTTTTCCCTCTCCCCCCTTTTAATTTTTTCCCTCATCAGTGAAAGTCGCACAGCCCGCCTTCTTCATCACTTCCTTTCATTCTGGAGGTGTGTTTACCTCCCTGAGGGGGCCATCCTGAAAATCCACCCACCAATGCCCTAAACAGCACCTGAGCAGGCGTGCCGTACCTCCCCCTTTAACCGCCAGGGAAGGGAGGGAGGGGGAGACAGAGAAAGAGGATCTCCTGCAAACATCAAACCCTTTGGCTGTGGAGATTCCACACGCGACTCCCTCTGCTGAGTTTTTAGGTTTGCACTCATACCGACAATCACTGAGACAATCCAGCAGTGGGAGTCTGAGCTCAGGGAAAGACAGAGAGAAGAGGAAAGAGAGGACTGGAGGGGGGAGGGGAAAGTCTGGACCTTTTAAGATGTCTGTGGAAAATGAATCATGGGGGCCTGCAGAGGGTTGGATATAGAAGAGAAACACATCTGGGCCAGAGAAAAAAAAAAGAGGAAAGAAAAGGTCTGAGACAAACTCTGAAAAAAAAATTTTCTCAAAGAAAAGTTTGAGAAGTTTGTCTAAAAAATGTTCCGATTGTGAGACAAAGTGGCTCAACGAATGTGAATAGAAAAGAAAAGATGGGATTATAAAAGGAGTGCAGCAACTATGAGCGTGTGAATTGTAATCTTTGACTTTAATGTCATGTTATTCTGAGCAGTAGACGTCCCTCCCTAAACACTGGCTGTGCTCCACAATAGGCGGGCAGACACTGCCAGCTCTCGATTCACTTTGGCTGCTGGGGTTTGTCATTAAGGTTTTTTTCTTTTTCTGTTCCCTTTTAGAAGTTGGGTTTGAGCAGCAGAGACTGTATCAGGAGCCTGACGCAGCCACGTCATCTGCATGTCTGTGCAGGGGGAAACGATCCCAGTGCATCACACTGACTTAAATGTCATCAGGGTTGGAGGAAAACCCCAATAACAGTTTGTTCAGTGAGACACGTCAGGCTTTCAAACATACAACTTCTGTTTTAGTACCTTTAGTAGTTGCATAGGATCCTCCAAAACCCTCAAAATATGTTGTCATTTTCTAAATACAGCTCTGTAGATTTGGAGTTTAAATTGACTAGTTGCTCCACGCTGACTGCTTCTTTTACTTAAAGAAGGTAGGATTAAAACTTCAAGGTATCCATAAAAAATCCAATGCATTACAAAGAAAACACATTGAATTATCCTGCTCTCGGGCTCAGATGCAGAAATTGCCACAAGGGAGTGGCCAACAGACGTGGAAATGCAATGACACAGGACTAAAAGAGAAAAGTGGTGAGAATTCCAGCCATGCTGGAAGAAGATCAGATCAGTGAGGCTGGAGGCTGCAGATTTAGAGCTCAGACTACATGCTGGAAAACAGTCCAATACTTCATCTCTCTGCTCTTGTCTTCAGTCTTCAAACCAGAAACTTGCAGCTCCCTTAGTTGACTAAAGTTTGGAAAAATCTGACACCGGGACAGGAGTGTTACCTCGCTTTGGTGTTTCCTCACTCCTCTATGGTGCTGGATCATAAAGACAGTTCCAACCAAACAAGATTCAACAGCTGGACAAACTGGGTTAAATATTTTAAGTGGTAAAGATATGCATTAATGAAACTCGTGGATTAGGTCAGATAACTGCTGACTTTTGATTACTGGGTAAAAATCTAAGAAAGCACACACACACATTATCACACAGAGTACTGTGTGAAAGAGAGAGAGTGTATGTTAGAGACCCCAGGGAGCTGTTCGAGGAAACACCCCTGATTCCTGCTCAGTGTGTTCATCCTGTCAGACACAGGCTAAGAAAATATAGCAACATGACACACCCCCCCCCCCCCCCCCACACACACACACACACACACACAAACACACGTACACACTGCCAGAAGTGTTCACCTTCGTGTTTGTTTGTTTACTTGGACATACATAAACCTTTTAGCAGCTCACATGCAGAGTACCTTTATTTTGAATAAATGGTTTGTGTGGAACGTTTTGCCATCCACCAGTTTTTTTTTTTTAAATCAATCAATTAATTTTTTGTTTTGTATTGTTTTGTTGATAACATCCTTCCTGACACTCAAAATGCAGTATGTGCTTTAAAAAATAACCAAAGTGTGACGTTGTATCAGTGATCCTATAAGGAAAACCATCATGGTAACAGATGGAGAACTGCACAGAAGATGGTCATCCATACATGAGACAGAGGACGAGCTTAAAATAAAAGTTTGTGTCAAAGATTTTTTCCTCCTCTTTTACTTTCACAGATTTTATAGCAAACTTTTCCTTTCATATCAGGACCTGTATTTAGGATCAAAACCCAGCTGCTTCTTCTTCAGTGTTATTATATCTCTGTTTACATAGTGCCATCTTATTACACCACTCCAGCTTCAAAGTCCTTTCCTGTGATTTTTAACCCTAAAATAGAGCCGGGGGGCCATTTCTGATTACAGACAGGTACAAACCAGCAGTTTTATTTCAAAGTCTCAACACCTTCTTTTCTAAAGTCTGTATTCACCAACAGAAAAGGACCAACCTTCACTCCACCTTCAACAAAAGCCGTAAATTGGAGCGGTGATAATAACGCTAGAGTGCATTGCTTCAATTAGACTCAGTGGATGCATCTTACTGACCATAGAGAGCCCACATGTGATGGTTTTCATGTGTTTTGAAAACCCAGTTTAGAAAAGAGCCTCTTTTTAAACTGAAAAGATACTAATGCTTCTCTTTGACCTTCCAAAGCAAACAAGACCACGTCAGCAAAAGGCTGATTGTTATTCTGCTTTCACTTTAATGCCTCATACTGCAGGGAGAGGGGAGGTGAAAGACCGTTTTGGGGCTCGATTAGGAAACTTAACCTAGGGTCAGCATATTCTGAATCCCTAAAAACAGGACATGACGATGTGGTGTCCTCTGTAGTGAATTTTGAGAGTTTTTCGAGTCGGGTCGAGTGTTTTTTATGTGCTTCAAACTTAGTAAGTCCATGCGACACATACTCAAAACGTTCATACAAAACCCCAGACATTTAAAGGATTTTAAAAACTCCCCCAGACAAGGCCGGTCAGGCCGGACAGCCCCCCAAAAAGAGGACATGTCCGGGTAAAAGAGGATGTATGGTCACCCTCACTTCTGACTTCTGTCCTTGTCCCTGTTTACATGCACTGGGCAAGTCTTGAGTTACTGACAGAATCATGTCTGTCTCTGTTGTGGTGGGTGGCAGATCCTCCTTTCAGCTCGTTATTATCGGGTCACCTCTCAGTTGATGTGTTACATATCAGCTGGCCAGCTACAGCTCTGTGCTGTTTGTTAGGAAAGTTTTGTCTTTTTTATTCCCTTTATTCACTGTAACAATACAATACTCTGTTGTAGTGTCAAGGAAAAACAAGGTAATGGTTCCTGGGTGGCAAAGTGGTTTAGTAGTTAGCACTGTCGCCTCACAGCAAGACGGTCCCGGGTTCGAATCCGGGTCAGGGTGTTTATGTGTGGAGTTTGCATGTTTTCCCTGTGTCTGTGTGGATTTACTCTGGGTACTCCAATTTCCTCCCACATCCCAAAATCATGCAGAAGTGGGGTTAGGTTAATTGGCCGCCTTTAAATTGCCAGTAGGTGTGAACGTGATCGTGGATGGTTGTACGTCTCTATATGTCAGCCCTGCCACGAACTGGCAACCTGTCCAGGGTGTCCCCTGCCGTCGCCCAAAGATGCTGGGATAGGCTCCTGCCACCCTGGGAATGGGAATAAGTGGTACAAAATGGATGGATAGATGGGTTCCTGGTTTTGTTTGAAAACTTCACAAGTGTAGGGCAGAGGATAAGAGGTGCTACTTTGTCTACAGGGGGCGCCAAAATCAGCAAAAACCTAAATTTCCTCACAGGAGCTTTAACAAAGTCTGAATATGACCATCAAGTCCAATCCCAATCTCAAAACTGAAGGACTTTTCATCTGAAGTGGATAAATTGACATCACTGAAACATGAGAGTGTTAAAAATGAATAAATGAAAACTAAATATGAAGACGTGTCTCCCCGATCTTCTCTCACCCTCTCTTACACACACACACCAGTCAGGGCCTGTCCCTCAGCCTGGTGTCTCTCTCCTCTCTCAAACTCCCCTCCAGGCAGACCGCCTCCTCTCTTTCTCTCCTCCTCCTCTCAGAGCCGGGTTACTCAGGTCACATCAGCACAGAGCTGCTGAAAGTAGCATCCACTTAGTCATATTGATAAACATATGTTTATGATGGAGAGGGTCCGAAAAGTGATCTGAAAGGGGGAAAGGAGGGAGACTGGTTTAGCTCAGATGATAGAGGATAATCGTCCTCATTGTGCTGGTAGTCAGATTGTTCTCCTGTCGTGACATGATTGCTGCCCTCTCTAAAACTGTCCTATCATATAAAGGCCAAAAAACAAATCAAGAAGATGCTAAAAACAAACTGGGTTAGAAATCTTCTTTAAACCAGGCAGAAAAACAGCGAAACTGTGCTTTAAAAATCCTTTTGTGCATACACATATTGGATATGATTATAAGCTGTCCTTATTTCAACTTTATCACTTATTTTTCTATTCTATTTTTTCTATTTTTCTCTGTTCCTGTCAAGAATATATTTACTCATCTCCGAAGCCTTTTCTATGAACTCTCACCAACGTGGCTTCACAAATTAAGCTGAAATCCTGCTTAAGCTCTTCCTGAACTTCATGAAACCCAGAGCAACTTCAGCTCTGTGCAGAAACATGCAAAATGTGAAGAAATCCCACTCTCCTTTGCTTATTTGTAGCTTTATTTATCTTTAACAGCTGACTGTGCACTCCTTTATGTTGCACTGTAAGTGTGCATGCATGGCTTCCTTGCCTAAATGTATATTTAGCACTCAGGACTTTAATGAAACGACAAGATGAATAAAAAAAATTAAAGCAAACTGCAGGAAAACCAGACATGTTCTCTCCTTCCCCTCCTCCATCTGAATCCTGCAGTGGACACGTGGAAGAATTTTTCTGGTCATCACAAAGTTTTAAGTTCAGCAAGAAAAGAAAAAAAGAGAAAGTCAAAAAGCAGAGCTGCAGAGGAGGAAAAGAAAAGATTTTTTTTTCTTTGGTCTGACTCCACCCCACCATTATGAGTGGCTGCAGGAGATCATCTGGTCAACAAAGTGAGGAGTGTAAGTGTGGACACGCCCTGCAGCTAAGAAGTGTGTGTGGCATGTGTGTGTTTATGTTACAGGGAGAAAAAGAAAGGACAGGGGGAAAAAAGAGAGAAAATGGGATGAGAGGATGAGGATAAGACAGAAACAGAAAGGCTAAATCTGTGCAGCATTTAAAGAAATCAAAATGAGCAAGAATGACTTTAGTGAATGTGACAGAGAGACATAAAGAGAAACATGAAGAAAGAGAGAGTGAGCGAGGGGGGCAGGCTCATACCTGTCCCCCTGCCCCCTGTAAACCCTGGAATGGGAGTCAATAAGATTCAGGACCACCTCAGTGTTTCAACACGTGCTCTCATCCATTAGTCTTTACTGACGTTATAAAATCAACAGTCAGCTGTCCAACCAAACGCCTCCTTCATTTGGTGATTGGGTCTGCCAAACTGTCGAACAGGTATCATTCGTTACTCAGAGTCATGGTCATCTGAAGGCCCAAATAAACAGTAGTTTCTCTTTATATTCACACTCTCAAAACAGCACTCTTAGTCCTGTTTTAACATCAGCTGGGATCCTTCTATTTTTTTATTGCACTAACGTTTCTATCCAAATTCAAAATTAAATGAAAAAACAGATAGGACAGGTTAGCTAATATGGCTAACTAAAGAGCGCCATGTCTGTCAAAGTTTTCCCAGCACAAGGTTCAATCGAGTTGTTTTATAACTGCATACTCGCATGCATATATGTGTCCCCAGCTTAAGGTTTACTTCATAAACTGTATATACTATGGACAACTTGGTCATGCTTTCCGTCATTATACGAATTTGAGGCAGAGTTGGTCTCGGGATTTCCAGTATTTTCGTCACCTCCCAGAACCACCACTTGCCAGTCCCATTGTACACATTCGGCAGGAGAGTCGCTGAGAGTTGCTGTGATGATGCTCGGCTCAAACAGCATAGCCCCCAGGTGAGCTGTGCAGTCTTCGTACGCCCATAGGCTGTATCAAGTGTCAATCATAGAAAACATGAACCCCTAATAACTTTTGAAAATGGAGCTGTACAGAAAAAAAGAGGACTTGAGCACAAACCAGTCTCACAATAACTACATGTCAACATCACAAACTTTCTAAAGTTTGTCCACAGCTCCGTAGGGATTGCTGGGGGGTGCACGATTTATGACCTATACTGCAGCCCATCACCAGAGGGTGCTGTTCTCAGAGTGGCTTCACCCAGCGAGGAGGCAGACGGCGTCCATTCTATGTAGAGTCTATGTTATACTTACAGTTAGAATGGTCATTAAACAATTCACCAACTAGAGGTGCAGTATACCTTATATACCTGTATTGATGGTAAATGTCTTTATTAATTTATTAAATATTGATCTTGTGCTAAAAGTTAGCAAACCGTAATAGACCGAGCAGCTCTCTCAGAGGTGACTCAGCACTTTGAAAAACTGATAGGTCATACTTTTTAAGCTTGTGGCTGTTTCTAATCAGTTGAACTTCTATACTTTCAGAAGCTCTTCTGTTTCCTTTCAGTTCCATTACTCACTCACAGGAAGCAGCTTATTCTTCAAAATAAAAGCATTTTATTTATTCTTTTAAAATGCAGCAAAAATAAAAAATAAAAAATACAAGCATGTTAAAAATCGTTTTATGAGGAACTGTTTTTATCAAAGAAGTCACAGTGGTGTGGATAAATGATAAAGTTGACCGTGATTAGAAATTGATGACATATAAGTTGTTTGTGTTTATTTGTAGGTATTATGAAAAAATATAACATGCTCTTTGACCATTTTCTTGCTTTTTCTCAGTTTTACTTACTGTATTGTTTTAAATTTTAACTTTTTCATCAATATCACGACAATATTGTTATGGTGATAGTTTATGACGAGGTGTAAATCTGCCCTTGTCAGATGTCTAACAAAGATAAGTCTGAGATGTCAGCCCTAATGTCATCAAGTGAAAATGTTGAACTATTTGTACCTTTATTTGATTCTGCTAGCCTAACAAGGCCACATTAAGTTCAAACAAACTGAAGAATTCTCAATAAGGAAAGTCTACTTCTTTAATTTTTATTTGGAAAATGAGTTTTTAAACCTTTTGGTCAGAAAAGTAGGAATAGATCTACAGAAAAAAAAATTTTAAGGTTTTTAAAACACTGTGTCAAAATGAAAACAGTAAAACTTCAAAGGGCAACCAGATTCAGATGCCTTTGTCTGTGTCTGATTCTGTTCATTTGTCAATATGGGAGCGAAACAAAATAAAGATCAGCCATCTAGATAAGTGGAGATAAGAAATACGTTTAGATAAAAGGTAGAGAGCAGACAAGACGAGCTTTAATAGAAAAGTGATGAAGCAGCAGCAGTGAGTTAGTGAGAGGAAAGCAGAGGCCGTAGATTTTCTCCAGATGCAGAACTTTTCACAGTGGACGTCAGCCAACAGGCATGTACTCATGCTTTAGCTATGTCATGGGCTGCCTGCGCTACCCTTAAACCTCCTCCCCCTTCTTTACTCTCTCTCTTTAATTCCTTTAAGCTCACGCTCTCACTTCTGAGCGTCTACCCCTTTCCTTCAGGCTCGCAGGCTGTGACTCATTGAAGGACCATAAACAAGACACGTTTATGTGCATCGTCATGATAAATACTGGTTATGGACTCTGTCTAGTCTCTCTGATACTTTGAGACCATGAAAAACCAGCCTTTCAGTCTATGATTTCTCATCTGACAGAGTGAGTTTTAGTAAACGCTAGCATTTGCTATGATGGTGATTTTCCATGGAGTGCTGAAGAGAAGAGAGAGAGAGACACACACAGAGGAACGAGAGAGAGAGAGAAGCTGGGAGGGACTAGACAAAAGAAACTGGAAAAAAAAAAAAAAACATCTGTAATTCTCAGATGGAATTTCTTCCATCATCAGCCAAACCTCCAAATGTAACCAGCAGAGGTTTACACACAGACACACACACACTCTGAGACTGGTGGCTGCAGCGCCCTACATACAAAGTAGATCCACATCGAACCTTTCTTTTCACAAATTAGGAGGAAGATGCAAAAACAAGCTCACATTAGTCAGTTCTGGAGATGTGGCGAGTAGGTTTGCGCTCATGAGGATGGAAATGTCTTGAATATGTTCTTCACAATAAGATTATTTTTTTAACTCATGAATTTGAGTGTAAGTGATAGAAAGAAGCCTGAGGTAACCCTCACCTTTAAAAGGGGGGGGGGTCCACAGCATATGATGATGTCATCAGCTCAGTCCAACCGATCAGTCCAGCAGGGGGGTGCGCCCTTTACTAATGACTGTAATGTGGGAAAGACGGCCCCTGCCACTTTAAGACTCATGTGCCCGCCACATGGCTCCGTGAGGGTGTAATGTGTTCCAGGTGTGGCAGAGATTCTTCATTATAAAGCTGTAGGTACAAACACAAACATGGATTTATTTCCTCACAGTCATGTATGTAAACAAATTCACCTCACAGAAGTTCACATTTGGGACCTTATACTGTAAAATGATTTTATTTTGGATAAACCCTCACAGAGGCGTGTAGAAGCCCCCAAGGAACCCAATCACCAACCATGACCAGCAGCACAGCTTCACACGCCTGTAATGACAAACACACATGCACAACTGGACACCAAATATGCTAAGTCTTTGTCCCATGCCTTTTCTGTGGTGGTCTTATCATGCAAAAAACATAGTTAGCTCATCTTTAGTGCTACGAAGCATAAAGTAAGCTCTTTTACCACAGTTTACAGGCAAATATTCAGAAGGTTATACAGGAAATATAAAGAATTTCAGGCTAATAACAAGCTCATGTGGAGTAGACTGTAACTGTCGGAGAACTCGCATAAACGCTGAGCAATTTGCTAATTAGCAAGTTAAACATGAGCCCAGGTCCTGCTGTTCCTGGTTCCTGCTAAAGCTTGGCTAATGTTGAAGAGAGGGATGGTTTATATGTGTCTAATCTTCCTTTGGCTATGAGTCTATTTATACTGGTGATAATTAAAGGCTTGTCATTTTATACTGTCTGGTTTACTTGTGTTTACATTATTAATGCAGAAGCTACTTCCTGTGTAATCTTTAAGGCTACATTGAAGTATAAAGTATTTGTCGGCAGCTGCAAAAACCACAAGCCACCGATAGGCCGGGCTGTCTGTGAGGATTATAATAAACAAAGTCAGCCACAAACTCCCAAACAAAGTATCTGAACTTAGTCACTCAGTAGGAACTCACCTGGAGTTTTTCATTAAGTTTTTCAACAACTCACTGAGCTCCACTTGACTAAATGAAGTCTGCCTCAAACTCCATATTCAAGCTAATAAATGTAATTTAAAGCTCCTGTGAGGAACTGCTCCTGTGAGGTTTGGCGCCCCCTGTGGAGAAATCAGACTTTGCTTATTCCGTCCTCCACATGCTCAAGAAGGGATTTTTTAATTTAGAAAAGCTAACTTGCTAAATTTTTTTAAAAAGGAAATTTTAAAACAGGGCTGTTTTTGACACCTGCACCCCTCACTGGTTTCTTCTCACAGGAGCTTTAAGAACACATCTGATTAAGACTATATTAAAGGAGTAGTCTGGCAATTAACAGTGTGCTTTTAAAAGGCACTGTTAGGAGTTTTTAATTGGTTTAGAAACAGGCTGAATACAAGACCATCAGTAACGAGGCAGAAAAATATTCAATTATGATTTTTAATGCCTGAAACCACCATGAGGAGGGTTTTTGCTTGTTTGTTTGTTTGTTTGTTTGTTTTTTTAATTCTTTGCATGTCAAATCCTGAGTGATACATTTTAGTGTTTAAGACAACAAGGTGAGGTTTCGTCTGGTCTGAAAAAACTAAAACCACCAAAAGTCACCCACAGGAGCTGTAATGTTAGTTTTTTTATCATATTAGATATACTGTATAAGTTCAATATATTGATTGTGTTTTTTAACTTGAGTTGTGTGTTTAATTAACTTTTATTGTAACACCGGGTCATGTGACTATGGTAAACACTAAATGTGGTGCTTATTGAGGATGTTTAATTAGCAAAAAGCTAACCATTAGCCAAGCTAGCCACAAATAGGTCATCACTTGGCTTGGTTTATGTGTTTTTACCATGATTCTGTTGTGCATGTGTTTTATTAAAACGTGGAGTTTGAGCTTTTTAGATTGGGTGACACATTAAAAAAAAAGCCAGTGCACAACACTGTCTGAATGCTGTAATCAGTATTTTGAATCTGCAGTTTAATAAGAGACTTCAGCTTTTTCTCCCCTAAACTCTGAATCAGTGGCGATTGCTCTAAGACTGCAAGGGAAGCTCGGCTTCCCTTAAAATGTCAGCCCCCCAAAAAAAGAAAAAGTGGTGAAATACGTACTGCTGTGTGTACATTTCATTAACTAAATACGCACTAGAAAGCCTTCATCTTTTGTTCAGACACTGTGATAAGAAGCTGATAATTATAGGTAACCGGCATAACTTCGTTCTCATTCATCCTCGCAGCGCCTCAGCGCTTTAAACAGCCGGACGCTGGGCTTCTGCTGACTTCAATGTGGAAGCTAAAAGTGGGTTGTTCCAGCAGCGAAACTAGACGCTCATTGGATAAATGCTGGGCTTTGTCCCGCCCAATGGAAGCTAAGCTTCACTGGAGTTCTATGGCGAGAGGGCGGTCCCGACTTTCTCCCGGACTGCAAGCTTCTGCATCCATGATTGGATGAGCTGTCTGAGGCGAAATCCTTTTTTGATTGACAGCTAAACAAGCGAATCAGCGATCTTGAAGAATAAAACATCTACCAGAGCATTTTCCAAGTCATTCATTCCGTTGTTCTTAACTGCTCCGGAGACTTTACCGATCCTCAGCGACTTTTGTCTTTGTTAAAAACGACTGCCGTTGTGTTTGGCGACTCTGTTCTGTTACATACTAATAAACAAATACAATTATGATGTAGGCCAGAAAAATGAGCTTCCCCTCATTGAAAGACCAGCAGCCGCCACTGCTCTGAATCCATATTTGACAGCTTTACAATGAGAAACTTCACAAACCTACTCCAGTAAAACAACTTAATGATGCAGAGTTATTAGTGCAACATTTGTTTTCAGTCACCAACAGGTTTGGCGTGCCGCAGAGAGGGGGGACTTCATGCTGTGCCAAAAGATTGGCCTCCTACCATGGCCTTAAAGCTATAGGATACACTTGTTTCTACATAAACTGTAAAAAAATAAAAATAAAATAAAAGACTTCCTTATGCCTTGAAAAAAAACAGAGGGGGGTCATATCAAACACGGACAGTAGAGGTTCAAATCTGTACCTCAGGACCCAGAAAACCATCCCCTGCACTAACTTGAGTTCCTTTTTTTCTCCTTTTGTTTGGCTCTGCAGAGTGTTTTCTCTGGACAGCAAACCCTAACATTTGGGCCATGACTCCAAACCGAGGATCTAGACAAGCTGCGCAACAGGCAGAGGAGAAAAGAAAAAAAGAAGAGGACGACTTAAGAAATACAAGAAGAGAAGTGATGATGTGGACCCTGTGAATACAGTGAGAGGGAGGAGTAGGAGAAGGAAAAAAGGGATGAGTGTGCGAGTAATAAAAAAAACAGAGACATACTTCAGATTTCTACATGCAAAGTTAGCCGGTTAAAGCAGGCCACTCAAAGCCTCACAAATTAATCCTAGCTAACACAATCCAAAGTCACAATTTCATCAAACATGTATGCCGCTCACTTATTCATATCAGTACTGTTGTCTGTTTTCTGTTAAATCGTGTATATGCTCTGCTGTATCCTGACTGTGCCACATACTTCCTCCTTGGCTCCTCCTTGCAGGACAGCGTGGGGGTCTTGATGTTATGGCTCCTCCTGCTATATATTCAGGTGGTCTAAACAATCCATTTTTTATTCAAATAAGATTTTAATGAACCTTGTCTATCAGCAGAATCAGGAGGACATCTGTTGTTGTCTCACAGTTTGTTAAGGCCACACACTCCACTTTCTTCCCAAAATGTTGGGCAGGATGCACAAATGTTGTCGTGTCTCTCCACCTTGTTCAGGGTGAGAGGTCTTGAATCCAGTGTGTCTAATTGCTAACACAAACTGTGTTCTGATATCTCATTCATCTTCGACTAAATTTTATATTGTACCTACCATGACAACAAATGATTGCCTTTTCTCCAGTTCTTGGTTGCCTTTTGTTTTTGCAGTTGAAGATGTCATTTCATTGCAATAATGATAACTATTTAGAGTACGTTTTTCTTTTACTGTAGTTTCTCAAGTAATCACACTTGAAAAGGGACATGCCAACACACCAACTTTCAATTTGACCCTAATTTTAGACTCTTTTCCCACCAGGAGTGGAGTCTTTGATTTCACCCTGCTGCTTTCTCTGCTGCCGATAGGAGATGTCTTCCAGCCTTAGCCTTTGTTTCTTACTGCAGCAGCCCTCCTCCCACTGGATGAGCGGGTGGAAAATGTGACACAGCAGCAGACTAAAATGCAGGAGTAACGCTTCTCCCAGACAGAGGGAACAAATGGAGAGAAGGGAAGATCGCCCAACTTGACTTTCTTTAGTAAAGCTTATTCAGATTCAGATTTTGATTCAACAAAACAACAGAAAATGTCCTTTTTTACTGAGTGGTAAAAGTTTTGGTCAAACCATTAAGAGCAGATGGAACATGTTCAGCTGTGAAGATGGATATGGATGGGATTCCCAGCCCCACCCCCATCTACACAAGATCACACAAAAGACACAACACAAAGTCACTCACAGCTCTGAAACAAAGCTGTAAACTCAATGAACAGCTTCTACTCATACTTGAATCACAGCCTTTATTTCTAAACAATGTTGCTCACTGATATCTTTTGGAAAATCTAAAGAGAAATTCATCACAAATCTGAACATTTGATAAAAGTCCTGCCAGTTTTTGTAAAACAGCAAAGTAGTCTCATCTTTTATCCAGCGTATGATAAATAGACCAGTTACACATTTCAAATATGTTCGCTCAGCTGTCACATTTCCACACTCTGTGTCCTCAGGCCACATCCTTTCACTGCAAGCTCGGGGAAGTTTTAAAGCCTGATTGCTCTCAGCGAGCACCCACCAGGTGTTTTATGTGGCAGGTGGAGGTTTGATTGGTGGCAGGTGGCAGACAGTTCAAGTACTAACCTCAGTCTGTAAGCCAGTACAGGCAGGGCACAGGACATTTTAGTGGTTAACTATAACAACACCAACAAATACCTGCAGAGAGAGCTAAGCCTAGCTTGTGAGAAACATCACAGTACATGAAGCTGCTCTTAGTTTTGGTGTTTTGTGCCAAAGCTTAAAGCAGTAGAGGCTGCAGTTTATCTCAATGAAATCCATTGTTTACATCCATTATTTTTAACTAAAATTACAGGCATTGAAAAAGGTACTTTCCTTTAGTTTGCACCTTGGTTCGCTGCACCATTTGCATCAGGTCATTGCCCACTCTCCTCACCCGGTTATTGACTCTTTCCTCTATCCTGTCCTTTCAATGAAGCCTCTGAAAAGCCCTAAAAAGTGGTTAAAAATATAAGAATGCCTGTTCTTCTATAGGTTAACACATCATAATCTCTGGATAGACATTAAAGTGGAATATTGCATTGGAAGTTGCTTCTGTTTGCAGCTGGAGTAGTGTAATACATTACACTCTTACTGTAATCTGCACATACATGCAGCTAATAATCCCATTCACACCATCTACATTGTTGTTGTTTTTTTTCCAGCTCTTGCACAAGTTCTTTAAACCTAATTGCTGGAATCACTAGAAGCTCCAAAAAGTTGTTTATCTCTTCCAGAGTCTGTATCATCTGATAGTGGCAGCCTCTGAGGCCTGTACTACGAAGCTGGATTAACACATCCAGGATAACTCTGCGACAACTCGCTCAACTTCACCGGATCTCCGCGATCCCGATCAGCTGCACTACGAAGCCTGTTATCAACTCGATAACTGAATCCAGTTCAGATCTGTGCGCGCACACGTAATGGGGGTCGGGTCAGTGCCACCGGACCAATCTCCACAATGGAGAAGGCTGCATGTCATTTTTCACAGCTGAAGAACAGAGCTTTATTTAAACAGTGAGACAGACACAGCCGCTAAAAGCCGGAGGGACTGCCGGCAAAAAAAAATCACCGGTTGTGTCAATTACATTTGTGTGTTCATAAATTTATGGCCCCCTAATATGTTGTCATGCAGCGTGTGTGATCACCAACATCACTGACCTCATTATTTAAGATACAACAGCAGTGGGGAAAAGAGTACGTGGGAGCAAATAAAAATACATCTAAAAACATCCTTTAAAGTAGTTTGTAAATTTATTGGAAGATTTTATTTGTACATATTTCAACGCGTAAACAGTGACTTCCTCACACTGCCTTTTTTTTTCTCCATCATGTGATGGTCACGTCATCTGCAGACACATTTGGGGTTAAGAGTTGTCTAATCTGCTTCAATGAATTCTGAATGATGACTAACAAATTTGAACCCAGAGCTTGGCAAATATTAGTGTGTTGCTTAGACTTCATGCTACCTGAATATTGAGGCCGTCCGAGGAAAACCTTTAACGTTCATAGAGAACGTCATCAGGTAAATCAAACGGATTTGAACGATCATGAATATAACGCTCTCGGCGGAGCGCTCCTCTCACTATCCGCGCAACGATGTCCCCGGGATCCGGCAAAAGTGGGCAAGCCATTTTCCAAGAGATCCGATTGGTCATCGGGCGGTCTTTTATACCTGCTGAGATCTTATCCTGAAACATAACCTGCTCCGGAGCAGGTTTGGCGTTCCGCGTAAGTTACCGGGGCAACGGACCCGGATAAAAAGAGATCCACCTTCGTAGTACGGAAAACCCAGAAGTTATCCAGAAGTTATCTCGCTAAGACCAAATCCAGCTTCGTAGTACAGGCCTCTGGTCTAAAGAAATAAAACTGACGCAGGAGTGCTTAAGGCCACTTTTAGATGGAAACAGTCTCCATAGAAAACGGAAAAGTGCCCTTTCGTTTTCGGTTTTTATGCTGTGTTTACACAAAAACACAATGTGGTTGAAAAAGCTGTAATGCCACTTTAGGTGGCGCGTGTCGGTGTGACCGCGCTCCCATATTGACCAACAACGCATACGTAGAACTACTTCCGTTCTACATTAATTATTTGATGCAAATAATTCATGCGCCTCCTCTGCAGAGCAGTATGATCCGTGAGGATTCTGTACAGGTCGAAATTGAGCTCCTGCTGTTCAATAATAACCACAGCGCGACTCGAATGTCTAGCATGGCTGTTGTTGTTGTCATTTTCAAGGAAGCTGCGCATGGCTATGATGTCATAAACGTTAGCCGACGTGAGCCATGGCATCAAAGGTTTGACCGTTTTCAGCGATTTTGTACTTCAGACGAAAGCGGGACTAGCAGAGCGTTTACAACATTTCCACTCTGGAGGGGGTTTTCACTTTGTTACTTTTTCATCTCCTGAAAAACACAGTTGCCGTCTAAACGGACCCCCCTAAATGAAACTATATTTTTACGTTTTCTATGGAGACCGTTTCCATCTAAAAGTGGCCTAAAACTGCAGCTCCTCAGGTTCCCACTTTAAAACAAAACTGTTTATAACACCTACCCACCTCACTGGTTTTGTCTCACAGGAGCTTTAAGAACAGAACAAGACTAGGCTGGCAAACACAGGATACACGAAGCCAAATAAGCCTGTTTTTAGATCAAAATTAATTGACACATTAGTTTAGACGAAAGGTTATGAGATTGACGAATCAGAGGCACCGCTGACTTGACTGCTAGGTTGGCGACTAGAGCCAAGAGTCTAAGGGGCGAGTGGATCTAAAGTTAAGTTTCGAAACTCTGCTTCATAAACAAATGGTTAACATCATCAATGTTACATCCGTGTATTATCATATTATGGTTTTAAGATGGACTGTAGACTACTTCAATCAAAGTATAACACAGCCAGAAACTGCCCAGTCCCTTTCTGTGAATTATTATACGCTAGTATAAATCTCAGATTTATGGAGTCTGTTAGTTTTACAAACTTCAACCCAAAACCAGCCTCCGGGTAAAACTTTTTTTTGAGTGGACGGACGTGTTAAATCAAGGTAACCATGCAATAATAGCTGTGCTGTCTAAAGACATGTATTTTAACTTGACATCCTAACATTTCCCATTCTGAACCAAGCCCTGCCCAGACATCAATCCTCAGTATATCGTCTACACCTTAGTTGATGTATTTTTCTGAAATTGTTGGTATGTCATGTATGTCATTTTGCTCACACTGGGATACAACAACTCAAAATAAGTGAGAAGTGCGTTTCCCTGCATCAGGAGTCCTGCCTAGTTTTACAAGATCCAAGTGTTTTGTCGACCGTTTCCCCCTCCTCCTCCATCTGTGAAATCATTCAAGTGCAGAGGAGGTCTGGAGGAGTCATTTTACTTCCTTGTTGTCACACCGACTGCAGCCGTAAAAAGCTGGGGAGGCCTGAAGTTTTCCCTCACGAAAACTCTGAAAACTGACGAGGCAAAGTTAGAAAATATTTCCAACCTTTCAGCAGAAACAAATCTTAGTTTCTCAGCTTCAGACATGACATGAAAAGATTTTATGACATTTGCTGGTTAAATAAAAGCAGAACTTCGTCTCTGTGAAACTGCAATGAAAGTCAGATAATATTGTGATGGAAAATAAACTTTTCTTGTTGGGGATCTCTGTGATGCCCCCTTTTTCCTTTTACAAGGGGTCAGGCTTAAAGGGGCTTGGCAACTGTGGGACTTTAAGTGATGTGTGGAGGGTTTTTTTCCCCTCAACTTTGACCTCATCCCTGTAACTCTTGTTTGCCACCCATCATTCTCACTGCAGGGGCACCGCCATCTTTGTGTCTTGAGGCGTACAGAAACAAATCAGTAAAAGGAGGGGAAAGTTTTTTTTCACCCGGTATCATGATCATTTCTTCTATCAAATGATATCCGAGGCAGCTAAAGTCATGGAGGCTACATTATTGTGGTATGTGAACCTAGACTGAAGGGAAACAACCGTTTCCACACTGGAAAAAAGAACTGTCGGATTCCTCCCTCCTAAAGCTCGGCCAGTCATCATCCAACACACCAAAATAAGAGTACAAGAAACTGGAGCAATTCAGAAGAGGTGGAGTTATTGAGGGGAGCTGGTAGGAGGAGAAAGAGTTTGAAATCTCAGATTTCCTGCAGTATTAATATGAATAAAACAGTGTTTCATGTTCACATCTTCTGCAGAGATTTGCTTCTTTTTCTTTTTAGGTGTGAGAGGGATGTTGGCACCGTGACAGCCGTGAAAGCCTCACAGGGATTAAAAACTGTCATAGTGTCTCGTGTCCTGCACTGTAAGAAGGTTCTTTCTTTTTTGGATGAACAAAACTAACCCTGTTTTGGCAAATTTCATTCCATTGTTAACCACAGTGGAGGTACAGATGGAGAGCTTTGTCTCCCTTTTCTCTGGTGTGTCATCCGGGGCTCTGAGTGCATTTTCCCAGATGTGTAATGATATACTGCTGTGTTGAACTTGCCCCTAACCAGCCAGCAAGCAGGCGAGAGAGAGAGAGAGAGAGAGAGAGAGACTCCAGACAGCTGAACTCACTTAAATGTGTTCCTCATGTGTGCGGTAATATGGAAAAGATTTCAGCGCTCTCCCCTCCGCTCACCAAAACTGCGCACAGCTTAACCCTTAAACAACCACAACAAACACTCTGACTACACTGAAGCAGCTTTTGTAAACCTGCAGGACCTTCATCTTAATTTGTGAGAGCAAACATGTTTCAGGGGTTATTGTTTAAAGCTAGATTTAGCCCCAGATCAGGAAATATAGATAACCAATGTCCAGGTTCTGAAGGGATGACCTCATTTCAGGAGGGTTGGCTTCCCTTGTCTCCTTTTTTGCAAAGTCTCTAATGTTCAACTGTTCTCCTTTATGACAGTGTGAAGTGGCCAGCTAGCCTTGGGTTGCTAATAAGGAGATTCACATTTGCAGAGTTTAAGATGTTTGCCTTGTTAAAATTACAATGTTTATTTGGCTCCTGCAATAATCCCGCTGCAGAAGAGCTGATGAAGAGCTGAACGCTCCATTAAAGGGATATTCGGGTGTCAAATTAAGTTAGGGTCAATCACACTGTAACACTGAGTTAGACCCCCCCCCTCAAGAGCTGAGTGTTGCTGATGGCTTGCTTCTCTAGTTGAACCAACTTTAGTAATGACTGCACGATTGCAATACACAGTGGTCTACAACTCCAAGTGCAACCCTTAACCAAAAAGTCACTCTATAGCCACAAATAATGCTCAGAACAGCACCTAACTTCATCAACAGATCATATAGGGTCCGAGCCATAGCACTAACCATCAAACATCTTTTTAACTTTGCCTGGTTTCTTTAGCAAAGAGACCAAACACAACTCAACCACTTTCTTCCAGCAGCCACTTGTTTGTGGGGAAGCCCTGATGAGTCAATCACTGAGTGTAGTGGATCATTTCCATGAAGTAATAATCATCATAGTAATCATTTTGCACTGCAGACACAGTAGTTCTTCTGCCTTAGCTTGTCTGTCTGATTGCATTTCCATAAAGTAATAATCATAAATGTTCTTCCTTGAGCTGCAAACCTCCACTGCACTCGGTGATCAACTCGTCACGGTTCCCCCACAAACAAGCGGCTGCTGGAGGAGAGTAGGTGAGTTGTGTTAAGTCTCTTTGCTAAAGAAATCAGGCAAAGTTAAAAAGATGTTTGATGGTTAGTACTATGGCTCGAACCCTATATGTACTGTTGATGAAGTTAGGTGCTATTCTGAGCGTTAATTGTGGCTATAGAGTGGCTTTTTGGTTGAGGTGTGCACGTAGAGGACGTAGACCGCTGTGTATTGCTATCATGCGGTCGTTACTAAAGTTGGTATAACTAGAGAAGCAAGCAGTCGGCAACATTCATCTCTTGAGGGGGGGTCTAACACAGTGTTATGGTGTGTTTGACCCTACCTTCATTTTACGCCAGAATATCCCTTTAAGAGAGCCGTGGTGTGTACTGATGTACAACACAGTGCTGTATTTACAAAGACCCGGTGCAAAGATGGGCTAAGATCAGACCTTCTCTTGTCCCATCTCAGTCCACCATGAGTGAAACACTTTGCAGTATTTATAATGTCACAGTGGAAAGGAGGAACTTCCTTTAACAGGCAGAAACCTCGAGCAGAACCAGACTGATATTAGACAGTCATCTGCTGAGACTGTGTTGGGTTTAGAGAAGGGAGAGATGGAGAAAGAGAGAGACAAACTAAAACGACAGCAGTACAAACAGAGGAAAAGACAATGGAACAATTATGTGTACTATTTACAGGACCAGCATGATAATGATAATAGACTGATCTTAGTTTGATTCATGGTAAGTTCAAGTCACCCTGTCCATGGGAATAGCATAGCAGTGATAGTATTTGTAATAATGAACTTGAGGTCAATAACGGAAGCTGCGATTAGATCAACTTTAGCAGAAAGTCGTGTATGTAAATGTCCGGAGAGTTAGCTAGGGTGACTCAGCCCGAACATTGTCATGCTGGACTCCATGGATAATCTTCTCAGACTTCATGTTGTCATTTCACCAAGTTTGGACCTGATGCTGACTCTTGCAATGGACCCAAAACTCTTTGTTTATCTCAAACCTTGATTCAAGTCAGTTAGGTTTACCCAACCAATGAGGATGGAGATGATCACTCCTGAAGGAACTTTCTTTAAACTGATGTAAAAAACTGGTGTAATAATAACTGAATAATCTTGGTGTGATTTAAAGTGAGTTGTCAACGAGAGATAGGAATTGAAGAATTGAATTGTGAACCCTACAGCAAATGTATATTCAGTCATTTCAATTTCAATCCATTGACTTCCATTGATGCCTCTGAAGAATATGGCCATGAAACCTTGACCCAAGATCAGATCAACTCTCTGCATATTTATACAGCCTTCAAAAGAAGAAAAGACGGTTAAAGGGAGAGAAATACAGAAATGGTCGTTCTCTTGCTCTGCTTTTATACAAGTTGGACTTTTTTCTCCTTCTCTCAAACCACGGCCCGGCTCTATCCAGCAATTATCTGCCTGCCGTGGACTCTGGTGACATTGTGTGTGGATATTTCTGTCACGTTTATTATGCGTTTGCTGACCAGACTGTGAGTCATGTGGACACAGGAAAATCTAACCATGTGTTATGCCCAGCCAAGGGAGGTTCCTTACTTTGATTTTCTCCATTTTGCTCCGTGCTTTCTTGCACTTCTCACGTTCTTTATCACCAGCTAAGCCTTTTCTGTTAAAGGGTCTTTGCTTTAATTTTGACAAATTCAAAGTAGGACACAGAAAAGGTGCTAGACGCCTTATTTGAAAGAAGCAGTAGCTGCGTTTTGTTATTTCCAAGAGTCAGAATTACTGACTCACCCTCTCCACCATGCTTTCTTGTGTTTCCTGACACATTTTTATACTCTCCCTTACCCCTCACCCTCCCCACACTCATACCCAAACTGACATTAGACAAACTCCTCAATAACCCCGCCTCCCTGCAAGCTGAAGTCTAAACGTTCAAGAAATGTATTCCAGTGGAAACAGCCTGCAGATGTGGTGACCTGAGGGAGTGGAGACAGACGGAGGGAAGAGCAAGGGATGGTGGGGGAGGCCTGGAGACACTGAAATGATATGAGAAGAAAGGAGGGTTACAGAATGAGGAGGAAGGCGTAACATACACATAGACACATCACAAACTTGGCCCGAGTGTTGTATAATTTGAAGCACTTAAAGTAAATGAGTGCTCCTTAAAGAAAACGCAGCCTGCCTGTTTTACTAGCTCTCCCTCAGCTCCTTCCTTCCTGGGTGCTGCAGAGTCTGAAGAAAGCTGGTGGTCTCAGCATGCTGATATGCGCTCGGGCCTGTCGAGCCAACAGGAGAGCTGAATTCTTTGACTCAGTCTGGCTGTTTGATCGCACTGCAAGACATTAGCAAGCGTCGGCAGCTGCAGAGGACTTCTAACTGTTTTGACCAACAGTCTGAAAAAGCAGTGATTCAGTTCATGTCACCAAACCTAAATAAGCTCATTCTGTACTTACTGTCATACCGAGAATCTTCAAATCCTGGGACTATCCCTTAACCTTCCTAAAACATCTCACATGATGAGATGAATCTGAAGGAAATGTTTACTAAGAGCATAAAATAAAGTTGTTGTTTTTTTTAAAGACTGATGCACCCAAAAGTTCCTGATTTTTTGTTAAAAGTTAAACCATGTGGGTTAAAAACAACATTTACATGATTAACAGCTAAATTCATTAGCAATGCAGATTTAACTGGCTTTCAGCTTAATACAATCAGAGGGAGGAAATCTGCAATATGATGGAGGCAAAGCTGGTTAAATAGGTCTGTGTTTTCTTGTGTTGCTGTTGTTTTTAATTTCCCTGCAGATGGAGGGTCCAGAAACACTCCCAAACTGTCAAAGACATACTTGAATCTAGGATTGGTGCTTCAGCAGTTGCCACATTTTGTAAAAAAAAAAAAAAAGATACTAGCTAACCATCTGGATTCGGAGTCTTCTTCTTTCACTGCTTCTTCTTGGTCTCCCAGTACCACCACTATCACTATCACTGACCTGCTACCCCGTGCCCTCCAATCCCCAGAGGGAAATCTTCTTGCCCTACCTCCTTGGACCAAGCACCGAACTTGGGGTGACAGAGCCTTCTCCATTGCCGCCCGTACCCTCTGAAATTCACACCCCAAACCCACTTTTAAATCACTCTTAAAAACAAACCTTTTTAAATTGGCTTTTAACCTGTGAACTGTTCTTTTATTGTTTTCTCACATTGTGTCTTTTTTAACCTTTTACATCATTGGTTTTATTTCTCAAAATTTTCTGTATTTTCAATTGTGTTTTTTCATTTTATTTTATTTTTCTTTGTAAGGCGTCTTTGAGCACCTGTACAAGTGCGTTATAAATAAAATGTATTATTATAAAATAAATTATCATTATAATTTATCATTAACCCCTACATGGTAATACTGTATGTTTATTCATTTCACATTCAGTATTCCTTTAAAGAGAGACAGTAGTCGTCAATACTGGTCTGTTGCGACAGCCCTAATAGGTCTAGTCTTTTAAAGGCACTATGAGGAGTTTTGGCTGGTTTAGAAACAATCTTAAACTGGTACTGATGCTCCTTTTTGGCTGTCAAGGCTAGGGTGACCATATTCTGAATCCCCAGAGAGAGGACACAAGTACGCAGGGGTGGAGTCACGGAGTCATGCCAAGTTAATTTTGAGAGATTTCTGGTCGGATCGAGTGTTTTTTACACGTGGCAGAGACTCAAACTTCCTGGAGAACCAGCCCCTTTTACTTTTTTAACATTAAAGTTACTTTATTTAGCCTTCAGTTACTCACAGTTCAATGTTGAAGGAAAAAAGGATGAAGTTTTTGTATAAGAAAACAGAGCAAGAGATAAGAAATATGAATTTGACCACAGGGGGCGCCAAAATCAACACAAACTGAGAGTTCCTTACTGCAGCTTTAAGATTCGCTTGATTCCTCTGGAACCTTAATGAAGCTGTTATAAAACATTCATCCTCCCTGAACTCTGACAATGCATTAAATCATGTTGCACATGCAGAGAGTATATGTTGTAAATGACTCTGACAAAGGCCACAGGGATAAAGCTGCAGAAAATCAGCTTTCCAAGCAGGAACTGGATCAGGACTTCACTGAAGAGCGCCACTGCAGCCTGAGCTACAGCCACTCATGCAGCTGTCCTGGAGTTTGTTACCAAGACAAAACAAGCCTTGCTGCTTCCTGTCTGCCTCTTCTCTTCATGTCTAGCTAACCAGTTTTGCTTTTGTGCGATTTCATAATTGAACAGATGAAAAACTTGGCAACTGACCCACAGCAAATATTTGATGGTTTAAATCTCTGAGAAAACAGAGCTGTTTATTGCTGATGCTTGAAATCTGCAGGGACGGCACGATCTATCTGAACAACCATGATCTTAGCAGAGCAGAAATTATGATCGCAATTTCGTAAAAGCTCATTTTAACAAAGGCAAGTTGAGTTTCATCGTCTCCAGATTTCGTTTCAGTGCGCTGCAAGAGAAAGACAGAAACTCCCTGAAATAAGGGCTGTAATTTGAAAACCTCAGCCGCCCCTGCAAGCCTGCTGGTGTGTATAGATGTGTGTGTGTGCATATGTGTGTGTCTGTATGTGCACCTTCAGTGCCCTCTTAATCACAACCTCTGTATGTGTGTGTGTCACAGAGAGCAGAGTCTGAACCTTTCCATCCATCACTCTGTTTCCTCCACACCTTGGACAGTTTTTTAATCTGTCCTCTTCTCTGTCTTCTTTCTCTTTGCCACAGTCAGTGAGAGGAGTTAGTGTGTGTGTGTGTGTGTGTGTGTGTGTGTGTGTGTGTGTGTGTGTGTGTGTGTGTGTGTGTGTGTGTCCTTTAATCACTGACTTTCGCCTTCTCTCTGCTCGATCTCTGAAGCTTCTCTACTGTCAGATGAGAGTGTGAGCTGTAGACCCACACCAGTCATTTTATTTCACAGCTGGGTGAAGCGTTCAGAATAGGATTGGATATCATTGTTCTAGATCAGAACCACCCTGCAGTTAAATTTCCATCTGTCACAGTTTGATGTTTGACAAAAAGACAAGAGGAACAATATTAATCTGAGTAATAAAGTGATTTATTACAAAATCAAGTCAAAAAAGCAGAAAAAAACAATGAATGTAAGGTGTGTAAAGGTGTGGCACATCGGAGCTCCTGATGCCAAAAGTATCAGAGTAAATACACATAAGCAAAGGCTGTGCTCATGTGTTGACTAACTGCAAAAATATCACAATGGATTTAAAATTTCTTATAACATTTATTCATTATTAGGATCTTGCTTTTGACGATCGCATGCAAAAGTCAGACATCTGCACGTGAGGGGTCTCCAGCATAGCCAGCAAGGTGGCAGCAGGTAGTGAAAAAGTATCAGGGTATCATGACGTGACTGAGACGTGTTGTGCCATGATGTGACAAGATGTAAAGTTGCATGACATAAAGTTACATGACAAAAAGTGACGTAAAGTGTTGTATTTACGCACAGTACACCATCCGATCTGACCTAACCTGAACTTTGAGACATGACCTGACTGATCATATCATGCCATCATTACCCTGAGACACTAGCAAAATCTGCAAACCCACTGCCACTGTGACGTGACATAATGCAAACTGTGATTGGTCTGCAGGGATGGATCAACAGGATGTGCTCTGTGGAGGAGGAGGAGGATGTAGAGGGTGGACATTGTAATTACTACCTTTTCCAAAGATGAACTCTGACCTCATCTTGGATCCTTTTGATTATTTATTTTAGTGAAATTTTTGTAAATGCCTAAGGAGACCCTCAGTTTTGATATCAGCCCCATAACAAACATTTAGAGATGCTTTTCATGCCTTGTACTCTATCAGTTTGCCATTTGCCCTTTTCTTTGAATCATGACATCAGATTGACATTGAAATATTGCAATAGTCGAACATTTTCATGCAGATTTTTCTTCCTAATCTCTGTGGTTTATGCTCCTTTCTTCTTACCAGCTGGCTGACAGGTGGACAGCCCCCCCTGACATGAGAGGATCTGCTCCTCCCATAATCCTTAGCACTTTCTTCTGCATCAGAAAAGAAATATGAGACTCTGTGACTGAGACCAGTGAGGAAACCACTCAGGCAGCCAATCAGAGCGCAGCACATCTGGAGGAATCCGTCTGCAGCCCCAGATGGCAGATCTGTGGGAGACAGAAGATGAAGGGCGAGATGTTTGAGTCAAAATGGCTGAAGAGAAATAATCTGCACATGAAAAGGTTGACTACATATCATCTCAGAGGGTTTATTTCTATAAAATCATCATTTCTCAGCTCACCACGTTTGAATATGGCCAAATGTTGAGCTTTAAAGGACTGTATTTCCATTTTATTTCATAGGATCTAAGTTCAGTCTGTCTGCGAAGCTCCATATCACGGACCTGACTCAATCAGCAGTTATTTTGCATGAAGCTGCAGCTCCAAAGTATCCCCTGCTGACCCTTTATCAGGCAGCAGATCTGTGCCTGGAGCACCCACACATCTAAACTAGCTGTCTGGCCTCAGTGATGAACTCCACCACCCACAGGACACCCCACATTCTTGAGGAAAAGAGCTTCAGAGGAGGAGAAACTCTGTAGATTTTAAAACTCTGCTTAAAAAGATGCTTTTACTTCACTTCATAGAGATTTTTTTAACACTTTATATTTTTTGATAAAAGTACAAAAAGATGTGTTTGATGCTTTAGAAAAGATACATTTACAGGATTACACATAATTATCTGTTTCATATGTTCAAATCAGGAGGAAAAGTCTGATGATGTGGAGCTTAGCAGCCATCTTTGATTTCCCCCGCCGCCTGTCTGGTGTTGCAGCTCGTCCACAAACATGAGGATGTAACTGTGCAGAAAGCGGGAGCTCTGCCATCTTTAAAACACATTTCAACTCACTGGCCCCTCCTCCTCTTCTCTTCTCTTTTTTTTTCTCTGCCTCTCTGTCTTTTGGGTTTGACTCAGGGAAGAGCTGAGGTGAAGTTTTCTGGTGGGAGTCCTGGTGAGGGTGGTGGGGGCTGTTGATGGTGCAGAGGGTTGGGAAAAGCTGTTATGTTATTTAGGATAGATCAGAGAAGTGACGTGACCTTACACATCGCCTTATATAGAACACACACATACATATATTTTCATATATACTCATATATAAATCATATATAAATCAAGCTGCAAATCAGAGTTTTGGAGTCCATAAAAGAGGATGAAATCATCAGAATTAAGTTTTTGATCACCATGACTTGCATGACGTATAAAAGTGAAATGAAATATCGATCACCACTCCTTATTCAGAATAAAAGTACAGATTCTTTCCGCTTATTTTCCTTTTTTTATTTTTTGCTCCTGTATCAATTCCAGTGCTTATTGAACATATCCAAATAACACAAGCATGAAAAGCATGTCTTAAAAGTGAACTGAGCTGCAATAAAAGTGTAAAAGTAATGTCCCTGAGTGCCACAAATCTTCAAAATTTAGAAAACGGTGACCAAATGTACCAACGTTTGACCGAATCATTTTTAATTTTTTACTGTTCCATGAAAATGAGCCAACCTCCTCCCTCTAAAAGGATAGTGAGATGGTCTTTTTACAGTTCTCAGCTGTCCATTAGAGATTGGCCTTGAGCTTTGAGCTCTGAACACTCTATTCTGTTAAAAAGTGTCCGAACACTATCACACATATCTGTCCTCTTACTCTTTTTAGCCGTGTGTCTGCTTGATATTAGTCAGTATGAGGGCTGACAATTGTTGGAGTGGTAGTAGGGGAGATGACATGTCTGGTCATGTGGGCAGGTAAGAGTGCTCAGAGAGAGGGGGGGGGGGGGGGGGGATAGAGAGAGAGAAGCTGAAACTGGATCTCTGCTTCACACCTGTCTTTTGTCAGTCTGAAGCTTCAGCAATGTGTGTTGTATGTGAAGCACTGCATTCCACTGGTTATGATGAGTGAAGGTAGTAAAGTTGTGTCCCTTAAACCTTTAATAGTAAAAAGAAATTGGGTATGTAGCATAGAAGAGACGTGGTTAGGTTCCAGATTTAGGGAGAACTAGTACACATATTAAGTTTATTTTTTCAGAGGGTGGGTTTTGTTTTGGGGTGCTTGGTGCATGTGGTTGGCATTTGTGTGGAATTAATGCCATGACACAGAACCAGGTAAGTTGCATGAGCGGTATTAGTCGTACTGTACTCTAAAATATAAAGAGAAGTTGTCAATAAGATGCCTTAAAAAGAGAAAAGATCCCTAACACTAGTAAATAGTTCGCGGAAATCCACGCGTAAAACGGCGCACTAAAGCTCAAATCCAGCAGCAACAGAAATCGTCCTACACTTTTTCTACAAATTATGGTTCCCCGTAAAAATCCACAGCAGCGGCGCAAACTTTGGCCCTGTAGGTGCCAGTCGATGCCCACCGACGTTCTCCAAAATGCGCATTTTACGCACAAACTGCGCGTAAAGGTAAATGCCAGGCGCCCGTGTCCCTGCACTAACATTTCGGATTCACTGCGACCCGTAAAAGAAGGGGAAAAAACGTAGGCCTTCTTCTCCCTTTTAAACCTCGACGCTGTCCACGTCCTCAAAAAGAATGGATCTAATTAAAACGTTGCACTCGTCATCATCGCCAAAGCTTTGCCAAACGCTTTCTGGTGGAGAGGAGGCTGGGAGATGCAGCACCACATGACTGAGTATGAGCTGGAGAGGGATGGGAGTCAGATTGGGTTTCTCTGCTCTGATTGGCTAGGGGGCTGACTTTTGACACGCAGACCAGGGACCCTCCTGCCGTATAAATAGGCCTGATAGAACTTTATTATTCTAGCATCACGGCAGCAGGTTTGTGCTCAGTTTGGAGTTACTCTTGTCACCACAACTGTATGCCTGCTTGAAGGTGGTTTAAAAAACAGGGGCTCAGCAGCACAAGGAGTCTGCATGTCTGTGTAGACATGCTCAGCTTTGTGGATACCCGGATTCTGTTGCTGCTTGCAGTAACTTCATTACTAGCATCATGCCAATGTAAGTTTGAATATCTGCTCTTTTTCTGTGATGGATATTTTTTTTCTTTCTCGGGTCTCACTGCTTTGAGGATCTTGCACTTGGCTTTTGTTTTGGACGTACATCAAGGTCAACCAGAAGACAGCTCAAAGCAAGGCTGAATTTATCTCAACGGATTGAGCTCGTGCAGAGGATTCTTCACTTTTTCCAAGGATACAATTATTATGAGAGAGGGAGAAGTTGCGCAGCAGAAAAAAGTTTTCTCACTTTGAAAAAGACCTCTAAAGTAGTCAGTTTAGAGTCTGTCTTACACTTTAAATGCATGTGGGGCTCTTAAAATAGGTTTAATGTGGATTTCTTTTAGACAAAGGATGAAAAACTAAGTGGGGCGTTGTACAGATTGTTCCATCCAGACGTCCAGGGCATGAGGCTTTCTCATAGGAAACAGTAATGTCTCCCCCTGGTGGTCGGGTTCAGGCTCAGCTTGGCATCAGTTAGACTTTCCCCACTTTGAAGAGAAACATCTGTTCATCTAATCTAAACCACAAATAAAAACTAGTGCTCAGTTATTTCAGTATTTTCACATTTCTTTAAAGTAGATATCCCTTTAAAAATTTAGCTGGATTTTTCGTGACGGTTTTTGCTTGATTCGTCAAAATCTCGATCACAAAACGATTTTAAAATAAGCTTTTTAAATTACCAGACAAGTTGAAGCTTGTGAGCAACTTTTTTCACCATTATAAGTGCATTAATTCAAGAAAGAAATTAGTCTCACATCACTTTGAATGCTCAAGTGCGCCACCTTGTGGTCCATTTTGGACACCAGGGTTTTTAGAGTTCATGGAGAGGTCCCAGCTGTGCCAAACCCAGCTGTGTCCAGCTCTGAGGCCCACATCTGCAACACAAAAAAACACTGAAATCAGACATTTATATAAGAGACAGTCATTAGATTATGAGATTTTTACAATAATTTCTCAATTTAAATAAGCAGAATTTGGTTTAATTTAACTTAAATCATGAAATGTAAACTTTAAATCAGATCATTGTTCCAATAATACAGCAGAGAATACACTTTAAATAATAACAGATGTCATGCACATGTTTTCAAATACATTGTAGGTCTAAGCTTGTTTGCAGAAGCAGGCCAAATATTCCTGTCCCAAGGGCATGACGTACCTGCACAGGCCTGTTAGCAGCCTGATCCTCTTCATATGGAATGCTATTGAACACTTAGATTCACATTCTTCTCTGGGTTAGACAGTTTGGAGATGTTAAACGCGTAAAAATAACCCATAGCTACACTTTTGGACTTGATTCATGATTCGCATAATTGTGAGCAGATTGTCAGCACATAAAAAACACAGGAGGCTGATGGTTCAGGCATGACAGGAGCATATATGACTGTTTTGACTTCAAGCGCCGTTAATGGTGTGAGGCCTAAAGTTTTGGACATAAGAACAGTCAGAAAAAAATCAAGTTTCCTCTTTTTTAAGGTAGATTACTTAAACGTGGATTAGTGTGTTTAAATATCCCAAATGAAGTCTTGTTTGTGCGTGGTGAAGATACTCCTCTCCTAGACCGTTAAAGTGAATCAACTTTTCCACCCTCAGGGAAATACAGTTATTTTTACATGAACTACAGTGAGCTGTTAAGACCTGAATCCAAATGAGCACAGAGACATAGACTGACATTGTTTCTTTCACAGCTGACTGTATTTTTCTGTTACTGTTTATCATGTTCTAATGAAGTATCCCCTCTTCTCTCCCGACCCTCCTCTTCTCCCCTCTTCCTCCTCTTCATCTCTCCAACACCACAACACCACAGCGGTTAGTACACATGCATGAAATCATTTTAAGATAGCTTTACCTTTGTCACTTTGTCTTTTTCATCCAAATACTCCACAAGCAGACGCCTCTCTCCGGTCGGTCTTTACCTTTTCAGGCAATCTCTTTAATGGCAGAGTATTTCATGCAGGAATTTCTCCCTTCCTGTCTATGAATAGGTGAGGGTCCCATTGGCTAAAGTTTGTGTCAATGAAAGGTAAAACCACAGCTCTGAGGCACCCATGGGGCCTGGTACAAAGGATCCTTTCTGAGGGGCAGAGGGAGGTTTGCCCCTAACAGCTGGCTCTGGGTCAGTTCAGAGTCTTCCTCTGCTGCTTGATGCAGATGAGATTTAGGAGGCAAGGTTATGAAAGCTGATCTCAAACCTGTTTGAAGAAGGTGAGATCTTAAGCTCTGATTAAAAATTTGTGTGGACTTGAGGTAAACGAACCCTGATTGAGTTTGCTTTCATAAATCTGCTCATTAGTGAGATTGCCTAAAGTTAAAAACCTATCTGGTGTTTACAGCAAATGTGGGTCTAGTGCTTTTGCAGAACCTTTAATGTCCCATAGACTTGTTGAGCATCAGATTGTTGAGTTTTGTTTTGGTAACGCTTTAATAACTTACTCATGTAAGCATCTCTGCGCAGAAGATAGTGCCTTGTATCAGATGCACATCACTCTGTTGTATTTTTATTAAATCTTACACCTGCATGAGCATGTTTTACTTATCCTTTTGGAAGCTTAGACCACTTATCAAAGTGCTTAGCAAAGAATAATGAATGTTTGAAAAAAGCCTGAAAAGACTGAATAAATAAATCTTACATTTATTTATCTTCTTTTCTATTCAGGGAAGGGTCAAGGTGAGCACATGATGTTGTTCTTGTGTGTCATTTTGCACCTACAGTGGCATATTAAGAGTAGTTTAGATAAGAAGAAGAAGAAGCCACAGAGCATCTGTATAAAGTGTATTATAATCACTGAAATGTGTTTTGACTTGCTTGTGCTCTTACTGTAAGGGTCAAGTTTGTTTACATTCACATTTGACTGATTTAAACATACACCAGATTGTTTGGATATGAGCCATATCTAGTTTTAGTTTAGTGTTGCATAGATTAGAGGCAGTGGCATGCTTTATGAGAGGAATATGTTGGAGCTGACGTGTTGTTACAGCAGACGTCTGCTCTGTATTTTGGTCTGACTGCCTGGTTTTTCTGCTGTAGGGCCTCAGAGGAGACAAAGGACCTCGAGGTGACAGGGTAAGCTAAAGTGAAACTCTAATGCCTCCTATTGAACAGAAGTGTCTGGATATGTTTTTGATGCACCTTGAGGCTCAAAAATTTTTGACCCATTTTTTAGGTCTGCGATTGTTGGTGTCGCTTGACCTCCTAACCCCTTTAGGCCCCGCCTCTTTGTTTACATAGCCTATAGGCCTTTTAATTTGTTAATGGACGTAAAATAATAGGTCCTTTTTGAAACTTAAGACTCACTGTATTTCATGTTTATCCATCCTTGTGAAATAAATCATGGATAAACAACATTTTAAAACTTAAATTGTGTTTATAACTTATTCTTCAACTTATTCTTCTTATTAATCAAATCCTGATTAGGATTTGGTGCAACTGGTGCAACAGAGATTTATCCATCGAATAGAATTTAAGTTTATCTATGAATACCTTCCTCCATAAAGCTTCCTGTTAGTACTTTCCACTCAGTAACAGAGTTTACTCACTTCATCTTTTGTGCTTTTTTTTTCTTTAACAGGGTCCTCAGGGCCCCAATGGAAGAGACGGAAAACCTGGACTCCCTGGCCCCGCTGGTCCCCCTGGTCCCCCTGGACTTGGAGGAGTAAGTTCACTGTTTTGATGCACTTAAAAGTCTCCCTGGTGTTTTATAATGTGTAAAAACTCTGCAAAAATAAATATACACAAAGATGACCTAAGTTCACATAAAAATAGCAATATTTTGCTAATCATGTCATGACCCAGTGACCTTTGACCTAGCATTTGTCCCCAGAGCCACCTGATACACAGCAATGGTTACTGTTAGTGCTAATCTCTAAACATCCTTAAAAACACTGAATGCTGGATTGTATTTCATAATTTATCAATTTTAAACCGTATTTCTGTAAAAATCAGTTTGTTCCATAAGAGATGTGCAGACAACTCTGACCTCAGCTGACTGTTTTCCTCTATTGTTTGGTGCTCTGGTCATTTAGAAGTTCTTGTACATAACCCCAGTTTCTTGTGTCCCTAACTTGTCTTTTTTCTCCCTAACAGAACTTTGCTGCTCAGTATGAGGGTGCAAAAGCCCCCGATCCCGGCCCTGGACCCATGGTAAGGAAGCATCCTGACCCACACAAAAATGATGAGTCAACTAGCACTGATTCATTTGTCTTCATGACTAATTATCTTGTTTTTCTTTTCAGGGTATGATGGGCGCCAGAGGCCCTCCCGGACCTCCTGGACCCCCTGTAAGTTACTGAAAAGATCCATTAACCATGTTGATTACCTCAGAATACATAAACTTGTGTTTCCAGGCTGTTCAAATGTAGACTTACCTTTGTGCCTCGCATTGATCCACAGGGAGCTCAAGGACACACCGGACACGCTGGTGAGCCTGGAGAGCCCGGACAGACTGTAAGATCATCCCACAAAATATTCAAATGATCCACTTAAAGTACAGCTTGAGGTATCTCACCCAAAGCACGAGTCCCCTCTGAGATTTACACTGTCTGTTTTCTCTCCCAAGGGCCCCGTTGGTGCTCGTGGCCCCCCTGGACCCCCTGGCAAATCTGGTGATGATGTAAGTAAATAAGTGTTTTCAGAACCACTTTTCACTCTGACTTTTTGAAAAACTTCAGAAAACTTCTTCAAAACGTCAGAGGACTATGCTAACATGTGTTGTGCTGACTTACAGGGTAACAACGGCAGACCCGGCAAGCCTGGTGACAGAGGCGCCCCTGGCCCACAGGTAAGAGAGATACTCTGCAAAACCCAGAGAACAAAACAGAAGCATACACAGACTTCTGAAGTGTAAATAAAGGGTGTGTCTGAGTAATGTCTTCCTTTGTTTTGACTTGCAGGGTGCTCGTGGATTCCCCGGAACCCCTGGACTTCCAGGAATGAAGGGACACAGAGTGAGTGTGGATCTTCACTTTTACAAAAACCAAACCCAGCATTCAGCTTAAACCTACTTTTGGCTGGGGAAAAGTAGCCAAAAATTCTCCAAAAATATGCATGTAGATGTTTTGGAGTAATGCAAGCAATGCTAGCAGTGATATTGGAGATGAAGGCCTCTCACCTGCGGCCCAAAACTAGACATAAAAAGGGGCTGTTTTGAGGTACAACTCCACAGGTGGAACATCATTTGTAAGGTCTAATATAAACCACGGGAAAATGTTGCTCTTCTAGTAAAAACAGCTTAAAAAGTGGATGTCACACCCAAAGATTTGAGGTGTTTGCATCGTTCCATTGATAATCTTCTTTATCTCACAAGGACCTTGAGAATTAGTCTCCTCTTTTCCCCCTTGTCTTTTTCTGATTGTGCTGAAAGTATCCTATTCTAGTAGCAATGAAAGATTAATGTAAAGATACTCAACCTTGTCTTTGTTTCCACATTGCAGGGTTACACTGGTCTGGATGGACGCAAGGGAGAGCCTGGTGCTGCTGGAGCTAAGGTAAAAGGAGCACCTAGCCGAATCTTTTAATTTGAATTTGAATCTTGACATTAGCCACATGATAACAGATGAGTAAAATACAACTAGTTTATTCTACTTGACCTTAAATCCTAACAGCTAACCTTCTCCTGTCTCTATTATAGGGTGAGCCTGGTGCACATGGAGCTTCTGGAAGTCCTGGACTCGCTGTAAGTTTTTTATGGAGTTGATTGATGCACAAAGCCTTGGCAACGCGATCAAACGTCACTCATACTACCTATTGAAACTCCTGCTGAAAATCCACCCTACACTTTGCTGTCATGCACAGCATTGTGGTTGTTGTTTCATTATATTCTAGGTCATGATTTATAATACCATGCTCTTCATCACCTCTGTTTTTTTTGTGTGCTCTCCCTGCAGGGATCTCGTGGTCTGGCTGGTGAGAGAGGTCGTGCCGGCCCTGCTGGTCCCGCTGGTGCTCGTGGTGCTGATGGCAATGTTGGTCCCGCCGGCGCTGCTGTGAGTACTGGCCCTTTAAAAAAGAAAATTACGTTGGAAAGAATTGAAATGAAAAAAGAAGATCTCATCACAAAAAACATTGTTATTCCTTCTTACTGCGCAGATAATGATGTGTTGAATGCTAGAAATAAAGCTGTACTGCTGCAGTAGACGCACCACTATATGGGAAACAATATTTCAGACTTTGACCTCGATATGAACTTTGACCCTCATGAGTCCTAATGTCATATTTTCCCTCCTACCCAGGGTCCCCTCGGTGCTGCTGGTCCCCCAGGTTTCCCCGGTGGCCCTGGCCCCAAGGTAAGTGTGATGCCATCTCCTGACTGATGTTATCATGTCCTCCTGGAGAGGTTCATGTGCAGGGTCTCTGAAGGAGCAAATAGAGTTCAGTCCAGTAGTTTTCTTTTTTTTTTTTTTTTTTTTTTTTCTGGTGTATCCCAAACCTCAGAGACTATTCCAATTATTTTTATATCTAAAGGATCTCATAAAACAAACACTCAAATTCAAACCCAAAACATCCTCATGACCCATTCTGCACTCTTAAGGACATCATCAATGTGAAAGTTATAAATAAACAGAAACTGATTTTAATGTTGATGTCATTGTTTAATCAAAAATATCTTTTTTGTCTTTGATAGGGAGAGATTGGACCTGCTGGAGCTACTGGCCCTTCCGGACCTCAGGGAGCTAGAGGAGAGCCCGGTCCCAATGGTGCTGGTGGCCCAGTTGGCCCCCCTGTAAGTATATGAAACACTTGCCTGTACCAGAAAATTAAGGAGCTTTTCTTTGATGTCAGTCCTAAATTTGATCTTGATTATTTCAGTCAAATTATTCTTTAAGTCACAGTGGGGAGTTTTAAGCAGTAGTGATACAGTTTGAAATGAATAGTTGTCATTCTTGATGGACTAAGAAGTAAACAATGCAACCCTTGGTTTGTAAAAGACATGATCAACAGAGAGATAAGAAATTGATCTTTGTCTATATGGGGCCAAACCAACAGTTCTTCACAGGAGCTTTAAACTCTGCTGTTAGAGATATAGAGATGTTGGTGTTATTTCAAAATGAAAGTCAACAATGAACTATGGTTATACTTAAATTTAGCGAGTTGTATTACAACACTGTATTGGTGAATATGTGTTGTCAAATGTGTTTTGTTGTTGTTGTTTTTTTTACCATATTGTATCGGTGTCCATAGGGTCGTTTGGTTTTCTGTGTATTCATTTACACAGTAAATGTGAAGACCCAGCACTCATACACTCACTTACTGTCATCAGGCTGCTTATGTTGAATATTTCAGAGCATGGACCTAGTAACAGCTGCAGACCAGCTTGATTTTTTTTTTGGAAGTATTTCTTTAATTTCTTGTCTTCTCTTCATAGGGTAACCCTGGTGCTAACGGTCTGAACGGAGCCAAGGGAGCTGCTGTAAGTACTCAAGTTATGCCATCACGGTTAGCTCAGGTCAAAGGTCAGTCAGTGTGACATTAATACCCTGAGAGGATACTTAAATAAGGCCGACTTCAAGCTGCACTCATTACAATAGTGGTTTTCGTTTTGACTCAGACTGCTAATCTATTAGTTTTGAATCAGACTTCAGATCGATTAACTTTGACTCAGACTTCGGAGCTATGAGTTTTGAATCAGACTGCAGATCTATTAACTGTGATTCAGAATTAAGATCTATTAGCCTTGACTTAGAATATAGATCTATTAGCCTTGACTTAGAATATAGATCTATTAGCCTTGACTTAGAATATAGATCTATTAGCTTTGACTCAGACTGCAGATCGATCAGCTTTGACTCAGACCTCAGATTATTTGGATTATTATCATTTACATCAAAAGCGAAACAATAATAATCAGACAGATTAGTCAAAGACAGTGTTTGTGTTCAGACTTTAAGGCGTTCACGATGCTCACCTGTCCATTACATCTGTCTTTTAGGGTGCTCCTGGTGTTGCTGGAGCTCCTGGCTTCCCTGGACCAAGAGGAGGACCCGGACCCCAGGGTCCTCAGGGTGCTGCTGGACAGAGAGGTCTCTCTGTAAGGACAAAACACACAAAAAAATATTCTTAATCATTCACACCCATCAATGGTTCTGCAATCTCTGAATCGTCTTGTTTTTGGTTTTAGGGAGATCCTGGTGTTCAGGGTATCAAGGGAGATGGTGGTCCTAAAGGAGAGCCTGTAAGTTCACAATCCCACCATTGTGTTTAGTCCAAATTTTCACTTAACCTTAATGTACACTGTTTGAGGCTGATGCGTCAAAACTTTTCTGTTACCCCCTTCAGGGTAATTCTGGACCTCCTGGACCCCCAGGACCTCAGGGTGAGGAGGGCAAGAGAGGACCCACTGGTGAGCTTGGTGCCACTGGACCTGCTGGTCTTCGTGGAGCTAGAGTGAGTACCAGGAGCCGCATTGTACCCTGACAAATCTGCATCCTGAGGTTTTGACACTTGGTCACCTGCTTGTTCTATGTGTCTCCTTAGGGTGCTGCCGGTAGCCGTGGTATGCCTGGATCTGAGGGAAGAACTGGACCCATTGTAAGTAAACCGCAGACACATGGACACACCAAAAACATGCAGCTTCATATGGTGGAAGTTTCACTTTGTGTGTTTCTTCATAGGGTATGCCTGGTGCTCGTGGTGCCACTGGTGCTGGTGGACCACGTGGACCCCCTGGAGATGCTGGTCGTGCTGGTGAGCCTGGACCAGCTGGTCTCAGGGTGAGCATTTTGCTACAAGATTGGGATATCTCAATAAGACCAACAGAATCATTGGAGTTGTTGATTATTGAACCCAAGAGTCTTATCTAAGGAAAAACTACTGAGAGGTCAGCTACAGCTCAGATGACAGATCCCAAATACAACTTAATGATCAGTGTCTTTCCCACAGGGTCTCCCAGGAAGCCCCGGAAGCTCTGGACCCCCAGGAAAGGAGGGACCTGCTGTGAGTACAACTTAAATTTTACACTGAATGAGAATCAACTATCGGTGTTCCTCCCAATTTTTCATTTACTGACATAAGAAGTGCCACCAGCATGACTTCCTATTATTTCCTATGTCCTCCCTTAGGGTCCCGCTGGAATTGATGGCCGCACCGGACCTCCCGGCCCAACTGGACCTAGAGGCCAGCCTGGAAACATTGGCTTCCCCGGACCCAAGGGATCTTCTGTACGTATAAATAAAGAGCTAATGCAGTGAAAAATTAGCATCTGAAGCTAAAACCTATTTTTATGTCATAACCTGGACTAAACTGACCTTGAACTTCCTTCAGGGTGAGGCTGGCAAGCCAGGAGAGAAGGGATCTGCTGGCCCCACTGGTCTGAGAGTAAGTGTGGATAATACCTAACCTTTACCTGAGGTTTGTTTGTTGGTTTGTTGTCATTTTTAAAACATGCTAACATGTTGCTGCGTTTGCATTTAGGGACCTCCTGGGCCTGATGGAAACAATGGAGCTTCTGGAGCTTCTGGACCTGCTGTGAGTACCCTACTGTCCTAATATCCACATGATTTCTTTGCTGAAGCTGGATTTGAGCTGTTTTTTAACACTTCTGCTCTCTTTCTCTCCTTGCAGGGTGGCCCCGGAGAGAAGGGAGAGCAGGGACCTTCTGGAGCCCCTGGCTTCCAGGTTTGGATCCATTATTTGACTCTTAAAATGAACCAACATCATATTTTAGTTCATATAATAACCTTAACCCTAGGACACTATCACTAAAATCAATAACACCATCACTATCGCCGGGTGATTTTTACCCGAAATAATACACCCAACAAAAACTACTTGTCATCAAAATAGGACAAAACATGACAAATTAAAGTAGTTTTCTTTTATTTTTAACTGTGAAATGTCCAAAGGGAGGGAAAAAAGTGCCATGAGGGACCATATAAAAAATATGGCAGATTTTGAGTGAGTAAAAATGACTAAAATATTTCTTATCACATATGAATTCCCCTTAAAATCACTACTTTGTGATAGTTATTTATAACCACTGCGCTAAATAAAGATACTATGCAAATTCCAGGACCACTCTTACTGACCTTATTTGCCTACATGCAGCTATCAAATCCACCCAAACCTACTTACCCTCTATCACTATTGCCAGGTGAAAATCACCAGAACACGTCCCTGTAGGAAAAAGCAGGTTTTGGATCAGGGAAACAAATCTGCCTTCAAAGATGTCAAAGGCAATGCTGAAGCTACCCAGTGACCCATGATACTCAGACAAACGCAACATAATGAAAATCACGTAAACATATTTGGTCGGGTGAGAATAAACCGCCGATAGTGTTCTAGGGTTAAGGGCTGCAATTGTTGATTGTTAGGATTGGATACTCTGACCTACTGATCACTAATTCTATTTTGAAATGACTTGAAATGTTTTTCACGTGTTTATTTAAAGATTCTATTTTTTATCACTGCTGGTTCTGATGTTGTGCTCTGACATTTTCAGGGTCTGCCCGGCCCCGCTGGAGCTGCTGGAGAGGCTGGCAAGCCCGGAGAGAGAGTAAGAAGCGAAAAAACTCTCATCAGAACATCATAACAGAACATGGACACAGTACATATAAGCAGTGCACCTCTAACCAAACATGTATGTCTGTAGGGTATCCCAGGAGACCAGGGAGTTGCTGGACCTGCTGGTGCAAAGGTGAGTCGGTCAGCAGCCATGTGTTATCACTCGAAGTAGTCGGCAGTCTTTTGTATTTAAAACATACATGATAAGAGACACTCACGGGCTCTGCGTGTTCCTTCAGGGAGAGCGTGGAAACCCTGGTGCTGCTGGATCTACCGGACCTCAGGGAAACATGGGACCCCGTGGACCTGCTGGACCTCCTGGAGCTGATGGTGGCAAGGTAAGATGATTGCAATGGGAAATTCAGCACTAAATGAAGTTTACAGTTCACTGATATATTAGATCAGTGCTGGAATCGTGACAGATGAGGAGTTTTGGGGCTCTTTTGGGTGTTATTAGAAGAAAGTGTACAGTAGAATTTTGTATTTGAGATATACAGGTATATGTGTTCAGGCAAAAACTAACCCATAACATGTCCTGTGTGCTCATAGGGAGAGCCTGGTCCCGCTGGAGCTGCTGGTGCCCCTGGACATCAGGGACCTGGTGGTATGCCTGGTGAGCGTGGAACTGCTGGAGCTGCTGGAGGCAAGGGAGAGAAGGTGAGATATAAAGAAACACAACCAGCGTGTCAAACAAGCTGAAAGTATCCTTGTTTTGTTCTGAGCATCTCTTCTCTGTCATTCACTTTGCACCCTTACCTATAACCCCCCCCCCTTCTCTCCTCATAGGGAGAGCCTGGACACAGAGGACCTGACGGCAATGCTGGAAGAGATGGTGCCCGTGTAAGTAAAACTCTCTGGTAATAAAAGAACTGCAACAGCTGGCTGTGTAAACCAGGTCTGAGTCCCTTCTTTTCTCTTTTTAGGGTCTGGCTGGTCCTGCTGGACCCCCTGGACCCACAGGAGCTAATGGTGATAAGGTATGTAGCTGATGCGTGGATAATTTTTTAACTTAAAAACAATCATGAAAATCGTAAGGACGTGGATTTTAGGGTGGAAACTGTAACATAGATTAATTGTAGTTATGACACTTTGTTAAAACTTAAACATAATAAAATTCAAAATGGCCGACATACTCTTATATGAGTGAACTGCAATAGGAAGTCGTTTTCTGGTAAAACCAACCCCAGACACGATACGATGAAAAAGCTAACTCATTGTATTTTTTTCAGATGTTTACTGACCTGAGAAAGAGTTTGGGTTGATAGGTCAAGTGTTTGGGTTGATAGGTCAAGTGTTTGAACATACCTGAACCCAGAACCTCAACATCGCCATCCGATGGTTGTTTGATAATACTACAACAATGGCTTTACTGCGACATATTAAAATAAATGATAGCATTGGTTAAAGACCATAAATACAGCAAACAAAGAATGCTTTAACAGTGAACTACTTAATAAAAAAGTTTTCTTTAGTAAAATTAATAATTATAATTAAAAATGAAAATAATATTAATAATTGTTTTTATGTTGTTCCTGTACTGTTCCTGTCCACTGTACACAGACTTGTGAATTAATAAATGGATGTTACAATGCCATGCAAATGAAACACTCACTATTCTCCCCTGCAGGGTGAGAGCGGTAGCTTTGGACCCTCTGGACCTGCTGGAGCCCGTGGACCCTCTGTAAGTACCTGCGGCTGGCTTCCTTTATACTGAAACTAAATCCCCTGCATTTTTAAAAATCAGATTGAAGCTGTGAGATGAAGGGCAGCTTTTATGTTTGACCTTTTCTGACCAACTTTTAATCGTCCACAGGGAGAGCGTGGAGAGGTTGGACCTGCTGGCGCTCCTGGATTTGCTGGACCCCCTGTAAGACACTCACTTATCAGGACTCAATGACAGTACACTATATGTCAAAGCAGCAGCTCAGAAATTGACCCCACCTTGTTTCACTTCCTCCCATTCAGGGTGCTGACGGTGCACCTGGAGCCAAGGGAGAGCGTGGACCTGCTGGAGGAAAGGGAGAAGTTGGCCCTGCTGGACCCGCTGGACCTTCTGGACAGTCTGGACCTGCTGTCAGTACCACATACACAAAAATGACGCATATTTGTATCCAAATCTGAAGTATTTATACTCATATTACATACAGATATACGGCATGTGTCTGATTTCTTCTTATGCATTCAGGGTCCAAGTGGACCTTCTGGACCTGCTGGAGCTCGTGGAGATACTGGCCCTGCTGTGAGTACTGGAAAACAAAATATATTTAATTCACTTTATATGTCTATAAACATATAGGAACCATAAAAACATCACATCTGCTCAGATTTAAGACCTGCTACACAAACATAACAATACATTTAATGCTATAAAGAGGTTTTCTGTCCTGTTGCGGGGATAAACAAGATCCAAGCATCACATTACAGCCACAGGGTCATCATTTGGAAATGTTCAGATTATGATATTGTGTTTATCTTGATTAAAATCAACCCTCTCTGCTCCCACGACCACAAAACGAAACAATCATGCCTTAAACATGAACTTAAACTCATAGTTTTTCACCAACTGCTAATATTTCACCGTGTGTAACCCGTGACTGTGTGTCTCCAATTTCAGGGTCTCACTGGTTTCCCTGGTGCTGCTGGCAGAGTTGGCGCTGCTGGTCCCGCTGTGAGTACCAATTACATACACACACTTGCACAAATACTCACACATTTTTGAGCTTAACCCACTTCTCCTCATACTCCCTCAGGGTATTGTTGGTCCTCCTGGCCCCGCTGGCCCTGCTGGTAAGGATGGTCCTCGTGGTCCCCGTGGAGATTCTGGTCCTGCCGGTCCTCCTGGAGAGCAGGGTATGGTTGGACCCCCAGGTCCATCTGGAGAGAAGGGACCCTCTGGAGAGTCTGGCCCCGCTGTAAGTCATACATCTGTTTTTTTTTAGACCTTTAAATGGTTTGGTTGGTCCTGTTGTATGAACTGATTTATCTGAGCTTATATAGGCATGGTTCCTATATTAATCTCTATGCATCAATATGTGTTATTTCTGTCTGTTTAGGGTCCTCCTGGTCCTCCTGGAACTAGTGGTCCTCTTGGTCTTCAAGGATTCGTCGGTCTGCCCGGTGCTAGAGGAGACCGTGGTTCCCCTGGTGGTGCTGGTGCTCTTGTAAGTACAGACTATAGTAACACAGAGCAAACACAACTTTCAGAAATAGAAACAGTTGTCCAGTGAAGCTGTGGACTGAACTTGACTCTGAGATTTCTCTGCTTCATCACACAGGGTGAGCCCGGTAGAGTTGGACCAGCTGGTGCTCCTGGTGCCCGTGGTCCCCCCGGAAACATTGGTCTGCCTGGTATGACCGGACCTCAGGGAGAGGCTGGACGTGAGGTAAGGACTAAACAAGCAGATTAATGCACTGAGCTCTTGATGTTGAGCTGTTTCAAAGTCTTCTTAGCATCTAAAGCCAACTGAAATAAGATCTTCATGTAACGATCAACTTACATGTTAAAGCTGTGATGTTATCTGACACATTTAGGGTAACCCTGGTAACGATGGACCCCCTGGTCGCCCTGGAGCTCCTGGATTCAAGGTAAACCTCTTTCTTACACCTTAAACCATGTTTGTATTCAGAATACATGCACATGAACTTTGCTCTGACTGTGATCTTCTCCCTGTTTTCACCACATCCAGGGAGACCGTGGTGAGCCCGGACCCGCTGGTTCCATGGGACTTTCTGGTGCCCCCGGACCTGCAGGACCCACTGGTGCTGCTGGCAGACCTGGAAACCGTGGAGAGTCTGTACGTGTTAACAGCAACCTCCTCCTCATCATAACTTAATCACCCTGTCCGGGAGCTTCATCCACAGATGTCTGCTTTCATCACTCATGGATCACTCTGTTCTTGTCTTTCTTTTTCTGTAGGGCCCCGGAGGACCCGCTGGACCTGTTGGTGCCGCTGGAGCTAGAGGTGCCGCTGTAAGTACAAACAGCCCATAGAAAATAACCACTTAAAAGGGAATGTGTCAATCATCCTCGTCTGGTAGAAAATTGTATTCTCCTCAGATTATAAGATGTTGTGTGTGTCTGTGCGTGTTACAGGGACCTGCTGGACCCCGTGGTGAGAAGGGAGTTGCTGGAGAGAAGGGAGATAGAGGCATGAAGGGTCTGCGTGGACACCCTGGTCTCCAGGGAATGCCTGGACCTTCTGTGAGTGACAGAACTCAAAAATACACAAACGCACAATGCGCTTGTTTTGACAAGGCACACAGTGAAATCTAAATGCATCACAGAGTAGCAGGATTAGCACCGTGATGCAAATACTGTACAAGCATGCCAGGGCTCAATAATAATCACTATGATGTACTTGTCTCCCCTCAGGGACCTTCTGGTGACACCGGACCTGCTGGAGCCAATGGACCTGCTGGACCCAGAGTGAGTAGAGTTTATACATTTGTGTTGAAAAAGCTGGCATGTCTTCAATCAAAAAACCTCCTCATAAGTCAGCAATGAGCAGAGCTGTTTGAGGTAAGGTGTGCGTGTACACATTTCTGTACGGCCATTCTTCCTAAAGATACTGAAAAAGTGGTGGCTAATTAGCTTCTGACACATTCAAGCACTACTGGACTTTTGGAGACTCTTAAGTCAGGTTATAGTTCTCACCTCAGTACATAGACAGCTCTACTTAAAGTCATGAGTGGCCAGATGATACTAGGAAATCTACAACAGTGATTTTTTGGAGGGGTGGTGGGTTTATTCCTATTTAACCAGGCGGTCTTTAGTGTTGCTACTAAAAACTCACATTTATCCTGTCAGTTTGTCCTGAGGGGTACCTCAAGGGTCAGTTCTGGGGCTACTCATATTTTGTATCATTTTCATTGTTATGCTGATGATGCGCTGCTTTACCTTTCCTTTAGCTGTAATAGCACAGATCACATTTCTTCACCTACTAACTGTACTACCAACCTTAAAAACTGGATGGCCTACAGCTCATTACAGCTGAGCATGAACAAGACAGAGGTTATCATTATCAGTCCAGACACTGCACACACCCTCATCACCCAATTTCTAGAGTCTCTCTCAGTAAACATTTTTGTCAGCTTTTAAATCTTTTGAGTCATTTTGGATGAGCACATCAGTGCAGATAGAAAAGTCGTATTTTTATCAGCTCAGACTGTGTTACACTTCCTAGAAAACACCCTTTTGTTTCTTCATGGCTAGACTTCTTTGATTCCTCATATTCTTACTTTTCATAACAATGTTTGCGTAAATTCCAGAGAGTCAAGAATGCGTCAGCCAAAACATAAAAGTGTGCATATCACCCCTCTGTTAGCTTTATTCACTGGCTCCCAGTCAATTTTAGAAGTGATTGATAAACCTTAATTACTTTGGAAGCACAATCTGGACTTGCCCCCATGTACATCCCTGATCTCCTCATGCCTTGCAGGCTCAGTCGTACACTGTGGACCAGCAACCAGACTAGCAAAGACCTTATCCTCTTCAGAAATGGAAAAACTCACTTATTAAGAATGATTTTACTTGGTCTGAGTTTAATCTCAGTTTTAATCATGTATAAGTGCTTTTAACTGAGTTTCAACTTCTTATATGAACTTTCTATCATCTTTTCCATCTTTTATTGAATTTTAACTCATTCTTGTTGATCTCATGTGCCTGATCAGATACAAAGGTGACAGAACTTTCCTGGGGGTTTTCCTGCTGTATTTACCTCTTTTCATGGGCTCTAAGTACCTATAACCTTTGAGGGTCTCTTATTTTCTGCAGGTCTCTGCTAATCACTGTTAATAGAAGTGAAGTTTCACATGCATGAATGTGTGTAAAAGTTTTTTTGGAACAAAATCAACATTTCAAACAAAGATTGAAACAGAGGCCAGTGATGCAAGGTTTCCCAAAAATGACAAATGTTTGACCGGATCATGTGATAATCTCTCTTAGGGACCTGCTGGACCCCACGGACCCGCTGGCAAGGATGGAAGAGCTGGCTCACACGGACCCATTGGATCTCCTGGTGCTCGTGGACCTCCTGGATACTCTGGACCTGCTGTAAGCAATGCTAAACTTTGTGTTCTGAAAGTCTTGAGTCTTCATTTTGTAACAGAGACATTACAGCTGATATAATCCCCTCTCCTGTCTACATCAGGGTCCCGCTGGAGCTCCTGGTCTGCCTGGACCTCCTGGCCCTGCTGGTGGCGGATATGATGTTTCTGGTGGATACGATGAGTACAGAGCCGATCAGCCTGCTCTGAGAGCCAAGGACTACGAGGTTGATGCCACCATCAAGTCTCTCAACACTCAGATCGAGAACCTGCTCACACCTGAGGGATCCAGGAAGAACCCATCACGCACCTGCCGCGACATCAAGCTCGGCCACCCTGAGTGGAGCAGCGGTAAGAACACCTTGTTCGATGACATATCTGTGTATTGTAGTTTACTTGGTTTTCAGCTGATATATGAGAGATTTGAAACCCCCTGGTCACAAGTTTGACTGTTTTTCTGCCTTTCAGGATACTACTGGATCGACCCCAACCAGGGCTGCATCAACGACGCCATCAAGGTCTTCTGCAACTTTGAGACCCGTGAGACCTGCATCTCCGCCCACCCTGGAAGCATCGCCAAGAAGAACTGGTACAGAAGCGCAGACAACAGAAAGCACGTCTGGTTCGGAGAGACCATCAACGGTGGAACTGAGGTGGGAGTCTAGAGAGCTCTGACACTCAAAGAAATAAATGGTTGCCATACGCATGGGTCTAGAAGATAAATATCTGTCTTTCTTCTTTACAGTTTACCTACAACGACGAGACCCTCAGCCCCCAGAGCATGGCCACCCAGCTGGCCTTCATGCGCCTGCTGTCCAACCAGGCTAGCCAGAACATCACCTACCACTGCAAGAACAGCGTTGCTTACATGGATGACGAGAGTGGCACCATGAAGAAGTCTGTGGTGCTCCAGGGCTCCAACGATGTGGAGCTGAGGGCTGAGGGCAACAGCCGCTTTACCTACACCGTGCTTGAGGATGGCTGCTCTGTGAGTACCTCTTCACTCCTTTAGCTAGCTTTGTTGTCAAGCTTGTTTGCAGCTGTGCATCAATTCTAAAACATGGTCTCCTTTTTCGTCCCCAACACCTGCAGACACACACTGGTGGATGGAGCCAGACAGTGATCAAGTACAGCACGAATAAACCATCTCGCCTGCCCATCCTCGACATTGCACCTTGGGACATTGGTGGAGCTGATCAGGAGTTTGGTTTGGACATTGGCCCAGTCTGTTTCAAATAAATAGACTCATGATAAATTAACACCGAAAAAGAGAGAAAGAACGAAAAAAAACAAAATCTCTGCCCTTCTTTCTGTGTTGTTTTTTTATACTGAATGCTGATTTCTCGCTGCACATCCACTTGCTTAAGATGGGCAACTATCTGAGAGGACTGAAAGGACTGAACGGAGCGTTTGTGCAATGCAAATTAATACAGCAACCCAAAGGGACGCGGGAAAACACCTTGTTGTGGGACATCATGTCATCCTTTTGTAAAAAATAAAAGAAGTGTAATAAAAACGCTGAGAGTATGCATCACGTTTGTGGTCTTTGTATATCTTCCACAGAGGAGGTTTAAAACCACAATTTCCATGAAAAAAAGGTTTAAACTACCTCATGCTTGTACCTAAAGAAAATACTATTGACACAACCTTGGTCCGCAACAGAGATGCTTCAAGCTTTGTCCCGTATCGAAAGGTGCTCAGTAACTTGAAGCAGAGATCTATGGTGCTAATATGCAGCTGTGGAGCAAACCACTTTTTACTGTATTACTTTGTATTGACCTTTGAGGAGTCTTGCTTTGGTCCCCTGATGCTTCCCCACTTTAAGCAGGTGGAATGTTCCTAAACCTGATGTCTGGTTTGTTATTTGTTTTATTTTATTTGATTTGGTTTGTTTTTTGTTTTGTCTAGAAGGTTTTTTTTCCCCCTTTGTTTTGTTTTTTTTTTTTTTTTGTTCAGGCTTTTTTACTCTTCAAATCCCCCCCACAGCGAGTGTTCATACTGACAGCAATTATTTCATCCAATTCTGAATGGTTTCTACGGCGGCCTCTCTCTTTCTCTCAAAAAATGACACCACAAAGTCTATTGTACCTATTTTGTATATGTGAGATGTTTAAATAAATTGTGAAAAGTTCTGAAATAAAGCATGTCCAATGTCCTAAAACACACTACTCAGTGACTTACGTGCTTTCATGTATTGACGACACCATTGAAGCTGTGTCACTGTATTTTGGTTCTCATTTGGCTGACATCATCTCAGACTTGAACATCTTCCTTTTGTGGAAGCACAGCCAGATCCTCATTTACCATTCCCCTTTTTTCTTGCTTTCCACAGTACATCAGATTTTAATGTACAGTAAAATTCCTGTTGACACTGTCCATGCCAATGTGTGATTACTAACTTGCATTGTGTCTTGTAAATATGCATCCTCTGATGTTGCCTTTTCTTTGCCTAATACAGCTTTTGCATCCAAATAAATTTCTGTGTTTGGATCAAGGCTTGAATCGCAGTGATACATCCACACCAATGTCAGGTTTTAGACTCAACCCGGCATTCTTGTTACACAGATTTGTCAGAGGCCAACAATCAGTGTGAGTCTAGTGTGTTTAGGGAATTGGGATATGCTCAATTTCTGAAAATAATGTATTCCAACTTAAGTCTTACAAATGTAGACGTTTTGAAGCCTTCAAGGGTCACTTGCAGTTTTTCTGCAACCACAAGAGGGCGGTATGGATCTGTTTTTAATAGAATATATTCAACCCTGGGTGGTCAAATAGTCAGAAAGCTCTTCAAAAATAGAAACCTGAGTGCAAGACAGTATCTGAGACCAACCAGCTTACAGTATTCTCATGGAAAAGCAACAATCTGGACTGTTTACATTACATACACTGTACACAAATGGCACCACTTCACTGACATTTCCACTGATGTTGAAGGTGTATCAGATGCTTCTAGTGGTGTTAGGAATTCAGGCACGTTTAAGAGTTTTTAATGGTGCAAGAGAGAGAGAGACTGATATTAGTAGAAAGAAACATCAGCAGTAACACAGGCTATTCCTACATTGTAATATCTAATGGGTGATCTGCTGCCCTGAGAAAGAGTGAAACCAGGCATGGAACAGCACTATCCAGAAGCTGACTTTTCCTTCTTTTACATTACCCATTGCAATCCAAGGGATACAACTGACTGACAAGTTAAATTAATTTAAAAAAAGAAGGGTTTTTGAATCAATTTATTTATTTATTTATTTTCTGAAAATACTTCCCACATTCTGTATGTACAAGTTCACTTTTCCTACAGGTGGCGCCAGAATCAACAACAAAATTTCCTTACAGGGAAAAAGTCAAATATCATCACTTCATATTTCATGCTACATGGTAACCTCTCACTGCATTACACTGTCAAACATTTTCCTTTTAATAACATATTTCTGGAGCTAAAGTTACCAGAGTTGTGGTTTGAAATTGAAAGCTCCTGTGCATAATGTTTTTACTTCTTTGAAATACAGTAAATTTCACATTGATGCTTATTTACGATATACAAAAGCTAACAAAGACCAGCAGCAACATGATTGATGATTGTTAAAGTGTAATATTTAATGCCCAAAAACTGGTGTGAAGGGGTAGGTGTCAGCCAAGCAGCTGAAAAAAGGCCTAGTTTTACATTTTCCACATAAAATATTATTAATAAATGATAAATTTGACTATCAGCAGTCAGCAGGGTTAAGATTTTGTCAGAAATACTTGAGCACGTAGAAGACAAAATAAATAGAGGCTGCTTTGTCAACAGGATGTGCCAGAAGTGATGCAAACCAACATTTCCTCACTAGAGCCTTTAAGATTGAACTTTTTTTTTTTTTACAATCTCAACTTAAATGTTTGTTTAAATGTTTGTTTGTTTTTAAGTCCATCTTGATAATCTGCGACAGTTAAACCATGTAAGCCAAAAACTGAGGCAATCTATCAAAACTGCAGATTGAATTTCACCTCCCTTTGATGAGCAAGTACCTCAGAGTGGCACCTCTGTCAACACCTTCAATCTACAAATCACACAAGTTCAAAAAGAAGAGTTTGAACTCACTGAACTGAGTTTACCAGAACTAACAATTATAATGGGTGTGTTTTTAATGAACAGCTAACAAAACAGGCCCTGTCTGTTTCATTCAGGTTTACCTCTTTGAGCAAAGAGGACACTGTAGTTAACTTCTGCAAATGTCCTGATCCAAAACCACTAAAACTAGACTTGTCAGATCTGGAATAGGTTATCTAAGAATATAGACTTCTTCAAAGAAAGGGGATTTATTTTTGTAGAAATACAAAAAGCAGGCCCTAAAGCAAAAAAACACAGTCACAGCTAGTCCCTCTAGGACACTGTTTTAGATTTATGAAAACTTCATTCTAGATGTGACAATGCAGATAAAGGGACACTTCACTCCTTTTTCACCTTCCATCAACAATAACAACTGTGATCTTCTATTATAATTATCTTTTAACAAACCTCTACCTGTGTTTAAAGAAGTCTGAGGCTTCTCTAGACTTTTGCCAGATATAAAAAGCTAGGGTACAGTGGTTCTGGATCAGAACCTAGTCTAATGTGATAGACTTTCTTGGACAGTCTAGTATAGATCTGAAAAGTGTTGGCATTGTGGATCCATATCAGGACTTGGTCCCGTGTTGTCAGAAACAGAAGTAATAAGTTTACCCTGTTTTGCATTTTCACAAATTCAATAAAGGTTTTACAAATTTGAAGTTATGTTATGAAGAGACTTTAGACTATGACTTTATCATAACTTTGAATCAGAAGCTGCAAATAAGCAAAGTGATTGGGGATACAAGCAGAGATGTTTGACGTCAAAGTAGATAATAGTAGTATCTCATTGTATTTGCATTTGAGTAATGGAACAAAGTACACAGCTGTTCAAATAGTCTTTGCAATCCTTTTATTGGTGGAACAACATGTTCTAAAGACTACATGAATTCAACTTTTGGGCTGTTTATTGGCTTGGCATTGTTGAAGCTCCCTCCAAAGTCTCAATCCACGGGTTATAAATTTCTGGATTGGGATACTAAGGATAATCAAGAGAGTGAAATATTTTGGTAGCTATAAATTACAAGCAAGTTCACTGCTGCTTAAAGGTTAACTACGCCCATGAATTTATCACAGACCTGAAAATTGGGTTTTTCTAGTTCACGGTCCATGTAAACCTCAGCAAGCAACCATCCTGTGCAAATACTAGTTGAACCGCATTCCCCAGATGAGCAGAACACCTGGTAAATAAAGCTGATGGGGAGCCACACGACACCCATTGCGAGGGAGTACAACAGCGAGGACACCTTCATGTGTCAGGTGTTTTGTTTTTTTGTTTGAATATCAACTTTTCTGAAGTTACTGAACTTATCCACGGTTGAGTCCTAGGATTTTTTTTCCTCTGGTCGTGCAGTGTAGTGTAATGTGCTGCTCTTGAACCACCAAAAAAGTGTTTAAATCTGCACCTGCTTTGGTGATGGAGATGGAGGCGGTGTTAAATGAGGCTGTACAGGCACGCGATGCAGACCGAGAAGCGGCGCCGCAACAGAGCTGCACAGGTGCTTGTTGTCATGGAGGAGCAAAGATGGCGGTCCTGGCCTATAGCCTGGGCAAACGCGAAATAAATCAACATTTTACCATTAAGAATGCCAAATTGATATCGCTGGTGATCGTTATTCTGCTCCTCGTGTTTCACACAGCTTCGCGGTACTATGGAGGTAAGTGATGCCCCGTTTATTCTGTGCAGCCCGAGAAACACTTTAGCATATGCTAACAGTAACTAGCAGAAAGGGGACTATGTTTGCGGGTTGGTGCAGTGCCGTGATGCAGTTTGTTGACAAGAGATGAGAGAAACAGCACGTAAATATTCTAACATTGCAGATGATTTCTTGTCTAAATAATGTGCTTTCAGTCCTGTTAGGTGAGCTAACTGCACGGACTGAAAATCTGCTTTGACTGCCAGCTATAAGCTACATGAAGCTAACAACGTTTAGCAGTGTTTACATGCTGCTGTCAGGACACGCTCAGTCTCTGCTGGGGCTGATGAAGCTCACAGTTAACAGGGTTAGGTCGAAACTATTAAGATGACAGCGCTTTATTCGACCAAACTATCATGCTGGTTTGTCAGATATCTGTATCACCTCAAATAACTAACAAACTCCAGTTTTACTGTATAACCGAACAAGTGTTCAAACTGCCTCATCTCATCTTTCATCGTTTGCAAGCTTTCATTGATTCGCAGTAGACCGAGAAGATATCTATACAAAGAGAATACAAATGTTACGGTTTGTTTCGGTGTTATCATTGCTTGAGAATCGACAACTCATCAATAAAGGTGGAAATAATATAAACATATCCTACTCGGTTAAAAGTACACTTTCTCAAATGAAGTTTAACTGAAGTAGAAGCAAATTCCCTGTCAAAAAATTTACACAACTGATAGAAAAAACATACTTTATGTGAAATGTACCTCAAGTACTTCTATATAAAACTGTCTTCCATTAACTTTTTCTTGACCGTCGGTTTTGTAGTACCTGTCTCTTGTATTATTCAGTTGTTAGATCTTGTATCTTTTGACATTTCTTTGCTTTACTGGTTGATTCCCTTTTTATAACTGATTTATTTGTGTGTTTAGCACTTTGTAACTTGTTTTTGTGAAGTGCACAAAAAGCAGCTTAACTGTAATTGGTCACAATGAAGGTCCTTCCCTGGTCGTCATTATTTTCTGTTTTGAATCAGTGCCTCACATATACAGTAAACTCCCATGGCACACCTTTAATTCATGAGAGTCACTCTGGCTTGATGTAACGTGTCAGTGTTTGGTAGATCATCTTTGAGACATTTAGATTAAGTGCTCTTGTATACCAATTCATCTGTCCACACACACACAAAGACAGACACTTCACATTTGATTTATTACTGATGAGAGGGATGGAGTCGTGTAATCTTGACTGTTATAATTAAGATTTCTTTACAACCATTTGTGGTATTTTTTTCCTTTTCCATAATTTGACAGAGTTAGACAACAAAGAAATATTTGCATGGCGTACATCCACCTCCCAGCTGGGCTGCACAGAGTGGACATGGTCCATGAAAGGAGGTGGGAACCAGAGACCTCTGTGCACTCACTGAGAGCAGCTGCTTTGGCGAGCGATGACACTAAATGCCCACATCTCTCGCCAGCCTGCAGACCCCTCGTGTTCCCCTGTTACTATACATTTATTCAGTTGCAGATGGCTCCATTCATCTTGCACACAAATGAATAGCTGGAGAGATTTATGGTTGAGCTAAATTGCTGATGGCTTCATTTTACACTGTGGCGACTAGCAAAGCCCTGTATTGTATTCAAGTCCCTTGAATGCTCTCAATGAAAAGCCAGGGTACTATTGAGACCACAGGTTTCAGTTGTAGTCACGGAGGAACTATGAGTGAGAGGCAGGGCTTTTTTTTGTCCAGTCTTACTGGTGGGATCTCTGTGTTCTGTGTCCTCAGGGGGAGATTCATGTGAATGGCTGCTGTCTAAAGGACGGTACTTGGGGGAGAACATATGGCAGCCTTATGGCTGCATGATGCACAAATACAAAAGCACGTAAGTCATGGCTGTGCAAGGTTGCTGTATGTACCGCATGTTTGGAACAAAGATTTAGATGTGTATCAGTGGGGTGTGTTTGTGTCTGGAAGGACAGATAGGCAATTTAAAGGTTAATAATCAGTTGAGAAGACGTCATTCTTTCAACAGACTGTGTTTAAAAAGATCTGCTGCTACTTTAATGATAGAACAAACACCTGACATAGGAATGATTGCTATCCACCATCCAGAGGATTTACTGGTTGCAGATTCCTCTCCATCATTTTTGTCTTACAGTGAAGCCAAGACCTGCCTCACTGAAAAGCGGGTGGCCTTTATAGGTGACTCCAGAGTAAGGCAGCTGTTTTACTCCTTCATCAAAATTATCGACCCAGAGAGAAGAGAAGATGGAAACAAGGTATTTATGAAGAAGAGCAGCATGTAATATCATTGGAAACTTTTCAGCACATCAAAAGGATCCACAGCTGGAGGATGACGTTGTCAGACATTCCTCTGTTTACTCCGCAATCATTTATCATCTGGTTGAAATATAACAAAATAATCTTGCTTCTTTTGAAATAATCCTTTCTTATTATATGTAAGATTTTGTTTTTTCCTTGACTGATAGAGTTAAGACTCAACAGAAAACATGGTTAAAAGAGAACACATCTCTACACTTTGGTTCTGACATTTTCTGCACGTGAAAAAGATTTTAAAAAATCCCCTTTTACGTCTTAATACAAGGCTTTGATTGTTTTTCAAAATTCTAACCTTCATGGGGATGACTTTCAAACAGCCGTTACATTGAAATATCCCACCATTTACTGATTACTGTGTTTAAAAGCCTGACCTTTCAGTGATAGCTTTTAAGGAAAAACAGCCTTTTTTCCCCCATTGACTGACTCCAAAGTAGATGTTTTTTTTTAATATATTGAAACCAGTGCTGTTCATAGTTTGTGCAATCAACAACAAAATATAGTCGCGAATTTAATGGAAATGATGATGGGAAAATGAGGACCTCTCTTAGCTAACAGGCTTTCTCTCTGTCTGTCCCCATGTCCATTATATCTGAAGCACGAGGACATTTCCTTTGAGGACGAGACTTCCTCTCTACATGTGGTAAGCTAACTGGGGGGACATATTTATTTCCTGCTCTCAGCCTGATAAAACTGATTGAAGATAAAAAATAAAAAAAAATCTCTTCTGTCTGTGCAGGACTTCCTGTGGTATCCAGAGGCAAATAACTCCATGAAAGAGCGTTTGATAGCGTGGACACACGTGAGTGAGGACGCTGAGCTCTGTTAGAGCGAAGCTTTGTTTATCACGAGTGTTGTATAAACTTGAAATTGCCTTGCAGTTAAGGCAAGGATGTGCTCTTGTGAAATCCAGCTTCTCCCCTGTGTTGCAGGAAACTTCAGTTAAGCCAGATATTGTTATCGTCGGAGCTGCAACAGTAAGCTCTCACTCTGAGTGCTGAGTAATAATTGCTTCTATCTGTAAAAGCAAAATGATGTGCCTAACAATCTCCATGAATGTATTCACCACAGTGGTCGATCAAGTTTCACAGTGGCAGCAGCGAGGCCCTGCAGCAGTACAAAGTCAACCTGACAGCCATCGCTGTGCACCTGGAGAGGCTGGCCGAACATGGAGAGGTCTACTGGGTCCTGCAAGGTGAGATCAGCTTCATGCTTTTGCTGTGTTGTATCACTGCGTGATCCCTCTTCCAGAGCGATAAACCTCTCATGTGATCGCTGCTTTCATGTCAGAAGGGATTAACATCTGAACAACTTTTGGTACTTCAAAGCATTTTTCCACTAAGTGTTCACACATTCCAAGTTCATTCACAGCATCAGACATAACTTCAAATCACTTATCTGCATGTTTTGTGGCTCATCATCATCCACAGCATTCAACATTTCTCATTTGTTTACTTTGTGTAAGCCATAATTTGCTGCATGACTTTATGGGGTATTTTCAGCGAGGTGCTGTTAATATTTATTTTGGTGTCAAGTTGTTGTTTTTTTTTATTTCATAAAAGCATTTGACAGCAGCAAAAATAGGTTAACACCAACACATCACTCACGCTCTATTTCCGCTGTATCTCACCATCTCACCTCCGCCCTGCAGATCCCGTAAATGAGGAGGCGTTGAGTGAAAACAGGAAAATGATCACCAACCAGCAGCTGGAGCTTTACAATGAAGCTGCGGTCGACGTGCTCAATGGCAGGTCGAGGGTCAAGCTGTTTGCTGCGTCACGTCAAGCTGCTCTGGAAACCATCGGGCAATCAGATGACGGCTTGCATCTACCTGAGGGCACTAGGAGTGTGGTAGGCAGGATTTCTGCTTGTTCAAGACAACTAGTTGTTGTTTTTTACTCTCTGTGAAATGGAATAAAGGAGGAGCTTATGGCCTGGTGACCTTCTTCCTGATAAGTTAGTCTGTTTGTGATGTTCTGTGACTGTTGAACGTTGTTGACGAAATTAACACATCAAAATTACAAAATCAAGCTGAGTACGAGCAACAGAATTAGCCCAACAACACCAGTGTTCTGCAAAGAAAAATTCTGTCACTGTCAATGAGGTCTGGTGGCTTTAAAGAGATATTCCAGCATAAAATTAAAAATAAAATCTCTCGAGAGATGAATGTTGCCGACCACTTGCTTCTCTTGCTATACCAACTTTAGTAACGACTGCACAATAGCCATACACAGTGGTGTACGTCCTCCACGCACAAACCTCAACCAAAAGGCTACTCTGTAGCCACAAATAATGCTCAGAACAGCACCTAGCTTCATCAACATTACATATAGGGTCCCAGCCATAGTACTAGCCATCAAACATCTTTTTAGCTTTGCTTGATTTCTTAAGCAAAGAGACTAAACGCAACTCACCTTCTCTCTTCCAGCAGTCGCTTGTTTGTGGGGGAGCCCTGACGAGTCGATCATTGAATGTAGCGGATCATTTTCATGAAGCAATAATCATCATAATAAACATTTTGCACTGCAGAGGCGGTAGTTCTTCTGCCTCAGTGTTTCGGTCTGATGACATTTCCATGAGGAAATGATCATAAATGTTCTTCCTTGAACTGTGAAACTCCACAGCACTTGGTGATCAACTCATCAGGGCTCCCCACAAACAAGCGACTGCTGGAAGAGAGTGGGTGAGTTGTGTTTAGTCTCTTAGTTAAAGAAATCAGGCAAAGGTTTGGTGGCTAGTGCTATGGCTGGGACCCTACATGTACTGTTGATGAAGTTAGGTGCTGTTCTCAACATTATTTATTTGCTGTTGAGTGGCGTTTTGGTTGAGGTTTGACCGCTGTGTATTGTTATTATGCGGTTGTTATCAAAGTTGGTATAAGTGGAGAAGCAAGCGGTCGTCAACATTCATCGTTTGAGGGGGTGTCTAACTCGGTGTTATGTTGTGTTTGACCCTAACTTAATTTTACGCCGTAATATCCCTTTAAGAAGTGAGTTCTGGGTCTTACTTCTTGTCAAGAAAAGGGGCAGTTTCTGAAATCTTGTAGCACAGTTTTGAGCCATACAGTGGTAAAAACAAGGACTTTTGAAGGACCTACTGTGAGTTGGTGAATCAGTGAGAAATTACAGATCACATGCCTGCTTTTAGTCATTCAGTGCCCATAATATGTAACAATGGGACCAAAAGTCCACTTTTAATCAGTACTCACATCGCCTTTACCATCTTCCATTATCATCTTGTCAGGGAGCCATGGTCCTAATGAATTCTGTGTGCAACAAGTTGCTGAGGCCCATAGACGGCTCCTGCTGCCAGACCCTACCGCCCCCAAACCTCCTCCAGAAGCTGTCAGCTTGTTTCTTCCTGTGCTCTGCCCTGATCTTCCTTGTCCTGCACGTCCTCGGCAACAACCGCCACCGCCGTCCTGTGCCCCCTGACGTGGAGAGCCTAGAGGGGAAGAAGCCGGCGACTGCAGCTGTTCCCCTAGGACCTAAAGCATCTGTCCAGGCTCTCTGCAGGATGGGCATCATCATGGGCTATTTTTACCTTTGTGACAGAGCAGATGTGTTCATGAAAGAGCAGAAGTTTTACACGCACTCCACCTTCTTCATCCCTCTCATCTATATCTTCGTCCTTGGGGTCTTCTACAATGAGAGCAGTAAAGAGGTACGACTCGGCTCAGTACTGCCTAGGGCTGGGTGATATGGCCTCAAATTAATATCACGATATATTGAACAGTTCACTTCAATAACGATAAATGGACAATAACTACTCCACAAGCTGCTCACCCCTGCCCACATTAACTTCGTCTACTTCAGCCGCGCCTCCAGCCGCTACAACTTTTGAACCGTCCTCCATCTCCTCACCTGTCTTTCCCTCTTTGTTTCGAACTAGATGGGGTGGAGTCATGTCTCTGACATAGGACAGCATTATAAGGGGACATGAGACCATAGCCTACCTACACACATCCAAAAACAACTTTTATTTAATTTTTTTGACACCGAATACACCGATATGGGCAAAATGACATCAGTTATTGTCGTAAATTTCGGTATCGGTAAATTTTCGGTTTATCGCCCAGCCCGAGTACTGCCTAACTTTGTGTTGAAAGAGTGAATTTATTTTTCAGACATATCGTTTCCAGCCTATTGGAGGAAAAAAAAAGTAGCGGTATTTATAACTTAATAAAGCTGGTTCTCTGTATTTATCTGGTCCAAGTTGAACTGCACTTTGTGTGTGACTATTTTAGGCTAAAAGATGTTCCCTCTCTTTCAAACAGACCAAATTACTCAATCGAGAGCAGACGGATGAGTGGAAAGGGTGGATGCAGTTAGTCATCCTCATCTATCACATATCTGGAGCAAGTGCTGTGAGTCTGAAACATTGATTCATTTGGGAGTAACCTGCTCTGATGAGGAGAAAATTGATATCTGAAGACATCAATGATTCCTGTCTTTCAGTTTGTTCCAGTTTACATGCATGTGCGTGTGCTGGTGGCAGCGTACCTCTTCCAGACCGGTTATGGACACTTTTCATTTTTCTGGCTCAAAGGAGACTTTGGACTGTATAGAGTCTGTCAGGTGAGGATACAGCGAGTCCCACAGGATCTTACACTGGCTCATTACTGTCAATCGTGACTGTTCACTTATTCAAACTTCAGCATTTCATCTTTGAGTGTCACTTACGCCAACAGAACTAATCCGTCTCGTCTTCTCTTTCTACCATTTTTCATACTCTTTTCATTGCAGGTACTTTTCCGGTTAAACTTCCTGGTCTTGGTGCTGTGTGTTGTCATGGACAGACCCTACCAGTTCTACTACTTCGTCCCACTGGTCACCTTCTGGTTTGTTGTCATCTACGCCACACTAGCCATGTGGCCGCAGATCCTTCAAAAGAAAGCTAACAGTAGGTGTTGACACATTTAATGGAGACCCACCAGCACACATATTTAGTGCCATAAGAAGCGTTTGATACTAGTTCTAAATGTTGGAGAGACCTTTCTTCTGATGTTAGCCTTGGTGTTTTTACAGATAGCGGCATGTGGCATCTCGGTGTGTTGGCGAAGTTGCTGGGCCTCCTGCTGTTCATCTGCCTCTTTGCTTTTTCACAGGTAGGTGAATTATTCTGTAGGGGTGGGAGAAAATAATCGATACAGCATAGTATCGCAATATTTTGTCTTGTGATATATCGTTTCGTCTCATTTGCCAAATATCGATTTTTCAGATTAATTGCTAACATGAAGTCAAATCTATGATAATGGATAATACAAAATCAACTGTTTGTCCAGTAAGGTTGGCAGAGGTGACGTCATAGAGCAGGAGAAAGTTAGTACAACAAACACATATAAGGTTTGCAAGATGCACTACATGAAAATAAAATACAGAGTAAATAAGACAAAGATAAAGGAAAGTCAAATGCTAAATTAGCTAAACAGTTGGAAAAAATTGTAGAAATCATGATATATTATATCGCAATACTTACTGTATTGCAAAATGCCCAAGTATCATAATAATATCATATCCTGGCCCAAGTATCATGATAATATCAAATTGTGGCCCAAATATCGTGATAATATCATATCGTGGCCCAAGTATCATGATAATATCATATTGTGGCCCAAGTATCATGATATCATATTGTGGCCCAAATATTGTGATAATATCATATCATGGCCCAAGTATCATGATAATATTGTATTGTGGCGCCACTGGTGATTCCCAACCCTATTAGTCTGTCAGTCGCAGTGTATCTCTCTCGTCCATCTTTTTTAAATCACAGATTTCACTTGATTACGTGGTGAACTGCAGCCTGGCACACACTAGTATTTCAATCAGAATAGTTCATAGTGAGGTCATTGTTTATCCTTATTAATTCAGTATTAACGCCTGCCTTTGTGACTTCAGAGCATCTTCGAGGGCGTCTTCTCTGTGTGGCCCATCTCCAAGCTCTTTGAGCTGAACGGGAGCATCCATGAGTGGTGGTTCAGGTGGAAGCTGGACCGATTTGTAAGTCAAATTTGTTCTGACTCTTTATTTGTTCTGACTTTTCTCTGTCTTTACATGAACACCGTGTTTGAAATGAGACACTTGGCTTTGTGCAGCAGTTTTGATGCGGCTTTGTGCTCTTTTGCAGGCGGTAATACACGGCATGTTATTTGCCTTCATCTATCTAGTGCTGCAAAAGCGGCAGGTGTTGTCAGAGGGCAAAGGAGAGGCCCTTTTCCGTGCCAAGGTCTCCAACCTGCTCCTCTTCCTTTCAGTCGTCTTTTTCATAGTAAGACTCTTCAGACTTCATTGTCATGTTGATACTCGTCTATAAACCTTTAATTTGTAGGTTCATTTATTTTAAACAAACTCTGTTCTCTTTGATGTCACTCTTGGAAAACTATTGCTGCAGGTCTATCCTAGCAATGAAACAAATACGTTGCAGAAACTTAGGATAGACATGTTCACTGGTAAATCTAGTTTGTTGACATTAACCTGCTGTATACGGTCTTCTTTGTTTGTTATCGAGGAGCTGCCCTTCTTAAACAAAGGCAGCATCCTGCTTTGTTTCGTTGCAACTGAAGATTAAATCCTGTTACCCAACTTCTCTTTTTTTTCCCCTCATTGTTTTAGACGTACTCAATATGGGCCAGCAGCTGCAAAACCAAAACCGAATGCAATGAGATGCATCCGTACATCTCAGTGGTCCAGGTACGATCCGCATTCCCCTCACCTGTCTCTGCCTGGCTTTTGTTTTCCTTTCTTAGTTTTGTAACAGAGTCCTGTTTCTTTGGCTGTCATATAAATGACTAAATAAGCAAAAGAGTAAATTTCTTGACAATTTCTTGGAAGTCATGATACTAATGACATTAGAAGTGCTGATGAGTGCAACAACAAGGGAGTTGCCTCCCCGATCGCCGGATACAGCCTCATTATCATGCCAGTCTTATCCGGGGATCATTTTGAAGAAGTAAATATTTAAAGTCATGAACAACACAATTCCCTCCTGAACAGACCAGCTTTGGCAGTTCATCTGTCCTCATCAGACCTTGTGGCTGCGCACCACTTTAACTTCATTGTTTTTGCTACTGCCACTAAACTTTGACTCCCTCCGATTGTCTTCACAGATTTTGGCCTTCATTCTCATCAGAAATATTCCAGGTTACGCCCGCTCTATTTATAGCTCATTCTTTGCATGGTTTGGAAAGATCTCATTGGAGGTAAGAGGACCTGTTTGTTGACTTTGAACAAAAAATCTATAGCGAGAACCTCCCTCTTTAATAGCTCTTTATAGTCCTTTGAAAAGAAGGGTGCAGCAGCGTGTGAGTTAAACACCAGTATGAGCAGTTACAGATTGTGTTGTGTTTGTCTCCCCCAGCTGTTCATATGTCAGTATCACATCTGGCTGGCTGCAGACACCAAGGGGATTTTAGTCCTTATCCCAGGAAACCCTTCACTCAACATCATGGTCAGCACCTTCATCTTTGTGTGTGTGGCCCATGAGATCTCCCTCATCACCAATGACCTGGCCCAGGTTGTCATCCCCAAAGACAGCGTGGCCCTTTTGAAGAGGCTGGGGGCCCTGGGGCTCTGCAGTCTAGTTGTACTGCTGCTGGCCAGAAGCAGCCAGTCCACACCCTGATGGATACCTCCCGTTGAAGGACAAGGACTCACTGAGCCAATGCTGGGTTTTATTTTCACACACTGTGGTAATAGGAGGCATCCTCAGTTGTTCTAAGGAAGAACAATGTCTCTGTGCTTGCCCAGGTCTCTACCTGACTGCTGTGAAAGTCGCACACTGAAGAAAATAAAGGTGCCCTGATTCAGGGGAGACTGCTCTGCTCTTTACAAAGCCTGTTTTTAGAGAAAAGAGACGTTTGGATTTAAGCGAAGACGAAGAACACATTTGGAGATGTTGGATTTTTAACGAAAAGGTCCTCTTTTTCAAAACCTCATGCTTACTGTGTGATTTTTTTTTTTGCCTCCTTTTAGCCAAATACTCTCACAAGAAGTTCATTTAGTGTCATACAGTACTTTCTGACGTTGCTCCACTCTGGGAGGGATCGCTAGACACACACATACACACACACCGTCCACACGACAGTAGCAGCTTAAGGCGTTTTCACTCAGGCGGATCCGTGAAGTACATATTCAGAAAGGTTCAAATTGTGCTGCATTTTATTACCAACATTACTTTGTACAGTGTTTGCGGTGACTTTCAGAAAACGGTATGTAAACGTGCAAAATATGGACCAACAACTGGGCTGGGTGATCAAACTAAGAAAAAAAACAAACTGTCAAGCTGGAGTGCAATTGTAAAAATGACACATTTTTGCTAATTTTTTGTGAGTAATTTTAGAAATGTTCGCCTTGTGCTGAAAGGTACTGTGGTCACCTGCTGTAGCTCTGAAATTTCTGTGTGATATGTACAGTATTTAATGATTTAAATTAAGCTTATATTTTATACCGTTAATTTTCCTTTTTGTTTGATTTTGTACTCTGAGCTCATGAGTGCTGTTTGTGAAGGAAGTCTTAACATAGTTTTGTACCCATCCCAGCATCTCATATAGATGATGACCTGCCTCAGACACACACACTGCAGAGGTTGAGCCTTTAGTTTGACTCTCTTTGTCTGCTAACTGCGTAGTATATGTATATTTGTATCATAGAGTATGAAACTTTATTTTATACAGCAAAGCTTTGGCAGTGTTTTTTTAGTCCTCAAATTTTCCTTTGCCGTAAAAAAAAAACTAACAAAAAAAAAAATGCCTCACAGCTCTGGTGGCTTGCACATGTTATTTTTCTGTACGACCAACAGCTTCATTTACAACGGAAAGAGCTGGTGAAGCTTCTTCCTGCACAGTGAGTGAGTGAATAAGCGATGCCTTCGAACACACAGCTTTCCTCAGAGGTTTTTCATGAGATGTACTCGGTTGTATCTGTGAATTAGCTCGGGATGACGGTCTTCTGTCGGTTTGCCACTTTGCATCAGAGAGCCACATCAATAATCAGAGAAATGCACTGACCCGCCTGAGAAAACATCACTGTTGCTCAAAGGAAAACATTGTTTGTCAGTTGACAAAATGGGCATGTGTATTTTTGCCTCCATACTCTCACAGACGTTCAAGAGAGATTAGCACTTTTTACTGTCAGACCTGTTTGTTTTCTTCTTTGCAGTGAAAAAAAAAACTGTTTAACATGATACTGGTGCAGAGCTTTTCTGCACTTTGGCACATTTTTATTGAGGGTACAAGCAGATTTTTGTCAAGTTCATTTGGCAGTTATAAAAAAAAAGTTAAATTGAAATGATTCAAGCTGTTTTGTGTATGAATTTGTGTTGCATACAGGGTTGTAAAGACTGCAAATGTCCGTGGGTTTCTTCATTCGTGTTGCTTTAATTGAAACACTCCCTTTCATTAAATTGACAATGTGCATTTCTATTTCAAACTGAGCAAGCGCCAAGTCAGACTGTAATTACCACTACAAAGTCAGCATCTCATCATATACTGGTGTGAAAGAAAAACACCCTTACTGCTCTGTTTCGTCATCTTTGACTGCTTTACACTTCTAAATTTGCTAACTGTTTCAGGCCTTAACAAGTCTTTCTGGTCATGTAAAAGCAACAAATATTTATATTTACGCCTGTGCAGGGCCTATTTGAAATATGTTACATGTAAAACTTTTTGTGATGTCTTTAAGATGTGAAATGTATCCAAATTATTTATAAATGCCTTTATTCTGTTGTACATTGTTAATAATACCTTCATAAAATGAGCTGGTTTGAAGTCCTTTGGAAGAAAGAAAAAAACGTGTGACTTTTTGTTATGGAGACAAGAAAACTCAAAGAAAACCCGTTTGTAAGAATTTATTCTCATGTGACAAATTACATATAATTAACACATGACATGTAAAGCATTTCTTTGTAAAATTCCCTTTTCCTCTGTTGTGCAAAGCAAGTAGAAACACTAAAAGTCAGAATTCTTTACACATATATTTAAAAATACTCTAATATATATTACTAATGGGCTAAGCTCTTCTCTTAGTTTCACACTCTCACTCTTTTGAGGTGTAAGTGCACATGGACGGCAAATTCTGAAAACACTTGAGGCATGCAGATTGGCACAATTGTTAGGAAATAAAAACGTATAGATATGGAATCAACACTGGTTTCTGGTCACAAATTCAGTGCTTCGGCCACCTTCCTCTCCTCAGGAATACCATTTACCTGGAATAAACCCAGACATTTGTCGTCACATGAAAAGTACGTGTTTTTCCAGCAGTAAGGAGGTGTTCAGGAAAAGAAACTCTTCAGTAAGACCTACCTCCAGCCTTCGAAATGTTGACATGACATAATTCTCTCCTTTGTTAGCAGTGAATGAAAAAGAGCAGCAGGTTAGTGCTGATACTGTCATGCAGATGAGCTTCATGCACACTGGGGGGCGCTCACACACATGCACAAGGCTGGGTTTGCAGAGGCTTGAGCCAGACTGGACAGACATGACAGCAGCTCAGTGATATATTCCCAAACTAGTACAGAAGAGACAGATTGTAGTTTTATTTGTCCTTTCTCTAGAACCCAGGCCTTTTCTTGCTAATTCAGTCACATGCAGGTGGAATTAGATTGTTAGACTACCTTACAAATGAAGAAAACACCCACCTGATGGCCGCTGCTGTGGTATCGTAATCTGGTTTTGCAGATTCCTGAAATCACAAACAATCATAATGAGGCAAACAGCCTTGCACATACAGCACAGAACCTTTTAGTATCATGTGAAAGCATGTTGTATTAGCAAATTTTTTCTGAGCTTCAAGCCCATTAAGAAAAATCATGGGACGGCTTGAGTCTCTTAAGCTGTGGTGGTGTTTTTTTTTTCACCCCTAAAGGCCAGACATGCTCCTTATAGCTTTCGCTGTAAACATTGCATAGTTAGAGGCTCTTAAAGCGAGATTAAACAATAATGGTATTGTCAGGGCTCGTGTTTCTCCTCTAAGCCATGCTTCTGTGTGGCTGCTAATGAGCGTGGGTGCATGTGCGCTCTTCATGTGAGCACAGGCGGCTGTTTGACACTCTGTTTATTCACCAACATACGGTGTGACGGTACAAAAGCAGACGGAGCAAAAAAGTCTCAAAGGAAAGTCAGTGCGAACAGGCCTTAAACCTGCATTCTTTGTAAAGGCCATCAGGGGGTGATTCCACTGGTAACAAAGTAACCGAAGACCATAAACCGGCAATACACAAATTTGAAGCAAAATTACTCTTGCTATTTCCAAGAATTTTCTGCATTTCCTGATACTGGCATTTGTGCAGTAGCGTTCAGCAGGAGAATCACCCCCTGGATGTCCTCCCCAGCCTTTGTACGCCCATAGGCTGTATCAAGTGTCAATCATAGAAAACATGAACCCTTTAATAACTTTTAAAAAAGGAGCTGCACAGAAAAACAGACGACTTGAGCACAAACCAGTCTTACAGTAACTACATGTCAACATCACAAGCAGGGGGGAAAAAAATTATAGTCTGTGTAATTAATTTCTGAAGTTTGTCCACAGCTGCATTCATTTTGCTAGAGGAGGCGGGGTTTATGACCTATACTGCAACCAGTCACCAGAGGGTGCTCACCCAGCAAAGAGGCAGATGACGTCCATTCTATATACAGTCGATGGTTAACACCAAAGGATAAAATTACTGTACTTCTCATCTCATCTATAAGCTCAGTAAACATTTCTCTTATAAGTAAACAGTATTTACTGCTTGATTAAAGTTGTCCTCAATACAGCTTGTTATATATTTAATAATAGTTGGCCAAATTAGGAGTAAAAACTGACAATACAGCATGTAGTTTAAGGGCCTTGGTGTCAAGTTTATCCTTTTCAGATCGATAAGATCATCTGTAGTCCTATACTTCGTGTCAACTTGTCAGCTTAGTGGGTGGTTGCTCAACCACCAGTTCATTTGCACTATCCTTTACTAAGCTAACAAGTTACTAAACCATTACTTGTAATTACTTGTAAACTTTGTAATTTTTCCCTTAGTTTGAAAGGAAAGCAGAGGACAGCTGTGTGAGAGAAGCTGTGACTGTGGCTACTCTTCTCTGTAGGGCTGTAACTGCTGAGCTAAACCGCACCAAAGAACTGTTTTTCACATGACATGTGGCTCAAAGCACCTCCAGATTTGAACACCTCCTTAAGCGAGACGCAGTGATATGGAAGCAAACGTTGAAGACTCTTGTATGACTCAGCAAACCCAGAACACAGCAGGACATCTTAACCATTATTTGAGCTTCTCATCCTGAATGTGACCTGAGGACAATCCTGCCATCTGAAAATGTCCGATGATAATTCATGCGAAATATGGCCAGTTCTGAAAGAATAGTCATAAAATCAAGAAGGCTGCGGTTGAAACGTCTGATCTGTTAAATGTATGACACAGTCCAACTTTGAAGGACGGTCACTGGTCTTAAATCGAGGAGTCTTTTTGATTGAATCAGCACTCCAAAAGGGTAATGAACTTAATGTCACATATCACTATTATTTTAAGGTGTTATTGTAACCTCTCTGCTTTCAGAGGGTTAAGTTATGCAGCTCACTTTTTAAATGGCAAAGACTGTATCAAAAGTGAGTGCTCTCTTCACACTACTTTACTATTTATTTTCCACTCACGTCTGTGTCTGCATGAGGGGCATGCTGGTGGTCTCATAGTTGTCAGGATGGATCGGTGGCACCACCTCGCCGCTGACCGGGTTGAAGACCGGCAGAGTGGAGAGCGGCCAGGAGATCTCTCGGTTCTTAGACATGCTCCGCAGCTCCTTGGTGGACTTCTGGATGGAGCTGTGGTGAACCAGCTGAATGCTGGAGAGGGAAGAGGCAGCGGAGTTTACACCTATGAGCTTGTGTTCCCATCATTGTCAGTGTTGTTAATTTGCTTCAGCCCGTATGCAATGCCTCTTTGACTGTAAAACTGTTTTTTTTTTTTCTTTTTTATGAGCAATCACTTAGTCACTGCAGGAGGAAGCTCTGCAATCAGTCCATGCATGCAAGACAGAAACAGAACATCCACCTTCACCTAACACTGCAGCCTTCTCTGACTATTCAAAGATTCATGTATGTTTCAAGACCTTTTCTACTTCAACACCATTAATCACCTACGTCTGGCCTTTGAATTTTTGGAGCAGCCCATTGGATGAAAGATGTCAACACACACATGAGCATATGAATGGGAATGAGAAAGCTGTCAGTGACAACATAGATGACAAAACTGCAAACAAAGAGAGAGAGAGGGGAGGAGGCAGAAACAGAGCCAAAATAAAGCAAAACACAGCAGGAGAGGTAAAACACTTACTCTGGTGTTTGCATGTTTCTTTTTTCCCTAGGAACAAAACAAAATGGATGAATTAAATACTAATATTAATAGTTAAACACACATCTACACACAAGTGGATGGGTAAAGACAGAGTGGGAATGGCGGTGGATGTGGGGCGTTGAATGAACGAGGGGGCACGTCTCTCCCAGCCTGTAAATGATGAAAAAATGGTGAATGACTTTATCGAGGATGAATGTCACTGCTGTGCCTCAGACACTATGATGTACATGTTAAAAAAAAAAAAGAAAAAGAATCAAAATATAGATTAAAAACTGAATATAAATGCAACCGGATGGAAATGAAAAGCTGCAATCCAAGTCCAGATCATGTCTCTTATTTCAACATCCTGCTCTATTCATCCTATCTTCCATTTTGGTTCTCATACACTTCAGGACAGACTCTGCTCTTCCCTCCAATGTTTGTGGGGCTGTCTGAAGCTATATTTGCATTAGTACAAGACCACAAGAGCACACTTACACCCCTTCACGTTTGCAGCACATGGCGTAGCCGAGGATGAAGAAGAGGACCAGTGCCACAGCGGATGGAACGGCCAGCGTGATGAGGAAGTCTGAAAAGTAGTCCCGGCTCTTCAGAGACTCGGAGGGGGGGTCATACGGAGCAAACTCAGGCAGAATCCCAGTGCCTGGGTCGGGACGGGGGATGTACACTGGTACAACTTTGTTGATGTCGACCTGAGGGAAAAAGTAAAAGTAACTTTTGTACATTGGTGATACATATTTAAAAAACCCTTTTAATTAGCACCAGCAAGAGTCGAGTACTTTCCCCCCTTTCAGGGTTTACCAACTGTAGGTCCTATAATGGCATTTTCCTGCAGACTAACTAATAAATTCACTGATAAAATAAGGGCTGATGAGATACTGGATTTTCAAGACAACGCAACAAGTAAAAGTGAGGAAAGGCAAGACGAGGGTGAAGCAACACAATACTTCTGTATTAACTTACATGTGATCAGCTGTTTCTGATAATGTTTACATTTATTACTTATCCACATCACAGGCCCATGACCAACACCTCTTTGGAGATGACAATGCCTCTAAAAAAAACTAATTGTCATGCTTTTATTTTGATACTTGTTTTTAGGTAACTTTATTAACTGCACTGTAAAGCTATGCTTTTATTTAAAGTATAAGTGACTTCTGGTCGATCTTAAGTTATGGAACTGAATGAAAACACTTAGAGTATAAATAATGAGTTTGCTTAAAAGATGAGATCGGAATTAGCTCCATTCTGTAAGATCAGAAATACTACAAAATTATACTAACTAAATTATCCACATTCCTTCAACAAAATACCGACAGAATCAATGACTGCATGAATGTTAATCTGTCACACTACTGCAAACAATGAACAGCTTCAGATCGTAATATCCAGCACCTGGCATAAGCAGGATCTTAAAGGTGGGTGAAATTACAGTAAATGTCCTCACTCTGTTTGTGTTTGAATTCTCCTCCACTCAGCACTATTTCCTACAAAAGTCAATCAATACCTATGATAAGTCTCTCCCTAACTTCCTGCTTTTAAAGTTAAAAATCAAATCAAACAGCCCTCAGTGAGATGTTTCATCAGGAAGTGCAAAGAAACCTCTATTTTCAGTTTTACTTCAGGTCCATCCTTACCAGAGAGATCTTACACCAATCTATGTGAAACTGAGCTCTGAACTTCTTGTCACAGCTGATGACTGGCTCCATCTCCTGACTGCAGCGCAGCTGGTTATGAGGACTCTCCACCTCCCGCAGGCATGAGGAGAAGGGAACATCAGCACCAACCATCACATAAACCCTGGAGAGGGACAGACAGGGACGTACAGAGCATGAGAGAGGAGGGGGAGATGGAGCCTCATTTCGTGACGAGTTGATGCTCAGGCTCATAACAGTCGCAGCATTTTCCCTCCACTGAGTGTTCATGAGATGCTTTCGTCTTCCAAACGTCAGCATGAATCTTTGATGCACATCTTATGGCAGTTTATGTGGGCCGGTCCCTTCTGACAGAGAGCAGCTGACGGCGTCTGTTAGTGCTCAGGACCAAGTGTACTCTGCTAATTCACAGCAAGCTTCAGATTCCTGAGGCCCCAATGAAATGAAATCTCTGCACAATATGTGGGCCGAAGATACAAGCAACATGTTTGATTTAGAGGGTGAAAGAGAAGCCAAGAATCTCGGACTGGAAAACCTCTTGGTTATTGAACTGGAGTTTTAAGAATTGAAAATTGCTGCCTGAAATTTCCCTCAAATTTCTTTACTTTTTAGGGCCACAAAAAACACGGTAGAAGTATGCCTGCACATTTCAGCCACTGAGGCCTTCATCAGGACATGACAGGCTTTCAAAACCCTTAAGTAACCCCGAAAAGATTCAAATTCCTCACCCTTCCTTGAGGTTGTTGATGGGCAGGGGCACACGGCCACCTCGGTCCAGCGCAGAGGTGATATTGATGGCGTTGAGGCGCTCAGGCTGCCACACGTTCTTCACTGCTCCTAAAAAGTCGCCCAGCACCTCACTGGCCAGCATCTCCTCCACGTTCATGTTTTTGATGTAAAACTCGGCCTGGAAGGGAAGAGGGAACTCTGTGCAAAGGGAGGGAGAGGAGAGAGTTACTAGACAAAGGAGACAGGAGGGCAGCTCCACCAGTCTGGACAACAGGCGCTGGTGTGTCTGCCCCTCTTTGGTACGACTTGGTCTCCTTCTTGATGACTTCAGAGAACAGGTAGAGTGACGTCATGTTGGTGCTCAGTTTATACCGTGCTGGTTAACAAGCATGCACAGATTTAAGAGCTAATTGAACTGCTGATACTCATAAATGTATTATAAATACTCAGTACTGTCACACTCTGTATCGATGTAGAACTGTGTGTTCATACAAGCCTGAACAAACACTAACTAATAATGACAGCCCTTTAGGGACACTTAATAAACCATGAAACACGAGTTCCTGACTGTATAATTACAGTTTGGCTGTGACTGAACTCATGAAAACACGGTTCAAGCTAAACTATTCACTGCTTTTCTATAGATTATTGATAAGTCCGGGACAAAAGTGATCAATGGCGTCTCGCTTTCTCTCCAGCCCGGGTCATTAAAGTGCTGAATGTGCCCCCAGGATTTAATCAGGGAAGCTGCACAGTCTGATCTGTGTTTGCCCTAAGCTCTCGCACTGGCGCCTCTTACCTTCTGTAGCCATGACGTTTATGACCAAGTTGTGCCGGGCTGTCTCGAAAGTGCGTCTGTTATAGGCAGTAATCTGCAACACACAGGGGTGAAAGTTTAAGCCCAGATCAGTGAAGCTTATATGGCAGCAGTCCCCCCCCCTTGGACCAGGCCGAGGCAGAAACACCACGCAGGCTCTGTACCCGACTGAGGCGCCGATATAGGCACATGTGCACCGCTGGGAACGTTAAGCCTTTTGGGAGAAGAATTTCCTACAGTAGCTTATGGGGGACAAAGAAGGCATGAAAAAACATAATGGAATTTAAGGCTGAAGACTCTGAGCATAACATTGCACTATGTTATTACTTAAGGCATAAAAATCAGCCATGCCAAGTTTAATCAATTTAAATGTGTAGCTGCACATTCGACACCGCCTCCTATTGAACTGGCTGAGATTTATGGATCATTAACACTCACTGCTTTAGATTTTTTTCATCACTTTCCACACAGCACAATCACTTTCCCTTACTGCACATATCAAACAAGTTTAAACACTTGAGTCAAAGCACTCCCACCGCCCACCTCTATGACTGTGGCCTTCCCAACATGCTCCGCAGTAGGAGAGCCGTAAAGCACCCCATCGCTGTGCGGTGTCCTCTGGATGTAGCGCAGCCAGCCGGGCCTGTCGGGGTAGCCCATCAGGTTGGTGTTGAAAGTAATCGGATCGTTGCTGGCATCACCTGTGGGCAGAGCCGCTTAATGATCCCATTCATGCCAAAACCAATCCAGCAATGAACATTTAGAGCCATTAGCTGATTTGTGGACGTGTTGCCAGCAGCAGCTAAGCATTTTTACAAGAGACACATGATGAATAGACAGCGCTCTGCTGCATTTGAGAAATGGCTGCACCAAAAACTTCCTTTTATAAGATCCAAATTTCAACAGGAAGAGAAATAATGAAGTGAAATGTGACTGTGATGGTGTCATACCTGACTTTGGGTAGGGGGGAAACTCTCCTTTGAAGTACTCTCTCTCCAGAACATGCACAAACAGCACTCCTGCAGACGGGTACACGTTACGGTCTGCATGAGACCTGGACAAGATGGTCACCACTGAAACACAAACACCAAACATAACAGAAGTAAGTTCCTGGGAGTAGAAGTCGACTTTTCCTTTTGTTCTAAGTGTTTGATTCATCATCATCATGATGACCCGCCTAAAGCACTGATTAGAAAAACAGCTAAGGTGTTAATTGAGGTGAAAACAAATAAAGCACACACACACTTGGGTTACTGGCGCCTTTTAACCTTCTTCACACACTGAGGATCGATGCTTTTGCTGTGATAAATGTGTCTACGATTCTTGCATGGTGTCCGTGTTCTCACAAAGGCGGTTGCATTTGGTTTACCCAAGGATACAGAGCAGCGGCTGCAAAGCACGCCGGCAAAAATCGCAATTGTTATCTACAGACCTGGACCTTGTAGGACTCTGGGAGCAAAGGAAATAAGATCAAGCTGTTTTCAAATCTGGCGTCCAGTCTGTGAGCAGCACTCCATTTTAAACACAACCATTTGGTTGGTATTCATAAAGGGCATTCTGGGTAAAATGGCAGTCCCTCTCCAAAACTCTGCACACTCTCAGAGCAGAGGTGAATGCTCAGCTCTGCCCCTCTTTCTCTCTTTTGCACTCTTGCCTTCTTGGGACAGGGTTTCTTTCTCAGCTGTCTCCCCAACTCCTTATTTCCTCTCTTTCTTTCTTCTCTGAGTGGGTGGGCATTCAATTTTTAATCACCATGGGAGACTGAGAGCACAAGGAAGAGGAGAAGGGGGAGGTGGAGGAGGAGGGGGTGGAAGAAGAAAAACAGGGAGAGGCAGGAGTTCGTTGCCACAATGCATAAGAGGATAGGGTTCGGACTGTTCTGGCCTGAAGAAATGAAACTTCAGTCACATTGCACTCCAACAAGATAGCATGAAAATGCTGTTTGTGCCCCAAGCTAGCAAAATGTCACTGATTTCATTTTCCACCATCATTTATCCACACTTTTGTCTTAAAATAGGCATCAATTTAACATGTTCTACATCAGTCATTCCATACGTGAATATTACAACCCTGTGAGATAATTTGGAGCACAGCAGGGATCCTGACTTTACTTTTTCACTTATTTAGAAAAGGTTACAGTCACGCAAAGTCCCTTAAATAATCAGATTATGATAACAGCATGTTCACTACAATAGTAGCTGTAAAGCTGTGCCCATCTTCATTGTTGGCATCAAATCTAAAAATGATGATTCTAACATTTCTTATGTTGTCTTTGCAGAATTTTCAACCAAATTATGTTGTTGAAAAACTGGACACAATGCTCCAGTGTGTTTGGGACTGAGGTTGTACTTTGGTCTTTATTTTTAACGGGGGCGGACTGATACTGATTATTCTTAGTTCATAAGACCAATAACTGACATTTAGAAGCTGAAGTTTTAGTTTGCTTGTTTCGGTGTAGGATGGAAGGTTGGATACTGAGTGACAGAATACAATTAAGAAAATAAGGAATTTAATGGTTGAATTTCAGCGATAATGAGGCTGAAAATGCATAAAAAGGGAGCCAAGACACAGCTAGCAGGGCCTCTTTTTAGTAGTGCTGCAATCAACCAAAGAAATTCTTAGTCGACTAAAACCCTGAAATTCGACCAAAAATCGACTAATCGGGAAGGGAGGGGGGTTCAGACTGTGATGGCAAACCCTTGTGCAGTGGGGGATGATGCGGCTCCACGGAGCGTGGCTCTGTGAGATGAAAATATACTGATATCGGCACAAGAACGCAATTAAACACTAAAGGGTAAAATAAACATATACAGCGAGCCACCACTCGTCGATTAGCGTTGATGCTCTTCAATCTTCCTGTCTCCATCTGGTCTCCAGTGGGTTGGACAAATCCAAAATGGTGAAAACAAGGGGGGTGTTCTGAGACAGGCTGTTACCTGTTAGGGGGTTTTCTGAAAACGCCCCTTTAGCATTTGGTACGTTCCTTCTGAAGAAATTAACATAGGCTGTGTCTGAAATGAATCACTCAATCCCTAACCCCCATATGGAATTTCACTACATAGCTGACTATGGAGGTTTTGGACACTACATGGCAAGACGCAATGCATGACAGGATGCCCACCACCAGTGAGTGACCATCGGATGGTCACTACATTTTGCAATGCTCTATGGGAAATTTTGGGTCGCCTATATGGGGCATTGGAATTGATGACTCAGGTTTTGGACACCCCTCAAAATGGCGCTAACCCCCGTATAGTCGCCTATATAGGGGTTAGGGATCCATTTCGGACACAGCCATAGACTGTAAATGGACGTGGAAAACAATCAAATCGACCGATCAGAATTTAGGTTGACTCAGCAGTATCGACCAATAAGTCGACCAGTCGACTAGGACTTTACAGCCCTACTTTTTAGACCTTTAACAGGCTTAGAGAGTCATACCATATGAGGAGTACGCATTTGATCATTTTCTCGACTCTGCTGTTTTTCTCTTTTAGGGGGCTATAACAAAGTGGGCTTCAGCTCCTGTTCCACACTGAAAGCCCTTTCCTGGAGCAGACACTGATTTCCAAGGAGAGTCCCTGCTGAAGAGAGTAATAGAGCAGGATTTACATTTTAATCCCTGGTCATGAAAAAGGAAGTCAGTATGTGATCTTCAGTTGTTAAGCATTATCTATTACCAGGGTGCACAAAGGGGTTAGGGAAGATTAGGTGACACAGTAAGCCGCAGATTATTAAAGAGGGCCATATCTACAAGACCAAACTACCTAACTGCAATCTGAGTGAGTGTGATCATGTGTCACTAGAAGTGTAAAGTTATAAACCAGTCCCCTCTGTGTCTTAAACTGAGCAACATCTGTGTCTCAAAACAGGTGCTGAGCCAGCCATATGTCGTGTGTCCTAAGGGCTCATAGCTAGGTAGAATCAATAGTGTTTATTAGGCTTTAAATGTGGGGTGACTTCTAGACTAGATGGTGTGTCCTGTCCCAGAACGGATAAAGGAGTCCACCTGAGCATGACTGACCCACTGCACCCCTAGACATCCAGGTCGTCCAGACACTAAAAATAAATCTTGATACAGGGTCTAACGATGGCATCAGTCGATCTGTAAATCCCCCTCTGAATGCACACGCTCGGATTCTATTACCAGGACCCATTGGGCCTCATCAATTCTTCACCGCACAAAAGGACCACACAGTCAAAGGCTCCCGGTCAAGGTCAAACACCGGCTATTCTCCTCCGCTCAGAGACCCTCCCGGACGCGTTGTGAACACTTGTGACACGTCCCCAGATGAGACAGGCAGGAGAGCACAGATGGCTCGCTCTCACTTAATCGTTTGAGGAATAGAAAATGACCTGTGGGATTTGAAACGGGCTCCAGCCTCTCAACATTTAAGCCTCCATGCAACAACAAACAGTCAAGCCTAACCAGCACTCTCAGCAGCCCTCTGTCAGCTTCACAGGTTCCTGCTGCCTCACCTTTGACTGCAGCCTCTAAAAGTCTGAGTTAAGATCACTAGCTAAGCTGCATCAGATCAGCTTATTTGCAGGAGGCTGAGTTCCTGCCAAGCCTTCTTGAGATGATGGACTTGCACATAATACATCACCAATTACTGGTTAATACTGAACCTGCTCATGCTCTGGTTAAAAGAATACCTGCTAACACACAAAACAAGCTTGATCTTGCTGGTTAAACGAGTAAAAATGAAAAAAAAATTGTTAAAAAGTATGAAACATATTGCAGGAATTTGACTCTACTGACAGTCTTGCTCATGTTTTTTTCTAAGAGCTGATCACTAACAGGCCTTGAAGGTTACAGAAATGGCTAACCAGATTATGTGCCCCCCTGGGCTGCCCTTGCATTGGCTGAAATCTCAGGAATGATGCCTCAGAGTTAAACCAACACCGTCCCTACGAACCATGGCCATTAGACAGCTCAGGCAAAGCTCAAAAAGGGATGTTCTTCTGTTTTGTTGAATCAGCGTTATGTGTGCATGTCGGCGTCCGGGGGTCAGGAGGAACGCATGTGCCTTTTTTGGTGTTTGAGGGGAAATGCAGACAACAAGGATCGCTACTGTTTGGAGCGAGGCTGTGATGCATTTGAGGCTTGTAGTTCTAAACACAGACCTGGAAGTGAAAGTAGTTTGTGTCACAAGAGGCAGAAGGCGAAGACTGAAGAGGAGAGTGGACATGACATACACAGTTGAGTCTTCTAGCGCGTTATAAAGGTATGTAAATCAATCATTTCTATAAAGGATTGTTTTAAATGATCAGTATCATGTTGAAAAGAAGAAACAGGCTATTGTTTTATGGATTATGATTGTGGAGGAAGTTCAGACAAAGTTTAAATCCAGCAAACTGCTGCGACAACAAAAGTATTGTAAGTCCAAGTGGGACAGCGAATAACTGAAGACAATAATGCCAGTATTAATGGGGAACCAGTTGAGCGTGTCACTGTGTTATGATGGGGGGAGGGGACAACGGGTCAACAGTGAAGTGCACCACTGCACACACCCACTCACCATCTCTGTGCAGGGCTGTTCTCTGCTTCAAGCTCATGGATCTCCCCATACGGACATTTCTCTCATGCAAAGTTGTGTCTTTGGCATCATAGGCATGCACAATGTAAACTACTGGATCAATGAATGAGAGCATGAATGGAACATTTGTGTCTTTAGAGCCTCAGATCGATACACTTTGAATGTTAATTGAGCACTAGGCATAAATAAATGTAAATCTAACACAAGAACCACAAAGAACACATTTTTTATAAAGTTTTGCAGCTGATTTTTTAAGCTTCAATTGAAAGTATGTGGCATTGTTGAGACCTAGAAAAAGCAAACTTCATACACCATAATGACATAAAAATAGATTTTTTTTTTATTTGATGGTAAACTGATGTTTCTTTTTATGCATTATTTTAAACCTGTATATACACACTGTAAAAGCAGAGAAACTTTTAAAGAGCACAATAAAAAAAAATGTCACAGCCTTTCTGCGTAAAAAAAAAGAAGTTGAATAAGCCTGAATGAAAGTCTGTTGCAGGTGAAGGGTAAATAACTCAAATACTGATTTATTATTTACCTGCTCTGACTTCATAAACATAAAAATCTGAATTTTAACTTAAATCTGCACCTCAATTTTACCAAACAATGCTACTACCATGGGTTAGCATTAGACTGCCTTAGTTGGACCTTAATTACTGTTTTAAACTGTAAATAATGAATACATATTTTCACTGATGAGGGATGTGTGCACCTGTGATACACAGCTGGAATAATACGTATGCTGTCCCTTTGCCTACCTCATTTAACAAAGCTCTGAATCCATCTAGAGCAACTACATATATCATTTATGAGGTTTTAGCTTTTTAATTGGGCATCCATAAAACACCTGGACCACAGGTAAACAGGCCTGCGCGAGGGCACAAACGCTGCTTACCAACGGCAATAAAAGCAAAACTAGCAGAATAAGGTACGATATTGATGATAATACTGTCCTTTTTAAGGTTATTTCACAAAAGATATCCCTTCAATGTTAAATTTTAAGGCTGTCAGCCCGTCTAACGGTATCGCTGTCTATAGTTAGCCAGTTTTTCCATGTCCCCCCTCAGCCTCCTGGAAAATATGAGCGCAGCAGCTAAGCTAACTAGCGAGCTAACAAACATGGACGCTACATCGAGGACAAAAAGCATGAATATCCCCCATATCCCCGAGTTTAATCGGCACGTACCTGTGCCGAGCCACACCGCGACACCTGCTGCGGACATGGTGCTTCTCATCTTCTTAAATCTGACATGAAAAAGCAGGTTTAATCTAATCGCCACCGGGTTTGACAGCCATGATAATAAGCATCCTGCAGCATTCCTTCCTCCGCCTCCTTCCCTCGCTGGAGGAAGGAGGCTGCTCATTGGCTGCACATCTGGATGGAAAAAGATGGTCGTCTCGTAAAATTGAAACTTGCTAAAAAAGCGAGATGTAAATGAGGATCAAGAGCACCACGCCTTGGTGCGCATGGTTGGTTGGTTATAACAGTCAGATAGAGATTGTAATTTTCTGCAGGAGAAGGAGCTGCTGTGTGTATCTATGGGGGCAAGCATGCATATGTCATTTTATCATCTTTATATATTTACTCCAGGCAGATGCAGACTTAAGTTCATACAGACTCGCAGCTAATCTACACAAACATCACCTCACTAAGTCCTGACCTCCTCTGCCCAGCTGTTAGAGGGCACTGACATGTTTGAGGAGTCTGCTTCAATCTGTCCACACCCCCTGCAGAGTCACTCCTAGCAGACAGATGGTCATGTTTTGGCCCCCTTGGCTCCAAGTCAGGCCTGCTAAAGGGCTCTGGGACCCTTAATTCCCCCCACATGCTCCCTTGAAGTCACCCACCACTGAAAAGAGCACTCTGATCATGCAGAAAGGCATCCTAATTCTGCTTCACATGCTGACAGAGCTCGCTGCATGGGTCTTGTTTGATAAATTCATGCTTGAAACTGGATGCATGGTTTCCTCTCTGCTGATAGACACGATGCCATCCATTATATGTGCTCTGCAGTGCGAGGCTGTTCTGTTCTTTCACCCTCCCTTTCATCCCCTGAAGATTATTTTTAGGTTGCTTAGCAACATCTTCACATTGCAAGTGTTTGGACGTATGAATGCATCAACAGTCACTGTAAACTATATGTAGCTAGGTGATGCATGTAACAAAGACTGAGAAAACAAATTATCCTACATAGAAAGGGGCTGCAAGAGTAGACCGAGGACCCTAAATTTGTGGAGATTTGGGTCCAAATTTTTTTCAGCACTACACTGAGTTTTAATTCACACCGTAATTGTCCTGAATGTGCTGACTTGTGCAGTCAGGCAAGATGCAAAATCTCTCTTCAACCAAGATGGTTATTGATGTAACGTTTATAACTTGCATCAATAACCATGTGGTGCGCAAAGGGGATTAAAATATATGAAACTTCACAGATAAAACACACTTTGAAATAATTTACCGTACCTTCTATTAAAGACACTGCAGAAATAACTGCAAAAGTAGATAACTTAATGTAAAGAAATCCATTTAAAACCTGTATCTACTAAAAAGTGAGTTCATAATTGAATAAAATGGTTACATAACGATGTATAAAACATATAATTATTTGCAGATTTAATGACTGCATGCGTATACAAATGAGATTTACATCAAGAGATCTGAGAGAGCAACAAATGAAGTCAAATCATTAATATTCACATCAAATTTAAGCAGAGCATGCAGGCTTTAAATTGCTAAATCTCTCTTCATCTTCCAACTTATCATGATAAAACCTCATTAAAATGCAACTCATGACTTGGAATTAGTGCTTAGTAAAATGAGTAGGCTGTCTATTTTAACCACTAATTTATAGGAGCGCAATAAAATCTATTGGTTATTAAAATAATCACATTCTGTATTTGACAAAGCCAGTGCATTAGTGTATTAGTCCCTTCATGATCTTTAAAAGAATATGCAGAAAGTCGCACACCGTGTTAAGTCTTGCCCGGTTCAGCATCAATATTTAGGATTCAGGGGTCCCTCTTCATTATGTTTTTATATATTAAGTCTCCTTTTAGCAGTTTCATAGTGAATTAATCACCACCAGGACAAGCGTCATGGCTATTTGATCATTTTTTGTAAGGATAATTTGCAATATCAAACTTGAATTGAGGCCCCCTGGTGGTCCTTCCACCACACTCTCAGACACCCTAATCCAAACACCCATTTCATACCCACCGTGGTCCTTGACCCTTTCCACCCCACCCAAAACCCCATTGATGAACAATAAGCATCCAGTAAAGTTACAGTGGCTGTGTGCTGGTATTTATGCCAGACTGCAGCTCACTGGAACCCCCTCCGCCCCGCAGATTATCGGACCAAACCATTGCAGCATTTCAGGTTTTAGCACCTGTCACATGAGGCTTTACATTTGCAAACCAGCGGCTATCATCCCAGTGTAGCACATTCCCTTGGCTTTACTGCAGCAGCTTATGTGAGTGTGCCTTCCTGCTAACGCTGCCACAGTGCAGCTCTCGGTGACATGAGCTGCCAAACCGCACCGACACCCCTACAGTGCGACTGGCAGCATCACCCACTGCCTGCAATGGCGTTGTAGCGGCTCCAGTGTGTCCAAGCCTTTCTGTAGTGGCGACCTGGTCCCGGACTATTCACGAGCGTGGGAGAGATAAGCATTGTTTTTGAAAGGTTTTGCATCGAGAGCATCCATATTTCCAATGAGTTCGCCCTCTGGATTACTGTTTATTTGTCTCACGCGTCAAACCAAGCCGGAGCCATGAATGTAAGTCTTTTGTTTTTGTTACATTGGGGCAACATCGCTGTGGTTTGTGATTGACTGTTAACTTCACAGAGGAAATCGATGCTTTAAATTCAAGCCTCTTTGTGAATCCGCATTAGAGGTAAGGCGTAAATGAAAGCATGTGTATTAGTGTCAGAAAAGGGGAAACCTGAGCTGTCATGTTGTGTTCGGTGAGGCTGATGTGCGGCTCTGTGCCTGTCTGTCTCACCCCACTGACACAATGTTAAATCCTCAATTTCATTTTTAACCTTTAACTTTATTCTTTTGTGTAATATCCAGTAAAGGGTGTTCCTCAAGCTTAAATGAATAAATATTTGCACAAGGATCTCTCTTTGGTGTTATTATGGACCGGCAAGTGTCCAGCGTGGTGAATAATGAATACTGAAGCAGGACATGTAGGTTTCAGCCACTGCTGCTACTGCTGCATCCATAGGCTACCATCCAGGCTGTGGGCTTCAGCACAACTTAGACTAATGGATTCTGTGTGTCCCAGATGATTGTTGTTTTCATATCAGCTTTATTGTGTTGCACTTCATCCTTCTTTTTATGCAATGCATTTGCAAACAGGATAAAACATTCATAGCTCAGCTGTGTGGATTATTTAACTACTTCCCTGCTCTAACTCAGTGAAATTGTAATAAAAGAGAAAGAAATCTTCCAGCTGAGGAAACGCTTTGAATTTTTGCCCCTGAGCTGCACACAAGTCAATTTTCAGCATTCAATCACATTTTCTCTGTGCTGTAAAGGTTGTAACCACCACGATATGCTTCGTCTGAAGGCTGGCATTTACCTCCATAATGTCATTGATGGTTTTGAGAGCTGCAGGATGTGGCAGTGTACGAGGCTAACATAGTAAACAGAGGGAGTGGGAGAGGGAACGGCAAGAAGACAGGGGGAACAAAAACAACAATAATCCTTACAGTCTAGCACAGTTAGTTAAACAGACAGAGCTCAAATACGCTGATGTCCACAGTGAGTATTGATTGGAGAGGGTAAAACAGTACAGCAGTGCTGAAAAGGCAACATCATCAGAGTGCTTTGGGAGTCAAACAGGCTTTCAAAACTGGTCCCATTTTTAGCAAGATCTTTCCATCTGTCAGTATTTGGCTTCAATGATTCTGTTTATGTTTGTTGCTGAAGGCCAATATAATCCATACTCACCTGCTTTTGTAGCACAGAGGTATGATATTTTTTGGTCTGCATGTTTGCATCTGACAAATCCGCATTACAGAATGATTTTGTCTTCTCATAGCATCTCTTCTGATCTCTGCAGGTGTGAACGAGCCTACAGGAGCTTTATCATCAGCTGGATCAGATTAGGCAGCGCTGCGGTAGGTCAAACTAGATTTTTAGCTCCCACTTTCTAATGAGGCCACGGCGATGCTGACATCCCCTCTGAATCCAAAGACCACATCATGCTGAAGACGGAGGCCTCGGGGGAGAGGACCTGCCTGCGAAGTGCCTCCCCCCACCGCAATGCCTACCGGGCCGAGTTTCAGGCCCTCAAGAAGGCCTTTGATCAGCCTCGGATCGATGGAGACTCCAAGCCCAAAGATCTGGAGAGGGTCAAGCAACCGAGGGGCCGCCAGTATGGCAGCCACGTCAGCCGCATTAAGGACATGTTTATGCAGATGGGCTCGGAGAACGCGGCACCCAAGACGAAAGTTTGTGATGATTCCTCGCCACAGAAACTTGTCAAGCCTACCAACTTCGTAAACAAGGCTGACGGGTCGGTGATCAAACTCCAGCACTCCTCATCATCTGACAGGGTGGCAGGCGCCGGAGCAAAGTTCTCTGAGACCAGGAAGCTGTTTGAGCAGCACTCACGAGACCAGTCCCAATCGCCGGTCTTTCCATTAGGGCGAGATAAACGCGGTTCCCATGAGCACCTGGATGACTGGCGGGGTGCAAGGTCTAATCGAGGTAGTACAGACTCCTTGGACTCGCTTTGCTCCAGAACAGAGGCGTCCTCGCCAACTGTTAGTCAGCTGAGTGCTGTTTTTGAAAATGCCGACCAACACAACCAGGGTCCTCACTATAGAGGGGTCAGCAGACGGGCTCTTTACTCACCGGATGGTTTCCATCGGCATGGAGGCGACGTTAGTGAGGATGACTCACGGCAGTCTCCGGTTCGTGGCTATCGGACAAGAGTAGGGGGAAAGTTTCCAACGTCCTCTTCAGCTGAAGACCTTCTGTGCCCCAGTCCAGGCAGGGAGACGTCTGAGCTCAAAGCATCAAAAGAGGACAAAACCCAAGACAAAACAAACAAGGTTGAGACTGCAAGCCAGGATAAACACCATGTCAATGGAAGCCAGGTGAATGGTTCATGTGAAGAAGACGAGAAACCATCAGAAACTAGTAAACCTACTGGGGATCAAGGGCTAACCAAACCTTCAAAACCCTCAGATAATGCTGCGATTACCAATAAATCTTTTGAAGATGCAACCCCTGAGCCACTGCCAACCCCAGCTACACCAGACAGGGTGAGCCAGGAGGACGGTTCCAGAGAAGACAAGTCATCTGAGTCTCCCAAGGATGAAGTCGAGGAACCAGACGAGGAATACGCCGGGAACGAGCGAGTGATTTTTAACGCAGACGGAGATGCGTGTTACCAGGGCTGGGGGGAAAGCTGCACCGATGCTGAGGACGACCTCTACGGAGATGATGAGGATATAGTCTACGACCCCGGCTCTGACCTGACAGAGATCCCAGGTTTACCAGAGGAAAAACAAGAGGACATCCCGCCAAAGAGGAAGATCCGCTTTAGCACATCTCCCATCACAGTAAGTTGAATGCCGAGCAAACCTGTGTGTAAACTCACTGAACAAAATCCAACATAAAAGCTCTTGTGCTGCTCTTATCAGAAGTAGGTTAAAACAACAGAGAGCTGATATCATATTCAGAGCTTTATTTTTGAACTGAAAGTTGCGGTTAGCTTTTTTAGTTTTCACTTTCATTTTTACAACCATGATGAAATGATCTTTGGAAGACTTGTAAGACTTTTAAAGCCTAATAGCTATTTTGATTTGAATCGCTATATGGTCAAAACAAAAAAACAGCGTAGTGTGGTATATTGTGGCTGTTGCTCTCTGATTTCGAAGGGTTGGTGCCTCTTTAAGCAGCAGAGCTCTCTGAGGGTCAAAACATGGCCCTCTGGGACATTGACGTGTTCATAAGCAGAACATCTGTGCATGTGTTAGTCATGCTGGTTCTGAATCTGCACCCACACAGTTTTCACACAAGATACTGATTTTTTCTCTTAAGGCTTGTAAAGGAAGAGGCCATTTATGAGCTATGTGAAAGGAAATTTACCCTTTTTAACGACAAAACCAACATGAAATTGACTTTATATGTAGAGAGAATATCGTAGACTTCGAGTGTGTTGAGTGTGTTAGTTTGTGTGTTTAATATATAAGCTTGATCTGTCTGTTATTCTAAGCTGTCAAAGATTATGTGTCTTATTTATTGATGTCATAAAAGTTTACTGTGGTTAAATGGGACGTAAATATGCCTCTGAACTCACAGAATATCATCATTGTTTTCATAAAATTGAAGCCATAATGTTAATTTCCTGTTAGGAAGCAATTCCTTGTTTCTCAAATCCACTTAAATCGCAATACTGTAGTATTTGTTACATCATCCTCTTTCAAGTATTCATACTTTGTTTACACTGCTGTGCTGGAAACAATGCTGCCAGTGTTGTTTGTGGAATTTAGACGATGGATTTGGAAGATTATGAGAAATTTTTGTCCGTCTTTATCCAAATCAGTGAGATTAACGGTCATAGTAAACAATTTTCTCTTTTTTTCTCCCTTTTTTGAATCATATGTTGTTTCATTTTTTTGAGGTTTGCAGCCTGTTTGCCTGGAAGAGTTGTGTGCACGTCTTTTTATGTAACCTGTAAGAGCAGCACGGTGTTTATTGGTCATTCGAGGATTGTGTTTGAGAGGGTTTAAGCTAACACAAACAATCTACAGGTTGAGGGACAATCTTATTAGCATGCTGTAATGAACCAGAACAATTAGCCCAGTTATTCTGAGGAGAAAACGTGATGTTGGCTCACTAATTACCCGGCACTGTCTCCGCAATTAGCTTCTTTCTCTTTTTATCCCTCTTAGGACTCACCACACGTGCATGAAAAAACACTGGCTGTCGAAGTGTGTATTTTTACAAGCATTTGATCTTGCATGAAATTAAAAGAAGGCTCTCTTGACATGAATTTAGCAAATGTAATTTTTGTTAAGAGTGAAAGTAAGTGCCAAAAAGCTTGTTGTCCCTCAGGTACACAGTCTTTGGATATGTTCCTCTGTTGTCTCAAGGCCCGTTTTTTTTGTTTGAATGAAACCGTCGCTCGCTCATCATATGGAATATTCAAAAGAACCCCCCTCCCCTTTTCACACAAGCACAAGCATAATTAGACATGCACCCCTCCCACTTCTCCATCATACACCCCCCTCCTCTCAGCACACGAGGAACAAACAGGCTTCTGTCTTTTGTTCGTTCATATAGTGAAAGGGACAAAGCTATTTTCTCAGCTCTCAGCCCTGCACGAGTCCAGCTTGACCCCTGTGGGCGGAGAAGGCAGAGAAGACCTCGAAAAAAATGCAGTTTTATAATCTAATGCCTGACGTTCCCTCCCCTTCATGTAATATTTCTTAGTCCTGCCTTGTAAAGCGGATAAATAATTTCAACATCCCAGCTTTGAAAGCTTATTTAATTTAGAAATCATCTTGGCAACCACATGGAGGAGATGAATGCAGCTTATGGCAACATTTTGTGAACATGCACATGGACTTATTTTTGAGAAGTCAGATCCAGTTGCTGAAAGATGCTTTTTGTTGACATCCCCAAACACTGGGATCATAAATCTAGTGTTTATCCATGCTAACACCATATAGCAAATTATTGTCTTTTGGAGACTAAGGATTTAAAGACTGACTTCATAAATATTCTCCTCTCTGAACTCAAACCACCACACACTAAATTTTTAAAGAATATAGTTAAGATTGTTGAATACACCAAAAGGATCAGTGGACTAGTTCTCTCAGTCTCCATCAGTCTCCTGATATACTGTTCGTGGAAGCAGATGTAAGAAAAAATCAGCCTCTAGATCTAAAACTAAAAAGCTGTGAAGTCTTAATACCCCCTTTTCACACATGCACCACACTTGCAGAAATTCCCTTGTGTTGCTCCATGTGTAAACACAAACTGCCGAATTTTCACCCCTTCTTTGTCCAGTCTTGTTTATTGGTAGCTTCATAGTAAATGTATTTAGGAAATCAGTGTAAACTGGTAAAATCTCTGCAGCCGTGTTTTAGTGGGACATGGATATTTTTATGTGTGGAGTGATTCCCTCTCCTCTCTCTGCTCACCTCATTTGTCACTGTGTTATTTTCAGCTTTTGATTTCGAGTTGTGTCAACATCTTCATAAATTATGTGGTGAAATAGACATAAACACTGTCCCTCCTCTTCCTCCTCCTCTCACACTAACCAGCTCACATGTGAAAGCTAAATCTCTGACAATATCAGGTTGTGAAAGTCCTGTAAATTTCCATAAATTAGGAATTAATGTGTGAAAGGGGCTAATGTAAATAGTGTAGGCCTGCCTTTTTTGTCAACATCAGTGAGCTAAAGATTAGTCTGATGACTCGAATCTTTGTTTTTACTTTCCTCTGATTGGCTGTTGTGGTCTTGGAAAGTAGGCTACTGGCTCAGCTTCACAACCTAAATATGAGGGCTTAACAGGAGCATGGCTATTAACCAGCAAATATTCAGTCACTCAACACAATCAATTTTTTCCAGACACACATGTGAACTACAAAACTATTACATGACCACAGAGTTGGTTACACATTATTTTTAATTTATGAGTAACTTTAAGTTGATTGTATGTTGGAGTCATACCATATTCCATGCCTATAATCTCTCTGCATTTCTCAAATACATTCAGGTTTTCTCCTCTATTAGAAATTACTTCCACATCCCTTCCCTCAGTTGTAACATCCTGACTGACCCAGTGAGAAGTGACTGCTCTGAGCCACACGAGGCGGAGGCAAGCCTGCCCTCCCGAAGGCACTGACCTACAGAAGAGAATCAGATCTCATGTTCATTCAAGCAACCGGTTTCATCCTTGACATTAGTACTTCTAGTCTGGTATTTCAGACAGCAGTACTGTTTCTAGAATCAAAGTGGATCCAATCTTCTGTTGCACTTTTGATGTTTGGTTGTCAAAGTACGTTTTGTGCAGCTGATACGACACTAGGAACAGATGTTTGATCCCGAGGCGTCACGCACCTCCCTGCCAGCATTCAGTTCCCCTTTGTGGATCCTTCAGGGCTTCAAAATTCTGCCTTGATCACTAAGAAAACCCGAAAGCTTTTATCCTCCTGCACTTGTTGAGGAATCTTCTCCTTGCAGTGTTTTTGTTTTCCTCTCTGTGTTGAGCAGCTCCCCGTGAGTTTGACAGAAAAAGTCTTCCCCCTCTGCAGGCAGTCTGCTGTGCCCGTCTCCTCTTGTTTTCCTCTCTTCCTCTCTACGTGTACAGCATCTTTATCATCTTTTTAATGATACTTTTTATGTAGAGGAACTACATTTTCCCTGTTGAAGACACAGTGATATCTTAATGAAATTAAGCAGATGTGATGAGTGGAGAGCAGGTTGAAAGGCCGCTGAAGTGGGTCTGCAATCAGGCCTGTGACAGCGTGTGCCCGGTCTAAGGGGGTCAGGGAGACTGGCGTTTAGTCCATTAGACTCTGCTTCTGCTGCACTGCTGGTTGAATGACTCGCATAAATTTAAGCTCAGAGCGATGATCAATATGATAGATGTTCATCACTCCTCTTCTCCATAGCAGTGTTTTGTAGCTCAAAGACTTTGACATTTTGAACATGGTCCCCTAATCCAAGTTTTCACTGGTGACTGAGGATGGATGGTCGAGGACATTTCTCTTCTTTGATTAGTGACCTGGAGCAGATCAGAGCAGCATCACTTTGCCACCTTTTATGTCCTCACCTCTGTAAAAAGGTAGATGGTTGACAGCTGATGGGTAGTTTGTCTGTCAGTGTGGATGGATGTCTGAATAGGTGGCTCGTGCAGAAGTTAGGGAGTTTAAGTTGATGTGACAAAATTACCACAAAGAGACTAAAAACAACCAGATAAAGGTGCATAATTACCACGTACAATGGTATATCAGTCTGGATGTCTTGTGTCTATTCAATGAGTGCAGGATGTTCTTCAGTTCAGATCAAAATTATTGTTATTTCCTTAAAATACTGCCCAAGGTTTGCAAGGTTCATAAAATTTTATAGGTCATCATTTATCTACGATTTGGTTCCATAATTTTAGTTCACTTAGGAATGTAAAATAAATACTCAAGTTTTCTTAATGAAATATATGGTAAACAATGAGATGGTCAAAATGATCAGCCTGCGTGTGATTTTGTGCTTTCAAAACACATCAAGGAGGTTTCAAACCACACCTGAGCAATTGATCAGCCATTTATCCTTTGTAAGTGACTCCAAGAGGCAAGGTTAGCGTCACCTGACCAACTGACCGGAAGGGACTACTCTGGAGTTGCTCCGAAAGAAGTGAAATCATCATGCTGAAAGGCAAAGACTCCACTATCTACTGTCTGAGGTCCAGTCTATTTTTTTCTTCAAAACTTTGGAGAGAAAGATTCTCAGCGATGTCATCAAGAATCCCCAGATCTCTGCAGAGATGATTGCTGCTGAACTGGCTTCTTCTGGACTTGATATTTAATGGAAGACTATTATAAGGGCCCTTCATCATGGTGCACTTAATGGTCATCGTCCAAGGAAAACCTCCATTGCTCTCACAGCGGCACATCAAAGCCTGCCTAAAGTTGGCCGGAGAAAATCTGAAACATGGGGATGAGTTTGGGAAGTGGTTGGTGGGAGCATAATGAAGAATAATGAAGGGTAGTGATCTGACCAGTGTGCACGGCTCCAGTCTCCTTCAGAGTTACAAAATAAAATACTCTTTTGATTTAGATTTTGCATCAGATTTTGTTGCATCAGAAGTTGTTGATTTAGCATTTACATCCAAACACACATCTTGGTCCTTTTGCTGCATCCATCTTTATATTTCAGGCAACAATACTTCAGACCAATTCAGGGACCTATCTTGTTCTGTAGTGGAGCATGAAAGAACATAGAGACAAAGTTGCTGATGCTTAAAGAGGAAATAGTGAAAACCAGTGAAAGTGCCAACTGGCAGCCTCCAAGTGCTTCTGCTCAGGCGTTAAGAGACGCTTATTTCTCTCCAACAGTTGGGAGCTCATTTACAGCACGCATGACAGCAGAGACTCTGAGCCTTTTGTCAGGATGTGACTTCTGGCCTGTCCCCCCTGCTGTTCAAATCCAACACAGCCGTACATCTGCTTGTGAATTAACAGTAAACATCATCCTCCTTATCTGGAGTGTCACCCCACAGACTCAAATGAGATGGCCTCCAGCCAGGAACTTTGCTTTCTTCCTGACCGTGTTTCTGTCAGACAGGATTGCTCTACTTTAGGGCCGCCTGTCCTCCTGGATGATGATGTATGTTAAACTGCATTGCCTTAAATTTTGGAGCCGATACTGACATGGATTTTGGCAATGTCGTCTGTAGATAGAATTTAGGTCTTTAGAGCATTGCTGCAGCTTAGCCTCCTTTAATGATAGTCTAGTGTGGCAGAGGATGTCTTTTCAGCTCAGACAAATGCAGACATAATGAGACACAGCTCATAACATAGAGGAAGTGCTGCTAAAGGGCACTTTTCCATAATATTAGCATTAGCCTCTGTGTATCTCTTAGCACTGAATTACTCTGCCCTAAATTTTAGTGGTTTCCCTCTGAGAGCTGAAAGAAACCGGCTGTCAACTTGCTAATTATGCAATCTGTGGCTGCTGGGTATAATGGTAGAGTAGAGGGCTTGTTGGGAGACAGTTCAAAGACTTTTTTTCTGCAGCAGATATTTAACATCTGACATTTTTGGTCCAAGCAGAAGAAACACAGGCTGAGCTCAGGCAAAGTCGCTCTCAACTCTTGACTTACAAGTAAACTTGCAGAAAATGTAGCACCTGTGACGCAGAAACCTGAATAAAATGTCACCAGGATAATCCAGGAGTGTATTTTGGCAGCAGAAATTAGACAGAAAACCAAACTGTCATCATGACTCGAAGGATTTTTCCATCCTCTCTTATCCTCGACAGCTACCGGGACTCCAAACTCTGGTGTCGGGTATGTGCACATCTGTGCGTGTGTGGAGCTTAGTCACTCCATTATTAATGCAATGGTGTTTTTGTTTGCTTGTTTCGGAGCCACCAGATCCTCCCTAGGGGATGCATTTTTAATGATTCAGGAAAGGTGAGACGTTCCCAGTGGTTTCCGAGGCTGGGCAGAGCATTGTTTGACCCCTACCTGCACAATCTGGCCTCCTAGTTATGATATCATCAGTGTGCTGCCGTAGTTTGTTGTTGCCGTAAAGAGCTGCAGAGTGACACAGTGTTCTCAGTGTTTGCTGAGCCGCACAGTCACCATGTCCTTGTTTGGAGTGAGTCAGGAACATGATTTGGTCCAAATGTTTGAAATTAGATAAAACCCTTTGAGGGATTAACATCCTAAAAATCAACTACTGCTTCTGCTTTCTCACATTTGTGCAAGATCTGTGCACAGTAGTTCCTAAGCTGTGTGGAAATCTGAACAGTGGCTGCCAAGTCATTGTTGTTGCAGCATAATGAGCTGCACAGCTCTGCAAGCGGGCATTAGAGCTTCAGTACAGTAACAAGCAGCATGTTGTTGTGTTACTCCTGATCCCACTCACTGTATATGACCAAGATATGAAATAAAGCTGGGCATTGTCTGCAGCCATTCATCGCTGTTGTTTACTACGCTCTGCTCCCTGTTAAAAGCTGCTCCCTCCTCCTCCTCCCCTCTCTCGCTTGCCCTCGCTCTCTGTGTCTCTTGTCCTGCTGGCCTGTGGCTTGGTTTGTTGGTGGGAGTCATGGCACCCAGTGGTATTGTGGCATAAACAGCGGCCTGAAGTGCATTTTTTTAGGAGGGGAAAACAAGCAGGACGCAAAAACAGAGGAGAGAAAAAATGTTTGCTCTGTTTGAATAAAACATAATTTGGATTATCTTGAAAGCATTTTTCTCTCTAGGATATCCACTTGTCTGAACAGCGAGTGCGTCTGCTCTGTATGCAGAAGCTCCATCTTAAGTTATAAAAAGAAATGCTGACATGCAAGCTTGTGGCGTCTCCCCAAGATGTCAAAAGTCAGAGTCTCTTCCTCAGACGAGGGCTGATGTGCACCGAGATGACAGGAAGGTCGAACAGGCTGGATCGGACTGTAAAATCCTGTACGTTCTCGCTTATCTTTATAAAGAAGTGCAAACTGGCTGTCTCACCTTGTTGCACTTTTTTCTCACTTCAGAATCTTCCCCACTGTACGCCTGTCAGTTTCAGTCTGTTCATGCAGGACATGAAGTCATTTCCATCATCCCCAGCTGTCTCGTCCCGTCAGCATCCAGACACTTTCCTCAGCACCTGTCAGCCCTCTGTGTTGTGTCATGAATGTGTGAGTGGGCGGCCACAGGTAGAAGTAATGGAATGCAAATGTGCTGAGTTGTCGCAGCACAGCAGACCCGCATGTGTATTTGTGTGTGTGTGTCTATATGTGTGTGTCTCTGTGCCAGGCTGCTGGAGTTAATCCACTGCAGGCTTTTCTGGGCTCGTGCCACAGCAGTAGGAACATTTCTCCTGGGTTTTCCTGACTTTTTTTTGCCCAGGGCAGTGTCCACTGTCTGGAAGGCACAGGGCGGGCATGGCGCTGGCACGGACACGCTGAAAGACCCAGTTTAATACCATCAGAGGCGGTTGGCCGGGCATGGGCGCCATGCCGAGACATCTTAGGCTAGGACTCAAACAACCCTGGAGCAAATTACCCCCTAGCCTCAAATGCTCCTCAGAATTTCTCCTTTTTTTCACTTTCTTTTCTTTGTTTCTTTCTTATTGCCTGTTTCATTCCTCAGTAGCCACTCTTACTTCTGCTCCTTTCACCCATGAATCATATGAGTCACCCTGTTTCTCTCTATGGACAGTGCATCCCATGCTTTGTGCACTGGATTTACCTCTCCTCCATCTTCTTATCATTTTAAAGCTTCCTACCTCCTTATTTTGCCCCCAAATTTCTCTCTTTTTGTCCCTGTCCATCATTTCCACCCCCTATCCAAATGCCCTCTCCCCTCTCCTAGTTTTTGGCTCCCTCTTCCTCTCTCCTGTCCCCAGGGTTTGTGGGTCTTTGGCTAAAACACACTTTGATCGTCCTGAAGGAGAGCCTTCAGGCTGACACAGTAACTCTGCAGACAGACAGACAGACAGACAGACAGACAGACAGACAGACAGACATTGGCTGACTGATGTTTTGTTGTGTTGCACCACAGGCAGAAAGAAGACTTTTGATTCAGGACATGTGCATTTATTCATGCATACAAGCAAAGACATGCAGCTCCAACTAAACTTCAACAGGAGGAATTGAAGAGGCAAAAAAAAATTATTTATTTTCCTTTCATACTTTAAAACATTCGTCTGAACTTTGAATTCCATATATTTACACGACAGGCCTCACACCTCAAGACAAGCTTGCACCGAAATTGTGATGACATTTAAGACTCTTCCTTTGTATTTATATCTCTGCAAATGTGACAAATGTAACACGGCGACAGATCTAAAGAGAGAAGGAAAATCTGTTAAAGTTAAAAGGGTTCAATATATTTACTGCCTGGAACCACATGGATGAAAGTGAATTATATGATGGTGGGGCAGCAAGAGATTCCTCAACCATCTGAGATTTTAGACTACAGAGAAGAAAATGCTCATTATTCTTAGATTTTACATTTTTCTCAGGGTGTTTGAAGTTAGAGTGTTTTAAGCTGAACAGCCTCCACAAGTGATGTGAGTTTTGCTAGCGCTGCACAGAAGAGTCGACTGAAGTGTTCTTCAGAGCTCCACTTTATTATTTGAATATTTTAAAGCTTGAACTTTTTCTTCTGTAAAACAGGAACTTAAATAAATTCCAACTTAAAAGTATGAAAACACAGAAAAATAATCCAAATTGAGCACAGTTTAGTGTGTTTAACACGGCCAAACAACAGGATCGCAGAGTCTGTGGGCACATTGGCAGAGCTGGCACCACCAGTCTTTGGTCTGTCTTTGCAGGTTAATACCATAGACTGTATATAGAATGGACGCTGTCTGCCTCCTCGCTGGGTGAAGCCACCGCGAGAACAGCACCCTCTGGTGATGGGCTGCAGTATAGGTCATAAATCTCACCTCCTCCAGCAATTTCTATGGGGCTGTGGACAAACTTTAGAAATTCATTACACAGAATGTGAGGGTCAGGTTTTCTATGATTGACACTTATAGGCATACAAAGAATGCGTAGCTCACCTGGAGGGAAACGCTGTGTGAGCTGAGCGTCATCACAGCGACTCTCAGCGACTCTCTTGCCGAATGCGTACAATGCTACTGCGCAAGTGGTGGTTACAGGAAGTAGAAAGAATCCTGGAAATATCGAGAGCAATTCAGCATCAAATTTGTCAGCCTAAGAGACCCCAAAATTAGGGTGTGAGAGGTGCTTTAACATCGCCCACAGCCCTGGGGAATCATTGATAGGTCCATCCAAAAACCAAAGAAAAAAAACACAACAGCCCACAAACCATAACTTAATTTTATCGTCATTTAAAAAGGCTAAAAGTAGAAGGTAATCCTCATGCTAAGACTCTAGGTGTGATAGATTAAAGCAGAATCGTAAAGAAGTCAGAGGCGTGACTTTCTGACGTGAGGCCCAGTTTACTCAGCTTGTCTTGCATCATTTAACTTGTGAACATGTTGCCTTTTTCCTGTGCTTCAGTGTAATAACCTGCTGCAAAATGCTTTCAACTAAGCACTATGCTGACAGCTCAGTATATGGAAGATAATCAATACATTGATGGAAAAATCAAACAAAAATGTGTTTCAACAAGCAATTAATTAATGGACACATGGTTCAATTTTAGTGTCCCTAAAAACACACATATCCCTCCTGCGACCTCTAAACTTCCCCCAGCTGCATTCTCATGTACAGATTTTCTGCCAGCTTATTGTTTCCACTCAAATACCAAAAGTGCATTTCCAGCACACACACAGGAGCACCATATATGCAGAGAAAGCAAGAAGCACTTACACTGAGCGAGGGAGCTCAGCTTTAATGAAGTTACAGCCTGATGGCATCTGCAATGCCAGCAGCTGCTGCGGCAACCACAGATGACAGTGAAACCGCATTTCAGAGGAGTCACACCAAACTCGCGGCGTACCCTGCGAGGCCTGGACATCAGATAACGACAGTGTCAATCTGTGGAGGCACAAGCAGGACTGCTGTCTGCACTTCAGCTCCAGTAACTCCGTTGAAAGGGGTTTCGATTACTGTCTAAACACAGAAAGATGTGTGTATGTGCCTATGTGGGTTTAGTGTCAGCGGTATTGATCAGTGGGTTGAATGGTAGAAAGATATGTGGAGGAAGAGGAGACATATTGGTTGAGAAAGCGAGGAATGACACAATGAGAAAGAGTAGGAAGTCATTATTCGAGTGTGTGTGTGTGTGTGTGTGTGTGTGTGTGTGTGTGTGTGTGTGTGTGTGTGTGTGTGTGTGTGTGTGTGTGTGTGTGTGTGTGTGTGTGTGTGCTGGATCTGAGAAAAGGAGTTGATCCTGGGTGTTTACTTAATGTGTGTGTTTGTGCATGTGGGTGGATCAGAAGCGATGTAACACCGAAACTGTTTCTGTAAGATAATAAGTGAATTTTCAGGCTCCCACATCATCAAAATGTGAAAGTTATCATTCTCCTTTCAGTGTTATTATCATTATGTAAAACAGTCATGGATCATTTACATTTAGACTTTCTGCATTAAAACTAGGAAACAAGATGTACTCAGGGAGTAGTAACAATTAGCTCTTCATAAAACCTTACATAATAGTTTTAAATAACTGTCCAACCCTCTTTTAAAAGGAGCTTTTACATTCATAAATAAATATTACTCTCTCTTTTTGTTTGTATAAGGTTTTTTATATCCAGTGTATTTTGTACAACTTGAGGCAGAGCAGAGCAGAGGAATATTTTTACATTTAAATGGTTTGTGCCGAGTTAAATCCTCCAAAAGACTTAGTAGTTCAATTCCAGAGAGGAACCAAACACTCCACTCCTATTAAGAGGTTGTCCCTGTGTGCAAAAATGGTATTACATTTGCAGGCGCTGCATGTGCAGGAATGCTGACCAGATTTAGCACACATCATCAGAGTAGAGCTTTGCATCTGTTTTCATTTTAAGTTTCAGACGTTCATAAAGAAAATCTCCAACACTTCTGCTGTTTTCTGTCTTCTTCAAGATTTTCTGGCTTTGTTGTCGTGGATAGGACACAAGGAGAGGCATGACGTCCATGTATGAGGTGAACTTAGACAGCTTGGCTAGCAGCATCCCAACAGTGCATTTTGAAGTTGAGCGATTTACAGATCCCGAATTTTACGACAATAACCGACGTCATTTTGCCCATGTCAGTATAGTCGGTGTCAAAAAAATAAGTAAATCAAAGTTGGTTTTGGATGTGTGTAGGTAGGCTATGGTCTCATGTCCCTCTAAGAGGCTGTCCTACATCAGAAACGTGACTCCACCCCATCCATAACAAAAAGGGGAAAGACAGGTGAGGAGAATCAGCTGCCAGAATCAGTTTGCTCTTTTTTAGTCTCTACACCCAGACACTGAGTTTTTACATTGTGCTTGTAATGTCGCATTCTGGTCCATTTTCTTTCATAGTCTGCTTTTTGTTTTTTGGGTTTTTTTCTGGAGTGGTGTGAAAGCTCATCCAAACCAAACAAGTTAACTCTGGTTTGCTAAAAAAAAAAACATGGTAGTCATGACTAGCCTCTGAGACCCTCACTTAAGGGGGTCTGTTTACGGTGTCAAATGCAATTATTATATAAACACTGAAGCAGACAAACAGAAGAAGAAACCCTGTGAGACTGCAGAAATCTGGTGTTGTGCTTGTTGTTTTGGAGTGTTGTTTTTTTCCATCTTGTTTTGGATGTGAATCATCATAAGCAATTAGTACGATAAAGGCCGATGAGTTTTTCATTTTGCTGCATGTGTCTGAAATTTTGAATTGATGACAATGCTCGAAGAAAGGTCATGAAATCATAGTCGTTAAGGTTTATCCTCTGAGGACCGGTGTTGCTTGTGCTGCAGTTTCTAACCCTGATCCAATAGATCAATATTACTCTCCAGTTGAATTTCTGGTGGCTCTTGAAGAAAAGTCAGCGAATCAAGAATGTGAACAGTGTTCATCCTCTGGGGACCTTAAATTGCTCCTGTCAGTCCAACAGTTATAGACCAAATCAGTCTAGATTGGTGTGAATAGATGCATATGGGCGTTTTTTTAACCTGTACTACGGCAAGTGAGTATGGGGAGCTTTAATGTTTTGACTTCAGTCATGGGGGCTGTCATATTGTAAGTATTTTTGTATGTACACAGCCTACCGTTCACTCCTATGAAGTACAGGTAATGCGTGTGTATGCGCCTCTCTTCATCTGCTCCTCAGCTGTAGGACCAGTGGTTGGTTGGTTGGCAGCTGCAGACCTGGTCCTGTCCTCGGGTCTCTGTGATAAACACACAGAAGGCAGCAGAGCCTGAACACACCGCCAAGGTTAAAAGCAGAGTCACACATTACTGTGCCATCCCACCATCCTGTCGTTTTTGCCTTTTCTCTCCTTTTTATGAGTTTTCTGGCAGAAGAAAATCCAATTATTGTCAGAGTACAAAAGAAAATCACACATCCTATCTAAGGAGGCTAATGTGGAAATGTGCTCCAGTCTTTGTTTGGAGTCCTTAAATAGATTGAATTAGATGTTCGTGCGCCTCTTTTATTTATTTTTCAGAGGATTGGCCATTTTGAAGCGTGCACCTCTTTAGGGTCTTTCAAATTGACTAAATGTGGCCGTTCCTCCCAGGGAAACCAGGTAATGTTCAGACAATCAGGGGTTATAAATGGGTAATTCCCTTTTTACAGCCAGACAGGTTTCTTTATCTTGTGGGTAAATGCTTTCCCGGTGACGCTGCAGTCCGTCTCTATTTCTCTTTCACACTCCTGCTTCCTCCCTATTCTTATTTCCCCTGTGCACACTCTTTCATTTATCTTGTCACTCCCTCGCCCGGTCACCGTTGCTCTCTTGTCCATCCTTTTCTTTTCTCGGTTCGTGCGTCTGTCAGATTTTTTTAAGAACTCCCTCTCCTGCCCTTTTCTTATCTCTCTCCATCACTGCGCCACCTCCGCCTCTTCTCCGCTTGCTTTCTCTCACAGATCCACCCTCATCTGTCCTCATCTTTCCTCATGACCTCTCTCTCGCTTTCCCCCTCTCTCAAGTGACTGGCCACATGCTAATGTGTTTGTAGATAGCTCACAGTGACAGAGAGAGGCCATTAGAGAGGGTACTGAGTGCCAACAGTGGCACCGCATCCAGGACATCCAGGACAGCAGCAGTGTGTGTCTGTAGGTTACTATCATTTTTGTGGGTGTCCTTTAGTGCTATCTGTTAGCGTCCCTTCTATACAATCCCTTTTTTATCCATGTTTTTAGACGTGCACAACATTAGGCTGTTGTTTATAGAGCATGTGGGCGTGCTCATGAGTGCCAGTGTGTGTGTCTGTGTGCATGTCAGCGTTGCTAATGCGGGGCTGTTGATCACTCTGAATGATTGATGACAGCTAGGTCATGGATAAAGCTCACGCAGGCTTACAGAGGAATGAATAAAAAGTGACCCTGGCAGCAGCACGCCACATCAATGGGCCCAAGCTGCGTGTGCTCTGTCTGCACTCTGTCTCTGGCACAGAGACATTTATATCTTTATTTATTTATGAGTATGTTTAGGAGGTTTGGAAAAGCTATGACTTGTTTGCTGCTGCATAAAAAATGTATAACCTAAAAAAAAAAAAAACCCTGACTCACTTTATTTCTAATGTTTCGAACTTCCTTTGCCCTTTTGTCGTGACCTCACTGGTCTGAGGTCTTGTCCCCTGTCTGCACACACACATGCAGACATGACAAACATAATTTTAGCTTCAGGCTTTAATCAATACATGTGATGCGACATGACGCCTATTGATCTCTCCGTAGAGCAAATTTCCTCTTTGTGCCAAATCCAGAGAGGTCAGGATTCAGGAAGCAACTGCAGCAGGCTTGTTGAAGCTTCTCTAATATGAACAAATCTGTGGGAATGAGTTGTCTTTCGCATCCTCTGAGCTGTGTGGTACAGATTCTGTCCCCTCAGTCGCAACCCTTCTGTTTACAAATGAGTCGTATGCAGCGTGCATGTGCAGATGACTTAAATGATTGGCATCATCGATCTAAAGGTGTGATTTCTGACAGGAAAATCTGAGCTTCAAGGAGACAAATCCATATGGAGAATGTCACTCACACTTTAATAACAGCATCTGCAGTCGGTGTCGCTGCAGAAGACAGCCGCAATGTCACCTATATCCTCACTCAAGCATGCCTGGGTGTTTGCACGCAACCTTAGCCCTTCACATTCACCCTTCGAGTACCTGTGCACCCGTTCATTCAGCGGCAGCCAGTGTTCTTCCTGCAGAAGAGCGCTGCACCAAAGACGTGACAACGGCATGCATGCTCGAGCGTACTTGTACACAGCTATGTCCCCTTCATCCTCCTCCTCCTCCTCCTCTTCCTCTCGTGTGCAGACAGCAGTAAGAGCGCTTGGCAGGGATGAGATGTGAAGTGACGGTCGAGGAGAGACTGCTACGAGGACCACACAGCTCAGAGGAGGAGAGAGGCCTCTCTTTGCCCCCTGTTGCTACTCGGCGACTCCTTATTGGTTTATTTGTAGTTACAGTTGTGGATTTATTTACCACAGGGTTGGTAGCCTTGCTGCGTAAATAATGCATTCGTTGGGAACATAGGGACTCTGGTTAGCTTTCATTTGTATTCATAAGCCTCAAAAGTGGAATAACTCCACCTGCAGATCAACAACTGTTATCATCACAGAATAGATGTGTCTGATCACATTTGTATGGCTAGTAATTATTGAAAAGTGTGTCTCTGTTTGTAACAGTGTTGTTTTTTATCAAGGCCAGCAAGCACAATATAATACAGATTAATAGAAGTTGCAGCTGAGATCGTCGAACCGTCTCCCTTCAAAACAGACTTCTTGATTTGATTTTCAATCTCAGCTTCTGTTAACTATTTCTTCTCCCTCTTTAGGTGTTCAACACCTACTCCAACGAGGATTATGACCGGCGTAATGAAGAGGTGGATCCAGTCGCCTCCTCCGCAGAGTATGAGCTGGAGAAGCGGGTGGAGAAACTGGAGCTGTTCCCTGTGGAGCTGGAGAAAGGTGGGAAATAAATTCTCAGAGGATGGAGGTGGATCCTGTCAGTTACTTGTTATACTCAGCAGACAGAAGCATCCGCATGTGGGATGTCACTTTTTTCTAATTAAAGGTGTGATATTTCTATTTTTCGTCTCTCTATGGAGGTTTTTCATCCCCCTCTCTGTCAGAATGTCCATTCTCCTCATTATAACTGGGAATTTTCAATCATCAGTGATAATGCTGTCTAATATTCTACCTTGAATAGTTTCCCTCTACTTCTAAGCATGCTATTTCATGCAGCATCTCAAAGGAAATCTCCTCAGATCACATTAAAAGACTCTGCAGTACACTGTTTGTACGTATCCCCAGGTGGAGCTACAAAGAGGTTATATTTCATTTCCTTCACTTGTCTCTTTTTCAGTTTGAGGTTTTCCTGTGTAGAAATCCAATATGGCCTGAAATAGAATGACTGTCAATGGTAGGATTTCATCATCCACTCCATGTTATGTAACCCTAACCAGTCATGAATAATGAATGCTGGTGGAGATAGAGGAGTGCTACACTGGGAGGAATTTCCCAGTTTGGTGAAGGCCATCATGCTCGAGTAATTATCTCTTCCTCTTCATCATTAATAAATCAATTGTTTGAGCGTGCTCATCCATTTACTTCTCTATGTATCCTTAAGCAAAACTGACTAGGCAGTACTGGAAGCTTTTTTGGGTTCGATCCAAGTGCATTGGAAAGTTGAAAAATTGAGGTCCTGAGGCACTCCACCCATGCTGTATGTGTCTGTTTGTTTGCAGATGAAGACGGACTGGGGATCAGCATCATCGGGATGGGTGTGGGCGCTGACGCAGGACTGGAGAAACTGGGCATCTTCGTGAAGACTGTCATCGAGGGAGGAGCCGCTGAGAGAGACAGCAGGTGAGAGACGGGAAACTTATACACACACATGGAATCCTCTTAATATCTGCTAGATTTTCAAATTATTTAACCATCCAAAAACAACCCAGCTGATCCAGAGTGTTGTACAAGCCAAGAAACATACTATCAAAGAGAAAATATGAATGTAAAAATAATAGATATGGAGGAAGATCGGCTACGCCAAGAGACAAGGCATAATGCATAATGCACAGTAAAAGTATAGTGACACATGTGACTGAGGCGCTTGTGAGTCTGGTATTCACCATTACATCACAGAAATGAAAATAATGTGTAGTTTATTCGTTATTATTTATTCAGTTATTAGTCTATATTCATCTGAATAAAAAAAACAACTATACGAGGTGCCACTGGTGTAGCAGTTCATGAGCGTACCCATTTACATAGGCTTTAGTCCAGTAGCTGGTTTGACTCCCAGCCACAACCGCTTTCTGTTTGTCTCCACATTTTCTGTATCTCCTCAGCTGTTCTATCCAATAAAGGTAGAAATACTTAAAAAAAAAAAAACATAAGAAATTAAACAGTGTACATAGCCTCTATGGCTTTTAGCTAGATGACAGCTGGTCTGCCATTGTTCAGATTTTTAGTCATTTATTCATACGCTCCTGTTAATCTGGTAAAAGTAGCTACTTGATTGACACCATTGCACTTACAGCCATCATCTTAAAGGTGGCATCATTACATCTTATGAGCTGATGAATAACCTGGCCTGTACTTGTATGCCACTTTGTCCCAGACAGTCACTGTGTCTCGCCATCTTTAATCCCTCTAAGACTGTCGTTGTGAGTGAAAACTGAAGGGTTCACTTGCTTTACAGATGTGTTGCTAGAGTGAACGAATATTGGCGTATGTAGTAATATGAGTAAGCAGTGTCTTCAACAAAAACTCATATCCTTCTGGCTTTTGACAGTCAAATGAATCATTTATTGGAAAGATTGTATGCTGAAAATACAAAAACAAGGCTTTTTTTTTTTTAGTTAGTTTTAGTTTTTTGTTTCGCTGACACCTACCCCCTCACACCATTTCCAGGCATTAAAAATGATCAATCTTTCCCCAATGGTCTGGTTTACTTTTGCTCATCATCGTCAAAAGCATCAATATGAATTCAAGCATATTTCATAAATGTCAAGAAACTCCTCAGAGGAGCTTTAAAGAAAACAATCCTGCTGTGAAATAACCACTTGTAGATTTTTATGCCTGTAGGGTTTGAAAATCAGTGACACAGCAGTTCAACATCACAACAGTCTGAACTTGTCTTATTGAGTATGAAGAGGAGAAAGTGTGTTAATATGTTGGATAGGGTTTTGTTTTTTGTTTCCTACCTGGTGCAGTTAATCAGAAACACGCTTTGAAAGCTCATCATGTGCTGCAGGAAAATGATGTACTGATCACATTTGGTACCAAAATACATACAGCAATTAATCAGCGATTCAGCTTCCACTTTCCAAACATCACTCTCTCTCTCGCTCCCTCTCACACACACCACGCAGTAACACTCTGTCCCTGTCAGATTTAGCAGCAGGGTTTCGGATTAAACCCGCCGGGAGAGGCGCAGTTTGGGACATGAAGCCTCACGCAGCACTATGCAGTGTGTAGGTGTGTGTATTGTGTGACAGAGATTTTGCATTGGCACCTTATATCTCTGAGTATTCTGTATTGCTTTGCAAAGTTTGGCTTTAGAAAATAAGAGGCTGCTTTATATCTGCTGCATGTCCCTTATCTGTGTGTGTGTGTGTGTGTGTGTGTGTGTGTGTTGCTGTGATGAAGAAGCTGTGTTTGCGTTGTGTGTCTTTGTGTATTATATTATAAGCGTGAACAGCGCCGAGTAAGCACTCAGTCAGGGGTAGAGAAGGAGATGACAGCCTCCCAGCAGGCGAGCTGTGTTATTCTGCCTCTAAACCAGCTTTTTCCTATCACTGGATGTGTGTGGTTCAGGTTCTCCATAAACAGATTAAAACCGATAGGCACTTCCATTCACCGCAGCATGACTGTATCAAGTTCTGTAAGCTCCATGAATACTCTGGTGCACTGGGGCTGTTTACATTAGTTGCGTTTTCCTTCTAGGATTATTTTTTCTTTATGTAGAAACACATGAGAGAGAAGTTAGAGAAAATATAGCGAACAGAGAGCCGGGGAGCAGAGTGTAGAGAAGATGACGGTCGCACAGACTCTGAAATGTGTCACTTTCTTCAACAAGCATGTGAAGTTGGAAAGATCACAGGCAGGTTATGCAAACACCAAAGTTCAGTTCATTTCAGAGCCTGAATTTTGAATTTTTGTTCATTTAATCATACAGTTAAATAAATTAACTGACTCCAGTGAATTTCTGGGTAAATAGACAGAAGAAAAAGGCAGAGTTGAGGCTGTGGCCTTGCTGGTTTATGATCATCTACAACACTGTCACCTGTTCGTCAGGTGAGCCACACCTGTGTGTAACTCTTACTCAAAATACAGGCAAAAGTAGATAAAAAGATTCACTAAAAAGTTACTGTAAAAAGTCTCTCTTGCACACAAACACACATGTAATCTTTAACTCATTCATGTAATGATGCAATAAATTTCATACAAATCAAATGAACTCTTTGTTAAAGGAAACAGTTGTTATTTTAAGACTCTCTGATGTGAGAAAACTTCTGCAGGGACTGTGAGGGTGATCTCAAATACCATCATTATCCAGTACTCCTGTTTTTGTCCCAACAGTGATCTTAGAGATCCTCTCCTTTTAGACTTTCTGTGAAAACAGTCCATTAGCATTTCACTCAGTATCAACCTTGATCCCATTTGCTGCAGACCTCCCTCTCCTAAACAGAACAAGACACGGAGGAGAGAGACCTTCTGTTGACATCTTTTTAAGATGTTTTGATGGTGCAGTTAGGCTAAATGCAGCTGTCGTCTGTTAGATTACACAACAAGTGCCTTGAGTACCCCAGATGATGGATACAGGTCATCCTTTTTTTATGAATCTGCAGCCCTGCCTGTGTCCCTGTGACAGATTTCACAACAGGCCTTAATCACAACATGAGAGAAATGAACGCAGGACTCCAGGAATAGATACGGGATCACTCGTGCTCGATTCATTTACTTTTGGAGCAATATCTCTCACACACACGCTCAGGGGAAGAGTCAGGATGGCGAGAATGTAATTTTCTTCCATCATTACCCTTTCTTTCTCTTTTGCTGAGTCGAGCTGAATGGTCTGGTGCATCCACGCACACACACACACACACACACACACACACGGCCTTGGACTCACAGGCAGACAGATAAATGAGCTTGGCTGTGGCCCACTGTATTGTCTGGAGCAGATGACCCAAGGTGTCTGTGCGCTGGGATGAGATGTTATTGGGAAGACATGAGACGTGAAAGTGTATGTTGCTTTAATGTCGTAATGTTCCAGCTGTTATTTTCATTTAGTGTTACTTTATTGTACATCAGAAGTATCTCAGCTGCTTCCTGCTCACTCCTTGTTGTTCTCTATGGTTGACATGTTGCCCTAAATCTGCATGACAGCTCTGGATGATGTGTTTTTAGGACAAATTTGATTCTGATCAGCAGCTATGTGTTGCCATGAATAACCATTTTTACTGCAGTTTTGTAAGAATCCATTAGGAGTATATTTCCCAATGCAACATGTGCTTTTGAAGGAGATTTTGCAGTTTATATTGTTGCTGATACGCTTTGTTTGTTTCACTCCTGTTATTGATGTTTGTTTTTACACCGACCGGGATGGAAATTAGCCCCTTGGCTATAATCCCATGTATTTACATGTAAATGTTTATTAAAACATATTGTCCCATTAAAAAAAAAAAAAAAACTAAATCCTTAATCCTTATGTGAAATTTTACACATTGTTATTTAGTATTTTACAAGAGAGTTAACATATGGGTCCCTTTCACACGTGCACAAAGTTTGTGAAAAATGTGCAGAAAATGAACTGCATGTGTGAACACGAACAGACAAGTTTTTCACCCTAACTTTCTGCTAGCCCCCTGGTAAAGTCCAGGTGGGCTCATGAGAGAACACACCAGCAAATCTTCCAGATAAATCCCCTTTAGACATGGCGGGAGGAGCTGTTGGCGTCTCTCATACAGCTGCTGTTCTGTTTAATATTGCTGCTTAGTTGGAAAATGATGCTGTAGCACATAACAAAAGTGGTCAGTTTGCGCTATGTGGTAATGTTTTCAGGGGTAAAATATGCTGAGTCCAGTCCACACCCTTATCTTTAATCTAATTTTATAAAAATCATACCCTCCAATGCTGTGCGAATAAAGTAAAACTGACTGAAGAGGCTTTTCAGTAAGTGAAAACAAGGCACTCAGATTCTATTATTCACTGACATTATCAACAGATAATTAGGAGTCAAATCCCAAATTATTTGGAAATAAAAATATTACCATGTTGGACCATGTTTTTTAAAGGTTTAGCAGAATTTAAAGCCATCATGCGGCGTGTTAAGTGAAAAAATGCTAATTCAATTTCCAAAAAGCTCTCCTAAAAGGCAAACTCATTTTCCTCTCTCTTTCCACTCCGTCATCACTCTGCCGTCTCCTGATTACATTAGTTCTGCTGCTTTAATTGGACTATTTGACCTAATGTAAAATGTGATTATTGAGAGCGATTAAAGTGTAACTGAGTTTTGTGCTTGTAAATATTGAAGATATTGTCGAGTCATTTCTTTTGCAGGACTCTTGCATGTTGTTATTGATTTATCATAATATGAATAAGAGATAAACTGAAGGAACCGTAAGTCGTGAGATAACAGAAAAGCATGTGTGTGGATGCTGCAAAAACAATTAAAGCAATTGCCAAAAATAATAACACAAGATTTGTAAATCTGTCTTTGTTTTTTTCTGCATTTTTCTATGAGGGTTTCAGCAGAATATTCAGTAAAGACTCACTCAGAACTGCACTCATGAGTGCTGTTTCATCAGGAGTTGCATTTCGGGTCAAGAACTGAGCTGACCTCTCTGAGTGTCTGGAGCTGTGGTCCTCATTAGCCCTGCAGTTTGTTTTGAGCCTCATCTCTTCTGTCTCTTGGTTAGGCAACCGTCTGGGGCCGCAGAAGTGAGAATTTGTGACAGCAAGAGAGTCTGGCTTTGTTGTAATTTTCAAGATAATATGACGTTGCATAACTGGATGGTTTATTTTTGCCTACTGAAGTAATTTTGCTGCGTAAGTTTTGATATAATCATGATGTTTACTCTTGGAGACAATGTGCATGCGAGTATCAGCCACTTTCAGACCACATTTGTTTTCTGACATGTGCATATGAGTAAGGGTTATGGTTGGAGCTGTCAGGATATCAGATTGATTAGTGCATGGCGCATTATTCGCAGGTGTGCCCATGTCAGTCAACAAGGCAGATATTTGGTGATACAGATGTTCAACTGATACATCAACTTGATACAACTCACTTGCTGCCTTAAATGTTAAAGCTGCTTGTATTTGTGTGCCTGCAGGATCAAGGTGAATGACCAGATCGTGGAGGTGGATGGGACCAGTCTGGTGGGCGTCACTCAGAGCTTTGCAGCCTCCGTCCTCAGGAATACATCAGGAGTGGTCAGGTAAGACTGCAGACATAAACACAGATGACGCTCCAGTGTCTGATAAATGCAGTCTCTTTGTAAACATGCAAAACATGCACATAAGGTTTGTATGTTTTCTTCCTCCCTTTGATGAGGATCTTTGGATTAACATAAGATTACAGTACCAAAGTGTGTCAAGCAGCTATCAGCCCTAACAGCCAGACCACCAACACATCAGACATACAGTGATTATAGACAAACTGAAGAGTGAAATTGTCCTTTACTCTCTCTGCAGTGATACGTGGTTTATTTCTGGATGTTGCTGGTCTTTCTTTCATGCAGCCAAAAACACTTCAAAATTATCGAAGCGTTGAGCTTAAGTTTGGCACATCCATCAGCTTTATTACTGTATCTGTTTGAAGGAGGCGAAGACGTGAGAGCACAATATGTGACAAAGGTCTCGTGTGTTTGACAGTTGAGCAGTTTTTGGCAGAGTTCCATTGAGAGCAGTGGGAAGCAGATATCACACACACACACACACACACACACACACACACACACACACACACACACACACACACACACACACACACACACACACACACACAGCATGGCAGGAGGGCTTTAATTTGGAGAGCCAGCGCTATCCTTGGCAGCACTGTGAGGCTGCTATCTCAGCTTTCTGTGGCTACTTGCTCTTGTCCTTCCATTTGTCTTGATTTGGTTTACTGCAGCGTCTCTCTGTTTTTCCAACACTCTCCCTTTTCAGCCTTTTTTCTTCCCTCCATCTCATTTACTGTTTATACCTTTTTGAATCCTCACTTTAGACACCCCACTTTAGCTTCTTTTAGCAACCCATCTATCCGGACAAACTATGGTGGGACAGCTGTGATACAGAGTTTAATAATCCTTGTCTTTAGAGTGGCTTTTGTCCTCCATCTTTTTCTGGCTGACAGGATCCTCTGTGGGACTCAGCTGTGTGAAGATAAATGTGTGTGTAAAGAGCATAGAGCCCAGGGAAAGCTGGTGGCAGAACAAAAACACGTCCGGCAGTATCAGACTGTCAGCCGGACAGATGCTGTTTGCTGAACTAATATTGACATTGAGTTTTTTTTCCACATACCAGGATGTGGAACTATAGGTAAGGCAGCCTTAAATAGTATCCATCTGTCACCTGTCCATCTATTAAGCAATCGTGAGTCAGGAAGTATGCATGTGCAGAGAGTGGAGTGTAATCTGTCTGTGAAAGATGTGGGGTACACTTTTAACATTTAAATCTAGTTTAGTGACACTCTCATAGCAGGTTGTAGGGATTCAGGAGACCTATTTTCTCTCCACTCTCACACTATTTCAGTCTTTCTCCATCATGTCTCACCCACTCACTCCTCCTCCTCCTACTCCCACTCTTCAGTAAATCCTTCCCTCTTCCCGTCTGATCACCAGAGGTTTTATGACCAACTGTCCTAGATTTGCAATTTTAGCTATATTTAAACCTGACTCCTAGCAGAAAACCATCTGGGTTTCAGTCAAAAGTTCCCCCCTGGTTTTGTACTATTTTAAAGTATAGTATAGTATAGTATAGTATAGTATAGTATAGTATAGTATAGTATAGTAAAATGAAGTATAGTATAGTATAGTAAACTACAGCATAGTAAAATGAAGTATAGTATTGAATTGTACAGTATAGCATAGTCATGAATTGTACAGTGTATTACAGTATAGTATAGTATAGTATAGTATAGTATAGTAGAGTATAGTATAGTATAATAAAGTATAACATTGAATAGTATAGTATAGTATAGTACAGCATAGTAAAATAAAGTATAGTATAGTATAGTACGGTATAGTAAAATGAAGTATAGTATAGTATAGTACAGCAAAGTAAAATAAAGTATAGTATAGTATAGTACAGTATAGTAAAATGAAGTTTAGTATTGAATAGTACAGCATAGTAAAATAAAGTATAGTACAGTATAGTAAAATGAAGTATAGTATAGTACAGTACAGCATAGTAAAATAAAGTATAGTACGGTATAGTAAAATGAAGTATAGTATAGTATAGTACAGCAAAGTAAAATAAAGTATAGTATAGTATAGTACAGTATAGTAAAATGAAGTTTAGTATTGAATAGTACAGCATAGTAAAATAAAGTATAGTACAGTATAGTAAAATGAAGTTTAGTATTGAATAGTACAGCATAGTAAAATAAAGTATAGTACAGTATAGTAAAATGAAGTATAGTATAGTACAGTACAGCATAGTAAAATAAAGTATAGTATTGTACAGTATAGTAAAATGAAGTTTAGTATTGAATTGTACAGTATAACATAGTCATGTAATATAGTTTGGTATAGCTTGGAATAGCACAGTATAGAGTAGTGTAGCATTGTATAGTCTTGTATAGTCTTATATAGTAAAACATGGTATGATATATCATAGCATAGCATAGAATAATGTAGTATAATATAGGATAGTGTAGCATAGTATAGTATATTTTAGTATAGTATAGTATGGTTAAGTATAATATAGTATAGTGACACATTTCCTGTTACAGTATAGTATAGTATAGTATAGTATAGTATAGTATAGTATTGTATTGTATTGTATAGTAATTGTATAGTATAGTGCTATGTTTCTTGTTACAGTTTAGTATAATATACTGTAGTATAGTATAGTATAGTATAGTTTAGTTTAGAAAAGCTTATTATAGTGTACTTGGGTAAAATTTAGTAGAGTAGTATAGCATTGTTTTGTTCAGTATAGCATAGTTAAGTATTGTTGAGTTAAGAGTATTACAACACAATACAATGGAGTATTTAAGTTACAGTGGTATATTTTAGTATTAGATACAGTATTGTTCAGAATAGTCCACAAACTGAAGAATATTCCTGCAGTTGTTTTTTGTACGCTATGGTTTAGAATAGTTAATGAAAATATAGTGTAGTTCAGCATAGTACAGTATGGTAAAGTAAATTGTAGTATTGCAGAGTGATGTTTCATCAAAGTATTATTTTGTGTAATATAGTTTGGTACAGAACAGGACAGTTAAGTATTGTGTATCGTGTTATGTAGTATCATTAAATAATGTTTTTGTTGAATAAAACATGATTTAATAGAGAACTTTGGTATACACTGATCATGGTTTGAGTCCTTCATGCTTTTTATTCATGAAAGACAAAATGTCAGCATGAACTGGTGTTTGGCTAAATAGTATAGTATACTGTATACTGTATACTGTAGTATAGTATACCAGCCCAAAATAAATATGAACATGTGTCAAAACACACATGCATAAATGTATATACAAAGTGGCCCATAATAAAATGCATGCCAAGCTGCCACGGTTAACCAGTCAAATCTGTAATGTGTGATCTCATGCTGACATCCTTAATTGCCATCAACTCAGGGCGTCCTAACTGGGCAGACATTTGTCCTGCAGCACTCCTCCTTCAACCTTTATTCTCTCTTTTCCTTCAAGTGTTTCAGCTTTATTTATTTTTTTTTTTAATGCGTCAAGCAAATGTTAAGAATGTTGACGTGTACAGTCAGCACCATACTGTATATTTATCTGAAGTCCTGCTGGTATAAATGGAAGTAAATAAGACCAGAAGTACAGGTTTCTGCAGTTAAACTCAAGCAGCACTGTGTGTGGCAGCCTCAGGACAGCAAGAGGTGAAGGAGGAACCAAGACTGAGTCCCCATGCGTGAGGAGCAAGGTTGTTTCCAGGTCAGCTGCTCCTCAGACCTCCATGCTGTCCAAACAGTGGATCCACTTCAGTACTCAGCTCAGCCAGGGCCTTCCCTCCTTTTTTTCCTCCATCTCTGTCCTGCCCTCCAGTTGTTCCTTCACATGTAGATCAAATACTGCTCTCTGATGGAGCGTAAGGCCCTCTTCTACTCCGCCTTTAGAATAAAATTAAAGTGCTCTCAGGGACTGAATCCACTTGATTAGACCCTAACTCAAATCCACTCCATTCTCCCTCTCTCTCTCTTCCTGTCACTCTTGCTCTCTCACTCTAGCATGCTCATGCACATGCATGCTCTCTCGCTTTCTGGACCCCTGCTGAGTCTGAGATTGAAGAATAGGTCAGAGAAATACTTCAGTGTTATTGCTGGGTTTGGATGCATTGTTGAAGTCATAAGATGAGGTGTTGTGAGTTTTATTTTGAGTATTTGCAGTCAAGTCACAGCGGTGGAGAGAGTATTTTCTTTGACCTCTTCCCTCATGATTTTAAAGTACGTTTTCAGGATAAAATAAAGATTAAATACTCAAAAAATGCAAGAATGAAGGTCATATGAATAGCAAACCTGAACTTGGAGGAATGATTTCAAAGTATTTACTTCTTACATCATCTTTTGTCCTTTTTTCCCTTTTCTCTCTGTCTTCATCCTTATTTTTATGTGATATCGATCGGCTGTAGATCCCATGTGTGTCTTCAGTAGTCTGAAAATCTGAACCACAGTCTGCAGCTTTCTCCATTTTCTCCCCTACCAGCCTTGCCTGGGCGAGCCCACTGTCTGCTCACATTATTATGTGTGTCCCATCTCTGGGCCCTGCCCCGATACGTCAGCAGATCTCACTGTCGCTGATCTGTGGCTTCAGCTCGGGCTGGTCTCACACAGTCACTGCAGTGGTCACTTCACTGTCCAAATACACATCTGTGTGAGCGAGAAATGAATGTACACGTTTAACTTGAATGCATTATTGATACCATTTGAAATGTGTGTGATTTCAACAACAAAACAAAGACCCTTTGAAATGCATTGATATCTTTTTGCAATGTCTGCAAGTAGAGCCTACAGTACATCTCCCATAAGGCTGTTCACTGTCTACAAAGTACACTGACGATTTAAAGTGATGATTTGAACAGCTGTTCTCACTCAGGTTTTATGATGCAAATGCTTGTCTTATGTAATGTGTTGCAAGTTTTATGTTGTCCCAGGCTGCATGCGCCGGCAGTAATGCTACAATTGTGTGTGTCCATGCAGGTTTGTGATTGGCCGAGAGCGTCCAGGTCAGCAGAGCGAGGTGGCCACTCTCATCCAGCAGACCCTGGAGCAGGAGAGGAGACAGAGGGAGCTGCTGGAGCAACAGTACGCCCACTATGACGCCGACGATGATGAAGTAATGACCACACTCATCAGCCTTTACATCTCAGTGCAAAAAAAAAATGTGCAGAGAGAATTGTGGGAAATTAAGTTAAATCCTTCATATGTCTGAAATGTGACTAGAGAAAGTCGCTGCGCCTAATTAGAGGAATGTCATATTAACTCAAAAGAGATCATGAGACTTGCTTTGGTACACACGCCTCACACACATGACATGACACTTTATTGCAAAAATAAGGCTGCTGGTTGTCGCTTCAATGTAAATGAGCTTCCTTCTCATGACAGTTGGCTGCAATTTATAGCTTATTACTCTGTAAAACTGACTGACAGGAGGCTTTGATGCTGACATGCCGAACACACACTCCCTCACACAGAATACCATGCAAGCTTCAGTCCTCGAAAGCATCACTCAGCGTTTCCCCCCCTCTGATTCGGCTGCTTACTCACAGCACGTTTAATCCAACAGACACTGAGCTCATGGCCCTGCAAGTCCTGCCACCCAAATGTGTGCGTGTGTGCAAGCTACGCACACACGCACACTGTATACAGGCATGAAACTGCACACTGTGGTGCTGTAAATTAATGCAACGTGTCCTCACCGCTACACACAGGGATAGCTGCACTCATGCATGGATTTACATGCACACAGACACACACTGGGATGTCTCTCTGTATCGTCTAAAGTCTTTTATGTACTTGCAGATGATGGATTGAGAGACTTCATCGTGCATAAGAAACCCTAGAAGCTGAACCCAGTTGGCCCATAATCATATCCCTGTACGTGTGTAACACTGTCAGCTCATATTAAAGCTCCTACACAGTGTTGGGGCTGCAGAGCACACAAAAAAACCTCCCTGTCTATTTTTCTTCCTGTTTCCTGCCATGATTTCCTGCTCAGTGCGAATAATGAAAATCAAAATAAACGTAGGAGGACATCGTTTGAATAGACATCCTGCGACTTATCCCCACTAGGTCACCCTAACAGGAGAATGAAGATGGTGGTGAAAGTGTCAGTCCATACATAGATAACAAATAGCTGTAAACACACACTTGAAATCTGCCACAGTGGAGAACAAAAGCAGCCGTAACTGCCTACGTAACTGCCAACAGGGTAAACAGTTACAAAACCATTACAGGGATCTATGGGGCAATAAAAGGAGCTCATCAATATTAATAACTCTATAAATATTAGAAGGAGTTCTCACCAGGTGGGCGGGGGTGGGAGGTTGTTTCTCACTCTCAGGGCTTCCAGCAAGGATGTGACAGACAGCTCTTTATCGGCACAGGGGCTGCTGTCCCAGGAGGGAGGGATGCTCCTTTAGTTAGCAAGACACAAAACACACACACACACACACACACACGCCAGTCTGTTTGTGTGTCTATGTCACAGTTAACCACAAAAATACAGGTGGGAAAAGAAGACGCATGCTGACCTTTTCACATTCAAAACAGGGCTGTCAAATTTTTTTTGTGTCAGCGAGAGAGTTTTTAGCAGCTCTGAGTGACGATAAAATACTGAAACATACTGAAATTCAAGATTTACCTTGAATCCAAAAACAATATTAGAGCTTGTGTGTCTTTGGATTACAAATCAACAGAGCACTTATTTAAGATAAGATAAGATGTTCCTTTAATAGTCTCACGGGGGTAAATTCCAAATTTACAGCAGCATAGTACAGATACAAAAAGAGAAAATTAAAGGATAAAGAAACTTCGAGTTATAAACTTAGTTATAAAACTTATTTCTTATATATTGTAAATATATATATTTATATTGATGCCTTTTTTTGAAAGACAGACGCAAACAAGACTATGAGTGACAACACTGATGAGTTTTAAACTGTAATTTTTAACATCTGAGACCAGTGTTAGAAGAAGAAGAACTTTATTCATCCTGGAAGGGAAATTCAATAGGGGGTTGGTGAAAATTTTAACAGTAAATATTCAAAAAAAAAAGTAGCCATTTCTTGGTAAAAAGTCAGATGGGTGAGATTTTTGTCAAAATGCATGACTCAAGTATGTAGAGGACAAGCTAAACAAGGACTGCTTTTTCCATAGGGGGGAGCCAAAACAAACCAAAAGTTCTTCATTGGAGCTTAAACGCTCGCCCTCTTTGAAACTTGTTAATTCAAACAGATAAAAACCGTCAAAAAGAAATAATGTAATCGAAGTAAAACCAGGAAGAAAGTACTGCCGGTCTAGCTGGTAATCTGTATTAATATAAAGCTGATAAACATGCATCTTAAAGTGAAGACATGAGGCTCCTGTTGCCTGATGCTTTGCTCTGAAGAACCAGAATGTGTTTGACTTCTGAGCTCAATCCTGATACATCCTATCACATCCTCCTGTCTGAGCAGCAGCCTTTTCCTTCAGTGCCTGACATCCAACATCATACTTATACGAGACATTCATTTTGTTGATCATCACACTGAGCGCCCTCTAAACAACAAGATTTCACCCGAACTCGTCCTCTTCCTCTCCTGATTCCTCATGCGTGCAGTCAGCGGCAATGCATTTATCATATGCAAATTGATGTTTGACTGCCCTCCCATGCGCTCGATTGTTAACTCCACCTTCAGAAAACGGGGCCTGTAACGTAGGATGCCGGCACCATGGCAACAAGCAAGCCTATTATGGAATGGAAATGGAGCTCTGCGTTGGCCATGCATGCAAACAAATCAGGCCTGAGCGCCGTTATCTGAGTTCAGAGATAGATGGAGGGAAGTGAAGGGAAAGAGATGAGTGGAAGATAGAAGCCAAGATGATGAGAGAGGAGATGGGATTGTGTATCAGTGTGTGCCTGTGCATGCACTCCAAGAGTGTGTGACGAATTAAGACAGAATGACAAATAAGTGCAGAAGATGTATTTAAGACCAAGGAAGATAAAGTATCGCAGCACTAGGATCAGCGGGATCTGCTTAATAAAATGTACACATGCTCATTATCGTTAGTGCAATTCACTTAATCCTATTTGTCTTAAACTAATATTTACATGCAGATGATTAAATGGGATCTTATTCCCATGATTGGCTCGCTCTCAACGAACTCTGACTAATTGATCGGAAGAGGGAAAGTAGGATAGGATGGATGGTTGCGTGATGTTGAGAGGGAAGCAGAGATGTTTTCTCACAGGCTCTGCTGGTCCTCGTCCAAACTCTGAATCAACCGATCCATTTTTATCCGACGCCTAATGACCAAAGCCAACAATCATTAGACTGTATTTCCAGATCGGAGGAAAGAAAAACTGCAGAGCACACACACAGCATGATGATGGCCTACATTAGTGTCAGAGCTGAAAAGGTTTAATATTTTAACCCTGTGGAAGATTTGAATGACTTTTTTAAATTTTTTATTAATTTTTTATTTTTTTAATTTAGTTTTTATTTATTGTATTTACTTATATGTTCATCTATTTAAAAAAATTTAATTATTATTTTCTTTTTTTCTTTTTTTTTTTTTTGAATGACTTAACGTATATTAGTTGAAGTTTTATTTTGAATCCCCAGCTTATTTTACTGGGTAAAACCTCCCTTTACATGACGTGAAACCTCTGTACACTCGAGGCAAGACGGTGACTAATGTTTAAATAAAATCAAAGTGACATTCAGATTTGGCAAGTACAACTTCTTCTCTTGGCTTATCTTTTATAGAAACGACACTCACAGCTGACCAGGCTGTCAGAGCGATTTATTTATGTCCAAGACATTTAAGTGGGTTACCTTCAGTCTTACATAACAAGGGGCATGAAAGGAGCATTATTTATGTAAAAAGTGATGTTTAAAAAAAGGTTGCATGTGTAAAACGGAGGGGTTTGTGCTTCTGCTTAACATGCGATGTGCAGCAGGTAGAGAAACATGATGCAGCGTGACTGGTGTCGCTAAAGGGAGACAGATGAGACAGGACAGAGAGAGGAACGACAAACAGATGCAGCTTGATGTGAGACGGTCTAGTGACAGTCAGACATCCTCTGTTCAGGCTGTTTGGCAGCCTCCATGTTTATTTATGCTGCCCAGAATCATAAAACACAATTTGTCTCAGAGGCTTACAGTCTGCACAGCATGCAACATCCTCTATCCTTAGTCCAAGATCAGGAAGAATTCGCCCAAAATAATCCTGAGGGTGCTGCTTTAGCTCAGTTGGCAGAGCGTGTGCCCCATATACAGAGGCTACAGACTGTCGCACGGTCGCTGGTTCAACTACCGGCCATGACCCTTTGATGCACGTCCACCCAACATTTCCTCTCTCTCTTAGGGTGTTTGGTCAAGAAAAGGCACAAAGTCCAAAGTGAACCATAAAAATGCAGTGATTATAAAGAAAAAGAGGAGAAACCTTTATCGCATTGATTCAGAGTGAAGCCCAAACACAGATTACACACATGGCAAAGCCTCCTGCACAGGTCTTATAGATTATAGCTAGCTAATCGATCCCAGAACCTACAGATTGTGATACAACAACGCCAGAGCCTCTGGTAGCAAATTTTGGCACTTCCACACAAGCTGTTTTTCATGCACAGTTTCCACTGAAAGACCAGTGGACAATAGGTATGAGAAATATGGGCGATAATTCCAATCTCTATTTTTGACTCATTTTGTCTTCAGAACACTGGTTGGAATAGTCAAATAAGATACTGAACCACAAGTTTGAGCGGTAGGTTAAGGAGAAAATTAACGACATCAAACAAGTCTCAAATATGAAAACATTTTCAATATTTGTTGAAAACTCTTATTGCACAGAGTGAACAGCAGCAGATCGACTGTCCAATGTCAGGCAATCCTGAAGGAAACCCCTCATGTGTAGCCTCATTCTTTATTACCTTCAGCCATGTTTGTTTGTTATTCTGCTCTGTGTGGGCTATGGCTGCGAGTCCATCACTCATGCTTACGTCATCAACTTGCATTTATCGTATTTATCATGAGATGGCAAATATTTATCATGGAGGATTTTTCTGACGATATATCGTAAGGGGGTTAATTGCACATCCCTAGTGGACGATAATGTTTTCCTGCTGTACAACAAATAAAAATCAGATACCAAAATCTCAACAATCTCGTAGTTTTTTGTACACTGATACTCTGTGTTGTATAAAAAAGTTAAAACACAAAAGTTAAGTTACGTAGAGGACAGTAGTCTCTCCTGCCTATCTCCGATCTGCAGCAGAGACGACTCCATGTCTGACTTTGCCTTTTGTTTCCTCTTACAGCAGACAGGCGAGTACGCCACAGATGAAGAGGACGGAGGGACAACAGTGGCCGGTGGGGACAAGAGCATCGAGGTGTTTGATTTGCCAGAGTCGGAGGACATCTTGTCTCCCTCAGAGTTAGACACCACAAAACTCTACCAGAAATTCAGAGAGGTAAACTCAGACTTTTTAAAATGAAGATCACAAATCAGATGAGAGTAATCTTAAGAGAATAAACACACCCCTCTGAAACAGAATACAACAGGCACAGATACTACGAGTGATTTAATCAATCAACAAAAGCTGCCAACACAATAGAGTCTGGCACACGCCCACTTTACTCTGCAGAGTTTCATTCTTTAGTAAAGATCTGAGATCCGCTTACTCTCCTTAAATCCTAATCTGGATGATTAGAGGCACGAATACAAAAGCCTCCTGCTCATTTCTCCTCTAATTACCCATATTTGGTTAAAACCTTCAGATGAGGAGAACCCACTTACACTTGAAACCTAAATTTGAATGGATTTGTATCCCGATTTTGGCATCTCTTCACACAGCCGGCCTCTGAGAGTAGAAAATCATTTGGTTGAACTTTTGCTACGTGCACGAACAAAGAGCTTTGTTGAAAACAGCTTTAAAGCGAAATTAATTCATTGACTACAGCCGCCATCTTTATTGTTTTCAGGCCGCTGGGAAGCTTATGTTATTGACTGAAACTTACAGCGCCGTTATTTGGCTCTTCTGGTACAATACCTGTTTGACACTTTTAACAAATGTGCTCAGCTGCACTGCAGGCACCGCAGGAGATCTCTGGAAAACTATAATGTAATCTCTGCTCACAGGACATATATATTTGATCAGTTTTTCTCATTTCCTCTGGACCTTGACCTTTCCCTCTACCTAACAGCTTTTATTTACTCTCCCAGGTTTAAAACGCTCCCTGTTTTCCACTTCCTCTCCTCTCTCTGCTGACTCTAACACCCAAGGAAATGCAAAGCCATGCAGCAGAATTACAAGCTCTTTCTTTTTTTGTCCTCCTAATGTGTTTTCGTAAAAGTATTATTCCCCAACAGGCTGCTGTTCAAGTCCATTTACTTTTTGATGGTGTCTCGAGACGTCTCGGAGAAATTATTAATGGAGAAGTCTAGACAGAAGCGGGATTGACTGATAATCTTCTCATGTAGGAATATAGAATAAAAGTCACAAGCTTTATAATCATGACATGCAGAAAACTTAGTTTGCTTTTTAAAGTTTTTCCAAGCGTCTGACTGAATCACAACAATATCATGAAAGCGAAGTGAGGAAAACAGCAGCCATTTTTTACGATAAAGTTAAATCCACAAAAGGATGTTTGCTCATTTTTGTTACAAATGTTCCCCAAAGTTGTGTATCCCTTCATCCCCTTTTCCTTTATTTCCGCCTCATTTACTAAAGTCCTCATTTGCTCTCATTTCCACATCTGTTGTTCCTCATCCACTCCTCTTTCTCTTTCTTTTCTGTTCTTAGCGTCAGCTTTCTTCCTCTCTGCATCTGCCTCTAAACAGCTGTTTATCTCAACTTTCATAACTCTTTGTTGCCCTTTCTTCATATCAAACCTCATCAATCTAAAATTCAACACTTTTGAAAATGTTTCATCCACTTTGTCTTGGTTTTTTACATTTTTGTTCGTACTGATTTCTCATAGAGTTGGGTTAAATTTCATTTAATACTTCTCCGTCCATCCTGAGCTTTTCCTCAGCTTCCCTCTGGGAGTGTGTGTCAGTGCTGGAGCCGGGACGCTGTCAGGGGAAGGACAGGGTCGGCTGCCTCTGTCCGTCACGCTGTATCGACAGTGGAGAGAGCCTGCGCAGCCATGCATCTGATTATCTGACCGCCCTCTCTCCTCTCTTCTTCTTCTTCTTCTTCTTCTCGCCTCTGCTCCTTACAGCTCCAGATCAAACACACAGTGACCGAGGCCGAGATCCAGAAGCTCAAAAACAAGGTAAGAGCTTCAAACTGTTGGTGTGTGTGTGGGCCGTGTCGATGTGGGAGTAAATGACAAAAGTCAGAGTTCAAAATGTTGGTAAATAGATTTGGACTGGAGAAGAAGCGCAGGAGCTTTAGAGACGAATCTTGTCATTATACGTTTATTTTATTGAGACCGAGCTTTTGAAGGGGTCAGTTTTTGTTCAAGAAGAGGTTGCATGCTGTTCTGTTATCGTTTGTACCCAAAACAAAAGTCTGTCGTTGTAATTTAAGCAGGAATGAGTCAGTTAGTCCTCTCATGACTTGCTTGAATTCAAAAGCTTTATCCCAAAAATTATACATGTATACATCTCCTGTATATATGCAGAACAAATGTATATTTACTTTCTTTGTGTTTCCAGTTGGCGTCCGTGGAGAGAGAGAAGCAGCGCTGGGAGAAGGAGAAGAGCCAGCTGAAGGCCAGCATCGAGGAGAACAAGGAGAGGATGCTGAAGCTGGAGAGCTACTGGATCGAAGCACAGACCCTCTGCCACACGGTCAACGAGCACCTGAAGGAGGCCCAGGCACAGTACCAAACTCTGGAGAAGAAGTACAACAAGGCCAAGAAGCTCATCAAGGACTTCCAGCAGAAGTAAGACAGCCGGACTTTCAACACCCTCTGACAGAGGAGTAAAGGGAATATTTAAGGGCTGTTATTTTTAACAGCAGAGATGTAAACGTAAACCTGGAATAACTTGGTAAAAATATTAAATCTGTTTATTTACAGCATTCGTTTTATTCTCATGGCACCTAATTCAAGAGAATAAGATAATTCAGTGATGTTTTCTGCAGAGGATATGTTGATTTTAAGCTCATTTTTAAGTGACAAAAGCCCTCACACACACAAGCTTTTGAAGACTTTCCAGTCACTCATGAAGCCTGTTATTTCACACTCAGGTGTCTCAGTTGTCAGTTTCAGACTTTGTTCAGGTAAAAACAGGTGGTTAAAATGTGAAAACCCACCTTGATCATGATTTGATCTCTGTCAGCTTGTTGACACCTCTGTCTTCTCTCTTCTTCTTTCTCTTGTGACATTCAGATCAGACCTGTCAGCCGTCACATTTTAAAATCATTTAATGCTCTCTGAAGACTTATTTTTCTCCAGCTCTGTCTGCATGACTCGCTCATAGAGGCACTTAAAAGCTTGAAATGAAAGATTACAACTCCTACACATCAGGCATGTTCAAAGAGGCAAACTCTGCCTTAAAAAATTCATTATTTCAGATACCCTGCTCTCTTCATTTTACCAGAACAGAGAATATCGGATGCACCCAGCAGCTCTTTGTGCAGCCAAAGTCTTTTCCCGTTTCAGCTGCAGGAGCTGAGTTTCCATTCTTATGCAGCGCAGCGTTCCTGCTTTTCTGTCTGCTGATCTCTTTGGTCAGTCCCATCACAACCTCTCCTGCTCAGCTCCAGTCTGACTGCCTCTAATTGGCTCTGGCCCTGCAGGCCAACTGGAAGCCCACCGATGAAACAAAGACTTCATGCTGATCTTAAAGCAGCGGTCTGCAAAGGAGAGATGGCTGAGTAACCGAGGGCTAAATAGGCTCGAGGGAAGGGATGATTTGGAGGTCAATTAATTCATGTTTTTTAGCAGGAGATATGTGTTTATGTTTGCTTTAACTGTTGGTTAAAAGTTGAAATAAGTCACAGTAACATTTTAAACAACCTCCCGAGGCAGTGCCACGCTCCAGAACATGCACACACACGCAAACGCATCATGTTTTCCCATGCTGACACGCATCCACTCAGCATATCTCCATCTCCCCTCCCTCTTTGTCTCCTCAGAGAGGTGGAGTTTATCCAGAAGGAGGATGCAGAGAGGAGGCGGCTGGAGGAGGCTGAGAAAGCTCATCTGGCTGAGATCCAGGGCCTGCAAATCCGGGTAATTTAGGATCTTTTTTGAAGTGTCTTTTCTTCCAGCTCCATCTTTCTCTGCGTACTTTTCTATGCTTTATTTGTTCTGCATATGTCTGCAAAAATCAGCTTAATGGCCTCTGAAGAAAACAGCACAGCCTGTAGTGAAAATAAACTAATGAGCGGTGCAGTTCATCTTCCTGCTTAATGATCAAGATCGTTTGGTTTGACACATTTCATATATTTGCAGCTTTTTTCTTTCACTGCAAAGACTAACAATGAGTCGGAGGAGCAGACCCAGATATCAAAATGATCATAAAGATCAGTTGGTCTTGTAGCAGCACCTTGTCACGGCTGTTTCCCTCAAGATCCAATCAGTGACACTCCTGGCACACAGGGAAAGCTTCTCTTTTCCTGAGGCGGTGACAGCAGGTAGATTTGGTGTCCCGGGGCCTGGAGACGTTCCTCTTGTCACACTCTGTATTGATTTTCTGCTTTCCTGGTCCTAAAACATGACAGTCATGTTGTTTTCTCTTAAGTCTCAGGCCGTGCCCCACAGTCCAATGTGCAGTCAACCCAGCTGTGCCCTACTATTACTCTGCACTCTGAGCACTCATTCATACTGCCCTGCACTGCAAGCGGTGAATGAAGTGTTACTCTTTTACTCACCCCAAAAAAACGCGGTGCAAATGTACCCTACACCTCTGCAGCATGCAATAAAAAGGGTTTTCAGCAGATGACGTGCATGCTTTCCATCGCGCAGACATTCATGTTTCAGCACTTTGAAGCAGCTGTTTTGACAGGTAAACGCCTGCAGGTTATTAACATCGATCTGCCTCTCCCCCTCCTCTCTCTTTTTACAGATTGCAACATTAGAGTCGGAGCTAATGCAGCTGATGAAGCAGAACGGCATCCAGGTCAACAACAACAACAGCAACAGTGCTGAGAGGCTGAGTGCTCAGCAGAACAGCCCCAGAAGAGCCGCAGCGCAAGCAAGAGGTCGGTTTGTTTGGAGAATAATTTCAGTTAGGTTTGGTCATGTGGAGTTCACACTGAGCTTCAGGAGTCATATTTATTCAGGAGGAAAATGAAGGAAGAAAAAGGTCACTCTCAAATTAGTTCAGTGTTAAACTGGAGTTAGACCCAGACTCAGCTTCATTGTTGTATCGCTGGTAGTTGCTGGTTAGGCTGGTAAGGCTGTTGACACGGTGTTGGATGGTTGTTATAATTCAGTGCTTATCCCATAATATAGTGAGCTGTATAGTCCTGTAGATTTAGAGTAATTTGCCCTGAGCCTTTGAATAACTCAGAATCAGTCTGCCTCTAATTATGCATATGCATTTATGTATCACTCTTACCCTCTAAATGATCATTTTTGATGCCTAATAAAACTTTACTCTGTTCAGTGGTTGTATAATCTAACACTATTTTAAACTACACCGTAAATATTAAGAGTTTTGCTGCTTAAATGGGGATTTTAAAACGGGTCCAAACGGGGATTTTTGTTTTTTTGCAGCCACCCTCTAGTGGACACTTTAGGAACTGCAATTTTTGTGCTTTCACCTTAGTTTAATTTTTTTAACACCAGAGGTTGCAGCTTGTTTTTTTCTAAAGGTGACCAGGAACATGCATATTTCTTTGCTGTGTTAAACGGGTTTCAAAGGAGCCATAATGTTTCCTTTGTATACTTTATTTTCATAAAGTAGATTAAACGTAATCTGCAAGCTTTGGAGGCACTCTTTAGCTCGTTTTGATGGGACCAGGTTAGCTGTTTGCCCTGTTACGAGTCAAACCAAGCTGACAGTTCATACTAACTCTGTAATCAGACAGACAGATTAGAGTAGATTTTACCTCTCAGTAAGACAGAGAAAGACTTTTACTGGTCTAAATTTGTTAAAACCCATCATGCAACTGAGTGATGCTGTAGCCTAATGCCTCAGCCTCTTTTCTGGTTGTTGTTGTTGTTTGCTCATCCCCATGAAGGACTTTTAATAGATTAGTTTGTCCTGTAGCAGCTACACAAACTTAAAAAAAAAACATAGAGGTCTAGATTTTCTCCACTGCCTCAACCTTCACACACTCTCTGCCCTGACTGCCGCCTCACTTTAGACCTCCACCAACAAAAACAAACATATAATCCTCTTAAAAGTCCTCTTGTCTGCCTTTTGTTCTCCTCCCGTCTTTATGTCAGGCTTGTTTTCTCAGCTGTCAGGAGTGTGCGAGTGTGCGTGGAGAGGTGCCATATCTGATACTGTTAGAGTTCAGATCAGATAAGAGAGTGATTGGATCTGCGATGATGTGTATGATGCAGCTCATTAAGCAATACCACAAAGGTGGAAGGGGGGAGAGGGGGTGTGTGTAGGAGGAGAAGACAAAATGAGCTGAAACGATCTGTCAGATGTAGATTATTTCAGTTTTTGTCAGCTCTGACAGCATCTTCTTGTGCACTCAGGGAATATGCAGAAAAAACATACTAATTACAAGTCTTATCAACCGTGTCGCTTTTGGGGGAACTTGAGTTAATTTGCTTCTCTATAGACTTGTACAAACAGCAGCAAATGTAGGTGCAGGCGAAACTGAAAGTTCCTAGATAAGAAAAAAACACATAATTGATGCAAAAATGTCTCTGCACTATACAGATTCATCTGTTTTTGTCGTTATTTTTCTGTCTGTGTGCCTCCAGACCTGAGGGAGGACTCTGCCCACTCACCCAGCAAAAAGAAAAGCTACAGAGTCGTCGGCCGAGACAGCATCAGCTCCACAGAGGGGGAGGTTTGTACAGTAAAATAACACGCAAACATCAGTACTACACTTTAAAATAGTTGACTAAGTTTAGTTTTGAGCTCCTTAATTCTCATTAGATATGACTTTTAACACGACTCTTTATTCGCCACAGGGTTTTAGATCAGTGTGAGGGTCTATCAGCCTGCTTTTGTCTTTAACCCCTGTCCATTCCACTTTACTTCTTTAATGGATTAATTGCCGTGTGTTGCTCCGCGACACTAATCGACTCTGTCACAACTTATTGTCTCTCCCGGTGTGATAATAACAGCCAGGGTCTTTTTTCTGGATGAGAGCTTTTTGTCTGGCTGATGCTGTCACTTTACCCAGCCAGAGCAGGAGTGAGTTCAGATCGGTTATAGAACCAGAGAGCTGGATCAGAATTGGCAGAAGAGCAGGGAGAAGGGAGTGTGGCGCTCTCAGGCGAAAAGAGGGCGAGGATTTAGGGATGGTGGAAGTATGTCAAGTGACTTCTTTCAGATTAGTCTGCAGCCCTGGATGTTAACATCCCTTTTCCCTGGTTGTAGTTCAGTCATTCTTTCCTTTTTGTGTCCACATCTGTCTGCCGTGTCAGATGTTTGATTTCTTGGCTTCATCTTACCTCCTATCCTGCCACCTTTCATTTACCTTATCTGCTTCATTCCTCAGGTCTCGGAGTGGCACAGCAGTCCAGCCCACAGCCGTTCAGGTTCCATTCGAAGCACGGCTCCCGGCAGCGCAGAAAGCTCGCCCAGACGATCGCTGCACACTCCGTCCTCTGCTGGAGTCCTCCAGGATGGTAAGTACAACATCTGCACCTGAAGGATGAAGATTTCTCTCAAACATCTGTGACACTGCACAAATGAAATCCAAGTTTTTCTCACACTTGATGACGGTGTATTCTCACCGGACTATTTCTGATCTCAGGTTCTCAGTCTCCTGCAAAGTCGAGCCCCTCTCGCAGTCTGGAGGAACGCAACCAGGCGCTGGATCCTGGGTGAGAAAGCAGATGCTGGAACTTGTTTTAACACAATGAAACACACAGACTTTAATGCTGCTTTGATTTAACACTGAAGTATAAAGGTTTTTAATTAAGTTTAGGGTTTTTTTGTAGACTTTGTGGTTAAAAAGAATGAACAAGCATGCAGGATTAGAAAAATGAGCATAATGTGAAAGACTGGCCCTCTTCACTGGCCTCTGTACAATGCCTCACCCAAGATACATGTGATTAAAGATATTTTGAAGCTATAACAGAAAAAGTCATTTAAAATTAGAAGGTAAATGACATTACAAACATGCAAACTAAGGACTGAGTCTTTCAAATGCTCAAGATAACACACATTGTCTTCTCCTTTTGTGTCCAAAATAGAGGGTGGAGGAAAATGCAAATATCTTAGTGTCGCACACAGTTAGTGATTCACTCAGCCTGAAAATATTCTTTGTGATTGTGTCTGAATATAATACCTTTGGGGGGAAAAAGGCCAGGCACAGCGCTGACCAGCAGCCCTGTGCATGCCATGGGGGCCCGTCTGAGCGCCCATGCCACAGAGGACACAGCTCACACCTCCTGTGCCAAAGATAACAGTCTTTATCTTCAAGAGCTGCAGACTGTCTTTAGGGCCTGCATCAAATGTCCACATAAACTGAGCACTTTCAGCTGACTTTCTCATGTGTACACTCCAGTATCTTCTTCTTTTTTTAATATTGTTTATTTATAATCTTTGTTGTGGCTCACAAATGTATTTATCTCCACTTTCACTCATACCTTTAATTCCATGGGAGTAAACTTTGTCTGATTTCCACCCAAACCTCCATAATCTTGTCAAATAAGCCACAAGTCTAGGGTGACCATACGTCCTCTTTTACCCGGACATGTCCTCTTTTTGGGGGGCTATCCGGCCTTGTCCGGCTTTGTCTAGTGGAGTTTATAAATTCCTTCAAAGGTCTGGGGTTTTGAATGAAAGTTTTGAGTTTGTGTCATATGGACTTAGAAGTTAGAAGCGCATAAAAAGCACTCAGTCTGACCCGGAAAACTCAAAATTAACTACGCGTGACTCCACAACTCCGCCTCCCGCGTAGTCGTCTTCTCTTTTTGGGGATTCAGAATATGGTCACCCAACACATGCCATTTATGCAGTTCTTAGTTAGTCACCTGCAGAGCACACACCGAATGAATGTACAATTTGTGGAAATCTACTTTCAGTTAAGTACTTGCTAAATCTCTGTAAATCAGGCCCATAGCATTACATAAAGAGTAATTTATGAGACAGAGGAGAGTGCCCACACGCTGCTACGATAAATAATGATAAATCATTTGTTAACAAAGCACCAAAAAGAGACCGTCAAGCAGAACTTTACTCTGTTCATATCAGATAAATCACATTTTCTCACTCTGTCTCTGCTCTGTTCAGGTCCCCCCTCAGGAAAACTACACTGAAGGAAAAAGATCCCAGAGCATCGCCAGGAAACAGGTAAAAAGGAGAAGCATGACAGTTCACGTTACAATCCTGCTGGCATTTACTGACAAAAGGTTACAAATCAAAGGTTACATATTTGATATTTAAAAAATCTTCCCTTAATGAATCCAGGTCGACAAACTGTCAAAAGGAAAGTACAGTTACAGTCACCGTTTACCTCTCTCTCTCTCTCTCTCTCTGTCTCTCAGCTCCACAGAGCCGTCTGCAGAGGACAGTCCACAGAAACTCAAGGCCAAGGTACACAAGTGTTGGCAGCTGTACAATGATCAAATAATGATTCACTTTACAGACAATTTACAGTCAGGACATTGGGGACACTTTGTTTCTGCCTCTGTAATGTAATAATGAGTACAGTCAGATCAGGCTGTCTGCCAGACCTTCACTCTAATACTTTCTGTACAGAGTTTAATGCCATGTGTCTTTTTTATGTATTGTTTCATTTCTGTCAAACAGAACTCTCTTACATGGCCACACTTCTTCTCCTATTCCTATTATTTGGTATTGTATATGAATTTATTCATCTATTTTGATTGATTATAAGACAATCTGCTGAAATGAGAGTCTCTGAGAGGTAAAGGAATTGTTAAAAAAGTTCACTGCAGTTACAGGAATTTGTGACTGTACTAGTTTAATGTTAAACAAATCAACTTTTTATGTCTTTTTTAATTCTGCAGATTGTTTATAATCTGACCTCTGGTTTTGGAAACACTGCTAAAATGTGCTTGTGGGATAGCTTGTGATCTTTTTTGATTATTAATTTCTTCTTAGATTGTTAATTTTAACAAAGAGACACGAATCATCTTGATTTTAATGCATCCTTCATCGATGTGCCTTCTGATGCAATAACATACAGGGAATTTTTCAGTATGGACATCTGTTACGGTGTTTAAGCTCACATGAGATGATTTATAATCCTGTGTAGTATCAAACATGTTACCTCGGGATTGAAAAGGAGATTATTTCTGGTTCTGAACCTATCCAGCTCTTTCTCTCTTTGTAGACGCATTTAAATCTCTGCAGAAAGTGTGCCCAGTAATAGTTATGTGGGGCTTTTAGGTGAAAGTCTGAAGCTGTAAGATCACCTCAGAGTCCTGAGGTTCAAAGGGATCATTCCTCCTGTGGTGTAAAGCTTCATGTAGGACAAATCTCTACATCCAAAACTCTTGTTCTGGCATGAATGTGTTCTTACACTTTCTAAATTTTTCTCTACAGTGAAGAGTTTACACTTAATCTGGTGACATTTCTTGCTTCATCATTAAAACATGATAGCTTCTCTGTGATCAGACTCAACTGTATTTTTCATCAGATCACTCGCTGCATCGCCTGTTTTTGGCTCCAGCTTGCCTTTGTATGTTTGATCACAGATCTGGATGTTAGTTCTGTAATCCTGTTAATGTCCCTGCTCGTCTGCACTCTCAAGGACACAGAGGAGGAGTTTTAGGAGTTGGATAGCACCCAGATACATCATTTCTAACCACTAATCATTTCCACAGATTACACTCTTATGTGACACTTAGAAATGAAGGATGTGCACCGTTCTGCCTTCCAGCAGTCTATCAAATAGCATAAATCATTTATAGCAGTCTACTGTGCTTTTTAGTGATTGTAAAAATATTAGGAGGAAACTCATCGATCATTCTCTTCTTCTTGATTTATGAACTCATCCTCCAGTCTCTCTTTTTTTAAGAGATCTAATCAGCTCAGAGTTGGTTTTCTCTTACTGCCGGTCTTACTGCGTTTCTAATGTGTTCTCAGGGACCCGTTCTGAATGATGATCTGAGTGCCAGCAGCAGCAGCTCTGTGGAGATCAGCGGCCTGAGCGAAGCCAAGATATCAGGACGCTCGCACACGCTGGTGCTGTCCTCAGACGAGGTAAACTTACAATGCTTTTTGTATTTTCATCGAGTGATTTTTCTTTCAAGGCAAAGTGATTGTAGCTGTCGAGATGAGATGCAAAATTCAAGAGGTTAAAAAAACACCACATGAGATGTTTATCTATTATTCACTGTAAAATCAAGACGAACAACAAGAGCTTGCAGAGCCAGAACTCCTTACTGCTAATCCAGCACACAGAGGTGGCATTTAGGAACACAGCTGTCAATCAGCATCAAATAATGAGTGAGCTCAAACTAAACTTATAAACACAATGAGAAAAATCAGTGTGAGAAGAAGCTTCCTACAAAGACAGGAAACAGTGAGTCTGATTGCCACTAAAGTAGACCAGCAGTTAAAGCTGCTATGAGGAACTTTTGGTGTCTGCTGATTGTGGCGCCCCCCTGTGGACAAAAGTAGCGCCTCATGGCTTGTTCTGTATGCGCCAATAATAAAGATTTTACAGTTAAATACATCACTTAATGTGAGTTCCTCACAGGAGTTTTAATTCAGTTTAATATGAATATGTTTTTTTCATTCCTTTAATTACTGGATTTGAGCTAGTGTCTGTATAAACGTATAAGAACAAAATTATTATGGGGATCTAATGATATACGTATATACCTGTTAAGTTATCATTTTAAACAATTTTGATGTTGTTTATTTCTTTGATTATTTGCTTTGATAACGACAGCTGTGGCTGTCTATGCCATGAAAGTATCTTAAACATTAAGACACAGACATGTAGACATGTATTTGACGTGTATTTTGATTTTATAGTTTATGAGGTAACATTAGGGCCACATTTAGGATAAAGAATAACAGAGATTTGAAAAATTAAGTTGTGGTACAGTGAGAAAAAAGTCTGACGAGAAATAAGTTATAAACTAACAAGAATACAAGTCAAGAATTAAAAATTTTACAAGATAGAAGCCTTAAATTTACAAAAAAAAATCTGTAGTTTACAGTTACAGGCTTTGATTAATACTTTTGTAAAATAAGAAAAACAACAAAACACATAAATTCACAACTAGAATCTGGTGATCACAACTTTGTAAATGTAAGCTCTATCTATGCAAAGTCAGAGCTTGAGTGTGAATCTCCGTTTTTCTCTAACATTACCCTAATAAAAAATTAGACCCATGTCCCATCTGTCAACATGGAGAAAGAGGCACAAAGCCACTCAGCAGGAGGCACGCCAATTATTTTGGCTTTCACTTTGTCTGAGTTTTCATATAAATTATCTTCTTATACAGTTAACACATGAAAAGAACATGGACTCTTAAAAGCAGTAGTCAATATCTTCTCAGCAGTAAACTCCAGGGTGTCGGGAAATTTAAAACAGAATCACCTTTATGATTCAGTGCTTTTTAAAAAGAAAGGCTTTACCATCTTATCAGATCTCTGAAACAAAAAAAATCACTCAAAATGCACCACTATTTTCCTTTTTATTGTTGCCAGTGCCCCTATTTGTCATCTTAATAGATGTCTCTGACAGCAAAACACAGTATCCCTTCAGCGAGCAGCTTCTCTAACATCCCTCTGACAGAAAACAACAAGCTTAAAATCAATGCGCCAGTTAAGTCTCATTGTTTTCAGATGTTGGACTAAGCTGCTGAAGTGGATCCCACATTGTTTTTTTGTCTATGTTAACAAATCAGTTGTCTTCTCTTTGTTTCAACGCTGCAATTGACAGAGTCTGGATATGATAGATGATGAGGTGAGATGGTTGTGTTTTACCTCATGCATGTTTCTGTGTCTGTTAAGTTTGAGTCATTTATCTATGTTTCATTCCCTCTGAAAGAGTTTCCTATTTTTATTGCATGTAAGGATTTTTCTATGCATGTTCCACCAGGTGATATATATTCCTACAGATATCATTTTTTTTCTGTTTGACATCATTTAGTATTTGTTTGCATTCGGGCTGAGTTTTCATTGGAGGACAGACATTCACTGCAGGGTCAAACATCTCACTCACCTCTTTCTCTTCCTGCTCCTATCTGTCTTTCACTTTCTTGTCCATTTGCAGATCTTGGATGAAGGACAGCTCCCAAAGCAGTACCAGTGGCAGAACCGCAGCATTACGGAGTGGACCTCCCAGCAAGTGGCCCGCTGGCTCACAGGCCTAAACCTAGAACACCATATCCCAGAATTCACTGCCAAAAACATAGATGGAGAACAGCTGCTGCAGCTGGAAAGCGCAGAACTAAAGGTAAAAAAGATCATTTTCATAATGTGCTCTCATGTAGCTCATAGATACATCATGTATCATCATGATACATCCATGTCAGCCAATAGCTGCTGGAAATGACTGTATTATCATATTTGTTTTTGGATTCTGGAAAGAATTTTGCATCTTGCTAACCTATAAAATAGCGAGTAAGTCTCAATAAAATAAAAGAAAAATATCAGAGTTAATATCAATATTTGCACTGATGCATTGTCTTCTTCAATTATTTGCTTCAGGCCCTTGGAGTTACTTCCTCCCAGGATCGCGCCCTGATCAAGAAAAAGATCAAAGATCTCAAAATTCTGATGGACAAAGCCAAGAGGAACCGAGAGAAACTGGAGAAACAACGCGAGAAACTACGGAAGAAAGAGCAGGAGCAGCAGCAGAAAGAAAGCGCAATAGAGTGATATTGAGAAACCCTCCTGCTTTTCGTAGCACCCACACCACGTAGCAACTGGAGGAACAGAACGTCAGTAGGCCCATGAACGAACCCTGAGGAACGCCTACTACAGTAGTTGAAAAGTTCTCAGTGGTGGAGCTACATCCAGCTGTCTGAGATTGTCGGGTGACTTTATCACCAAGCAAATTAAACCAAAACAAGCAGTTGGATGATGAATGCTGCCCCATGCATTTGCCTGGTTTTACACCCATTTAGTTTTTCACCATTAAAGTATTTACTCAGTTCTATTTATTTAGCTGTAAATTTGGTTTATTTATTCATACCCTGAGTCAGTCTGTCGGGATTTCTCCTTATTCTCATCCAATATCATCCTCAGAGCCTTCAATGTTACCCATCACTGCACCTTTAGAGATAACGACGTGTACAGTGATGAATAATGTGCCATTTTGATAGTCTTTTGTGATGGTGGAATAGACTGCATGAAGCAGTACCCCTCTCTCACCACTGGGTGTCTCCATGCTGCTTACTTTCACCTCTGGAAAAGGAACACTGGAACTGAAGCAAGTTTCACTGGGAGAGACAAAAATCTCTGAGCGCTTGCAAGAACACTGGAAGTGCAAACACTGTAAATTCAGACTCTGTACTAGATTTTCCAATTCTCCTCAAAGTATACACGCACCATACAAAAGAAGTACACTAAGTTTAAGAGAAGACAAGGACAGACTGTTCTCATTGGACTGGTTCTAATGGAGAATTCAGGTACAACGTAATCATGGAATTTGTAACCTACCAAATCTGTATGACAAAAACAACAAAGTGTTACAATGGAAGTTTCTGCTTATATGCATAATGTTGCTTTGAATCCGCTTGTAACCTGCTTTCGACCTCTTTTTCTATTCTCTCTCGACGACAAAGTAATACCCCGCCGCCCGCTGCCTTTAGAAATTCTAGACTTGTAGAATTTTTTCTGAACTCTACCCGCTTCTGTGTGAGTGTTGAAACACAAACAGTACACTAAACATTTCTGATTATTGGTACGTAAAACTTACAGGTCACCATGCAAAACACTTTGAAATATACTGAGTAATATGTAGGAATGCTGCCATATTGTGGGGTCTTTTCTGTGATCGAAGACAGATGCAGTGAGTCCAGAATTTGTTACCTGATACTGCTGATGCTACACTGGTAGGTGCAGTATAGGTTAATTTTCTTATGAGAACAGTTAGATAAGACTTAAACCATTTTGATTTACTTTTTAGATACATAATATATATATCTATATCTTTGAAATTATTTTGACTTGTGTACTTCATGAGATTCTTACTTTAGGAAAACGAGGCTCACTGAGAGACATGCTCCCTGTGTCACTTCTTTATCATTCCCGAGATTCATTCTGTAGTTTACATTAGATATAGAGACTCCAGTGTCACCGTGAGAGAAACAAAGGCAGCTTTGTTTTTTGATTCCCTTTTGTCTTAAGGGTCCTGCCTGGTGCGCTGTCAGGAACTGGAACAATAATATAAGTTACAGATACCTCCATGAAATGCCAGTCTTACAGATACTGCTAATCTGTCAATATTATTTATTTATTTCTGTATTTAATGAAGAAACTGACTACTGTTTATGATAACTTATGCTAAATAAGAGTATTATTAACACCTAGATGATTTATCCAGAATTGTATGATTACTTCCTGTTGCCAAAACATAATTAAACCTGTTTATTAAAAGTGTTTTAGATTCAAATGGTTGCTGTCAAATGAAGGATTTAAAGTTGGAAATGCAAAGTAAACTGTAATACTCTCCCATCGTGCTTGTAGTTTTTACTTCAATACAACCATAGAGCTGCTCCAGTGCTACTCCAATTATCTGCTCATGATGTATTCTTACAAAGTATTTTGTAACACTTGAACCTCTCTGTGAATATCCTCCTTTCTCTCCTGAGGCGCCGGTCGATCGACTGCGCTCTTTTGACTCTTTTGTATGTAAAGTAAAACACTGAGAGCAATACGCTGTAAGAATCCTAAAGACGCCTTGTTTTCTATTGTATCAGTGTGTGTGCGTGTGTGTGTGTGTGTGTGTGCACAGTTTGTCTGAGGGCTGAGGAGGCTGAAAAAGGTCACACCTGAGGTTTAAAGCTTTTCTAAGTGATTGTCAGGCATGATGAAGCCAAGCTAAAGATGACACCCTGGTGCTCTTGACAGACGAGGACACCAAGTGTTGGAGTCCTGTCTGGGAAGGTTCGACTTTCATGCGCAAAAAAAAAGATAATCACCACAAACTGCTAGCCATGCCTTCTCTCTTTTAAAAAGCTGTGCTTTTTCTCCTCATCCTCCTCCTTTGTTGTCATAATCTTGCTCTCTTTTTCGCATTCTGAAAAATTGGAAAGTGCAGCTACCTGTCACACTGAATAAAATGTGCAGCCACTGTCCTCCGTTTGTTTTTTTCTTCTTTTTATCAACATTTATCTGACTATGTGTAGTTTTTTTTCTTTTAGCCATTTTCCTGCAAGACTTATATGTGTTTACATTTTTATTCTTTATTTCTCATTGATATTATTTGTCACAGTAAAACCTGATGCGGGGTTGTGATTCTTCTGGAGGAATTTAGAATCGACCTAAAGAAGTGACCGACAAAAACATTTGAAGGGTAAATTAAAAAAAGGAGAAACTCAGTAGGTCTGTACTCAGGGTTAGCTATGATCATCCTTTTATTTCCAAGTATTAATGTAAAAGTTTATGTTGAACTCAGTCTTGTATCTTAAATCTTAAAGTGTTAAAAGATATGCAGGCACAGACAGAAAGGACCTCCATGTAGCGTAAATATTGCATTCATAGTCCATCTTTCCTCCCTCCTGTTCTCCTTTTTCTCATCTAAGAAAAAGGGGCGTCGGTCTGTGGTGACCCGACAGTTCTCCTGTTCCTGTCCTCCGCTGTGTGAATCTGTCTACTGTATGTTTCTTGGAAAGGATGGACTATAAATTGGAATTTCCACTTGTGTGACTAATAAAGGAGTAATCTTATCTCATCTTAAACTCCTAAACATAAATTGCATCTGTCCCATGGGGTGGAGGCAAACCAAATATAGGAGCAACCACACAAAGGAAACCTATAAGAAGTAGGGGCTATACGTCCAAATATCAACATATAGCAGAGTTTTGAGGTCCTTGTTGCTACATTCTGTCATATAATCAAATCTTTATCAACATACAGTGGTGTAAACACGGCCTATTGTTTGTTAAGCCCTCCACAGGCTAAGCAGACATGCCTGTAGTCCACACTCAGTTGTAACCCACTAACCCCCTCCCTCTCTCCTCTCTATTTATATCCCGTCTAATTTCACCCCTAGACTATTTTCTCCCCTCTGACCACACAGGCCCTCCTACCTCACTTCCGTCCTCCTTCCTCATACACCTCCCATATCTGCTCGCTGACCTCATGGAGACCTGCCACTGTGGTTATGGTTAAAACCTTCATTACCCTCCTTTGGGGGTTCATTTCTTATTTACTTCATGCAGTGTGGAGAACGTTAGCACCATACAAGGAACGGGGTCCCTCTTTTAAAGAGCTCATGGAGGAGTTGAGTCCAAGACAGCTGGCTGTCTTACAGCTGAAGCAACAGTTCCTGGAGGCCATAAAGGCCGACGATGCTCAGCAGGTCCTGCAGATCCTGCAAAATGGGAAGCTGGACATTAACACTGTTCTGGACGTGAAAGATCCTGGCATGATACTGGCCTCATACAAACAAGGTAAAGTTCATGAGGGGGAGGACATGGATGTGCATTTCATCTGCAGAAGTATGAAGGTAACCTCTTTGTGTTTACATCAAGTGATAAACATAAGAGTCAACATGTGACTCCACAATGAAACCACAGCAAAAACCAAGAGTGAAAGGGAGTTTGTCTTTGGAGAAAACAAATAAATATGCTCTATTACCAGCTGAGTGACAGTTATGTGATCAACTTTGTGTTTTGTCCACTAGAGGGAGCTAAATCTTATGGACCTAACCCTGTGGCTAAATTTGACAACAAACACTTCTGGATGAGGTGAACTGCATCAAAAGTCAAACCAAGACTACAGTTAAAACGTGAAAAATAGAAACTTTAGCCAATATGAGATCATACAGATGTAAAACAGCTTGAGTAACAATCAATGTAAGCCCCTCTGGATTTATTTTGGAAGAAAATAGAGTCCCTCTGATCACAAAGGTCCTGGTTTTGATATAAAACTCTTTTTCTTTTGTTTGTCTCTTCTCCTTGCAGGTTATTGGCTCCCAGAATACAAACTGGAAAAGTCCTGGGCCATGGGGATTCATGTGTCTGTGATGTACAACGCTCTGGAAACAGCTCTGGTGCTTATTCAGGAGGGTGCCGCCCTCAACCGTATGCCCAATGGGAAGACACCGCTGCACGTAGCCTGTGAAGTCTCCAACAGCGACTTTGTTGCTCTGCTTTTGGCTCACAGGTCAAAGATCAACATCATGTCTCTAAGTGGACACACACCGCTGCACCACTGCACCAGCCGGGAGTCTGTGGACTGCGCCAAACAGCTCATCCTCAAAGGTACCATGAGGTGAATGAATGTGCAAATAAAGAGAAGAAAATGATGATTTGTGTTTTCATGAAGGTGCAGATGTCAACATGCGGAGCGACAACAACGATGAGGAGACTCCTCTACACACAGCAGCCAGGTTTGGAGTACCCGAGCTGGTGGTTCTCTACCTGTCCCACGGAGCGTCTGTGAACGCCCTCAACTTTCTTCAGGAGACTCCTCTGATGACTGCAGCTTTCTGGGCATACGACTCCATGGATCAGATCTACAGAGAGGACCACCATCTGGTTTGTCGCCTCCTGCTGGACCACCAGGCTGGTGAGTGTTTGTCCTGACACTTCTTTTCTCTAATCTCTCTCAACTTCAGAGGCTCTGAGCAGTTTTCACTTCAATTTCTCCAGATCCAAACCTTCAAGAAGAAGACCATAAAACAGCTCTTCACAAGGCAGCGTGGAACTGTGATCACATCCTGATGCAGATGCTGCTGGAGGCCGGAGCTGACTCACGAGCCATGGACATCAACGGCTGCGCCCCTATCCAGTACCTGCTCAAAGTGAGCGACATGAGGCCCATGGCCATACCTGAGCTCTGCTACCAGCTGCTGCTCAACCACAACGCAGCCAGGGTCTACCCCCCACAGTTCCACAAGGTACACACATGGACTAGAACACCTGCATGTGTGAGATCCATGTGCTGATGAATGACTCTGTTTGTCATTTTGTGAAGGTGCTGCAGTCCTGCCATGACATCCCCAGAGCTGTGGAAATCATGGTCAATTCTTATGAACGCTTAAAGCCCACAAACAAGTGGAGAGCTGCCATTCCTGATGAGTGCTACAAGGTAGGAAAAGAAGACGCAGTTTATATGGATGTAACGAAGTAAATCAACTAAGTTTTTCTGCATGTTTTACATTTTCTTCCTCAGAGACATGAAGATTTCTACGACTCTTTGTTCGCCGTTTGCTCCAACACCCCTCGCAGCCTCCTCCACCTGACCAGGTGCGCCATCAGAGCCCGCCTGGCTGAACTCTGTCACAGCGGGGTAGCACAGCTGCCTCTGCCTTCTTCCATGAAGAGATATATATTACTGGAACCTGAGGGCATACTGTACTGATGGTTCAAAACTGCTTCTTTGTTGGATTTTTATTTGCAGCCTGCAAGAACAGTCACCACTTGTCTGTATGCGATGAAGGAGAAATGCTGCTGAATGACGCACTTTTATATTTTTCTACTCATTTCATCACCAGAGGCTTTTTTTTTTCCTGGAGATAAGAACTGATCAGTTTAGCAGTGCAGAGGAAGCAACATGCAGGCAGTCAGTGTTAAAGTGGAGATTAAATCACACGATTGATGTGAAAAAAAAGCTTGAAACTACTAAGGATCTATGAATCAATGTCTATTTGACTATAAATATGCAGGATTTTGATGACCAGGTCAGTTTGTATTTGCTGCTCTAATTCAAAAAGTATTAATCTCTTATAGGAAATGAGAATTTTATCATGCTGAGCTACATGAAACCACTATTCTTTCCCTTTTACCTGTGGTCAAGATACACTCACAATTGATTGTACAGCCCATTTATGGCTCTCTTGAATCCCAGTATTGGCTGAACAAACACTTGACAACAAGTGTTTGTTTTTCCAGTGGACTGAGCATGCTGCCACGTGATAGAGCTGTCCTCTATTTGGTTTAGAAATACTGAACAACAGCCTGGAGAAGGATGAATAATGAAAATGAATTGGAGCTTTTTCTCTGAAGCTCCTTTATGAAAAGATATTTCACTTTAATGTCTTTTAAATGCTTTCCAAATTGTCTATTTAAAGGTTGAACAAAAATGTTTAATCAGTGTCACTTTTGAAAGAGAATGGTGATCATGTGTCAGGGCCTTCTGCAGTCAAATGACACATTTTGATATGTCAAAACCCTTAACATATAAAAGTCAGAGATAATCTTCATTTTCAGAATTGATTGATGTTGTGTCTAAAGATAAAGTTTCTGTATCCTGGTATTAATATATGGATAAAATAAATAGTCCCAGCAACAAACTGTTCACTTACCTTCAAGACTGAGCTGATTTTGTGCTGCTGAAGAGCCAAAGATCCCTCGAAAACTTGGAAAAGAATAAAGGGGAAAAGAAAAGTAGGAAAACCAGTTTAGTGTGTGATCTGTGCTTGTTCATGAAGGGCCAAAACAAGAGCAGGCAGGCCTGTACTGGATGCCTGCCATGAGCAACCACTGGACTGTGTCTGCACTAAGGGACAGACAGGCAGACGAGCAAAGTTTCCAAAAACAAACTGTGGAGGGAGACGGGTGAGGCAGGGTCACACTGAGGACCAACTCCACACACTAGAGTCTAAAACAGACGCAATTACTGAACCCAAATATGCACACACACACACACACACACACACACACACACACACACACACACACACACACACACACGCACACACAGAGCAAAAAAGGATGAAAAGTTTTGACGTGTTTATTTTCTACATTCCCTGGTCTTTTCAGTGGTGAACCACAGCTTTAGTACAATAACACTCAACAACTGCAAGTGGAGTTTATACATAAAAAATGCCAACAAGTTAGAGACAGTTCACAAACCATGAAAGTCTAAAATGAGGGAGTTAATTTTTTTTATATCGACAAGGCAAACGCCGATGACATAATGAATAAAATATTCAGATACACAAAAGTCAACATTGATCAACACAGCGTGCGTATGGCTTTGTCTGCTTCTGGTGTTTTATCGCAGTGTGACATCTCACACTTTTCAACACCTGATATACAACACATGCATAAATATAAACCAACATTTTTCTTGGAAAACACTCACAAAGAGTGTTTTATTGTTCTTGCTACTCTTTAAATCAAATCAGTTTCAACATAGGGAACGTTGAGGTTAGCTGAGGAGTTGTTACAATTAAAATACATTAATGTAATGGCTTCAAATATGTTTTAATACTAGTTTTAAATATTTAACTTTCTTCAGAAAGGCACGTCTCATTTTGATCTAGTGAAGTCCACAGCATGCCAATATTTTTCTACACGTTTTGAAATGATCGTATTTTAAAAATGATTTTACCTTACACGTGTTGAAGGTTAAGGCACACAGGAGACATGCAGAACCCTCTTTCAGAAGCATTAGAGTTTGTTTATGTGTCCCAACAGAGAGGTTAAAAGACTTAACACAGATTTGATCTTGCATTCATGTCACCATAATCCAAATACTTGTATATTAAACACTGCAAACCTGCACGAATTGTTCCTTCGGGTGCAGCTGCTTTGCAAGAACTGCACTGAAATGCGCAAGTGGTATGAATGAGGGAGAAGCAATGGTCTCAAACGTAGACACAAACATTGTGGACTGGCTTTAGCTGCCCTGTCTGTGAAGCTAAAATGCAAAAACAAAACCTAACCCAGTATCATAATTAACCAGTTTTATAACTGAGACAGTGAAATGAAGAGTATAAAAGAAAATAAAGGACATGACACAGCTAAAACAGACCGTTATCATCCTCCTTTAGGTGAAACCCTGATATCAAAACTGAGCAGCTCCAGAGTGAGTGTAAAGTGAGAGAGGCAGACAGAGATTAAAACTCCTTTCATAAGCATTAGCACCTTGAAATCATCATGGAAAAATGGTATTAAAGCGGTGAGTATTTCCTGGGTTAGGTGGCCTGTAGGCTGGCAGTAATGGTCCGGATCAGTCATTTCAAAGCAGGAATCTATGAGACATACATAGGTCCATGTCCAGCATTGAGCTGAAATCATTAAGTGCCCTCTTCTCCTGAAAGTCTCCCAGCTTGGACCATCTTCCTCCTCTCAATCCTTTTGTTCTTCTCTTCACTGGCTTTCTCTCCCAGTCCACCATCACCTCTCATACTTGCCCAGCTTCTTTGGATCCCTGCTTGGCATGCACCAGTCGTCCGCCTCTGTGGTCGACTGGTAGTGGCGTAATGCTGACTTGTTGAAAACAGGAAGTCTCTCCACTGATTCTGATGACAAAGCCTTTGATGCAGAACAGAGGAGAACTGGTTAGATCCAGGTTGGTTCCTATTGGGATTTCATACAGAGTCCTGAGCTTGATTAAAACTCTGTTCACTGCTGAGGTAGAGACACACCAGGTCTGCCATACTTAAGCAAATCCAGAACATATAGTTGATGTTAAATATGGGCTGCATCCTAAAGTAAAACCAGTATACCAGTTTAAAAGGCAGAGAGAGGAATCAGAGTATGCTTTGCTATTTTACCTCAGCTAGTGCTGTGTATAATGCTGCGCTTCGAGTCGAAAATTCATCCTGAAGTCAGGTTTACAACTCGTAAAGTCGGATGATCCTCACCAACCTCGACTTATTGACAACGTCATAATCCAAGATGGCAGTGCAGTACATCAACAGTAAAGAGTAACAGTGAAAGCTCTCGTAATGTATTATTTATTCACACTGCTGTTTTGTTTTTGTGAAATTAAATAAGTGGTGTATGTTGTACTGCCCAACGTCTAACTGTGAACACGGTGCTTTGGTGTTTATAAGAGTAAAATACTGTGTTAGGCATTGTTTACAACTGGTATAGCTAACAACAACCGACAACGGCTAGCGACAGCTGACAATTGTAAACAACAGCTAACAACGGCTAACAGTGGGCGTCCATCTTGGTTTTCTGACTTGTTAACTGGAATGCCATCAATTCGGGTGTAACGTCATTCCCAGCTCCGACATCCGACTTTCGAGGTAACTGGAACGCAGCATTAGCTAAAGCTTTGTCATAGTACTGTGACTGCTAGTGCTGCCACAACACTACCCCGGGCTGAACTCAACCACTGCACAGGTAGCTAATAGGACTGCAAACTGGACATGGCAAAAACCTGATGATACTATAAGAGCTACACAGCTGAACAGAAAATGCATATTGCTGAACAAAATTAAAATCAAGACAGTTTAATGTAAATGAGTTAAATGGATTGTTGCTGCAGCAACGATAGTTGTAGAGACAAGACACTTCACACTTATTTAATTGTTTTTTTGTGATTCAAGGGAAAAAAAAGAAGAGAGATTCATATGGTGGAATCATTTGGTGCAATAGCATATCGTATCGTAGCCTGTTCTATTCTATCATACTGTATCATTTGGTTTATTTGGAGTTTGATTTGTCTTTTAGTCCGTTTTTTGTCATGATCAGAGTTGCTGTTCTTACCTTTAAGTATATAACAGCTGAGGTGCCATAACCCTCCATAGAGTAGAGCTGCAGGTCCCCTTGGAAATACTTAGCATAGAGACGGGAAATTGGAAGGCCATACCCAAAACCAGCCTGAAGGAAGAGGGTGGGTAAAGGAGAAAATAACATGATTATAGCATCAAACCAGTAACTAATAAGCTACAACACTGTCAACATGAAGTGGAAAATACACGTGATTTGCTTCAGTTCCTCATGTGGTTACAGTTAAACCCAACAGCCTGCTGCTGACTGCATTCCTCTTTGTAATAAGATAATTTGCAACCATGCTCTGCAGTGTGAGTCTCTGTTTAACACGGGGCAGTTTTTTATCTAGTTGACTTTTAACTTCAGTTTGTAACAGCACAGGGACATAATACTGAGCAGCTGCTCATGTTTAAAACACTAAAGCAAACATGTTAAATCTAAGCACCACCAAAGGCCTGAGGGGGTGAGGTGCAACAGGTTAAGTCTCACCAGCGGCGCATTTCTGGAGTTATCATGGACTGGACTGGGAGCTGTGGAGTACATGTAGCTGAAGAGACGCTCGATCTTCCTCATGGGGACTCCACCTCCTCTGTCAGACATCTAATAATAATAAAAGACAGATATGTTAGATTAACAGTCGTCCTTTCATTGCTCTGTAAACAGGCCTAAGTTCAGCTTTAACTCTCTTTATATACTTTGATAGTGAGGTCCTCACTGCCTAGTGACACTCGCACTTTGACCGGGGGCAACGTTGGGCTGGTCTCATGGGTTTCTACTGTCGCTCTCATGGCGTTCTGACAGAGAAAACGCACAGCAGATTTTTAGACAAGAAGTGAAATAACACGTGCATCAAATTTTACAGTCTGTTTGGTACCGTACCTTAAAAAGCTCAAACAGCATATGGTAGAGATGAGATGGCACATAGACAATATGGAGTGGTTGGTTGGGGGTTTTAGCTGTGAAAATAAAGACATCTATGAGCATTAAACCCTGATTGAAAGTTAGATCGATGAAGGTAATCATCTTAGACAAACACTCAATTTTCAACTCTCCTCTGAGGGACAATAACAGTTGTTGCATAAACTCAAAGATTAGAGCAAGTCTTTAGAAAATCTGTTTTTTCCTGGAACGTTTTATTTGATTTGTCACATTCTCCGACTCTATATATGGTTCAAATGGATAGGTAATATTAGGGTAATTCATAAAGATCAAAAACCTCCCTAAATAGAAACATTACAGCTGTTTTGCACGACTTACCATTGACTTCTGTGATTTCCATATCAGGAGAGGTTAGGTAATATTGCTCGCACAGCATTTTTGAAGTCTCATAGGCATCTATAAGGTGCAACAAAAAGGGAGGTCATCTGTGGTTACTCTTTTGCATGGTAAATATTAACCAAAAAGAATACCACACATGCTGAATGGAGAGCAACACGGGAAATAGAGTGTTTTCTGACATTTATGCAATGTTTATGAGGAAGGTCCATAACAGCCATGATGAAATGTTTTTACTTCCCATTCTTGTGTGCTGACTCTAAAACCACCACATTATAAAAGGTCAAACAGTCATGAATCTGTCCAAACAGACAGTGTTTGTTTATGTGTGTGCGTGGGAAGATCAGTCATTACCTTTTACGACCTCCACCACGTCACAGCTGGGGTCAATGCTGCCGATGTGTTTGGGATGGGCTGGGTTCACGCTGCCGTCAAAGATTAATGCTAAAGTGCACAACAAAGGTGTATATCTTATCTTGAACATACACACAAGAGGACATAATAAGAAGCTGCATGTTTGTTAATATTCAATCAAATAGAAAGGAGATACCAAAGTCAGTGAGTTCACTCCACTAAGACAGACACATTCAGACGATAAAGTACAAAAAATGTGCTTCATCAGCACTTTGAGCTCACAAACTTTGTGCATGAGGAACTGTGTTGATTAACTCACAGTCAATCACAGAGTGCTATACTGACTGTGCTGGTTCATGAGCATGCGGGTGGAGATGCGGCTCATGTAGAAGCGATCCAGGAAGTACTGGACGTTCTGGTTGGTGACGGGGTCCACACCGAAGGCTTCCTTGTACTCCACCACGCCCTGGGCCATGGTGGGTACCACGTTGTTGTGTCGGTTGCGGACATTCACCAGAGTCTTGGTGAAGCTATGGAAGAGGTGATGAGTGTAAGAGGGGATGTTGTACGCATCGGCATATGTGGCAGCAGGAGCACATGCCTGCTGATGATAGCACATGACTGCTTTTGCATGACAGCAGGGCTACAAAAAGAAACAACCCCTCCCTCTATAAAACTTAAATATATTATACTTGTAAATTACTCATAATTTATTATTACGGACTTATCGTCTAAGGGTCTGAACGGAGGGCTGAAGAAAGTTCAACACATCCCCCCGTAGCCTTTGGTTATCTGGCTTCACTAACCCAACATATTATCATCAGCAGGTCAAGCTATTATTTAACAAAGAATAACTATGTTTTCAAAGAAGTATAAAGTTCATAAGGACATCATCCAGACTAAAAACGACTGCATTCAGCTGCATTTGCAAATAATGGAAGAACTGGCAGATAAGAAACAAAGAGTGAATGCACAAGTTAAGACTTATAATATCACTTTCTAGTCATCAGTGGACAAAAGATCTGACGTCAATAACTCTTGTTCACTCCCTGAAACGTTTTTGTTGCTCTATTTATTTTTGTATGACAGTTTTAGTCACAATATTCAAGCTGCAGCCTCAGTGATATCAAAGGGAGTGGCATGGAGATGATAGAAATGAACAAGACCTAAATAAAAGAGACAAGAATGCAGTATTTAGTATCTGACATTTCTGATGTTGGATTATCTAGTCTTTGTTGAAGATTGATGTCAGGAAAACACAACTTGGAACTTTTACTCATACTTTCATACACAGAATCATATGGGTGACAAAGTGAGCTCCACAATTAGGCAAGCTGATTGGTCAAACTGATCTCTTATCCTGAACATAACCTATGCTGGGGCAGGTCAAGAGTTCAGCATAAGTTATCAAATGGTCCAACCTGTAAACCCAGGGTTAACCCTATAGTTACCTGATAACAGCAAATCCTGCTTTGGAGTACCTCCCCCAGGTAGAAATGTGTGTATACTGTGCTAGCATGTCCAATGGTGGCTGCAGTGTGTATATCTCAATAGTAATTAATGGGAAATTTCGATTTATAGAAACCATGTTTAAAGCTACCATAAGGAGTTTTTTGCTGGTTATAAAACAAATAAAAAGTTGACACTTCTGTCTCTAAATGATCTACAAAAGTATTGTAAAACATCAAGAAGACAATAGAGTATTTCTATGCTCTTATTATTTATGTCTGTAACTGCTGTAATGGGCTAAGTGTCAGACGGTGCGGTTAAGAGCACACTGTCAGAACAGCCTTGGCTAACAAATGACTTAAGTGTTTGCTCAGTGACAGCAGGTTCTTCATCGGGAAACTTTCATGTGCACAGGAAAGAATTAGAAAAAATAAACGAGTCAGACTGCTTTAACGCAACTGTGAGGAACTTATCTTTTGTGCGGATTTTGGCGCCCCCTGTGGACAAGCGATGCATCTAAACTGGTCCTGCAGTGTATTCTGAGAAAGCAACAACTCTTCCATCTTTTTAAAGAGTCAAACACACCTCTCGCTGTTACTTTTTCCCATCAAAATTTGACAGAAGTCTACTGAAGGAGCTTGCTAACAAACAGTAACCTGCAAATTAAAGACATCACAGTTATTACTTAAGATATAGTCAGTCTAATTGCTAACTGTAACTGACTCCCTTACTTTCTAGGTTTATACAGAGACAACAGTTTTATTTTAAGACTGTTTCATAACCTGCCATAAACTCCACACAGGAGCATTAAAAAGAGCTTGTACCAGATATACTGTAACTTTACACTCTGGCTACAAATGTGGACAATTTTGTGGGAACAAGACTTCGTTTCTCAGAATTTCTCAGTATTACTGATCTGCCAGCACTAAACTGCACTGAATAAAAGTGGAACACACTAGGATCAATCACTGACCAATTCTTTTTCTTCAGACAAGCTGGACAACAAGGCAGGTGAATGTAGGCATTAGGTTGTTGGTGTTTACTTGAGAATCTGGTCACACTGTGGTGCAGTCTTAGGTTAGCAGTTTGGGGTTAGCAACAAACTGTTAATGAAAACAGAACTAGGGGATTAGTCTTCGCAGGAAAATACTAAATACTTATCAGACTGGAGTGGTAACAAACATAAAAAAGACTAACTTTAAGTCTAAGTCTTTAAGTCCAGGGCAAACAGTCTGTCCATGTGTAATGGAAAGTGCACGGTATGACTTACCTTGTCAGCACTTCCCGATCATCTGGGTCTTTTTCTAGGAACTCTACAAGCTCCAACAAACTCTGTGAATACCTGTTTAACACAAAAGAAAGAGTAGATCACATCTCAAATAGAGTTATATGACTTTACAACAGAGTGATAAACACATCTATCTCATCATTGCATTCGGTGCTATCTACAGTATGTTTTATGCATAAGCTTATATGTGAGACATAATAAATCATAAAGAATTTCCACGACTGCAATCCAGTGTCCTGGCTCTAGATAAGAGTTTCTGTTTTTATCACAGACTTTATCTGTAGTCCAGTGGATGTGAAGACTGGAGTGCTGAGCTCATTGAATCACACTCCCTCGCGCTGCGCCGCTGCAGAGAAACTGGGTGAAAGGTGACAGCAGTGTTTGTGGCTTTGATTGCTGCACGCCTGCCTTCTTTTGTCCCTCAACTGACCTTCTAATCTCCAACTTCCAGAAGTGTCTCGTCATGCCAACGTGGGCAGCTTGAACTAAAATATTGTGCAGCTGCTGTTTTCACAACCTTGTGAGGAAATCTAAAGAGGTGGCTCTTGTTTTTCGATGACACTGAATGGTGATAGACCTTTTTTTTTGTTTTGCTGAAACAAGGCAGTGGCGGAAAGAGAAAGTCACAGCCTCGGAGGTGCATTGCCAAATATAGAGCTTACTGGAGCTCTTCTAAAAACAGTGGAAGTGTTGGGGTGGGGTAAAGAACCTTAATGTTAACATGACTTGTATTCCTAACATGATGAACAAGCTCTCCCTGTAATTTTCACACTTATTCTTTGCTGTCTACGCTACAAGTAGTGGTGAAACACAGGATTATGTGGCTGTTAACCATGTTGCAAACTTTATATCTTGAGTGTTTTGCTATGGAAACATGCTGGTATCAACCTTCACTGTCTGGAGGTTATGACCACAAACACACCACATCTTTATGGTACATATATGATCTGGTAGGGCCCGTTACATAAACACAATGTATTGACATGAAAACTGGAACTATGAGGCTCCCCTGACTTTCTCATCTTGTCTAATTTGAACAAAGATCAGACTGTTAAGTTAGCTCTCAGTTCAATGGCATCTAGCCAGTGAATGCACAGAGAACAGCTGAGTGAGACAGGAGGAGCTCTGGCGCATATTAAAACGGAGCAGACAGGGACGAAACCTCACATAACCTCAGGAGCAGCGTTGTCATCATATCACAATTTGTAATTCTATAAGCAGTTATTTTTAGAGCAATTCAGGAGGCAATTTAAAAACACAACCACTAAAAATACAATGGTATGAGCACATTGACAATATGCTCCACTGTTACTGTAAAAACTAGTCCCTGTGCAACCTTGTATTACCTTGAACACACAAAAAATGACAGTAGGACTCTCAGACAGCGAACTAAAATGGGATTTAATTTGTGTCCATGTCTGAACAACAGAAACGTTCAATATGTATTACTTTGGTGTATGGATCCTACCAGCTGGTTAGCAGCTTTAGGGATGGAGTGCCGAGGAGCTTGTCTGGGAGGTAATCAATTTCTTTCATGATGTTGGCAAGTCTGACAGGAAGCTCCTGCCGCAGAAACACAAACGACGTCTTCTCACATGCATTGGCAGAGCCTGAAGTCACATGAGAGACAAAAGCAGGAAAAACAGTGACCTTTAAAAACTGCATGTGGAGTTGTAGGCAGTATATGAAGGACATGGCATGCACGGGTGTTTCTTCTGTGCAGACAGGAAAGCCATGACTGAAATACGTGCATTTTCACGCATCAGTTATGCTGAGTTTGCAGTCACATGAGAGGTTGTGTATGTCCGTGCACGGGCTTTATCTCTCATTGGTCATTGCAAGAATTGATATCATGGACTAAGTCAGCAAAAGCAAAGATGCTAGCTAATGCTCAATCTGAGGCAGCCTCTGCTAACATCTGTATGCATCTGCAGGTTTTGTTTTCTGGAATGGTAACTGCTTTTGTGCAATCATAATCTGTAAACCACAAGCAAGTTGTCACTGTACAAGAAGACAATAACGTGAGTTAAAGAATTGCCATGTGAGGACAGAATTAAGTAACGTTCAATGTCCAACAGCAAAAAAAGTTAGTACTGCGGGGTAACACTTACCAAAGTCAATGAACTGCTTCATAGACAAGGGAGAGGGGGAGAACTTCGCAAACCTCTCCACTTGTTTCGGTATCCCAGCAACGGAGCCATTTTTCAGCAGAAACTGGGCGAACTTCATGTTTGCTCCCCGTTAGAGACCCCAACGGTCCGAGTACAAGAGGCACAGGCTGTCCTTTCTTCCCCCTGCACACTCCACCTTGATGATTGTTGAGCTAGCAAGGCTAAAGCTTCGACGCCATAGCTACAGGAAACCACGGGTTGAAAGAGGGGATATCTCTCAGGATGTACGATCAGTTCCCCGTCCTCGTTTTTCCTGCGCTGGACCCCCGCATCTTGACAAGTTGTTGAATGTCCTTCAAATGCAACTTCCAGCGCTGAGAGACGTGTTGTTGTTGTTGGGCGGGGCGAAGAAAAGACTGACATTAAAACCAACCAATGTGAGCCAAGCTGTTCCTCTCGTTTGAGCAGCATGGTAGATAAGGGAGTACAGCGTTTGTGAGTGGTTATAAAAACATTTGCAAGATGAAAACTTATAAATATAGTGCAGTTACATAAAAGAACGGTAAGAAATCTCTATTACAGGAAAATAAAGGTTGGGGATAGGATAATTTTGTTCTCTCTGTTGTCTGTTTTTGATCCTCAGCCATTACTGCTTCAAAATATTTCTGAATCATAAAAACGTGGCTTTAAACGTTTCTAACCAGTAAAAAGTATCATTCTGACTACTGGATATATACAAAGCATGGATTTAAACTGGGAGACACTTAGATAAGGTAGTAATGATAAATATTCCACCTGGACTAATTTGAAACGTTTGAAAGCGATATAAAAATAGTTGCAACTGAAACAGTCAATAAGAATAAAGTTGATAAAAAAGAAAAGGATAGAAGAAAAAAAATCTGCCCCACAAGTCAACATGTCAAGTTTGCTTTCTCATGTCAGCTGAAAAGTATTAATTTTAAAGTTCACTTTAAATCGTGCACTTTTAAATTAAGTTTCAAGTGTGATGCTATATATTCTCAATAAGTGTACATATAAATATGCACTAAAATTGTGCACTTTAAAAATAATGAAAACTGTCATTTTTCACTTTACAGTTTAAACTAACAATGAGATTGGCAACAATGAGAAGTGTGCACTTTCAAGTGTGCACTTGAAGGCTTGCATAATTGAGGCAACTTTAACTAAGCCAATATTTGCATTTATACTTGCTCTACTATTCATACAATCATATCAGTTCATGTACCATAAAGTGCACACTTTTTTCGAAGTTAAAGTGTACATTTAGAAATGTGTGCCTTAACTTGCACTTCACAGTGTGCATTGCTAGATTGCACTACAAAGTTTGTAATTTTCTGTGTACACTTTCAAGCTGGCGTAAAAGAGTGGACCAAAAAAACTGATGAAAGTGTTCTCGGAAGTGTACACATAAAACTGTGCATGTTAAAGTTTTAACTTAGTCATTTGCGCTCAAAACTGTCAAGTGAACTTAAGAGTGTGCAATTGCCACATCAGTTGCACACTGCAGAATATCTGAGACACAATATATGACCAGTATTTCAGGCCAACAGTAATAGAAATGTCAACAGTTCATCTAACTTATGGTCCAAACTTGCTGAGGTGTCAGCGTTTAATCGTTTAGTTGCCTAAACGTTGAAGTGTGCACTTCAGGGCGCAACATGCAGACTCAGCCTCAGTGTGATGCACCTAAAGTGTACACTTTGATGCCAACCGAACACAGTGTTTAAATTTAACGTTCCCATGTATAAAATTATAACCGTCAATAAGTTATGTATATGCTTAAATTTTGCATAATTGAGCCTTTTTTTTGTTTTTGTTTTTTCCATAGCATGTATGTCCAACGGCCACAAGATGGCGGTGTTGCAAAGGCCATGAGACGATGACAGGTCGTGTCAAAGGAGGAGGGATTTCCTCTCCTCCCCAACATCATCTACTCCTCCCAGGGATGTATCGGCGTGTGGTGCACCTGTTCTGTACAATATTTGATACATTAGACAGCAGAAATGCTCTGTTTTAATCACTGCCATTGATTACCGTGCTTAAAGGCTCAAACGACCTGTCGGTTTGGTTGAAGGAGACCTCGATTCGGGTTGGCTGTGAGGATGTGTTGAATTTCTGTGTCGGGGTGCAGCAGTGAGACAGCATCTTTGCCGGGTGACACATCATTATCAGTACAAGTGGACAAGGTACGAGTGGAAGTTAACAGCACGTTATGTGATTCTCTCTGCTAAAATATGAACATTTGGTGGTCAAATTTTGCTGTTGCAGTCGTTGAAAGGCCCTTTGACGTTCACACTAACGCGTTAAATCTGTGATTAGCTAGCTATGATTGCCTTTTGCCCTGCTAACGTCTGGCTGTTGAACGAACACAAACTGTATTATTTTTCTGTTTAAACCTCGTTATTTGTGTTTTCTATTGTGCTTGCATTGTGTATTTGTTAGTTCCTTTGTGTCCTCTTGTTTACTATATAACAACCTACATTGTTAGACAGACGTTTTTGAACCTCCAGGGTCAAGTGACATCTTTTCATGCGCCTTGTCTCAGATATGACTGTGGCCTCATGCTCCACAAATAACTCCTCTGTATGCAGACTGCTATAAATAGATAGCCTATCTGCATTGTTAGTTAGCCTAATTCAAGATTCAACTATTAAGCTGCTCTTGTTGTGTCTTTTCTACTATCTTTATAAAGTAGTAAAGCTGGGATTTTAAACCTGAGCAGGGATTTTCAGATGTTAAGCTTTAACTGTACAGAAATGAAATTAGAGGTTTTTAATGGACACTAGACTCTAAGGTTTGATGAGAAGATTCAGGGGGATTGACTAGTGCGTAGTTATAGTGAGAGAAGGTACATGTGTCACAAAAGTATAGAGAACTGTTTTAGCTCGGTATTGACAGCAGTAAACATAGACTAAATAATCGTGATCCTTCGAGGTCATCGATTTTTAGGAGTGTAACTGCCACACCCTTTAGGGTTTTTTAAGGCACCACCAGTGTATGATGTTACAGTGAAATCAGCGCAGATTGTCACACTGTCATACGTACCGCATTCCTACTGAAACCTCTTCCCTGAAGCCCCCCTAGGACACCATGTCAGACAAAAGCGACCTAAAAGCGGAGCTGGAGCGCAAGAAGCAGCGCCTCGCCCAAATCAGGGAGGAAAAAAAGAGGAAGGAGGAGGAGAGGAAGAAGAAAGAGGTAAGGAAGAAAGTGAGTAAACGTCCACAACATGGCACCCATACTGTTTTGCACTCTGGTGTGTTTTGTTTGTGTGTTCAGTTGCTTTTTGTCAGGCTGTGACACATAAGAAGGCTGAGGTTGTGTGTGTCCACATGTGAATACAGTCATCTTTTTGTGTCCTGAAGGTTTGTGTTGGAATTTGGATCAAAATGTGCATGTTTGTCTGTGTGTTTGAACTTGTTTTTTAACTCATTATGCATGTAAACCAACATTCTTGTCTGCATCCTGAGCAGTCAGAGAGCCAGCAGAAGAGGGAGATGACTCCTGAGGATTCAGACTTAGATCGTAAGCGCAGGGAGACTGAGGCCCTGCTGCAGAGTATTGGCATCTCACCTGAACCACCACTAGGTACACATTACTCATCCTCTATGCAAAAATCCTGTTTGCTTTGTTCTCCTGTAGTTGTGTTGGTAAAGGTTAAGCCATTCACTGCCAAACCTCTGCTAAAACTGACCTAGATTGTTCTCAATTTGCATAAAACATGATTCAGTGTGGGCAGAAACTCTTCAATGGTTAGATAATACTGTTCACTAACAGGGGATAGAGCATGTACAAAAAAATACCTACTGTGAAGCTCATTTAACAATTTAACAAAATAAACATTTTTTTTTATAATGTCCTGATGGTAACTGTAGCTATTTCATAACCGTTTTTTAGAGATCAGCTGAGACTGACTCATCTTTGTGTTTAAACTGAACCAACTTTTGTTCTGGCTTCACCAATTTGTACTATCTTTCCCTATTGTTCTGTGTACCTTGAATGCATCATTTCTATTTATTAGACATACTTTTTATGCTCCTGAAATTCAATTCAAGCACCAACTCACTTGGTTTTTGGATGGCCTGCCAAAAAATACTGCCTTGTTAGTCCTGCACATGTCTGGGAGTTGTATCCCTCGGGTGTCTGCCTCTTTTCCCCAGCTGTTGGAAGCACTGTTCTCTAGTGGTCTGACACTGCAACAACACTATCAACACCTCTAAATTGGGTCACTATCACGCTGTTAAAACCCACCGAGGAAACTTCAAATAAAGCTTGAATTCTTTTGAAACCCTCCCAGTATTTTTAGATGTTGTTTTTTTTTTAATTTGTAGAGTCACTTATTCTACTCTGTTGCTTTCCTCTCCAGTCCCATTCTCTGCAGCCTCTAATGATCTATGTTAATTCTATTGCTTAGTGCCGACTCCTGTGTCCCCCTCCAAATCAGTGAGTACGCCCAGTGAGACGGGAAGCCAGGATTCAGCTGATGGAGGAGCAGCGAGCAGGTAAACACCCCAAATCCCCTAAATTACGATAAAGTCACGCAAAAATAGGGATGCATTTGGATTTTTGCTGATATCTGATTGGCTGATATTTTTAAACTCATTTTGGCTGAAAAAGATATTGATACACATAATTTTTAAGATTGACCTGTTACTCTTACTATGACATATACACACTATATTTCATCATCTTTATTTCTGCCAATATTTAAACTGTGCTTGTTCAGATATGAACTTTAATGAAAAAATACCTTAGTAATCTTTCACCCCTTGTGTTTAAAATAATAAAAAAAATGCCAGGTGTTGATGTAAATCAAATATAACTCCAGCTGAAGTTGCTTTGGATACTTTTGATGTATATTCTGTCTCTTCTTCTATCAATGGCACAACAGGTTTAGGTAAGGATCAGTGTCACTAATGGTGAGGCCGTGGTGCCCTGTTAGGTTTTGTATGTCATACATGTCAGTTGTCATGTCATACTGTATTACTGTGTCTTGATGACCACTGTGTATCTCTAACAACTAGTCCTGAGAGGCAGAGCTGGAGGTGAGTCTCAGCTTTAGTGCTAAAATGTTGACTTGGAGATAAAGACGAGAGCGTTTGATAAGCTTTACAAAGCAGTCTTAGAGACAGTAAACAGACTAAGTTATTCACTTTGAGCCAAATGAGAAGAAACTAATTCACCTGCTGTCAAGACAACTAGCTGATTTAAACACAAGTGACAAAATGTAAGCTTTTCCCCACTCTGTACTCATATTTACAGTGCTTACCAGCTCATGTGCCATGCATGCTCCTGCCATTTAAAACACTTCTGCATATGGCTGCTACGGTGAATTCAAGCCACAGTTAGGAGAAGAGTGGTCATCAATCGCTTTCCATTTGCTTTCTATTGGCAGCTGACTGTAGAGGTGGAGTGTGGGTGATGTCCTCAGGGATCATCAGTGATGTCTTGTTCTGGTATGGCTCAGGGTGGACTCGGGGATGAGGGTTGTGCGTTAGTTGAGTTCCCAGCACACCTTAACACTCCCTAGATTAGACTTTCAGCTCCTTTATAGCTTTTAAAAATCACAAATTGTTAAGTTGTGTCGCATACCTGGATTGACCTTCTTATTACCCGCCCTAAATCCACCCTGGATCATAGCATGCCAATCAGAGCTTCTTCCATCTGTGGCTGTGTATGTGTGTGTCCCTTCTTAGGTCAGGTTTCTCTAAAAACAAGTCCCAAGTACAGACCTCAAGGTAAGCATTTTCCTGTCAAACCCAGGACCCTCCTCACCCCTTCCCTCCCTTCTTGAGCCGAGTTTACTCAGAGAGGCACCCACAGTGTTGTCAGCGGTCTTAGCAATGTGTTACCATCACGATTCGAAAGATCAAAACAGCTCGGTGCTCCCCCCTCGTCTTTCTTTCTTTCCTCTGCTCTCCTGTGGTGACTTCCCCGTCTTATGCCCCACTGTCTCCCTTTAACACCACCTCGAAAGATTTCTGCTCGCATGAGTTGAGCCACAGAAGTCATTTCAGCCTTCACAGAGTTGACAATCTGCTGCTTAAAGTGTCACCGCTGTTACTGTAAAACAGCCGCTCTGTCAGGCTAAAGAAATGCCTTGCCACTCTCACCTGGCGCTGCGTGGCACAAACTGAAGCTTTAATGGGCGTGCTCACTGGCCCTAAAAGGTATCATCAGAAAGTATAGCGGCGCTGGAAGCGTTATACTTTCACAGCTGGTCGATTTTTAACCAGGTTGCCTTAAAACTAGTTTTCAGACACTGATTTGTTTTGCGGTAAGCTGTTCCCCTCTTGGTATAAGCTGAGGAAGCACACTAATGCACCGAGGTTTGTCCAGCTCATTAATCATACATGGCAAGTGCATTGTCATGTATGTCCAGCTAAATCTCTACGAGTCACTTTTGATTTGATTTTTATATGCTGTCAACATGTGAGTGTGTGCTGCGCGTCATTACTCATGTTTCTGTGTAACGTTGGCTTCATGTTTGCATATGAAACATCAAAACAAAGAGTCACACAACTCCAATTAAGGGTGCATGAGAATGGAGGGGCCAGTCTGTGTAAACGTGCTCAACTTTTGGTGCGTTTTAAGATTAAAACATCTGATAAAGGATTTCTGCAAGAGTCACCGGGTCTAATAGTTCTCCCACTGAAAACAATCATTTCGACCCTCCTATTCGCAACAATGGAATGTTTCATGTCCATAAATGTTAAAGGTATTTTTGAACTTGTAGATTTCTGGCACACGACCAAGAAAACTATTTAAAGAGATGAGCAGAGATCTTTAAATAAATTATGTACACTAAAGTATAATGAAATATAATGTCTCCCTAATGTATAGCCCTCCCACGCTTTGTCCACTTATCCAGACATTTTTCCATTAACTGTGCCCCGCGCCAAATTTGATGGGAATTTCCTTGTTAAGCAGATCCGGAGATAAGTGGGGTTGGGGGTTTGGGAGTGTGCGCATACATGCTTTAATGTGTGTCTGATACATGCGTGCAAGTGTTTGTTATGATGTGTCTGCTGGTAAACTTGCATGTTCTCTCTTGCTCCCCCTGTTGGTGACATCAGGACGCTGCAGTGGGACACAGATCCCTCTGTGCTGCAGCTGCAGGCTGATTCTGAGCTCGGGTACATCTGTCTTCTCTCCTCCACAAATCAAACTCCTAGCTACCTTATTTGGCATGCATGTCACTTTACATTAAAGTCTTGTTTAAAGTTCACATAAAGGGTAAACTAATCTAGTGGCTGCTGATATAAATGTGCAGAAAATGTTGCTAGAGATACTTGCTATCCATGAACACACTATAAAAAAAGACATGTGTTGTGCTGTATAGTGCAGTCTGGGTTTAAAGGAACACAAAATTGTCATTAAGAACATATTTCCTCTGTCATGCAGGCGCAGGATGCAGAGACTGGGCGCCTCAAAGATCACACAGGTGGACTTCCTTCCCAAAGAGGTGGTCTCTTACTGTAAAGAGACACAGACACCACTCACCGCCCACCTGTCTGAAGGTGAGTGTTTGTGTAGGCTTCCTGACAGTCCTCATAATCCAACGTCTATGATTGAGGCTCTTATTCAGGGTCTTTAGGGCAGCAAAGGTCGCCAGAGGGAACAGAAGGTTTCAAGTTGCGATGATTGTTCTTGTTGTGCGGTTGAATTTGATACTCTTATGGTTAGCCAGAACACAGCCTGCAAACCTGGAGTGATATAAAGTCTGACAGATGAAAGGTACCAAACATGATTCCTTATGGATGTTGCAACATCACAACGGGGATCTACCCAGCACAGGGCAGGGAAACATATATATTTGTGTATGTATTTTTTCATTCTTGGTTATTATCTGGGGCTTTTATTTCAGTTTCCCACCTTTAGGGAAAGTACTTGTAAAAAGAAAAATCTGCTTTAGTTAGGGCCCAACACCATAACAGAACGAGGGTCGTAGTGGTAAAGATTATGTTTTTCTTTTCTTTCGTCACTCTCTCTGCTAAAACGAGCCCAAATTTCAGGGCCTTAGCTTAGTCTGCAACTCAGTAAACTCAAAATATTTGATATTTTACGTTTTCGAGTTTTTAATGAACTTAGTGGCAGGAGTTTGTCTGATCGACCCCCGTGTCAGACAGTGTCTGTGTGAGGCAGACACGTTAAAGAAATGCTGTTTAAGGATTTTGGTCAGTCAGACGGTGTGGCCGTGCAAGTTCATTGACCTTTGATGAAAACAGGAAGTCACTGTAACCCCTGTGTTCATTCTGTTTGATATTTCATATCAAAGTCCACCCCTGAATACAACTGTGCACCATTTTTCCATCAGTCATAGCGCCACCTTGTGGAAATACATGGGATTAACCTAAAGATGCATTGTCCAATTTGCTCCAAATTTCCCAAAATTGATGGTAGCCCCACCCTGAACTCATCTACAAAGTTTTGTCACAATTATTATGCCACCTAGTGTAATCAAGTAGTATTACAGCCATAATCAAATGAAAATGAACTTTCGCTTATCAACTAATGCACTTTATTGAACGTTCCTACAGAGGAAAACTTTATCCAAGTCGTAGCCTTTACCCTCTGGTGAAACCCACATATAAGCTGTTAGTCTTGTTCCGTGAACATCAAGATGCGTATTAAGTTCATGCTGAGAGGACTGACCCTGGTGCACAGTTGCAGCTGCTGTGCAACCAACGGCATTTCCTCGCCTCACCTCACCTCACGCCTCAACGTGCTCAAAGATGTGAAGGCCAGTTTGTTGCCGCTTGCAGCTTTAATTCTGTCGTGCTTTAGCCTGGGAAGGTTTCACAGGAAAAAATGTGTGTCCCTGACTGTGCATGTGCATGTGTATGCATGTGAGGTTATATGTGCATACATGTGTCTCTACAAGTGGGCGTGCACATGTGTACTGAGCAGCAGTTGTTAAACACATCCATATGTTGGAAACTGGAGTAAGCTTGCGCTAGATCTGGCTTAGGACTAGTGTTTGTGCGTCTGAAGACTATATGGTTGATTATTTTTCTGTCTGAAGAGAAAGAAGATGGAGGTCTGAATTGTTGACAGTTGCAAATACTTTCCTTAATTATACTTAAAGCCTTTGACCTCAATGTGCAAGAAAATATACCATGCAAAAATGTCATCTTCACATGTAGGAATGGATGGACTTATGAATAGTGCTCCACCTACGTGTTTTCCATCCCATCTGACAAGTCCAACATGTGTACATAGATAAACGCACACACATATACACTGTACATATATACACATGCTCCCCATCATCCCTTCCATCTTCCCCTGTTTAGCTGCCAAGACAGCTGGCAGCCATGTGACTGCGAAGGGGTTGTACTTCCTGCTTCCTGTCATTATAATAGATGGTCTGGTGTGGATTCCTCTGCCCTCCTCCGCCAGCAACCACCACCGCACACATACACACACGTCTGTCTTGATCAGCATCCAAACGGTCCGCCTCATCCACCCACCCCACCCCTCCCGTCCCCCATTTCCTTGACAGACCCAGAAATAGATCATTTATTCAACAAGTGCACAGGCAGTAACTCACATATGTGCGCTAAAGGACATACAGACACATGTGCACACATAAACCGAGAAAAAACCATGAAAACACAAACAAAAAACAGAGCTGTTGGAAACTGTACAAGGCAAACAGGTGAATACGTTTCCCGACTAAACATCCGAGCAAAGTAATGTGCAGTAGCTACAACATTCACACACAAAATTGCAGCCTGTTTGCTGGTTAATTTAAGTTTATTTGTTTCAGCTTTCAAAAGCCTTTTCCTTCTTCCCATGTGTGTCTATGTCGTATGTGTATGCGTGTTTGTGTGTGTATGTATGGGTAAGAGAGAACATCTGGGAGCCAGAGCAGAGCTGTGGTGGTCTGCGGGGAGCTGACCTTGGCCTCAGGAGACCCTTCCTTTGCAGGCTACCACAAAGGTTGTGTGTTTGGGGAAAGAGAAAAAGGGCCTGATGGTAGCACCTGCCCGCACTGCCGGCTGTATGTTTGTTCAGGCCAGTTCCTTTTGTTGATTACTGAGACTTAACATGCACACAGCATGCAGATCACTTTCAGGTTGCAAGAACAGGTTGTGTGCATGATTCCCAAGGCCTTAAAGGGATATTCCGGCGTAAAATTAAATTAGGGTCAAACACATGGTAACACCGAGTTAGACACCCCCCTGAGAGATGAATGTTGCCGACTGCTTGCTTCTCTAGTTATAACAACTTTAGTAACGACCGCACAATAGCAATACACAGAGGTCTACGGATCCACGTGCAACCCTTAACCAAAATGCCACTCTATAGCCACAAATAATGCTCAGAACAGCACCTAACTTCATCAACAGTACATATAGGCTCCCAGCCATAGTACTAGCCACCAAACATCTTTTCAGCTTTGCCTGGTTTCTTTAGTAAAGAGACTAAATACAACTCACCCACTCTCCTCCAGCAGCCACTTGTTTGTGGGGGAGCCCTGATGAGTCGATCACCGAGTGCAGTGGAGTTTGGCAGCTCAAGGAAGAACATTTATGATCATTTCTTCATGGAAATTCAAACAGACCGAGACGCTAAGGCAGAAGAACTACGGTGTCTGCAGTGCAAAATGATTATTATGATGATTATTACCTTAAGGAAATGATCCACTACACTCGGTGATTGACTCATTCTTTTCAGGGGTTTTGCTTATGCTCCTCTTGCCTTAGCTTGGGTATCCACAGTAGCGGGTGAAATAGTTAGAACAGATACCAGCAGAAAATATAACTATATTATATAAAAGTGATTCATTCTTTTGATGAAAGTCATCCTGATTTATAAATTGAACTGTTGACATTGATATCAAAGCACTGTTGTCTGTTAACAGTGTCTGTGTCAGCCAGCACTGATGTACAGCCATGTTTGAAAAGAAAGAATTTCCTTTTCATCTTGACCTTGTTTGAAATTTCCCTGTCTTAGTCTTGCTGACAGATCCTTAGTCTACATTGAATCAATAAATTAAGACCCTTACAAGGCTAAATGCAGTCACGCTTAATGTTGTCATCATTACTGTCTTTTCCATTTTGATTCTGTCTTTTCTCTATCTCTTCATTCATTGTCTGTCTTAACTGCACATGTTTCTGCCCTGAGGTCAGTCACCTCTGTAGAGAGTCACTAATCCTACGTTTGCGATAGACTTAAATATACATTAACACAAAGTAGGAAGAAAGACTGACATTTAGAGGGTGAGTGAATCTGTCTGCTCTGGAGGAATAAGTGAATCTGTTGTCTTAATAATGGTGGTGGGTCTGTAGGCCATATAAAGCACTGGGAAGAGACCCGTAGCTTTTGTATTTTTACACACATTTTATTTTATTATAGTATGAGTGTGTATGAAAATGATATTAGTTTGTTGTGTTTCAGTATATTTTGAGATGATCCAAAGCCTGTCTCAGTTTTTCCACCGGCTCAAGCTTGAGCCTCGTGAACCTTGAACTCAGTCCGTCAAATAAAGAAGATAAATTCCCAGAGTTTTAGCTTTCTGTGTGCTTTCAATTATGAAGACATTTTGTGGTCATGTGCGATTAACTGATTTCCTTTTAATTACTGATATAATGTGTATAACCCGATTTCTTTGTTGTCTTTATCAAATGCTGTCATTCTCAAATGCGTGTGGTCAGAGGAGAAGTATTTTCTCATAGTAATGACTTTATTTCAATGTTGGATGATTCAGGACTTCTGTCACGGCGTCTTGTCCTCATGAACTTCTGACCTCTCATCTTCTTGTGAACGCCTTCATGCTGGAGTGGCTGGTTTCATACGTGTGACGTCAGTGTACTTGATAGGAGCGCATGTTAGGGACAGAGCTTGATCAAATTGGATTTGATCCCACTTTGTGTGTGTTCATTTTCAACACAAGAGTTTGTGTTTTAAAACTCCCATGGAGTTTGTGTGTGATTGTGTGTGACTCTCATTTAAACCAGTTAATGATATGGCTTTTCATTTCCGTAACCAATTGCCCTTCCCCAATGGTGATGTGTAGCTGTCTATGTGTGTCCCTCTTCCCATTGGCTGCTCACTGATCCGTCTGTCCCGAGTGTCCATTGTGTCAGGCAATCGGATTAGCCCCAGTCACGGTTGGCTCCAGCTATTTACTGCTATCTCAATGAGTATGAATGGACATACTTGTTGTAAGGATGCATGCTTTGTCTGATGACATAGCAGTGAAATAAAGTAGGGTCTAATGGGATGTGTGATAGTAACCTAAGCCACTGAGGTCAAACTGAGTGTGTGTAAAGTCGTAGTGTTTTGTGCCTCTGCGTCGTGCCTAACAGCTTCGTAAGAGACGAGTTACACTGAAGTCAATTCAGAAATAGGTTTATTTTCCCAAAAAAGAATTTAGTATTTAAAAAAATAATGAAATTCCCTCTGATATTTACATTTTGAGAGAAAGTCTCACAGGAACTTGACCCTAGTATGACGGAGAAAAAACAAATGGATCCTGTTTTTTTTCTGTTAAATCTCCCAAATGAATCTCCCAAAAACATGTCCAGCAAAGACCATTGCACAAGCTTCTTGTCTTAGGAAGGAGGCCCAGACCTCTAACAGTTAACCAGTGGTATGGATGGATCTTTAAAGTATTACAGATAGAGCGCTTGAGAAGACTTTTGACAAGTTGTGGGTGCCTTTTCTAAACCACCTTCCGCACGGAGCAGCAGACCTGGTACACAGAGGGCGTTGTGGTGTGAACTGGTGTCCCTCCTGGACTTTTGTAAATCCCCTCCCCTGTCACTCTCAACATTGCCCTGACCATGCAGTCTCTCATCTATGTACCTAAGCTGACTCATTTTGAAAAGTTAATTTACAGCCCCATCATGTAGTGCTGCATTGTGTATGTATACAGCTCTATCGTTTCTCTGTTGCTGTTGATTTAATTACTTTTGTTCGTTTATTCTTCTCATGAGGTCTGTGCAGCTCATAACATTTGGGCTGTCATGTGTCTCTTCTTTTTTCTTCTGCGTATTTGTATTCTGAAAATTCAATTAAATGTTGTTTAAAAAAAATAAAGAAAACTATTATTCAGAAAATTTGCACATACATATACATACATAGAAGAGTCACTGGTTCACACCATGTATGGGGGTCATGCCTCATGCTGCCCCCTAGTTTTACTGCTCCTTTCCTGCATTTCACTCCCCACCCTTTCTGCCTGTTTCCCTGCACTGTCCACTGTGCTACCCTCTACAATAAAAGCACAAAAAGAAATACATATAGTTTACCGCTTGAATTCATTTAAACCATTTTTAAAGCCCAAACATGTTGGCTTATACACTTGAGGTTGAATAGTTTGCTTCATGAGCTCTTTGCTTCATGCAGTTCCTTCTCAAACTGTTAGTTTTGACATACATGTTGGTATAAATTTATCTTTGACATGTACAGTTCTTCAGTGTACACATGTATTATTTTGCTTTGTTGTTTTTTGTACCTCTTTTTCTGTTCTTAAAGTTTGAGATATATAAAAGAAAGAAAGAAAGAAAGATCATTTGCACCATCAGGATGTTATAGGGACTTTCTCAGAAAATGTACAGCTGTAAATGTTTCTTTTCCTGCACCCTGATCACTTTCATGCACCAGTATTTGCCTCTGGGATGCTACTTTATCGACCATAGATGGTTTAAAAAAGGAAGAATGTGTTTAAAACCTGCATGTCATGGATGGGTTAAATGAAAACTTTTCTTCCCCCCAATCACATGAGTAGGTGTGGAGGTGTGTGTCTCTAAGAAGTTGGACTAAAGGCATCTTGTGCACGTGGTCGTTTTCTGGTTGGCATGGCTGTGTTGTGAGTTTGAACTCAGTTTGAAGTGAAATAGTTTCCCTTGGTGAAGACTTGAAAGCTCCACAGTTTGCCACAGTGGAAAGGTAACTGAAGAAAAACAACTGAAAATGAAAGGATAAGAGGATAAGAATTAATTTAAAAGTTAAGGCAAAAGCTTTGGTCAGAATACGCAGTAGAATAGAGGAGAAGCAGTCAACAGTGTTACATTAGATTTGATATTGCAGCAGTAATTGTTCCTGGTGAACCACAATTCCTCCAGCCTTTAGTTATACAACTTCATGTGTTTGTATACAGTTTAATGTTGCAACTTTGAAAAGAAAACTGCTTTGGGAATTAAACGATCATGGGGTCAACTGTATGTATTAACGATTGAGCATCTGTGTGCACGAGTATTACATGTGCGTCTCTCTCTCTCTCTCTCCCTCCTCTAGTATTTTCTGGCCCATTAGTTTTCAAGATCTGTACAACTTGAGTATGGTCAGTAATTCGCTCCTTAAGTATATGTACAGCAACAAGTGGCTTTCTTTTGACATGTGGTGGACTGGTAATGGCCTGTAATTGCACAAGAAAACCAGCTTCCAAGTGCTAATCGGAAAGGCACACATTTTTGAGAGCATACTTACACACACGCGCTCCAATTTGTACATGTAAACATACAAACGCAGACTGACATACATGGGAATAATAAACACGCATGCTCTCTCGCACACTCTAACAAAGGGACCACACACAAATTCCCATAATTCACCTGAGCTTGCTACATAATCCCATAATGGGGCAGTTAAGTGACCAAACTGCAAATTTATAAAATGGGCCCGATTGTTGAGAGCGTATTGGTGTATGTAGACAGCTAACTTCTTCACAAACTCAAAGCTAGCGTTCACCATGACAAGACCAGGTAGATACTGATCAACAATTGTGTAAAACAAAAAAAAACAAAAAAGGAAACTCCAAAAGTACCAGTACCAGTATGCTGTTATCACATAAAGGGGTGTCCTGTTACAACTTTTCTACTTTCAATACGATACCAATATTGTAGCCGTTAGCACTGGCCAATACTGATATTTATCCCATATTAGCACAAACTTGTGAAAAATACTGCCACACAGCCGACATCACTCCTACTCCTTGCTATTTTGTTAGTATCTTAGTACACACTGTTGTTGTTATCACGTGGGCTCTGCATGCTGGATCAGGGCGCTGCTAGATAGAGGTGCAGGAGTGGAGTCTGGAATAGACTGCTTGTATTTGAGTGCTGTTATCGGAGATTTTAGATGCAGGCCGATCTAATCCGATATTCGTTTTTTTGCTGATATCGGACCGATATCCAATATCAGAATCACATCCGAACACCCCTTATCATGTATCACAGTGAACTGATGACAAAGCTCGGGATTTGTAGAAGTGAGTTGAAAACCTGTGAGAGTAGTGAGTCACGATCCAGCTGTGATTGTTAAAGTCAACAATACAGTAAGTAAGGTTAGATAATGAGTTATGTGAACAGCTCACTGACCATGTTTTCTTTCTGTCAGGTTAATAAGTGCAATCATCAGAAGGGAAAGTACTGCTGTGCTTTACAGTGGGCTGAGGCTCAAACCAAAAGCTCACAACTCCTGAGATTGAGGTCCTTTGAGTTCCCTCAGTCAGTTCATCATGTGTCTGTCTCTGGCAGCGCCTACAATCCAGTAAAGAAACGATGCATTCAAATAAAAACAGTGACTGTAACACACTCCCAGTTTATAAGAAAGCCGAGATGACTGAGGGGTTTTGCGGGCGGTTTTCAAGGTCTTGGAAGTAGGAATGTGGTTGCATGGGTGTGTGTTTTGCACGTTTTCGTTCTTATATGTCTCTCTCTCTCTCTCTATGTGCCGGTGTATGTGCGCATATACTGTAAATGTGTGTGCAGCCACATATGGAAGTGCTTGTCTCAAACAATGTTGTTGTTTCAGCCAGGCGGCTACAACAGACTGAACAGACCAAGAGGGTATGTGAGTGTGTGTGTGTGTGTGTGTGGGTGTGTGTGTGTGTGTCCTCCAAAGGCCAAATTCAAGGCAAATAGAGAATTACTGGAGAGAGTGTACCCAGAGGACTCTGAACACAATGTACTGTTGTTTGTCTTTTTTTATGTTGATGACTGTACAGACTGTGGCTGAAAGGGTTCCTTGAATAAATCATGAGCCTTTATTAAAATCTTTACAGCTCACTTTATTTTGATGAGCACCGTAACAACCATCAGACATAAGGTCTGTACAGCCTCACATATCTAACCTACTTTTGCCAGCAGTACAACACTAGAACAATAGAATTAAATTAAGCTACCTTTAGAAATGAATAAATTTTGTGATTCACATTGAAACCATGAAGCAAAGTGTCAGTGCTAATCCATGAGCGAGAGTGGGAGAGCACTCTGTTTTTGATTAGTTGTTGTAATATTTCTATATGCTGAATAAAATCCCATGTATGGTGGAGGAAAGATGTATGTTTTTGTTGTTTCAGCGTTCATTTCCTTATAAAGCCAGCACACTTAACGATCCTCCGATCCCTCCTATCACTCTTAATGGTTTAAATTTCTCTAGATCTTATCCTGGTTAATCCTCGAGAGGCTAAAATGCCAGTTTGCCTATTCACTCATGCATACTGAGCTCTGGCCATTGCTCTGTCTCTCGCCAGTGCAAGAGTCACCTTTTTTCTGTCTTTCTTGGATGGAAATCAAAGTTTGACTATGTTTTCCTTCATCCTGAAAATAAACAGAGCTATTTGTGTTTTCTTGCAGTTTTTGTTGAGGTTGTTAGCATTTCCCCTTTCTGTTTTCACTATTTACTTTGAAAATGATCATTTAAGTGCTTTAAAGACACAACAGTCCTGTATATGATTTTGGAATATAAACATATGTTGAGAAAATGTGCACTGGCAAATTTAACGTCAACATAGATTTATACAGGCTGAGTCATGAGACCAGGTAAGATCATCCTTTAGTATTCCCACAACAGGCAAATTCAAATTAAAGGTAGAAGTAGCAGTAAGAGCAAAATACATTTACTGAAAATATTACATATGTATTTAATGAAATAATATATATGAGTGCACAGCATTCACCCCTATATTCGCATATTTAGACTCCTCCTTTAGACTAGTCTCAGGTTTATCTGTTGCACATCTTGCTTCGTACTTTTCTCCTTTCATAAAACAAATTTTAAGTTTTTCTCTCATTGCTGCTGCCTTCAAAAGACCTCAGCCCTCACTCCTGTTCTCCGAAATTTGATGCAGGGTCCCAAGTGGTTTCAACCAAAATGGCTGTGACAGTCAAATCTTTCAAAAACTCTTGATATCAGAGGAAAATAATGTCTTTCGCAGAGCGTAGGTATCCCAGAAAAGTCACAGATGATTGCAATTTTCCCCATGACCACTGTATAATAAGGTACATGAACCCCTTCTTTATCTGCCTCCCTCCTGCTTTCTCTCTCTCTCTCCTTCTTTTGCAAAACAGCTGTCATCTAAAATAATATTTGCCATTTGACGAGTGCTGCAGATGGGCAGGATTACAGTTTCATGTGTCCCTCTTTCTCTTTTCAGCTTTTTTCTGCGTTCTCCTTTTTCACTCCAGTTAGTTGAACTTGACTTCTTGACACACGTGCCCCACCCTTCCCCCTCCTTGTTGAGTTTTTCAACGTGTGTAAAACAACAGTAGGTTCTTCAACGTTTGCCTGGGTGGTCTCACTTGTACTCTGAGATTACTCTGACTCTCCAGGGATTTTCATTTGAGAGGGTAGCGGTTCATTGCCACAGTTCGCTTGCAGCTCAAAGGCCTGTTTGGCTTTAGTTGTTTCAGTTTGATGTTTGTTAACCCTTCGTGTTGTGTTGTTTGTGCCTCTGTTAATTCATTCACTTGTGGTTCAAACTCTGTCTCTTTTTGACAAACTAAACTTCGCAACACAGGTTGACAAACATAGGAAAAATCCCCCCAATCTTTTAGTTTTCAAAATGAAACCAGCACAGTTATTGATTCTTTGTTCTCTTTTCAAACGGCTCATCTTTTTTAATTTCCCTCCAAAGTTTTACCTCATTATTGCAGTTTATTATTTAAAAGTTGATTTGAAGTGAAATATGGAGCTTTTTGCTGCTGTTGCTGGGTATTTGCATGCTATTCTCTGACTCTCCAGCAGGGAGCACTCTTAGCACACAGACTTTAGCCCTTCTCAAAGTATTGCCATCCAAAAGTGCAAATTTCCATCAAATAAGTATCAGATTAAATAAAATTATGGCATGATGGAATCAAACCTTTTTCAATTAAGCTCAAACGTGTGATAATTCAAAGCGTAGTTAAGAGGAAAAGCGCTCCAGGCAGTTGCCCTTGTATGGGGTTGCGTGTTTATTTGACAGTATTGCAGAGGTGTTGTGCCCACTTTTGTTTATTTTAGTTCAATCTAGAAGGATTCAACCTCGAACATCAATGTTTACTCGGCCAAACATTGTTTTTCCTCTTTGTCCAAATCCATCCATCCCTCATTAAAACTTAAAGAAACACCATCGCCCTCCAAGAGGTAAACACAGACTCCCCTTCTCCATCTGAGCCACACGCACTCACAAACACACAGAGATGCACACAGGCCTGTTACTGAGTAACACAGATCCCTGCTCAGATGACGCATTGAAAAGTTAGTGGATGCCTCAGCAGTGATTTTATGTAAGATGTTTTCTGTCTGTCTGCCTCTCTCTCTCTCTGTCTGTCTCTCTCCCTCTCTCTGTCTGTCTGTCTCTCTCTCTCTTTCTCGCTCTCTGCCTGTCTCTCTGAATGGCTTTTTGACAGTTTGGAAAGTTTGAAGTCATGGTTTTTAATCAGGGCCTTGCGGCTAGGCTTCGAGCATGGCGTGGCGTGGCATGATGGCTCAGTTCAAAGATGTGGGTCTGGGTCAGGGCCAAGCTTGGGTGGCACTGCTTGAAAGTGAGGGGGGTGGGGGTGGGGGGGTGAGACCAAGAAGGAGAAGAGAAAGAGATGAGAAGAGAATTTACACAGGCTGAACCCAAAGCACACAGCAGAGATGACCTTAGACCTTCAAAGCTTGCCATGGCTGCATTAACGAGGGCTGATTATGTGTGGGCATGCATGTGTGTGCTTACAGTTTGGTGCAGACATGGACGAACTAAAACTTAATCTCATACACACACACAAACGCAGACTCACAAAGTTTGATAAGAGAGAGGGATTAATCCTTCAGGTTGGAGTCTGGTAGTTTAATTCCATGTCCTGCTGCTAAACTGCAAGAACAGGGTGAATCATTTTACCTCTTATGTGGCAATTATGAACCAACAATAAAATAATATCAATTTTATTTATGTTGCACTTTTCCAAAACAAGTTATGAAGAGCTAACATTTTAAATCCAGTAATCTAAATAACGAAGCAGTTAACAGTTAAAGTTATGGAAAAAGCAACAAGGTTAAAAATAATCCAAATGGGGCGTCGATAGCCTTTGCGGTTTAAGTGCCCAAGCTGTCACATTCAAATGAAGGTCAAAATAACTTTGGTTTAGGAATGTTTCAAAGTAACTATTTTTTTCCATCTAGTTGGAAAACTTGAATTTGACTGACAAAGAGTAGTCTAAATTAAGAAAACCTCATCTGTGCTTGTTAATATTAAGGTAGTAGTGCAGTAAAGCACTGAGACAATCACTGTTAACTGGAGCTTTTGCCCCAGCTGGATGACTGGGCTACAGTTTAGTTTAGACATGACTTAATATGATCAAAACATTATGAGACATTTTGGACCAACAGTAACAAAGACATGACTAATAACTTCTTTAACCTGAAAGTAACCGTAGTGCCCTGCAAGGTTGATAATATGTAATAGTTTTGTTGTCTGCACTTAACCAGGAACTCCTCACAATACAGCACACAGTTACAATCATATCAAAGCAGTATCTACAGTGATTTTGATGTCTCGCTCTAGAAACAAAGTTCCTCTAACTGGTAAAAATTTGTGTTTATTTGGCATTAGCATGACTCAAGACAACAACATTGACTGTATTGATAGTTTGTTCCACTTTTCATAGTGAAATATTAGATCCTGATAATTTAATGCTATCTGTCTTTCTACAAATATTTTACATGCTCTCAACATTTCACCGCCTGAAATAGACAAAGTTGCAATCATGGACTCACACACCGAGTTCACTTTTCTCTACAGTCTGTCCTCTTTGTCTCGAACATCTACACATCAGTGGGATTATTTCTCCAGCAGGTTGGGCTGCCCTCTCGCCCCTCAGCAAAAGATCTGTTTGACTTTACTGCACGGCTGGCTCTCACCCATCAATTTACTGTCCAGTCTGGCTAACAGAATCCCTAAAATGTGCAGCAGTTTTTCTCAGTGTTCAGAGAGAGTTTTTATCAGTGTGTTAACAAAAAAAAACAGTAATCTGCCTCGGGATGCAGAGAGAGTTCACAGAGATGCCTCTACATGGGCACATGGCTTAGGAACAGCACAGTAATCAGGCTTTTAATAAGTAAAAGAAAAAGACTCATGTTTTTAATCCCAGTTTTGTTACAACTTCTGTGTACTGACAAGAACCAGAGCTGGTTTTTATTGTTTTTCTTTTACACAAAATTATGTCACATAAAACTTATCTCATGATTCAGGCTTTTGTGTATCTTTTTGATAAATTAGTTCCAAATATAATAACGTCTGCGGCGAGGCGAATTTGCTGCAGGCATATCATATCACATTTTATGTATTTTAGGATTGCTTCATCCTTATTTGTAAGATATATCATTACTCCAGTCATATAAAATCATTGTGGTTGTATAAATCAGTTTTGGTTCTTGGATAACAAGGAATATATTCCTGGAGGCGGGACGGATTAAAGTCAGAAAATTCCCCTGATGCCTCGAGTCAATTGTGATATAGAGTACGGAGAGTTAAAGTGGTTATAGAGTGAGTTTGTCATGTGTTCTAACAACAAGAGTTGTCTCAATAGAGTTAATGCATATTTGTGTGTGTGTGTGTGTGTGTTTGTGTGTGTGTGTGTGTGTGTCGTGCCAGGGCCACATTAGAGGACCCTTTCAAGTTACGTCGGCCTCCTCCTACTCCTCTGCACAGTGCTTGTGTTGTGGTCTGCCCAACAGCCAACCCCCCAGAACCCCTGCGAACTCCGTCTGTGTGTGTGTGATATGAATGCGTATATAAAGTTGTTGGGTTATTCCCAGTGCGTGGGATCCCCTGATTTCTTTTTTTGCGCCTCTCTCCCTGTTTCCGTTGTCTCCTCACTCATATCAGTGTCTCACTTTCATTGTGATTAATACAATAGAAATCCCCCCTAAATTGTGAGCACTGTTAACTGTGATTGTATGTGACTCAGTTTGGTAGTCACCTCCATGCTGCCATGGTAAATCTGGAGCTCTAATGTAGTGGATGACAAATGAGGGGTCTAGTCTCACTCTGACACACACACATACGCACACACACACATGCAGCTCTTTGATAACTATGCCAACCGCTCTAAGCAAGCACTAACACATTTGAGCTCCTGAAGCACACTAGCACTTACCGTGAATTCAGAATAAAAGGTTAGCTAACGCTTTGATCCTCACTGAACACAGCACATGCTATCACACAATTGCTGTGGCGCACGTCATTGCTTTGCACGTACGAGTTGTCGGGGTTGGGGGCATCAAGTACATCTTTTATTCCCTTTCACGTGTCTTTAAAATTCGTCTCTCCTCATGTTTGATAGTAGCTGCCTACTGTGAAATAATACATTATGTTTAAGCTAATGAAACTCTCAGCGGTCTATCAGTCTTCATTAAGATTATGTTTTCCTTACTGCACAGACAGATCAGCCCGTTACTCTCACCTGAACTGTCTCACTTTACGCTAAGTCCATAAAAGCAATTATGATGCTGTAATGAGAGCCTTATGCACAGAAAACACGATAAAAAAAGTGTTTATTAGCCTCATTAGCTAGTTTTGTGTCCAAATGCAACTACCCTTCTTTTCTGTAAGAGTAATTTGATGTTTTATGAGTTATCTTGTTAATGCTGGTGATATTAATCAATAATCATATCTGTTTAATGCTATCAATGCTAGTTACATCTCCACATATTATCACCCAATGCAGCCATTACTTTTTTTTTGTTAGTTTGTAATTCTGTCTTTAGCAAAAACAGACAAGTTAGGGACCCTGTATAGTGAACAGGTGGTAATGCAAATTAGAATCAGGATAGATAGATTGATAGAATTTTAACTTTATTGTCTGTTCTGAAGAAAAACAGAAGTTCACCTTTGACACTGCCTTTTCACATATTAAAAACAACCTTACAGAACACAGTGCAGCATGTTTTGTGCAGGATGGGGTGAGCACGATGGTTTAAACTGATAAAATATGATGTATGTGACGATCTGATAATTCCTGATACTAATTATTTTGCTTGATAACTTCATTTTTTTTAGCAATACCCAATCAGAATCAAGCGTGTAACACAATTGCATATCAACTTAAAGACCCACTTCGATGAAAATCACATTTTTGTTTGTTGTCCATATGTTCATATGGCATTTTTCTGGTGCTAGAGCAAAAAAGAGATTTTCAACGTCACAACTTCAAGCTCCGGCCCGGAAGCCATGCTCTGCAGGCCAGACTTGGAAAAGTAGGAAGGACGATCACAGAACAAGTGTGTACCAAGATTGCAATACTTGTAAGAGAGCTAGATATGATATTAGCTTTCATGATGCCCCCAAAGACATTAGTGTCCAAGGGCTGGATAGCTCCTATGTTACCTGCTACTTCTACTACATGGCAATGTTAGGCTACAAGCTAGCTCTGCAGAATAAAAGCCCTTAAAAATGACACAGGTAACTTGATTTGGGCTAAAAACTTCATGATCGCAATTTAAAGACCACTGAGAACACTTTGAGTAGTGAAAAAAAAAAATGATCTGAGTGGGACTTAAAGTTTGATCAGTCCTGAGGAGCCACTCCATTTTGTAAAGCCATGCTAGTCTGTAAGTGCAGCACATTGAGCCTTGCACTTCTGAAAACCCTGACAAAAATTTCTCTGGGCACTTTTCAGTTAGAGCAAGGACACCTGTGGTACGTCGAGTTCAGTGTAATACAGATGATGGCATGCCATTTTTCAAAGCCAACACTTACCTGTTTGCATTCAGTGAACTACCATTTGAATCTAGCTATACCACCATTCATTTTGCTGATTATAGTTTGAAATGGTTCAGGATTTTCCACAACACCCACCACCATCTTGGTTCTTTATGAAAATGACTTAACAGTGTTACTCTGTCAGTCACCGTATTGAATTTGTGCCACATTAGATAACAGCAGTTACTGACTGAACCTGATTCAGGTGTATCTGTCTGAACAGCACAAGATCAGGGCTAATAAAACCTGAACCTGCAGATTTGTGCGGTTCCCTGACCATCTTTTACCCTGTATCAAAAAATCCAATCTTGGTGTGTGATGACTGTGGAAACCTAGATGAAACTATTTTTCATGTTGAGTAAAATAAAAACTGAGTGGGCGGTTTAAAGCAACCGAATGTGAGGGTAACTGTGATTTGGTGAAGAAAGCTGGTGTGACAGAGAGGTAGAGTGGATCCTCTACAAATCAGAAGATCTGGGCTCTGATCTCCTGATCCATATCAAGAACTGCAGTACTGTAAAACAAGACACTGAACCTCAAACAGCCACTGAGGCATTACCGATGGTGTTTGGATGGCTTATACAAGACTTTGATGGGCAGATTGCAACTTTGCATGGCTGCCTCTGCTGTCTGTGTTTGCCTCGAGGCTTTGTTAAGTCCAGACTGCACAAGTGTGTACTGTGTCTTTGTGTACTCTGCATTGAATTCATAAGCTCTGGATAGCCTTACCTGCCTACTAAGCTCCATTGACCACAAGAAAACTCCAACAAATTAAATAAAATATCTGAAGTAGTTAATTTAAAAGAGACCGCGGTTAATATAACCTTTTATCAGTTTGTAGACACATAGGGTCTAAACATTTCATCGTATGTTTCACTTGGTATTAAATTGCTCATATCATATCCTGTGGGTCAGGATGAATTCTTAAATTTTTTTTCAGTATTTTCATTTTTAGTCCTGTTTTCTGTCATTCGTGGAAAAAAAAACCTGCAGATTTGATGGTACAAAGTTGACAGACTGAAAACAGTCAGGTCCCACTGTTTCCGCTGTGCTACTATGCAGGGGTGTGTCTAGACTTTTTGTATGAGGTTGGCACAACCAGGGAACTGACATAGATAGACTGTGCAGTAGGGGTGTCCCACACAGCCAACATCACTCCTACTTCTTGCTACTTTGCTAGTACCTTGGTACACACTGTTGTTGTGATTACGTAGTCTCTGCATGCTACACCCAGATAAAGGTGCAGGGGCAGAGTCAGGAATGGACTGCTTGTATCAGAATGCTGGTATTGGAGATTTTAGATGCAGGCCAATAAAATCTGATGTACATTTTTTTGCTGATATCGGACCGATATCTGATAGGGGTGGAAATTACTAGTGGCCCCATGATACGATATTATCACAATACTTGGACCATATTTTGATATTATTGCGATTTTAAACATTTTGTGAGTATTGCGATACTTTTTTGTAACTGCTTAGCTGATTTAGCGTTTGTCTTTCTCTAATGTTTGTCTTACTAATGCAATATTTCATTTTCATGTAGCACTAATTGCAAACCTCATCTGTCATGTCCATCTCATTTGTGCCCTGCTTGCATTCTTAATGTCCTTCCCCATGTGCTGTTTGTTGCACTAACTTTCTCCTGCTCTATAATGTCACCTCTGCCAACCTCACTGGAAAAACAGTTGATTTTGTTTTTCCTTTATCATAGATTTGACTTCATATTAGCAATTAATTTGGTGGATGAGACAATATGATATATCACCAGACAAAATATCAGGATACTATTCTGTATCAATTTTTTCTCCCACCCCTAATAATATAACCCCTAATATCTGAAATCAATATAGGTTTTGGACACCCCTAGTTTGTAGGTATCTATACAGATTATAATCTGCATTGTTTTAACAGTAATTGCTTACATACAGTCAATGAAAAACAAGAACAGCCCATTACTAATATATTTGATTACTGCAGCCCCAGTTTACTGGATCTGCTGAATCAGATCTCAGTTTGATCAGGTAAGTAAGTAGTGTATCCCCAAGCTATTTGATAATATTGAGTTATTGTCTAAGCTCTTATTGACTGTGTTATTGGCAGGCGTTTGATAGACCTCTTGTGGAGCGCCTTACAGAGCACATAA